>JAHREE010000245.1:18297627-18536501 GCA_033628505.1 Tringa tobata
CAGCATATACCTTGTTCATCTCTACAGCTAGTACAGTAAAAAATGCTTGTTCACTACCCAATATTTAGTGCCATAAGTAAATATTCACATTAACACACTTCTCAGCTAGTCCATGGCTGAAAGAAACAATGTAAGTGAAGAGCAGCAAAAAAAGACAGAAGTAAGGTTAACATATTGGGGGGGGATGACAATCCAACACTGAAGAAGCGTTTTTTTAGAAAGCTGATGTTTAAGTACTTCCCCCCTGTACCCCCTGCCCCGCCTCCCCCTCCTGCTAAAACCCCAGTAAAAGTTTGAAAAATGCTATTTCTTACTGTTTGAATGGTAGATTCTGTAGGCTATATGGCACTATTCACATTCAGATAATTTCTGCGGACAATAGGTTATCCCTTGTTCTTCTGGTCAGAGATCAAACAAAAAAGCTGAAATAATATACAGCTAAAACAGTCTATAGGTGATTTAACCTACTACTGCTCAAGCACAAGTAATGATTGCCTCAAAATAATGCTGCTTTTTTTTTTTTTTTTTTTAAATGGGCTAGTCTAGTTTCTATTGCAAATAATCACAGAGAGGACACTTCTTGTGTGGCCCATTACTGAGGCTGAATTTGATAAGGAAGCTGGTAATAAGTTTCCCATATATAGGAAATGCCATCAGTACCTTATAGCACTGGAACACCCTGAATCATAAGCTACAAACGCACTTGAGTCCTGAAATTATAACACACAGGGTAGAACCGCTCTCTAAATTGGATTCTCTAGGAATGGAAAAAATGGGAGAAATCCAGCAATGTTTCTTTACAGAAAGCACTCACGTGTGAGAAGGCTAGCCAAACAGGGAAAAGATTCTTTTCCAGCTCCTCCTGTTGGCTCCAATTTGCTATCATTACTTTGCCTTGTCTGGGAAAGGGTCATTTATTTTTGCCTTTTAAATAAATCTCTTTTCTTCGTTCTGCCTTTCCAAATACAAAAAGGAACAAACAGATCCTTTATCCTGCTACCCCTGTGACACAGCATTTGAACCTAGCAGTCTGGAGTTCAGAAGTGCAATCTGTAGAGAACATGAGGAAGGAAAAGAGCTGCCAGCCCCCAGGAAGGGATTGCAGGACTGCACAGTCTAGGCTCTCTGAAATCATGGTCAGGCAATAAGGTATCTCAGGAGAAAGCCACTACTGCTTTTTCCATAAAGCATTAAATTGAACAATCCATTAATACTCTAGTTCTCCTATAATGCATTTGCAGTTACTTTTTTCTAATCAGCCTAAGAGTATTCTGTTATTCCCCATATAAAGATGCATCACTGTTCCTAAAGCAACTCCAGGCTTGTTTTCATCCCTTTTTTTCATCCCTTTTTCATGGACCAGGTTTTACTAGATTGACAAGCTTACAGTTAACCGATTTATATTGCGGTGGTTTTTTTAATTGTTTGCAGCTTGTCAATTCAACAAACTGATAGGAATACATTTTTTGATTCAGATCCACACTATCTATATTTAGAGTCCTTTGGGATTCACAGCTAAAAAAACAAAAAAAGCAAAAAAAACCAGCAAAAAACCCCCCAAACATAAAACTGTCTTCTGTGAAGACCTGCTGCAAAGAATGCTCCTATAAACAAATAGAAACTTGTTTACTGCAAACCCATTGTTTGCAAATAATTTCTTTCACTTGCACAAATGAAATAGAAATACCCTTCCTACTATTGAATAAACAGTTACTTGCCATTTTGAAATCAAGCCCTATTTTACCTAGCCAGAACTTGTTCATGTTCTAGAAGCCCAGTTTTCCTACTTCTTGGTCAAATTCATATTCCCAAGAAGCATTTCTAGGTGGTTCAGACACTGCATGTCCGGTTTTTTTATTATGCCTTATCTAAATGCAGATAGGAGCTTCAGCTCCTATTCATAGGTTGATCACGTTGTTTATTAAGCTTTTCCAACATAAAAAATATTTAATAGTTCTGTGCCTTTCAAGCCCACCCCTTTTAATCTTTCCTTATGTGTGCTGCTTTCCATTCTTTGCTCTCCCAAGCTCCTGAAGTGGGATGAAAGCAGGTAGTTCTGGCACTGACATACTGGTTTCAACAGTCTTCCATTTCTAATTCTTTACATTATATTTTAATAGTGCCAGTATACAGCAGAACTGCTTACTTTAATAGCTGCATTATTCATCTCTCTTGGGCCAGTAGTATTCGTTCTGATTCATCAGGAGCTCACAGTGAACTGCAGAAGTGGTCTCATCCAGCACAGGATGCAGAACTCTCCTCACAGTTTTCTGCGACCTCCTCTGATCACCCAGTCTCCTCTCTTCTGAGGGGTTTTGGCTAATGACTTCCATTTCTGTCTTGTGATTTCTCACCTCACAGCTCCTTTTTCAGAAAGCTCAAAATTAGCTAATATTTCCCCAGCCACATTACCCCATTTCACAAGGGAGTAAGCGCTAGTCTGTAGCAGCCAAGCTACAGCCTCAGTTCTGGATTTAGGTATCTACATTTTGTTTTGGGAGAGAAATGCCTTATGCAGCAGTTGGGCTACAGGAACATAATTTCAGTGCAAATTAGTATGAAAAGTATGCAAATTTTTACTAAAAAGCTATAGCTTTGTGAAAGTGAAAAGGAACCAGCAGTTCAGATCTCCCATTTATTATTTTGTTTGTTTGTTTGATAGGCTACTACTTACCTCCCACGTATCACAGTGGTCACTGTGATTTTTTCAAGGGCAGTAACAAAAGGAATAATTGTTGTCTTTACAAGGAGCACTAGATGATATTTGTAAAACTGAAAAAAAAATCCCTAATCTTGAGAAACAAATGACACATACTATTTCTGACACCTTAAACAAATCAAAGGCCCAGAGCCCCCTCTTCACAACTTTTTCTGTCCCAGCTCTCCTATCTTCTTCGTTCTTTTTGCTTATGCTACTTTACAGAGTGCAGCTACAGAAGGACAACACATCCAGTTGCATGGGGAATGCATTTCAGCCTTATCTCAACTGTGCAAGATAACTAACCCTAGAGAATTCTCAAGTACATACCAAGTTATTAGCATTACAGCATGTGGACTCAAAAGAGTTCCAGTATTAACATACCAATAAAAAAAAACTGTTTTCCTGTTATGTTTTGAAATTTAATACCAATTTAAAATTAAAAAAACCCACTTCTTGCTCCATGCATGAAAAGCAACTTTTTCTTTCTTTTCAATAAAGCCAGAAACCTATATGCAACACATCACATATTTAGAAAGTTCCAAATTAGATACTCCCAGTTCCCTGTAAGACTCAATTTTCAGGAACTAAACACTTGAGGTTAAAAAGAGAAAAGGATTTAGACAGCCACGCTCTACACTACAGCGCATGTATTTTCTAATTCTGCTACCTAATAAATACTTCAGCCCTTACAGAGATCCTGCTCATCCAAGCCAGCAAGCTGGTTAAAATGGGAACTTCAAAAATCATCCGGTTGAGGAGGTAAAATACCCAACATAGCCAACAGCTATAATGCACTGAACTCTTCCTAGAGGGGAAAGAGGTTGTGTTTTTTTTTTTTCTTTGTTTGTTTGTTTTTTTCCTGTTTTGTTCCCCCTCCAGCCCCAATGAAGAAAAGAATCAAGGTCAGCTCAGTCTTTTACAAAGAAAATCTGAGGGAGGAAGTTCAGCACTTCCACCACTGAAGCCACTACTCTGATGTCCTGGATACTGAAATTAAGGGGGAAGATCTATTTTCTCCTTCTGCAAGATAGCTTTCTCTGTGGGACCTTAAACATCTACAAAGACTGGCCGCACTGAGACAGAGCTCTCAACATATACTTTCTTTGTGCACCAGAAATGATAGATATTAAGGTTTTTCTGTAATCTTCCCTTGGTTATGTCAGTGACGCTTTGTCTAAAAAGGGATTTTTCATTTCTTAAAAGTTTCTTTACAGTATTATTAAACGTGTTCAATTTTACAGATAATTGCAGTAGTAGGAACTTGGGTATATATAAAAATACTTGTTAAAAAACCCCTTTTGTTTGTTTAAAGGAAAAGGAAAAAGCAAGACTTAGGTAATGAGAGCATGAAAAAGAAATTAAGTTTCTGAATCCAAAACTGAAATTTTTCCAAGCCTTGTATTACTCTGCTTTATCCTGGAACCTGAAATGCCTCAGTACTTAGCACTCCCCTTCAAAGTTTTTTCTCTGAATCTTGGCTTTTGAATGTTCCCAGATGCATCTCATTTTCCTAAGGGCTGAGTTTCCCAAGGATAGGTGAAAGGAAGAAGAAAGAGAGCAGATTAGGTGATAGTACATAGACATCAAAGTCCAAGACAGTAAAAACAGTAGAGATTTAAACCCAATAACTAATGTGTTTAAGCAACCAGGAGTCAACAGACACCTCTATTTCTTACCAGCAAAGCTAAAAGGATGACTAAAAATATTCCATAATTGAGCCCAGACAAAAGCATTGATATACTGACTAATCCCTCTTGATGTTTCCACATGTGGGGTGGCTTGCTATTCACAAATTTTCCATGAATCCAAGATCCTGAAAGTTCAATTTGGTGTCTGTGGTTGGGCTATGGATACTGTTGTGCAAAAATGAGCAGAGAGGGAGGACATTCTCTGTTTAATCGACTAAGATGGAGTATCTTTGCAACAGTGAGGGGTAGATGCAAAAGGCTGAGAAACAGTAAGCAATGGAAACAGAGTTATGAATTGCCATCCAGCAACGGTAGTGGTGTGAGCTTCTAGGTTTCAGTTCCTGCTCCCAACAGTAAATATATTATATTAGCTACTATTTAATATGAAATGCTGACATAGTTTGGGATATTCTCCATTTCAGGCAGATGACAACCAATAAGCTAGTAAATTGTTACATACCTTCTGACGATCACACTTGGGTTTACTGAACAATGCATTTCTTTCCGCCCTGCAGGCTGGTACAGCTTCCAAACAAAAGGGGCAGAGTGCCCACTTTCGAAGACAGCCTGCATCTTTCTGGTTCAGTCTCTCTTCAGGTTTAGGATGAAATTCACCCACCTGCTGGACAGGCAGCCTCGTCAAGAAGGGCTTTTAAGTAATAAGCAGATTTCCATTCTTCCTTCAAAAACAAGTTTGAGGATAACCTACAAAGAGACGTTTCTAGGCTGTGAATTCTGAGTAAAATAAAGAGAAGCCTAAGCCCAAGAGAAGGGCAAGATGAAATGCAAATAAATAACGATGATAGCTTATTAACTGACTGCATTTAGGTACCTGTTTTAAAACCTAAACATTTGGATTCCATTTTAGTCCCCAAACTGTCCGAGTACTCCCCATGGTGTACAGGGGTTTGAAGGAAGGCTTTGAAGCCTAAGAGTAGTTGTCAAAATTTCTACCCAAATCAAGAGAGAAGTTCCAAATAGTTAATAGTTACCACTTATTTTCTTGGAGGACACGTAACACATAGTTCTAGGTATATTGAAGATTCCTAATCCTCTTTCTGTGTTTATGAATATTTTAATTCCCTTATTCACATGCTATAAAATGAAGTTTAAGAATGAAATCTTAGGTACAGGGATGCTGGCTAGGGGGTCTTTAAGCCTCTCCAAAAAAAATCCAGAATTCAGAAACTTGAAATTTCTAGGGCAGAATAGCACATTATTAAAAACAAATTACTATGGTAAAGAGAGGTAGAAACAGTGAAATCTGTAATATAGTATAAAATTAGCATATCTTTTTCTCTAGCTCCACATTACAACAGCTTTTTGCAGTCTGAACTTTTGGGTTATGTACACAACTAAGCTATTATTCTAGAAAAGAGAAGCTGTTTAGAATGATAACAGCATTTCTAAAACAGGTAATTTAAAGAAAAATAAATGAACTTACTAGTTATAAAAGAAGGGAGAAGAGGGTACATGTTAATGCCATTCTAACTGAAAATCCTGGCATAGAGAGAGTGCATAAACAAGCACATCTTGGCAAAAGTAGGAATAAAAAATTTGCTAGCACACAGCTTTTTTTTTTTTTTTGATTGTTTACTGTCAGTATAGGTCTAGTGAGCACAAATGAGATGCCAGAACTACATCTACTTATCTGCCAATACAGAGTGGAAGTCCTTGTACATTGCAAATTCTTTCACAGGCACATATTACTATTGTGTCTCTCTCTCTAAAAAAAAATCAAGGAACAAAGGCATGCAGTTAAAAGCGGAGACCTGTGTTTGAAATAAGAAGTACTCAAATTACCACTGCTCTTTCTGGCTCAAGTAATTAGTCAGTAGTCAAGTTCTTCATATTTAGAAGTAGTTAATAAGCAAGTTTAGCTGTAATTTTAATTGGAGAGAATATATGCCTTTTCATTTCCCACTTTCTCAGAAAGAGATGCAACAGCAGCCAGTTTCTTTAATCAGAAATCAAATTAGCTCTGTATAGCTAATACTCCGGACATAAAAACTCCCTCTCTTGGCTTCTTCCTAATGTGAAACTAAACACTTCCCTGACTCTTTCCTGCCTTTTCTGTGTGCTCTCAAGCTGCAGGATCCCAGCCTCTTTTTCCACTGTCAGTATGCAATTGCAGCTTCATTTTGGAAGACAGACAACCAACATCTATCAGCATGATAATATATTATCATTAGTATATACAATTTAACAGACATAAGAGAAGGCAACTATTGAAAACATTAGACATTTACCTATTGACAGGTAAATGGTTATAAGCACTTCATTATAATTATAATATGCTCTAATTAGAAATTATCTGCTAGTACTATGACTGGGTATATTTTTTCAACCATATTCCCACTATATGACCACTATAGGTTTCACTTGGTAATCAACAACTGTATCTTGTCAGATGAGATCAAGACTTACTTCCAGGAATGGAACCTCATCATTTCCACTGGTCATTTATAATCCAAGCTGGTTGACTGAAGACACTCATCCCAGCCAAAAGGCAGCAAGTGGCAGCAATCAAAACCTGTCAGTTATTATTGACAGTTAAGCACCTTGCACAGTACCAAAACTTGGAAAACGAAGACATATAACTTACCTTATAAGTTAGCACTTATTGAGTGGTGATAGTTGGCAGTCCTGCTGTCTTCTTATGCTAATTGATATTATCTCCTCCATTTTGCTGCACTTCAGCAGTCTCTAGCACATTTAAAGACCCAAGCTCTAGCGTAGTGCAGTACTGCACTGGAGAGCTACTGATAGGTGTGGTAGGGGATGTAGGCCGCAGAACTGGTTTCACAAGGAACAAAAGAAAAACTTAGACATAATATTTAACTCTTCCTCTGAGTAATTTACTTTGGAATGGAGAGCAGAGATTAAGCTGCAAGGCTGGAAGTAGAAACAAGTGCTTTTGAGACCCAAAGGTTACTCTAGATTTGGATGAAGGAGTTGTCTGTTGGCAAGCCACTCTACGTACCTTAGCAGGATGGGGGTCAGAATTAATTTTCTGGAGCTTCTTGAAAGGCACAGATTCTTCAGTGGGGCCACAAAATACTGACCTGTAAGTGGAAGAAGGACAGAACTCAGTAAATTGGAAAGCACACCATTTTCAGTTGTTTTTTTTTCCCCCTCTCCAATAGATATGTCGGCAAGACAGAATTAATTCTAAACTAGCATAGCTTTTTTTCCTCCTCCCTAGAGCACCATGTCAGTTGTCCAAGTTCCAAAGTCTTAATTTCAGGGGAAAATAAATGTTATTTCCATTTGCCTAAGTATATTTATCATTAAAAGTTTTGTTGGACTTTTTAATGGGTTTAAATAATAGGACTCAGCAGCCCTGCCGAGCCAGAAAAGGATGGGGGTGTGGTTAAGTGGCACAAGCAGGCACACACAAGCGTCCCCTCACAGTTCTACAACATGTATCTGATTCTGCCATATGTGTCTCTGCAGTTCTAACAAAGAGATTATCTTCAGTGACCAAGTGTACAACTGTTTGTGCAGCAACAATATACACAGATTATTTTTAGCTCGAACATGTGGCACTACTCATTGTGCAGCTGCTTTCATGCATTAATGCATTGTGATACAAAACCCTAACTGCAAGAACCCAAATTAATTGCAAGCAACGAGACATTTTGGACTGAAAACCCCTTTTGGCTACAATGGAATAGAGTTGTTGACTTTTCAAGCTAAAAGAGATATGAATCATGGAAAATATTTCATTCTTAACCCCTCAAAGTACCCAATATTCCTGAACTAATGCAAAATGCAGTTATGTGTTGGCTTAGAAATGACAACTTCTCTGCCAAAGGTTAATTTAGACTATTCATCCAAGATTAGTTGCAAGTTTTTAAAACTGTAAATAAATTCTTGTTCCTAAACAGCACAGGTTTTCAAAGCAGGGAGTATAACCCACAGCCTATAAAAGGAAAAGATTTAAAGCAGAAATGGGACATTTGACTTCTGCATATTTGGAACATTTAATCACCCTCTTGGTTATATGGAATAAGTTAGACTGGCAGCTTTTTCTTCAGCTCCTTAGTGAAAGTGCATTTCTTTAATAGAACATTAATGCTTTGTAGGATTATTTAGAATCTAGTCCTGCATCTTTTATAGACAACTGTAGAATTCCTCTTTGTTTCAGGAGGGAAGAGGCCCAAAGACTAAGTGCCTGAAGCTAAGGGCCATAACGTTTTCTCCTGGTTGAACAACAGTGTGCATCTTTTCACATTCACAAGAATGAAGCAAAATACTGTATGTCTAAACCCACTAATATTAGAATTAGTAGGAGGATTTTAATCTCATTCTCTGAGTTACAGAGCTATGCAAAACTTAAGCTGGTTTTAGCTGTAAGTAAGGGGGAAAAAATTGTAAGGTATAAAATTACTTTCTTGTGACTTACACTGTTATAAAGAAATGGAGTTCAGGATGCAAAAAGTAATTTTTATGAGACTTAGGTCTCAGACAGACAAGCTTTGGCAGATTTGGCTGCGACACTTCAAAGCACTGATGCTACTGAATCACCTGATACTGCCCTCTTGGTGCAGACAACCACCCACATAAAATGAACATCCTGGGTCTGCCTGACATAGTATAATCTTGGCACACATGTACATTCACTACCAGTTTAAGTCAATAATTCACACTGCCTATTACCATATTAAAATAAGAGTGTGTGCTGTTCTGTTGTCCTTACCTGAGCAGAAAAAAAAAAAAAAAGGATAATTCAGGTCACAAAACTCTCAAAACAGCCCCACCCATCTTCACCAGAGAATCTTGCATAATTTCATCTCTTTTCACATTTCTTTTCCACCTCTGAAATTTCTGTGGCTGCCTGTGGGCACACAAATTTTTAAATTCTGTTTCTACTGTAAGCAAATGTGGTTTTGATAGGTTCACCTCTGAATCAAATAGTCAGATTCCTACGATAAGATGTAAGTTTAAAATTAGAGACAATATGTATTATTTAACATAATTCTTGACATCACTAAAGCAAATTCCTCAAAGCTGAGGATGGCAGCATTACGAGGCACAGGTGAATCAAGGCCAGGTGAGCGCCCAGGCCCACCGGTAGCACATAACCTACGCTGCCATTCAGTATGTGAGCTAACGCGCTGCTGCCACGTGCATCCTTTGACTTGAATACTTTCCAGTCAAAGAGCTGGGATAAACCTTTGTCCTCCCCCAAAATGGTGGCCTATTTTCAGGGTTACCTGTGGCTGAGATCTTGAAGATCAGGTACTATTGTTGCAAGCAGTCAGGAGTGTGTTTACAGCCTCTGAAGCCCCTCAGGCAGTGACTGTGCTTCCTGTAGCCCCGGTCAACCTCACCACGCAGATAACAGGTGCTCATCCTTCCTTCAAATGCACAATGCCTCCCGTCTGTCACAGCTGGACTTTAGTTAGTAATGCCTTTGTGAACAGTCAGTCAGAACACTGCCACCAATCAACTCATCGCGGTGTCCTACGGAGCAGGGAAAGCTGGTGTCTCCATAGCAGAGCTCCTCCAGTCCACAGACCTTCTGTCCAGCTTCCAAAGGCTTACCCTGCATTGACAAAAGCAGCACAAAACCTTAATGCACCTGGCAGAGAGCCTGATGCCAGACTACTATTTTCTTGAAAGTGCCTGTCAGTGATGGCCTTTTTTTTCTGAGTCCATTTCTCAGTAGGCATTCACTATCACTGACACATATTCCAAAAATAAGAAGCTCTCAAAGAAGGAGGTCAGTTCAGAGGGGCAACAGACACTCTTTTTTGTTGTTCCCTCAAGCAGCCCAAATTTTTCATCTGACAGCCAAATCAAAAGCTGTCTGTAGAAAAATAAATTTCTGTTCCAGCAGCTATAAATCAGAAATTGGAGTGGATAACCTATGTGTAGCTATAATCAAGAATTCCTACCTGTCCATTTCGACTTTTTAGACCCACTAGACTGTCTGGAGAAAATAAGTGACGCTCCTGAATTTCAAAATCCAAATGCTTATTTTAAGGTCACAGTAATCATATGCATTATTTTACTGAACAGCATAAACAAGACTAGTTAGAAGATGTATTCTTTGAGTTGTCCTGTGGAAAGTATAGTTCTATTTAACTTCATTTGGTACTCATATGAAGCAGTTCTGTAATACAATGTAATTTTCTGAAACAGATAATGACTTTCTATGAGGCTGCAAAGACTACAGCAACTTACCCCATCCAATGTTTTTATCAGATCAATGAAAGCTTGCAAAATATCAGCTTCTGCATATTTGCTTTGATAAAGGTCTTGACCAGATTGTTGCCTGGGAAATTTTCATTATTTTGCATCCAAACTGCACTAAGATTCTAGAATTCTGCTTCCTGCATCACGCTAGTGGGGTGGGAAAACTAGTGGGCCTAGGCTATTTAGTGAGGGTCTTGATCGTCTTGCTGTCTGGGCCAGGTGCCCTTCCATTCTTCCTGATTGTCACTGCATGTGACAATGTCACCTACAGAGTTGCGTAGCCATAGCCATTTCCTTATCCAGACTAGAACAGAACAGGACAGAACATTACATTTCAGTTGGAAAGGACTTACAACAATCATCTAGTCCAACTGCCTGACCAATTCAGGACTAACCAAGTTAAACCATGTTGTTAAGGGCATCGTCCAAATCCATCTTAAACAGTGACAGGCTTGGGGAATCGATCACCTCTCTAAGAAGCATCTTCCAGTGTTTGAGCACCCTCTCAGTAAAGAAATGCTTCCTAATGTCCAGTCTAAACCTCCCCTGGCCCAGCTTTGAACCATTCCCATGTGTCCTACCACTGGATACCAGGGAGAAGAGATCAGCACCTCCCTCTCCTCTTCTCCTCAGGAAGCTATAGAGAGCAATGAAGTCACCCCTCAGCTTTACTACAACACTTCTGCACCTCTAGCACACCTTGTGATAGAAATACTGTAATTAAACAGCACACAGAAGTAGCCCTACTTTCTGAATTTAGTAATTTCATGATGTGAAAAGGCCACCTGCAGGACTGGCAGTAGTGGTAATGGAAGAGAAGCTCTAATGCTGGACTCACTCGAGCTTTGGTAAGATCAATATCCGCTATTGGCCTCTCAGTTGCTCTGGTTTATGTACCAGTACAACCTTGCACTAATACACCAGCTAGTGCTGACCCCACGTGAGATCCCCTACTACTTCCACTGCAAGACGTTTATAGCCAGGCTTTACAGAAAGGGTTGATTTTACTTTTGGTTTGGTTTTCTTTTTTTTCTCTGGCGCATTTTAGTGATTTTCTCTGGCTGCAATGGTTTACTTTGTAAACTGAGACGGTACATGGCTACCAGGCAGAATAAGCATAGGAATATGAGCTTTATAGACACCCTAAGGTCAACTACCACTTTAGTTGAGTGCAAAACTCGTAAGATAAACTTTTTGCTGGGCTAGTAAAGAGTTCCGTGTAACTGCATGTTACTATCCTAATTGTTTTGGCAAAACCCTCCAGCCAAACACACAAGGGGCACAGGGACAAAAGGAAAGCACTGCGTCTCCCACACTGACTCCTCACAAACTTCCTTAGTTTAGGACACTTTTCCTGGTGTCATTGCTGTTATTATATTCTGTAATTAATCTGCTCTTATTAATACTAGCAAAAATGAATTTTGAGCTGCCCTCAAGGATACTTATTCACACTTAATAGCACAAACTGAAATTACCTTCTGATATTTATTTGGTTGGCTGTGTTTTGTGCCAAACACTTACCCAGTCAGTACGAGAGACCTGGTAGTCCATTCTGTAATACTGCTTTAAAATGAGAAACTATAAAAATCCCCTATTGTCTCTTTTATACACATGGTGAGATGATTTTACTTGGATGGTATCCCTCCCTTCTCTTCTTACCTGAAATAAAAAAGGAAAAAAAAAAAAAAGCTGTTAAATATTTTCAAAAGTTTTTTTTTACCTTAAAGTCTTCAATGCATTTAACAAAAATTAAGCATCTGTCCCCACTTGAGAGATCTTGTGATCTCTCCATTAAGCCATCCCCATCTTCTGCTATTTAGATAGAAATAATTAGCAGCAGTGGTTGTGTGCATGCTTTATCCCATGCTCATTTTCCTTACCTCTGGTCTATACAAATTTAAGACAGCAATATTTCCCTGATCTTATTCCCCTGTAAAGAAATGCCAGAGCTTAGGTTAGAAGTACTGTGATAATGTAAGCCATAATGGAGAAGCAGGGTTCACAAGGAGAACTTAACCTTTGGATAATCTGATTTGTCAGCATTACTTTGGTACATCCAGGATGTCCTAAAGCAAGGGGATATTATAACACAGAAACAGCTACATCACATGACATAAAACTCATTAGCAAAATGAATTTTCAGGACCAATTATTGTGTAAGTGTTGCGCAGATGTGCACTAAATAATCACTTCCACAGTTACATTTATTTTTTGCAGGAGTCAGCTAAAGCAGCTCAGGTCAGGCCTCATACACAGCATGCTTAGTCACATTTTTTGTAGCAATCACTTTTGCCTACTTTTTACTTTCTTGCATGATGTTGCATAGCAACAGGTTATACTGATATTTGTTTTCTTTTAATTTTTAAATAGATAAAAGTAGTACAACCTCTAACATTTCTAATTAAAAAGCCTTTTATCTGATGATCACCCATATGTTTAGAACAGAACATTTTTTTAGACCTGCATTATCTACATATTTCTTTTTGCTAAACAACTGTTCCTCTACAGATCTGCAATGTGCTTCATGACATAGAAGTGCTAAGTATTTGGTCACCATGATTGAACCATAATAAGCAGCCTTCAGGTATGACTGAATCGCTAAGGGTAAGTGCAGAAGTCTAGTGCAGTTTTCATACTCTACACAAATTTATTCTCATTTCTGGGAGTGGCTAAAGATATAAAGCTTCTAAAATGAACTCCGCTGATAAGGCTTTTCCCTCAGTGCTACTGTTTAGGTTACATCACCTGTTATTTCTCACACATTAACAAGCTTCAACAATTGCTTACCTTCCAGGATTCTTCATTATCCATTTATTCTCTTCAATTAACAGATTTTGGGCACTATTACTAGCAAATTTATTTTCTTTTGGCTACACATCTAGCAGCCAAGTACTACACTTTTCTGATCCAGTTGAGATGCAGAGTGTACTCTACAGAATGGAAAACACCAGGATTCAAGAAAAACCCACTCCCTGCTACATTGAGCCTCAGCAGAAATGGTTAAAGCTGCAGCTCCAACAGAAAAACCTGTCCCCAGCAAGACGGGAGAGGTAGCCAGGCTCCAGGCAGGGAAAGGAAGGGGAAGGGGGTCATAAGCAGACTGATTTCAGAGATCACAGAGTTTAGACTTAAGTTCAGCAAGATGTAGCTACAGCTAATAAAGATCTTTGATATCTATATCTTATGGAATTGTAAATTTAAATGCAGATTTAGATATTTTCTTTTAGTACCTTCTTTCCAGAAAAGTGTAATTGTGCAGATTGTAGGAAATGGTCTGACACACACAGTAAGCTGCAGAAGAAAGCCTGCCTCATGGGCCTCTAGTTTGCAGAGCCTCATCCTCAGCTACACGTATTGATGCCGGTACTTTATATTAGTGAACTGACAAAAAATGACACTGGGATAGTATGTGATGTAACTGTGCTTTCACTCAGAATATGAATGAGGCAGACTTTCCAAATGAAGACATTGAGTCAGACTTGGGAAAAATGACTTTGTCAGCTCCTGTTCTGATACAAGGTCTAAAGGCATAAGGCTAAAACCCCCGGTTTTACATATTGGTCTGAGGACGCTGTAGGTTATGCTGTGTGCTACCTATACAGTAGCAAGTAGGATATCAAAGAAATACTCTGTGTTTGGGTTTTTGAAGAGTCCATGAGAACTTACACTGCAGCATCCTGCAGCAATATGTATCATCACTGTCATTTTCTCCTGTTCTCGAGATGTCTGGTAAATCAATTTTCCTTGCTCATGCTCAGAATTCTTGAATACTACTAGAGTTATCTTCGCTGATGAAAGATTAGAATCTTACAGTACATTATGAAGATATGTAAAAAAAACTTAGTTCTTCCATAGTGACCTTATTCACTTCAGAACTTCTCATGCAGCAAATCTAAAGATAGGACATAGCACACTCAAATCCATTGAACAAATCCTCTCCAAAGGATAACCTAACGCAGAAATGGCTGCACAGCCATCCATCACACCACTGTCCAATATGACTGCAACAATCAGCAGGTGCTGCATGGAGACTGCATTTCTCACCCTTACGTAACCTTAATTACTCTTTCTTTTATTTCTAGCACTGCATCTGCGACTTAATAACACGGGTTTTGGCAAGATGGGGTGATAGCTAGACCTAGGAAAGTATAATCAGTAACACAGAATATGGTCTGTGATCCAAAGCAAGGATTTTACTTGGATCTCATACTTCCCTCCAAAAACAGGCTTACTATTACACTGGCTCTAAGGACCATGAAATAGGGTCCATCCACTTGAGAAGCGGAGAACAAGAACCTTCCCACCTTTCAAATCTGCTTTTTCTTTCTCGGTTCCAGGGTCCATCTAGCTCTTTACAGTTTTAAGAAATGCTTGAAGCAGGGACCATTCAAAAGGGTCGCTTTTTTCCTATGCTCCTTTTTAAAACAAAATCTAACTGGTTTCCTACTTTGAAAATCATTTTAACAACTTCAGAACTGTCCTGAAATCTCCAATACAATTCCATTTTCTGGGAATATAAAAGAAAAATCCCCCCAAATTCTCAAATTTATCAAGCTGAATGGAGCAGATTCATCATGTGAAGAACACAAATAAGCTCAGAAGTACATGGAAAACTCATAACAAATTCCCCTTATTACTAGAAGTCCAGCTTTTTTTTTTTCCTTTTTTTTTTTTCTTTTGCCTTTTTATTTTCTTTCAGTACTTCTGTACTCTTTTTAATTGAGGGGACTTCCACCATCTCCTACCCACTTCTTTCACTCTTCTGTTTCCAGTCACCCTTCCCATTACATTCTCTTTGGGGATTTCCTTCAACTTCCCTACCAAGTTTGCTGACTGCAAAAGATATCTTCAGCTTTTCTTCTACTGTGCAGAACTTACATCTTCTCACTTCTGGGTGTTTATGTCTAAAATCCAATTTTAGTGTATATTCTCCAGTGACTGATTCAGTTCCCACATAGTCAGGGTTGAGGACTCCATTTATTAAAAAATGCATCAGAAAAGAAGTAACGATGAATTATGGAGTTAAAAAGGGAAGGAGTGAATTGTTTGAGACTACAGAGTTTGAAGTCCTGACTTTAAACAGACTTAGCATAGGCCGTAGTTCCTACAGTACTGACAGACTTTGCATGTTATCAGCAGATGAACACCTTTTTTAAAAGAAAAACGTATGCCAGCAGCAGAGCACTAGGAATAGATAATGTGCAGAGGCAATAGCTCTACAATGTCAGCCACTGACAAAGTATTAGAAAAGCTGGATGGCACAGCAGAAGCAGCACCATTGTACTGACCACCATCAAAAAGCAACTGGGTTACAGAAATGTAAAGCCTGTGCTTGGCAGCATCTCTCACCTGAGGAAGTTCCTCAAAGCCCTTGTGCCGGGAGGCCACATCAAGATGTTTGGATTTCTCTGTATTGTCTTCCTGGTGAGAAACAGACAACTGAATCAGAGCAGTTCAAAATCCAACACACCAAACCCCACATCATAAATTCTAATTGAACTCTAGTGTCCTGATGAATAGTGATATTTTAACTAAAGATCCCCCCAAACATTATTTTCACTCACACTGGTAATTCTTCTCAAATTTAGCATTGGAGAACATGGGAGAAGTCCCCCATTGGCTTCAGCAAAAAGAGGTCTTGATTCAGGTCAAGAACTAGGTTTGATTTTTTCCTATGTTAGTCACTTCCTGAAGATTTCACATTTATATAGGTTCAGTCTTTCAATATTCATCCACCCTTTCAGTTTACCTTTTGGGAATTATTTGCTTACCAGGCAATATCAGTGGAAATCTAGACAGCAGTAACATGAATAATTCAAAACTTCTAAAGAGAGAAGGAAACAAATAGATGGATGTCATGACAAAATACTTTAACATTTTCCAATAGAATTGAAGCACACCTTGAATACAGCCTGACGCATCTGTCAGGAGCTTTCAACAAATTTTACCACCTGATCTGTATCAGACTGCACAGAGAGTTTTCCCTGCCAGCAACATTATTCTTAAATAGATGTCAAGCAGATATTAGGCACCACTTCTGCCTCATGGAATTTGATTCTATCATGCAAGCATCATAGGCCTTCAGGAAGGCCAGTGACCTTCCAAGATGCCATCTAACCACAACTGACCAGGTACTGATAGTGCCCCACCGTTCAGGCTACCTTGGACCCCCGTCAGGCTGCATCTGTGAGGGTTCAGACGAGATTCACAAATGAGGTGTTCTTCTGCATGTCTTACTGGGGATATTCCTCGTAGACAGGCATATCAAAGCTGGCTGGAGACTGCTCAAAGAGACTGTTAACAAAGAATGTATACAGCCTGGTACTTAAGGCACTACCTGGAATATGATAAACTTAGGCTCAATTCCCAATTCCATATAGACCTAGACTCTCACTGCAGGGAATAAATTTTCCAAGATAGAAAAATAAAATAAAATATTTTTGACATAAAAACAGGCTTAATGTATACTGCTATGTTCAGAGACATGGAAACAGGAGAGCCTTGGGAATACGCAAAGGAAAGTGATACTTCTTTCAGCAGATGCATGGCCTTAAGCCTCCCTTCAGTACTATGTTATTATGTAACTGTACACAATATCCTTTTATATACAAATGTAGTTGCAAAATCTTGTTCCTATATCTCCCCCCAGCCTTAATTTTGGCATCTCTTAATACTGAGTGCCTGATGCCCAAAAGACCTGACATTAATGTAGATTTTTGTGTATATGACCTTGATCCTGCAGGCTACTTTAAGCAGAAAAATCCTGCATCCGCATAAAACGTTACAGAGCAATTATTTACACTGTCTACAAAATATGCTCCAGTATCTGCAGGGTGAAGGATAAGCTATCAAGTTAGTATTGCAAGCATTATTCCTATGCAACGTGATCCTTATTTAAGGCCACAGCAGTATGGCTCTATGGATTTCTGTGCAGTACTTACCTATACTACCAGCAGAGCTGTCACTTTTATCAGGCCAAAGTAAGCAAAGATCAATAGCTAGATCATATACTTGGATATATCCAACCATTTGCCAAATCCTGTTGACACAACTCTGCACATATGAGATTGAATTGTGGAGTTGAGTCTCAATTGTCATTTTATACAAAACGATTCATATAGAAAGAACAAAATTGTAGCAAAATAAGAATGTTTATACATGAATATAAAATTTGAGCTACTTCCATGTTTCTACAAAATTGGAATCCAAAACTTTCAAGCTTAAAATTGTTTCACGATAGAAATATTTTCTTTCCCTCCAAGAAGTGAGGGGAGCTTTTTAGTCGGGTTTCTTGGAACAGCTTGTCTCTAAGCCTTTTCCAGGTTTCCTTAAACTAAACAACCCAGTTGGGCAGACATCCTCCCTGCAAAAGGTTTATCTTTTCCAATGATGAGTGAAGATGAACAATTCTGGTGCAACATCTCCCCTAGATAACCCTAGTTTTAAGCCAATTTAAAAAGCAGAAAACATTTACTATGGCCACAGCCTCTATGCTCCTTGGTTCCTTACCAGCAACAGGGCAGCACAGCTACACCATCTTCTACCAGAAAACGTTTCTGCTAATTCTTTTCCACCTAAGAAATAAGAAAACCAGAAGATTTTTCCTGTTTCTTTGATACTGTGAGGTCTGCTTTCTGTGGTGGTGTAATATGAAGGGAAGACACTAAAGTTAGCTGTTGTATTTACCTTTGTTTCAATACAAACGAATGCAAACATTTATTTCCAGTGACCTAACGCACTTAAAATAAGCTTTTAATCAAACTTTTAGTTCTGTACTGTGCTTAAAGAGCTGTTTTGATAAGAAAACTAACTGCATTAGGCACTGTTTTAAAGTCATTTTACTAATGTGCATACTCTTGGCAGCACAGCCATCTAAGAGTTAAAAAAGAAAAAAAAAGCTTGTAAGTAGGCAGGAGAAAGGAACCAATTATGACTGTTTTTTCAAAGCAAGAATTTTTAAATCAGCTCCGCTTTTTAAAATAGTCCTATGAATATGCAATATCCAATCTGGAACAAGGCAAAAATTTCTCAAAAAGGAACACAAGTAGACAACTGTCTAGGAACAGTCAGGAAATCTATTTTGGCTTATCCAAAGCAAGCTTTATAGCCTGCTTTCTCCATTAAACCCCATCAGACCACCATTTTCTTTTTTTCTTTTTTATTTAAATTATCTTTATTTTACTTTCCCTCAGTTAAAATAAAAGATTGCCAAAGAAAATTTATGATTTTATGTAGGTTTTATAGGCTGTGCAGACATTCTAAGGTATTCTCCTGAGAAGGAATCTTTTCAAAGCTAAACAGTAGACGGCACTCAATATTTTCCAGATCCATATTTTGCTAATCCTTGATAAAACCAGATAAAATTATTAATGAAGAGAAGAAAGAATGACAGAACTATATATTTTTTTAAGATTTTATACGTAAAAATCATCTCTTACACAACTTGGCATAGTAAGAACTCCTTCGATGCGGCTGAATCTATAAAGTTCAATAGCTCTGCATTCATATCTATCAGGGCAGCGTGGGCTGGTGGCTGAAGCAACCACCGGCCAGGATAGTTTCTTGACAAACAGAACAAAACCAGCCACTACAAATCTGGAAAAATGAGAATCAAGAATGGATATTGCACTGTATAGACTTAGAAAAGATTCACTAGGGAGTACTAACCTTATTATGCAGGTATTTTTCAAAGTATGTGCACAGCTCTGTGGTTCAGCATTTTTCTTAAAAGCAGAAAATGTACCGTAAGTCATGGCAAACCTACAGTTAGGCAACACAGAGGCCCAAATACTGACTTTTCCTTCTTGGACAAACCTGAAAGAAAGAACCAACAGTAGCTGCTACCTTAGAGTGTGTGTGCTCAAGGTAACCATAATGCAGCTGCTTGAACTTCCCGACTAAATAGGAAAACCAAACTGTGCTGCTGGCAGAAATTCCTGTGTCAGGTGCATGTCTTCTGCGTCCAGAGCCAGGGCTCAGCTTTTTATTGGCTTGCCTCTTGCAGCTAGCACTGGGAGAAGCACATAGCTTACTTCTTTTTAACCATTATAGCAGCTCCTGCTGCTCTGCCCTCTTACAGAAATATACCTTCTTTTCTCTTATATTCATATAAATCTTGAAGCTTCAGCTCCTAGTGGATGCACAGACCCGTATCCTCCCCTTTTTACTGTAGGAGTGCTGCAATAATTGATCTAAAGAGAGAAATCAATGCATTGCTCGTATGGACAACAGAGATGTCTGTGGCAATCAAAGGAAAACTGGAATGTAATGCACACAGGAAGAAGGCAGAGGGTGGATGGCATATTCTCAGCTTGCAACTGCAGAAATATTTTCAGATATTTTCCTAAGAAAATATACTGTGTGCACATAGCACATGAAGCTGTGAGAGGAAGTATATATAAAGATAGTTACACAGGAACAGTGAACTGAAAGACATGAGACATAGGTGTGAGAAACTGGACATAAGAAAAATAGGTGTGTAAAATTCCAATACGTAGGCACATTTAGTTCTTCTATAATACATATTTTGAATATTCAGTCTGACAATTTATCAGTGATTCAGGCTGCATAGAGATATTAATACGATATCCTGGCAATACAAATACTTGATATTCACCCAGGATTCAAACAAAAAATATTTTGTATGATTAGAGAAACATAAAATCAGTTTAATATGAGCGCACAGAACCCCAAAAAATCCCACACTAATAAACTTCTCTAATCATGACTCATTCATCAGCTTTCCCAGAACACTTTTTTTTTTCAGTTCTAGTATTACCAGTGATGATGACTACTAAATAATCTTCAAAAGAGGATTTATTTAATATTATAGGACTGGACTGCAAACATTGCTGTTTGAAGTTGTTTTTTTTCTCTTCTCTTAGCTGGACTAGAACAAGCTACTGATAAGCAGGACAATCAAAAGTGCTATAACATTAAAACTAGAATATTTATCATTTCACTTTGCAAGATGAATCATGCAATTATATTGGCAAGCTATAAAGACAGAGTTGAAATTCAGGTTGTCAAAGTGGTCAGGAAGAGGTATGTGTTATACAAGTAGCTTGCAGTTGAGTGCTCTTAATAAATGCAACCCAGAAGCAGTATGAATCTTAGAGAAGTGATCAGCTGCCGTCTCTGGGAGGCTTGCATGACAATCTAATGTCTGTGCCAAGAAGTAATAAATCATAAATGTACCTTCTGGAACTCGCACTTATGAATTAGCTGTAAGGGAAGAGTTTAGAAAAATAATAGTTTGGCTAAAGCAGTATTTCTCATTTCTAGTATCAAACGGAAGTTGAAAACAAACAAACAAACAAACTGCCCCCCAACAAAACCTTTCCTAGTTTTTTGCAAACAACATTTTGTTGTTCTCCCCATTGGCTTGCTTTATACTAAGTCTATTTCTTGTCACCAAAAATGTCACATATATGGACGTTTTTATGAACATCCATACCTATGGTATTGGGTTGGTGTGGCAAGGCTTTGATAGCAGGAGGGCTACAGGGGTGGCCTCTCTGAGAAGCTGCTAGAAACTTCCCCCTTGTCTGATAGAGACAATGTCAGCTGACTCCAAGATGGACCCGCAGCTGGCCAAGGCTGAGCCCATCAGTGACAGTGGTAGCACCTCTGCGAGAACATAGTTAAGAAGGGAGGGGGGTGGAAAATCCCTGAACAACAGAAGGCAGGGAGAGGAGTGAGAATATGCAAGAGAAACAACTCTGCAGACAACAATGTCAGTGAAGGAGAAGGAGGAGGAGGTGTTCCAGGTGTAGGCTCAGAGATTGCCCTGCAGCCCCTGGTGAGACAGGCTGCCCCCCTGCAGCCCCTGGAGGGTAACGCTGGATCAGATAGCCACCTGCAGCCCAAGGGGGACCCTGAATCACAGCAGGTAAATGTGTGAAGGAGAGTATGACCCAGTGGAGAGGTTTGCTGCCAGGAATTGTGATCCTGTGGTGGACCCATGCTGGAGCAGTCTGTTCCAGAAGGACTGCACGCCGTGGAAGTACCCACGCTGGAGCAGTTTGTGGAGGCCTGTCTCCTGTGGGAGGGACCCCACACTGTGGCAGGGGAAGAGTGTGAGGAGTCTTGCCCCTGAGGAAGAATGAGTAGCAGAGACAAGGTGAGGTGAACTGGCCACAACCCTCATTCCCTGTACACCTGAGCCGCTCAGAGGGAGGAGGTGGAGAAATCAGGAGTGAAGTTGAGCCCAGGAAGAAGGGAAGGATGGGAAGAAGGTGTTTTAAGATTTGGTTTCAATTCTTATTACCCTACTCTGAGTTTGATTAGCAATAAATTAATTTCTTCATGTCAAGCCTGCTTTGCCCATGATGATAATTGCTGAGTGATCTCTCTGTCTTTATCTCGACCCGTGAGCTTTGCGTTACATTTTCTCTCCCCTGCCCAGCTGAGGAGGGGAGTGATAGAGCAGCTTTGGTGGACACTTGGTGTCTAGCCAGGGTGAACCCACCCCAGTTGTACATTCAGCTTCACAAAGGAGTGTCTTCTGAATAACATCAGTAATTTCCTCAGATCTCTATAAATGTTATCCAACTATCCTTGGCTTTTTATTATCTCATCCAGTAGAAGAGAATTGTGTGTGCTACACTTACTCTGAAGAGACCTTACATAAAAGGCTTAGGTAAAGAATAAAGAATAAACTACTCATTAGCAATCCCAAACATACACAGTGTATTACAAGGGCAGATAAACCAAGGGTATTAAAAATAAAATAAAATAATGTTAAGATTTCTGGACCATATCCCAGAGACTTCTCTCACAGCTGGTACTGAGCTGTAAAGCTGCAATGATGTTTTTCAATCATGTAACTTATTTCCCTATATTATAAGATATTCAATTTTGCTACCAGCAAGCAGAATATCCCACTTTGGGCACAAATAGATCTTCCTCCCAACCTCCCCACTTCTTTTGTTTTCTCCTCCTTTTCAAAAGCCCAAGTTCTCCCATGGGGCCCCATTAGGAAAAAGGGATACCTAAAAACAGTACCATTTATTTATTCTTGAAACAGTTTCAATTCTTCTTTGGAATATAAACTACTTCCACCTCCTTAGAAATGCTAGTATCCCATTGCTGTACGAGCTGCGGTCATCTGCTGTCCTCAAACAGATGTTTCACTAAGCTCTAAATAAATCATTAGCCCACAGTGAGATAAAATGGTCTTTCCTGCATCACACAGCAGTGTTCAAATTTCAGGGTAAAGGCTTTCCACGCAATTAATCATGTATTTCATAGGAGCATACATACTGAGTTATATTTTATACAAGTTTATGAACAGGATTAATGCACACAGCTTACTACAGGATCTTGACTGACTTTTGTTTCTGTTTCAGTCACTGAGGGGCAGATTGGTCTTTCAAGTAAAATTACCAGAGACTTTTTGGAATAATGGCCTATGTATGAAATCCCACATTAAGGGCATATTTTAACTGTTTCATTTTCTTGCCCAATGAAACAATCAACAAATAGCTGAGCAAGATGAGGCTTATGCCTGTTTCTAAGTAAGAGGGAAACTTTGAAATTAGCAGGAAATATAGGGAGTTTATTGTACAGTAGGAACTTGGTAGCCATAGTACTTTTCTTCTTATCACACTGCTATAGTTACGCTCATAGAATTTTATCTTTTCCATTGAGAAAGCAGTAAAGTATGACATAGGTGTGGTTCTTACTAAATATTCATAACCTGGGGGCACTGCACAGCGCAGGCAAAATCCTGTGCTGCTCATCCTTTCAGGTCTAGGGACACAAATACTTCACGAGGTGGAAAGAGCATGGAGAGTTTACTTTAATTCCTCCATAGTATTAAATTTTGCTTTTGCAACAATATAAACAGTTACAAGAGTCACAATAACTACTTATATTATGTCAAAACCTGTAAAAAACACTTTCAAAGTGCAGAGTTTACAGGGTTTGGCCCTGTTTGAGTATGCTAAAACAATGGCTTGTTGTCTTGTGGAACAATGTCACGATACGTCTACAATAACTATACAATATTTCAGACACCATCAATAACCGTTCAGGTTGATTCACTGGTTTTTGTCCTATTCTGCCAGTCAATGAATAGCTTATGCCATTTTCTGATCCGATCAGAAGCAAGTAAAATGAAAGAAATCTGGTTTTTAATTTTCTTATTCTCTCATCTCTCACAGAGTTAAATCTTTACTTTCTAATTATAAAAGAAAAAGACACCAACAATTTGTGCCACCTTAATGAACATTCAAGCATTTCAGTTTCTCTTTTAGCTGTACACTACTACAGACCTCTTTCCCACTATCAGAAAAGATATAATAGCTTCCGATTTAAATGAACTGAAATAATACTATTAAAGAAAGGAAGGCATGAGTAAGATTAGACTGAGATATGATTTAAGGCAAGTTAAAAAAGAATGGGAGTTTCAACATGTTTCTGCAAATATTTTGGCCCATATAAGTAATAAATATATCGTAATTGGACAGAAATTGCTTAATGCGCTTCTTCCTGACAGCATTTTTGTGTCAAACTACATCAGGATTTTTGTTGAAGCATCTTTCATAAGCAGAGACATTTCAGGTTGAGCTAATCCTTACATACCATGCTCTGTTTACTGCACTCTTGAAGGAAAAATTAAAGTATCTAACTTCACACTGATATGGGATCATTCCATTGATTCATGCTAATAAAGAATATAAAAGAAAAAGGTTAATTTGTATCCCAGCATATTGCATCAGTTTAATCTGTACATCCCTCTCATCTCAAAGAACTTTTAAGTGCTGGTTGGGAAGGCGATTGCAAGTCCAGCATCCTTCACAGCTGTACGTTTATTGCTTTCTCCAAACCTAGTCCTGTCCCCCATTCAAATTTCCAAACATTTGAAATAAAATTAGTTCTCTTTTTGTTCCTAATGGGACCAGGTGGTAAGAGGAAATAGGAAGCAAAGCCATTAAAAAAAAAGAGTTTTGGCAGGTATATCAGATGAATAATTAAGTGCGCTCTTTGCTCAACAGTGCAAAGAGAAGTTAATTCCTGAAAGTTTTTGCTAGGGGGCATTTTGTAGTATCTCCAAAGTATAAAGGGGAGGGGGAGGGTCAGGAGTGATCCAAAGACAGGGATTAGATTCCTGAGAGACTGCAAGAGTCATCTAGGGTTAATAAAACGAACAAAGTACAGAGAAAACATTGCTGGTAATGAAGTCCATTGATTATGAAACTGCCTCCAAAGGGAGTAGTGCTTGCCTTTTAAGAATACACCCAATCAAAGCACTAAAGACTGGCTTGTAAAAGGACGCAGCTGTACTAACAGAGAGCGGGACCTGACCCGGGAAGAGTTTTAGCCTTTTAAGTTTTTTTATACATAGGGTGGTATTTGTGTATGAGTGCAGAATGTAATAAATGTTTCTACCTGTCCCTACACTAGTGTCAATGTCATTCTCTGCAGGTGTCAGCTGGTATCACAGTTTGCACGAACAAGCTACCCATCCCGTCCAAATGGTCGCAATAGCTACAGACAAACTCGGTGTCCCACATGCATTTTACTATATGGAAATGAGACTGCCATAGAAAGTTGGGGTTTACTCTGAGAGCCACTGAATTCCATATTTCCCCTATCTGAAATTGTTTGTCATAGGTTTCTTTAACCAGTCCTACAAAATACATTACTTATAGAAAAAAAAGAGGTGGTGGGGGGGTAGAAATCAAGCCCAAAGTAACTAGGGGGTATACGTGTTTCTACATCCACCTAAAGCAAACCAGTTTTTATACAAGTATACTCATACAAGTTTCATCCACAGAATTATCTATTTAGTTCCTTCCAAAGAAACAAAAATAAGTTCTTGGTCTCATTGGGAGGTCCCAAAGATTAATTCCATATTGTAAAAGACAACTGTGGGTTTCTTTTCTGTTTTACTAGAACCCATATGTAGAAAGTCAAAGCATGCAGCATGCTGTTTGAAAAATTAATAGCTTTCTAGAGAGAAAGGGTATTAATTCTGTGCCCTCCCTGAATCTACACTCTCCCCAACAAAAATACTTTAACTCTACCCAATCCTTGACCCTTATTCTCCCAAAACATTGATTTGGGGTTTTCCTCAGCAGCCTTAACCAGAAAAAGCATTTTATACACAGATACAAATTAGATGTAATAAAGCAATACCTAGCTTATTATTGTTTTAACAAAACAATCAACGATGTTAAAGAACACATTTTGTCTCAGTCACAAATGATCCCAGCAGGTGAAAAACAAAACAAAAAAACCCACCAAAGCCCAGAAATGTGTGTGGTTGCACCTCAAGTCTCAGAGAGCTTCACAAAAATGGCAGCACATGCAAGAATCTACAGGCCCAAATTCTTTCCTAATGCACAGTGATTCAATAAAGATTCAATAAAGAAACAAGTTGAAGGAAGAATTCTTGATCACCTCCGTTTAATTGTGCATTTTGTTCTCCATTTCAATGTCATCAATTCAGCCACCTTTCTATATAAGGTTTTGAGGGATTTCTCCTTCTCCACCCTCACTCTCATACATATTACATTACTAGTTTGCATCTGAGGTCTAAAAATCACTAGTCTGCTAAAAGAATGTGGAAAAAACATCTGGTTCTGGAATCAGATTTAGGGTCTCCACACCTCAGCCACACAAATTGTGATGATTTGCTAAGAAAGCCTCAGAAATCAAGTCTTGTCTAATTGAAACATTTGGTGTGAGGACATGATGTTTCTTTGTAGGCTGCTAGAATTCAGTGTAAAGAAATGTTTCTGGCCTTGTTTCCAGCGAATTATAGCTGACCTTGGGGGTGTGCCATGATTGTTGCATAAACTGTCAAAGCTGAGAGAACTAGTAGGATTTTTCGATTGTTGAGAGAAGTCACTCAGTGAAACAGTTCATCTGAAACTTTACTCTTGTAAGGCTAATGAAATAGAACAGCTATTTCAATAAAGTGACAGAAAAAGGTGGTGTTAAAAAATAATTGAGAATCTCTAATCCTCTCAAGGAAAAAATAAAAAAAATACCACTCATAATGTCTCTGTTGCTAGACAATTAACCCTTAAGACAAAGGAGATTTGCACCTACCCTTAATAAAGCTTCACTTAGCAACTCCAGAGAACTAAATCAATTCTGAAATGGAATTTATGTGTAACCGAACTTGTTGCCTTCCAGTCACTCAGTAACTCTCTACAAATATTGCACAGCACATAGTGGGATTAGAGAAAAATGAATCATAAAAGACATGAATTGTGCAACTGTGAAGCATGTTGATCTCTTATTATTGCTGTAATCATATCAGGTCACCATTAAGTTTCTGCATTAGAAGTGCAGATCTGATGATATTACAGCACATATTGATTCTAACTGTTTGCTGGAGATAGAAGTGAAAGCCTGAGAAAGAGCTGGAGTGAAATAAGACCATGTGAAATAATATTTAAACTAAAGTAGAGAGATTTTCATATCACAGTTAGTTGTTGGGGATATTCACACAGTATTTATTAATTATTACACAGTATTAATTTATATATTATTAATTTATACAGTATTAATTATTATTAAATTAGCAGCTATTTTATATAATACCTGAACAGAACTTTGGTCCATAAGTTTGTTAGCTAACTTTTAGTTAATTTATACCTGAAGGAAGACAAAGACTTTCGCCAAACACTATCTTCCCAAAAAGTAAAAAGCTCCATGCTTTAGTTCTTAGTTACATGACCTATGCATTGTCTTCTGAGCTAACAGAAGGAGGAATAATTTGATTTTACCTTCTCTCAAGTTCCAGCTCTTACTTTAGAGTTACCAGAGTTTTCTTATTTGTGGCTGACACCCCAAAAAAGAGCAGAAGGACAGAGCAAATCTATTTCTGGTATTTATTATTCTAATTTTCCAAGTAAGAACTGGTGGTCACTGCTGGATTCAAGCATTTTCATATTTCAGGTCACACACTCTCTTTTTCAGATGTATCTGAGCAGAGTTAAAGATAGCTAATACTCAAAACACCGCACGGCAATGGATTACCAAGAACATCCCATCCCATGCAACAGTAAACAACAGCAAATAGAGCTTTCTCTAGATTGAGGAAACTACACACACTTCTGTCTTTTAAGGAGAACAGATCATACGGACATAGCTGAAGGATGGCAACTTAGATGTGAAGCATATTACCAGAATGAAAACAAGAAAGTTTTGTAGCTAGAAGTTCCAGTGCTCCTGAGAAAAAACGGTGTCTAAACCTGGCAATTCAGCCATAATAGAGCCTGCCTAGACACCCTCCCTCTTCTGTGGTCTTTGTGGTACCCAAGTAGAGGATGATATCACTGTGGAAGCAGCTTTTTTCCTCTCTGTGCCTCTATATAGGCAGACATTTGTGGAGAGTATTCTCTTCTGGCAAAACTATGATTTTTCTTTTTTCCCCTTCTAAACATGTTCCATGTTGAAAGGGTAGGGTAGAGGGGCAGCGAAACCCAGCTTGGTAGTACCCAGCTCAAGCCAATACATTAGACATCAACCCCTGCAGTTCTTAGATGTTCAACAGTATTAGTCCTTTAATAAGAAAAAACAAACAAACAAACAAAAAAAAAAAAACAAAAACCAAAAAACCCCCACCACAACAAAGCAAAACAAACCACCAGGATCCAAACTGAAAAACAAATAGTCGTGGTATTTTCTTCCCTCATTTTGATTGCTCAACATCATAAACAAGACAACTACTAGTTAAGTCAGACTTGGTAACTAGACGTATCGTGTATGAATATATACCCAACCTAACATTAAAAACAAACTCTGCAGCAGCTGCAATATTTTAAGCAGTTACCACCAGATCTTCTTCAAATATATCTTCTGAGTCTCACAGTAATTACTAGTTGTATGCAACATACCATTTTTCTGTCTCGTTAAGAACCCAATAGTATAATTAGATCTCATGCAAGCCCCCAAACTGTTTATCATAACGTGTAAAAGATATAAAAATAAAAACAAAACATTCATCTCCAGTACAGGATTAAGATGCATTGGGAACACACACAAGTCAAGACCTGATCTCATAGATCCATCTCAGCCAAACAGTAGGCAGCTATAGCGGTTATCTCTGACAATAGGATCACATGCACTAACAAAATAAATTTGGTGATTGTTCAGAAATTACAAACTCCATAGAATATGCATGTGGTGACACTTAACATAAATGAAACTACCACACCTAGAAAGTCAAAGTGAATGGCTGCCATGCAATCCCTCCGTCTGGCTAAAACATAAGAACTAAACTACCCAGTCAAAAGAAGTGCTTCACGTACCTCCCAATAAACTGGGTATCCGTTGAGGTAGCAGAAATCACTGTAAAGTACCCAGATTTTCTATCTGCCGTTTTTCTTCAAGGCACTTCAACTCTTTCCTAAAATTTACTACCAAAGCAAGAAGAGGCACTGGAAGAGAATTCTAAAGTGACTGCAGCATTTGGGAAATAAGGTGTTACCGTGCCTATTCACCGATTCAGGTGTCACCCGAATTCCTAGTACTAATGCTGGGGTGGGAAGTAGGTTAAGCAGGCCTGGCAGCTACAGGTCTGAGCTAGAAAACACAATTCCAGCTTAAAGCTTTTCACATGTATCATTTTTTTTTTCAATCCTTTGCCTAAAATCCTGATTGTAAACACTTGCTAAATAGGTACTTTTATTTGACTGCTATGCCTGCGTAGAGCTAGGGTGGGGAGGAGGAAGAAGGTGGGAGATGAATCAGAAGAAAACTGAGGTTCTTAACAGCATCCAGGGGCTAGGGAGTGTTTCCTGTCAAGGATCAGCCTGCAAAGAGCCCGGGTGGGACTTGTACCGCCAGTGACAGCTTCTGGGAAGAAGCTCCCTCCGGCAGGTATAAATCAATAAATATTCTGCTGCAAAGGAAAGGTGGTTGAGAGACATACCAACAGTTCTGGGTGAACTGCATATTATTATAACCTCAGGCACAACGAACCTGACAAGTGATATCATTTTCACTCCCAAATGGGTGGCACCCATCCAGGAGAACACATTAAAATGTGAGCGACCCTAAAAGGAATGGGAACAACAACATTTATTTTAAATTCTGAAATCCACCTCCAATGCCTGCACCTAGCCACTGGATGAATGTGGCTTATATTTTCTCCCTGGTATTATTCCTGAAAGCAAGTTAATTGGCAATAGAAAGGACAATCTTTAAAGAAGTGATTAGAAATGACAAAGTGATTTTTAATAGAGCACTAAAAGCTTGAAAAGTAGCAATGGTAAGATCATTCACAACTTCTGCTCGTATTACTTTTGCCAAAGCAATACTTGAAGGAATTAAACTCTTAATTAAAATCGGCTAGTTGAAGCAGAGGAATATGCCATCGTGCACAGGAAAGGATTTGGAGGAATTGGTAGCACACTGCTGTATCATTAAGTTTTAAACTACTCAGACACACTTGGCTGATTCAACCTACTGTCTCTCAGGTTTCACTGACATTACTCTCCTGCTTAAGTTGTAAGTTTAACAGCTCTGCTATCTTCATTTCTTAGGAGATACCCCAGACTTTTTCTTCCAAGTCATCAAAAGCTTGACGCAAAAGATGGCCAAAACCCTCAGAAGGCAAATTCTAGTGTGAGAAAAAAGCAGCATTTCCTTATGTCAGCAACTACTGTAAGGAACATCTCTTCTGAATTGAACTTGCACACTACTTTGGCTTTGCCATCTCTAACACTTGCTCCGTAGCATGTGTATGGAATCCCCTTCAACCGTATATACAGAACATAATATACACCATTCTTCCTGCAGAGAAATTTGAGGGGCAAGAGGAAAGAGAAAGGAAAGCATCATGTGAGAGAGTAGTCACCTTGATGAACCTACTACTAACAGATGCTCAGACAGCTTGGTAGAGAGAATAATGGTGCAAGGATCACGGAGCAATAGGGACACAACCTTCCATCTGAAATGTGGGTTTAAAAAAGGACTAATTTTCTAACGTAAAAACAGCTCCGATATAACCCAGTTCTTTGAGAGTGTTGACTCTATATTCTTCATGGAACTACCTTCAAAAGACAGCTTATTGGCAATAGATGTGATATCCTTTAAAAAAAAACCAACAACTATTGGTTTGAAAAGAGGCAAGTTTTCAAGTTCTGACACTACTAGAAATGCAACTATGGTGGAATAACAAAAAATTAAGTGTTCCTGTGTCTGATCCAATCAAAACAAAGTTTGTATTTCACTTATCTGATAATCACAAGTTGTCCAACTGCCTCAGAAAATCTTTAAATCAATTCAGTTGTAAGCACGACATTCATAACAGAATTCCCACACAGTCAAGAAAAAAAGATTCCCAAGTTATGAGTAAGCCAGGCTGAGACTGATTACAAGCACAGAAAAAAAAGAACCGTAAAGGATTTCTTCATTATTTGTGTTGCCAGCTTTTGCAACCTGTCCTATTAATGGGCATTCTTCATTTGGGAACCCTAAATATGAGAAATATTCCAGCTGTAAGACAGCAGGAGGAGCATCGGCTGTCACGGAAAAGACAACTGTGTCCACTCCCCTCCACCCAACCCCAAAAACCCCTGCATCGTATAAACACGCCATAAAACTTGCTCTCAACTTCGCAGGAAGTCCAAGCTCCCTGATAGGCTCTGGGCATTCTGTAGGTCAGGCTAGAGCTGCCTGGCCTCTGTGCATCATCCAAGAAAAACACCATTTAAATATATATATCCACATATACAAAAATATACACAAATATATTTAAAAATTAAACATGAAGTATCTTTGTTGAGATTGGATAGCAATTGGAATAAATGGGAACTAACTTTACCCAACATGTATGCAATTATTATTTTTTAAACGTCACATGCAACATGGAACAAGAATTCCAGGATTATCTTAGATTCTGGTACATGTTACCTATGAAGCTTCACTCTCAACCCATTCTCAGTCTGCTTGAATAATTTCTCAGCACTTAGTATTATTCAACAGAGGCCTCCAGATTAATTTATCTGAATTGACACCGATGCTTTCAACTTAGTGGTATACTTTATCACTTAAAGAAGCAAATATAATAAGCTGAAGATAAACGTACACATACAGGACAAAGATTCCTTTTTCCTCTCTCACTTCAGTATGTTGAAAGTGCTCCTAATATCCTAACTATTACTCCTGCTTGCATCTCAGTTTTCTTCCAGTGCCCTTCTGCTTTAAGTTCAGGTTTCACATCTTCACTTTTAAGGGCCCATAAATCCCTGCCCTACCAACATCTGTCCTTATTGCCTCATGTACCGTGGACCTTGCTCCACTTCATTAAGCCTTTCATCTCCTTTTCTTCACATGCTTTTTTTCATTCCTGTTCTTGAAGATATCCAGTGCACCTATTTGCTCATTCTCCCACATAAAACCCTACTAAAAATTATTTAAAACAAGACAAGCAGAATATGTAAAACACTGAAATCAGCAAGCTTCCTTCAGTGTAACACCAACCTAAGCCCACATTGGTGCCTTACATGGTGATGTGGATCTTTTCTAGGACTTCCCTCTTTGTTGGACATGAGTTGGGGAAAAAAAACCTGGAAGAGATTACTTGATTCTGTCTAGACATCACTCTGCCTCCACATTCTTCCTGCACTTTAATTGCAAAATGTCAGTTATGTACAAATTCATGTATTTAAGTTGTATGTAGATGCAGAATTTTCCCGAGCTGCCTATGTAGCCTTCACAGAATATCTTAACACAAATTACTCAATATTTTGTTACATTCCAGTATCTCACGTTCTGAATGCAAAAAAAAAAAAAAAAAAGGAAATTAACAACACTTTTTATCCTTTAGAACGACTATTTTTTTAAAAATAGATACAAATGATCATTGCTTTAGAGGCTGTTTTGGTGCAAAGCAACTTACTGTGTGAAGCCCCCAGTGCTGCTGCCATAGTAATGCTCCCAGGCTGCCCAAAGTCTGCTCCTAGAATGACACCCGGTGGCCACAAAAACGAACAGCAAGGCGTTCTCCTTGCCCTCAGGTCTCATCCTCTGCTCTCAAGAGTAGAAGCCATCACTGTGTTACAGCCAGGCATCAGACAGATGTTCTTCATAGGAACCTGCAAAACACAGGAAAATCCTGTGTGAAATTCAAATTAATATACGTAAAAGTATGAGTAAGAAATACATAGTGTTTTGGACAATTATATACCATTTGATTTTTCTTAAGTATAAAATTATACAAAAGTAATAGCTAATGGTTTCAGAATTCTCAAAATGAAATTTCTTTTTTAATTCCACAGTGTTTCGTTCTGGAGACAGCTAGCAGTAGAGTTGAGTGGCATTTCCAAAGTATGACTGCGCACTTATAGGATTAATCCATAAACTGCTATTCCAAAACAGGGAAGATTAGTTTATCTGCTCTTAAAATTTACAGGACTAAAATGCATTTATTCATTTTTATGTTATAGGATGAAGAAATCCAAATTAGAGACATACATTGTCATGCTTAAAATAGTTTTGAACAGATTAAAACAGTGTTTCAATAAATCATTGACTATCAGGCAAGGCACCAGGCTCTAGAAAATTAATTGGCAACTGAACGTCAGTGAGAGTTAAGAGTTTCTTGTTGCATATTTTATTCTGCTTTAGTACCATATGAGTCAGAGAAGAGCTTTTCTTAAGTAACAGCCTAGCCAAAAATGATTTGATAATATTTTCTAAAGAGCAGTAAGAAATGCACTGTTCTAAGGGAAACAAGCAAGGACACTTCAGCACAGATTTTTCGTGTTACATTCTAAGGACTTTTGGAAAATGAAAAGGAAAGAGAATATTTGTTGCTTCTCAGTTTTCATTTGTCTCATTTCATTTCTCAGATCAGAGTCAAAATTCCTGGTGATGCCACAAGCCTCTTTATAGCAGCTAGGGATATCACAGAAGACAATTGTCCTTTTTTCCCGTCGAGAAATTTTTTCTCCTGTTTTTGCCTCCAGTGAGTACAAAGCCAAGACATCCTCGCACAATGGAAGTTCTTAAGGCAATGGCAACTCTGTGCTTCATTAGACAACTCCTGCACCATTGCCCTTGCTGGGCACCAGTGTAACGGAGGTGGCGGGTACGTACCTAATGTTACAACTCTGAGCCCTGAAAAGTGCCTTACTGCTTTCTCATCTGAAACGTGCCTTAACATCTCTGCTTAGAAATACAAGGGTTAAAACAACAAAGATATTTGTTTATACAAGCAGAACGAAATTATTCTGGTACTTTGTCCGAAGTAATAGTTTAGTAAGATACGTTAGCATACAACATCTGACAGAGATTCCCACCGCACACAGAACGGCACACACAGTGCGACCCTAACAAACTACGGAAACAATGCCAAAAATGTGTCCCTTATCAGTAAGTTATACACGTGCGCTCGCTGGCCAACCGAGTATGCAAGAATTTAAAGCTTGTGGCCGATCCAGCGACTGAATGAAATCTAAACAAATAAGCAGCATAGCAATGGGAAGAATGACCTCCCACTGTATTAAGTTTAAAGCTGGATATTGCCAAGAGACACGCAAAGCTGTTGGAGCATGCACACGGCTAATCCTTGAGGTACCACGGAGCCAGACCAAAGGTAGCACTGGGAAGGCAAAGGGAGGGTTAAAACGCAGCCGTAGAAACCTCAGCCAGAGCTGAGCTGGGATTCAAACCTCTGTGTTCCAACAGACGAGGCTGGGACGGAGCAGCCTTCAGAGGCTCGGCCAAGTACCTCCTTTGATCTTGTTCCTCAGTGGATGCAGTCATGTTGCAACAGTTGAAAAGTTTTAAATGCTGTTCATTTGTAAGTTCACTTGCTTTTTGTTCACTGAAGAATAAAAACTTATTATTAGCTGGGAAGTAGAAACACTAGTTGCCAACCTACTACTACATTTTTGTACTCACTCTTACACCTGCTCCCTCACACTAGATTTCTGTATTAAGCCAAATTATGATTTATATGTACTAGGCTCAGGAGTGGAAAAACAAATCACAATATCAGTGTAAACCAGATATAAGGTATGGAAAGACTGACCGCACAGCATGGTAATTTAGACTACACATTTAGACTACCATATTTACACCCACATATACTACCAGTACACATGTGCTACCATCTTTATGCAACTCCATATATATACGTATATACTGCATTAGGGTTAAATAAGGTAAGATTGTGGACTAACAATCTGACTTGAGCACATTGTTCTTGATACCTTATGGAATTCTTCAATCACAATAGGAGTATTTCTGAATGGTGGTTTCTTTCTTGCATTAACACTAAGCCTGCTGTGGAATAAATTTTTTGCCATGCGACAGAAGTGCTACCTGCATGCTATTTTAAGTTCTACCTTTCTGTCTCCCCACCCTCCTTGGTGAATTTCTGAAGTCAGGTCTGTATTTTAGAGGAGAAAATTAAACACACATACACACAACCCTTCTTCTCTCCTCCCCAAATCCTTAAACAGACGTCCCATTTCCAGAAGTAAAGGTGTGAAAGCAGAGGAACAAAGGTGAGCACCATCCTCAAACCCACCAGAGGCAAGTAAACCCAAACTCACACCATTCACATCCCTGCTGTGTTATGAACTCATTCCAACTGCCAGATAACCCAGAAATGAACCATAAGAAGTCACTTCGTAGTGAACATCCCAGGTAAAATCCCTGCTGATGTTCAGTTTCTTGCTCATTAGATGGCCTTTAATGAAAGCCTTCTTCACAGGTGATACTTATTTTCCTCTAATAGTTTGGTCACAACTCTCACATTTTATAAATTCTCACCATGAATTATTCTGGTCCAACTTCAAAAAGTATCTAAATGAACTTCCATGTAGTTCTGACAACAGTGAAATTTCTTACTCCTTTGTGAAGGTTTCTTCCATTTTTGGCATGATATTTATGTTTCCAAACTTGACAGACACAGTAATAGTTGGTCTTGGCATTCACTCTTGTGTGACTGGCTCATATGTTCATTCATTTACTTTGTTTTAAAGAATTCCCTCTGGCCATTACTGCTTTTCAGCATGATTTTAAGTATTGTTTCATAACAAAATCCAAAATATTTCCTTACATAGGTGTGAGATCAATGTAATTTGATACCTTATGGGATAATTCAGTATCAGTTCTTTAGATTTATAAATTCTGATAAACATTTTCTTCTACTTATTTTCCTGTCATCATCATCTCTCAGATTTACTTCCATGCCTTTCCCTATATAAACACCTTCGGCTGGAATACCTTTTCTACTTTGTACACTCAGTATCTCCTGCTCTTTAAAATACTTTTATTAACAATCTATAAACTCATTTGTAATTCCAAGAGGCATACAATTCCCCCATCACAGACAGTATGCAATGGAGATCTGCCTCTATTTTGCCCACCAGGATATGCTTTTCTTTTTATTCCAAACTGAGCTGATGACATCGCACTTGTAATACTCGATTAAAGCAAACAAACAAACACACAACCTCTTTTAATGGGGGGTGGTGGTGGTGTGTGTATGTGTGAGGCAGGGACAGATGATAACAAAGGAGAAGTTCTCAAGGTCCAAAAAACAATTATAGTAGATCTGCAGCAGAAAGCCCTCCCTTGCTCCACATGACTGCAGCTGCCATACATAGTTACTGTAAACATTGCAGGCAGCTATTTATACACATTTCTGTGAAAAGTCCAAGGACAAGAGAGATCTGAGTTGCGCAAGGCTGACCTTACAGTAAATAGATATCAAGGAGTAAAATCCCCCTACCATGGTCATTATACAATTTGAAAACTTCACGTTCATTCGTGGGCATGACAAGAATATTAATTCTTCCTTCTACGTTCTTGTTCTAGATCATTTTCCAGCATCACCCATTCCTAGAAGTAAACTAGAAATGAATACCATACGGTATGGTACAGTACCATACCATACCAAAGAAATACCTTTTTTGTGGTTTTTTTTGTTTTTAAACTATTAATTATTTTAATCATAAGCTGTATCAAAATTTTACTATTGGGTAAGCACACAGTCGTTACTGCACTGTTAAGCAAGTCCTTTGAAGTCATACTCCTTTGTGAACCAAATTATAAAAGAAAATGTGAAATGGATTGTGTGCCTTCTGTGGCAGAAATGGAGCAGAAACTCTTCATGCAGCCATTTGAGCTGCCAGTGCTCTGGAATCAAGGATATAAAAAAAGATGAAGAAACTGGGTTTTAACAAATGAGCAGAATAAGTCAAATTGAAAATTACAAGAGTCAAAAAATGTTAGTTATATAGAAAATAACATTCTATTGAATATGTAGATTGTGCAAATAAGGTTTTATTTAGTGAATGTACCTGTTTCCCCTCTACTAGCAGCTCAAATGACTACATGAATAGCAACTGCTGGTAAGTGCAACTATCACTCTTTAAAAGACCAGTGTTACCATGGCAACCCTACATGTAAAGTCATGATTAAAAAGGTCAGGAAAGCCAGCCTTACATTATGCTCGTTTGCCACAGTAGAAGAAAGGGGGTAACCGTACCATTTATGGATAGGCTAGAAACACAACTCGGGAGGGTGAAACTGTAATAACAGGATGCTCACCTGGCAAATATATGCATAATCCTAACTAGCTAGGTGGAGGCAAAATCTTTTGGCTGTTTTTGCTGGCATAAATCCTGAAGACCAATGAGAAAAGCAAAACAGTACAAATTAAGTATGAGATCCTAGGATGGGGCAGTTCAAACAGCCAACTGCAATCTGGCTTGGACTCTGAGTAAATTTTGTTTTGGAATCCTGATATGCCAATGCATAACATCTTCCACGTTCCTTTGTGAGGCCTGACAGGTCCCTTTTCAGGATGAATGCAATGTACCAGATTAGCTCCAGGGGCCTGACTAGCTCAGCAGCTCTGCAACAGGTACAGAGTCCTACTGAGCAGACAAAAAATTCAGTAGCTTCAAGGAAAAAAAAAAAGAAAGAAAGAAAGAAAGAAAAAAAAGAAAGAAAGAAAAAAAAGAAAGAAAGAAAAAAAAAGAAAGAAAGAAAAAAAAAGAAAGAAAGAAAAAAAAGAAAGAAAGAAAAAAAAGAAAGAAAGAAAAAAAAAAGAAAGAAAAAAGAGTGTTTTGCCTTATTCTAAGTACTTCAAAAAGATGGATAACAAATCTGCAACTCAGCTTTCCTGAAAGCCCTAGTGAGATCAAAAGGTTGTTTTGCTGTGATAGGCATTGGGTGCCTTTTAAAGTCTATAGCCCTAAGTAATACAATACCCCATAGTGCTACACCCAGTTCTTGGGTGTCTTAGGTACATAACAGACTTTTCAGCCATTAGAGAAGTGCTACAGCTGCCCATAAAAATTAATGGAGGACACTGTCTAAATATGCATAAATAAAAAAATGAACAAAAAGAAATTATCCCTGAAACGTGCACTGGGAATGGCAGTGAGTGACCACCAGCTTGGCACAAAGTAAGGTGGTAGCACTGATACAGCTAAAACATATTTACATTTATGCCTTTGTACAGCTTGCCCCATGGGCAGCCAATATCCTTATTTTTAGAATAGCTTCTGAGATGGAATATTGACATCCTAGAACACTGGCAAATATTGTAGCCAGGCCCTCTGCAGCAGGAAAAACTCCTCCTTTTCTTCTTCATCTATGAAAAGGATTGGTTGTCCTGTTCACTGTCACCATCACCTTTCCTGAAGGCACAGACACTTTGTGAAAGCACCACTTTCAAGCTAGGAGGCAGAGCATTACTTAAACAGTTTGTCACTTGGTTATTACCTGGCCACAATAAAGGCACCGAGATTCACGCACAGCATCACGAGATGGATGTCTCTGCAACTATTCCAAGGCAGTTGGCAATATCTAAATGGTGACTGTAGCCATTCAATTTCCTTTGATGACCTCTTGAATGATCAAATGGATCCTTGAGTTAAGTTATTCATATATAACTTCGGAAAACACAACAGGTCAGAGTAAATGTGATCTATATTTGCACTGCTTGCACCAAACAGAAACCACTGAGGTTTCTTCCAAGTGACTGATGTTGGACTTTAATGTATTTTGGAGAAGGCATGATACTCCCATTCCCAAAAGGGAATAACATTGAGTACACAGAGATGGAAGGAACTCATGGTTGTTGACATGATTAGAAATAAAAAAAGCTGGTTCTTACTGAGTAAAACAAGCTGCCTCCGCAAATACTTCTCCTGATAAAATAAGACCATGTTCTTATGTCAGGTAATCCTGTGCATACTATCTTAATCAGGCTGAATTAATACAAAAATGCATACTAGGGTCTGCTTAAAGCTGGATCTGTGAAACCTTAAATCTACCTTTTCTTTGTAGAAAATTACTAACCCAGAATTCTGATATATTTTCTCCAAGATGTGCCAACTGTACATCAAAGTTGACTTAATTTAGAAAATACTTGCTACAGTCTTGTTACAAATTCTTACTAGAAGTTTCCAAGTACACTTAGAACATGTTTAAAAATGTTTTGGCAAACCCTGACAAAGACTGATAGTCACTTAATAATAAGTTTCCATGCAAATGGAGCTCTTTTCATTGTCAGGACATGAAATTGAAGCAAGATTCTTACCTATTCACTCATTTTTCCATAAAGATCACTCTTGCCATTTAAAAGTCAAAAATCGCCTACACATCATGCTTAAGCTTTGTAATGTTTCAATCATTAAAGTATTAGCATTTGGAAAACAAACCCGCACAACACAGCAACAAGATGCCGTAACGTTTCTAAATAAAACAAAATTTTTGATTCCTTAGAATATTATTAGCTTTAGTGCAATTCTTTGACCTTTAATTAAAGCCAAGTTAAGGCCTTAAAACAGAAAGAAACTACAAGAAATTGGCATATCTTTGCAGACTGTGGGAAGTTCTGTGTTACTGTGGATACACATGGATATTCTATGAAAGAGGAGATAAGAATACCTGCAGGCCTGTCTCCCTTGAATTCTTAAGTGGAAAGAAATAATTCCCCTGCGTAAGGAAGTCTTATGAATTGGAAATAAAGTGCACTTATCTGACAAGAATTCTGCCACTTTAAAAATTCTTTTTAATGACAATTTATCATTTATGAGTTTCTCAAAATGAGAATTTTAAAAAAGTCATAATTTTTATTGAAATTTAGTTTTCAGGACTTGCTTAAAATCACCAGGCATTACTCTAAACATTAACTTGAGGTACTGCCATAGTGCCTCTAAAAGGTTTTAATATACTGAGGAGGCATAACGTGTGATGGAAGATTCAGTGCAACCAACAAGATTGAAGTATCCTGAATTGAAAATCCCATACAAAAATGCAACACCACTTTTATCCCTAAAATATCCATTTGGAAAACTACCGAATGTTACATTGTAAGCTCACATGGAAAACACTAATATGTGGCTTAGTATTGCACTAGCTGAAATCTGCACATTAACTTTAATAACATCAGTCATCACATAGAAACCATGTTGATTATTATGACTCCCACCCTAAATGCATCAGTAGAGAAAAGCTTCTCAAAAAAAACAAACAAAACCATCACCCCCACTCCCCAAAATATAAAACAGCCACCAAAAACCACACTTTGAGAATAAGTAAGAACCCAATACTGAACTATCACAATTCTCAGGCAAAAGCCTCTGTCCTTCAGCAAGGGCAACAAGTGTGACACTGATCATTTCAGTCTTCATTTATCTTAGCAGAATAGAAAGAAGAATTAGGTATGGTGACCAGAAGATATCACTTTGAGGACAAGAGAAATCTAAAAGGAATGAAAAACACACTGGATTCACACACACCTCCTCTTGCTCCCCCTCAACGCCCCGGGGTAGTTTTTTGGTGACAATGTTCTAAGGTAAGCGTGACAAATGTACAAGTTTGCTACAGCAATGTCATTATATGTCACAGCATCCTACATTTGACATTTATCGAAGTTGTCTCCCTGGAAATGGAGGAAAAGACTGCAATGGCTCACAAGATATTGTACCCGACAATATCACAAGATATTGTACCCATTTTTTGTAAACAACAAAAAAACCCACACCACAGGCTTGATTTAAGAACACATTCTATTAAGCAGGTATATAGGTATACGCAAGGAGAATGAATTTCATACATTCCTAGCACATGACTGAATTGAGGAGTGAACAGTATTTCTCTTTAAATCAATTACCACCTGGTCCCAGTTTCACTTGTGGGAAATGAGTCATAAAGCAATGATATCATGGTAATGGCTGACTATCATTCAGGTTATTTAAGATGTAAAATGCTACAAAACATATGGAAACATTACACTTAAGTACTTTGTGATAAAATAAATTTTGGGAACATTCCAGAGAAGAGTCTTTTGTATTCCTCCAATCCCTTAATTGAAATACAGACAATGCCTATAAAACTACAAATTAAAATATGGCGATGATCAGTAAAATTTATTTATACATAAGGAAACATACAAGAAAAAAAGGGGACATCTCAGACATTCATTAAGAATGCTGTATCCTGCCACTAAGATCAGTTACTGACTGTTCTATTTTCCAAATTTTAAATAATCAAAGAAGTGATTAAAAATTTGATCATTCAATTAAAGTATGAGGAAAAAGATAATCCATTGTGAATTAATCTTTGAATTTGTCAGTCCTGGCCAGGATTAAACGTCGTGCTATAATAGCATAATACATTATACAAAGCTACTTTTATATACATGCTATGTACATGCTAAATCTCTCTCTATATATTAAGAATTTAAAGTACCACACTATAAACTCATGACCAAGGCAAAAATCACCATTTCTTTGGCTGTGGCCACACAAAAGTCTTAGAGGAACAGTTTAGCCAAATGCTCTTTCAACAGAATTTGCCTGGAAATTATGTTTTTCAAGGTATCAATCCATTCTGGTTTCCTGGACTTCATTACCCTTCCATACCTATTTTTAATACCAGTTCCACCACCTTCAGTTCACTTATTCTCCATTCCTTGTTATACATCAAGCCTCGAGTAACTGTAAAACAGGCCAATGACTCAACCACGTAAATCAATCAAAGTTACACTGTGGATCATGTAAGAGGTCTGTCTTTTACGGTTCACTGGAGCTATAAGAATTATTTGAATGAGAGAAGGACAGTTACAGTAGGACACCTGGGACTTCCACTGAGACAAATGCATAACACTGACTTTGCTATGAGATGATACACGTTATGTATGCAACGTGTGGTGTTCTGATATTTTAGCTAGGGTAAATTCATACAATGTCTCTGCCTTCCAGCTCAGGGGTTGATGAGTTCAAACTGACACAAAAGAAAATGTAGGAAAGGCAGTTTGGGTTGATATATGAGGATTTGATTACTATGTAAGCTCTTTTATCTAAGGAGGTTACCTAGCATTTCTTTTTCTACCCTGACATTACTTTCAGCCAGGTACAAAGCTGCTGTACTGCAGACTTAGTACATTCACAGACCCATTGGTAAATAACCAGCCAGGATTAACTTCTGTACAATGAAACATCAAAAGAGAAAAATAGATTAGAAATAACTGCCATCCAGTTTTGTGCATATATATACACACATACATACAAATATAGACATACACATCCCCTTCTTCCTTTCCCACTGCTTAGCACAGATCCTAAGAAACAGTCCTACAGGAATCCAGTCAATAGAGATTACAAAAATATTGCGTTTATCTGTTCTCCTGGAAAACAAATCTTAAAGCTCAGTCTTCTTCCCTACTGAGCTCTTGGCCTCTTTTTAGAGTTGACAAAAGACACTGGAGTACAGGCATACATGCAAGTGCAGAAAAGCATCCTGCATGAGGAAGCAATCCTGAGTCTCTGAAACAAAAATACACGTGTGACAAACGCGCTCAGATTCCTCATCTACCCTGGTCAACTTCTGTGATGTAAATAGCCACATATAGACACAGCCTTGACAACAGTTACATATATATACAGCAACATACAGCAGTTAAAAATAACTGCAGGATCACATCTAAAATTCCTGAATTGTGTTGTAGAAGATCAAAGGTTCTGATTAAATAAAACAACATTGGACTATGGAATATAGAATATAGTTAGGTAGTTGTAGCCTTCTGCATTACTGGAGAAAACAGTTACCACTTTGTTCACGTTTCTTGTTGCATATCTGTATACTGGTACCCACTTATGAAGCATAGTAATTGATGTAAATGACATCATAAAAGCAAGAGACACTAATACCAATCCAATAACTATTATCATGTTATGCAACTGTGTCATTTTCACTCAGTAACTTCAGCGTTTAAGAGTAGATCCTTTCTGTATATTGTTACAGACAGTGAATTTTACTTCAGGAAAAAGATATTGATAATTGGGACATCTCCCTTCCACATTCCTTACAGTTTGTGCCTGTACCGCAGAGCATTTCATTTAGTAGAGCTCTGCTAAGAGCCAAAAGTGGACATAAGCATTATCTGCCAGCCACTGCTTGAAAGGTTATGATCGGCTTGCTATCAACCTGGTGGATACTTTGTAATACACTGTTTGCAAAGCAAGCTTCATGAAAGTACAGCTATAGATCAGATGCATGAGTGCCTTATAGACACGAGAGAAATCAAATTCATTAGTTGTTTGGATCTTGATGAGTACACTACGAAAGGACAGTTCCAGAAGAATTTACAGTCTAAAAAATAGAATGTCACTATGTGGGCAAGAAAGAAATGCAAAAAAATAAACCAGGAATACAGCATACATGTCAGCATAAGGATCAGAAGCCCAGCTACCTCCATGATACACTTAAGAGACATGAACTTAACCAACTCTATTTGAAACAAATAGACCTATTATGTCCTTTAGATAAATCCTCAGGAACCAAGGATGTCCTTCAACACAATTCATACAGTCTCCAAAATGTGTTTGTTAACGAACCAAAGAGTATAAATTACTTCTGTACCAATTTTTGTTAGAACTACTGTGCTGAACGCTGCCACAGAAAAAAAGAGATCCCTGAAATGCTTTTTACTCATTCTGTGAACTCTATAAAGGCTCAAAGAGTAAATAGGACAGAACATAGGGCAGAAACTAGGGATCACAAAGTACTACTATGAACTAACACAGACTACACCAATTAATAGCTGTGCACAAAAAGAACACCTTTTGCTGAAAAGAAGGGAGAAGTTATCAAGGCCATAAGACCTCTAACTAGGGCTCCTAAATGTTTAGCCCAGAATGTTTTTAGAGCAATCTCTTTCTAGTTGTTCCATTCATTTTGCACGTGGGAAAACGACTATTTGTGCAATTCTTTTTAATGCATAAATACTCATATATTACCTGGTCCATGAGATATCAAAAACATCCCTTCAATTTCTTAAAGGAAGTGATATCAGCAAGGCATCTGCAGTAAGTCTGCCAGACATGCTGGAAATAAACAATTCGCCACAGACAGTGTGGAAAATCCCACCATCATCTTCTAAATAATGATAGCATTACTTAATAGGAAGCACTGATTCACTGAAATTTATTTCATACCCAGAGAATGAGTCTGTGGTAAACAGGCAGGTCATCTGTTTATATAGCCAAACATTTTGAGGGAAAAAAATCCTTTAGAATTTGTGTGGCAAGGGTGAAAAGGTCAGTCTGTTCTCAGTATCCAACCTGCTTTTTTCTGAAATTCATTATCAAATAGAAAAATAGAGTACTCCACTTCTGAGTGGCTTGAAAAAAAAAGCCCTAGCTAAAAAAAAAAGCAAAACAGCTTAAGTTCTGGCAATTTTTTTCCTGAAAGAACTGTATTCACAGCTGTACAATGGCCCTTACAGATACGAAGGATGAATGGAATAAAACTGAGGCAGCAACCTGCCCCCTAAACTGAAAATGAAGTAGAGCATGAAACCCATTAATATTTCTATCTTAAGTAAAATCTCTTTTCATAGCAAAGCAAATTAAATGACAACATGCAAAACCAAGAACGCTAATAGATCTACTCAGGATGCATGTCAAATCCTGAAAAAACGATTATAATTTTAAAGATAAATATGATTATAAAGAATGACATAACAGATGAATAAGATGCAGCACATATATCCTAACTGCATAATCAACCATATATGTGCATGTCCACATGAATCTAATACGTAGAATCAAGACTGACAGAGCAGTACACTTCAGTCACAAAATAAATTACTTTTCAGTTTTGCTATACTGTTATCTTCAGACAAGTATAACATCGAAAAAAACATTGAATAGCACAAATAGCATTTATTAGTGGTTAATGACTTTTCTGTACAACATCTCATGCTGGTGTACCTCACGTGGCCCCTCTATTCCATGTGGTAATTTGCAGGAAGGGGTGTGTTTTATATCTACAGAGAAAATGAACAGGGAGATGGGTATGCAACATGAATAGTTGTTTTGGATAAATGGGGCTCATAAAGGTAAAAGATTTTCTTAGTAGAATTTGCTGTAATTTAAGTGGTGGATACACTAGTCCCTTCCTGTCTCCTTCCATTCATTTCTTCCTAGACAACAAATCTGTCATATTTATCAGTGACATGGGAGAACGCCTTGGGGACAGCCTAAAGAGTTTCAATGACTGTGGATAGGCATCCATTTCCACACAGAAATAGTAAAATGTCAGTGGTAACCATGCATGTGGATTGGACCACAGGGTGGGAAAAGAAGAGTAGCCCCACAGCTGTTAAAGAAGGCACATTTGTACTATGTCTCTAAAAAAATCCCCAAAAAGAGAAATCCAAACTTTAGAGAAATGAGTATTTATACTTTAATCAAGGATTAGTCAGAAAGCAGTAATTTGTTAAAACCAAATTTGTTTTGCAGGAACAGTACAGGCTCCCTGTAACTAAACTCCATTGTGCACCTGTGAGAGAGACTGCAGACTAAAAACCTAGCTCCTGAGGGGAGAAAACTTGCAACATTCATAACATGATATCCTCTAGAAGGAAGTGCCAATTAATATTTAACCAATCCAGGAGCAAATAAAAAAAAAAAAGATTTAAAAATTGTGACAGTTTAGCAATGCAAGACCCAAATACTTTCTTTTCACTTGTTGACAATGGCAGGAGGCTAACTGGCTCTTTGAAGAGGCAAAGCAAGCCCTTTCATCCTTTTTTGGAAGAAAACTTGTTCTCAGCCTAACACCAGCTTCCAAGTTCAACTCAGCTCTGTCAGGGACACATGCAGCAATAACTTTTAGAGAAGCATAAGTAGGTTCACTGTGTGCTTTATAGGACTATATTACAGTTACAGTTTGCCAGCCGAATCAGGAAATACTATTGGCACAAGAATTATTTTAAGCAATTAGTGACACAAAATCTAGCAGGAAGAAAAATGGGTATTCTCCTAGTTAGAGTAACAACAACAAGAAAAGAATTTCCTGCCTTTCAGCCTTTCTTCCTTTATCTGGGTCTTAAATTTCAAACTCTCCTTTAAGAGTTAAGTCTTATGCCACAGAAGGAAAAAAAAAAAAGAAAGCCAAACAAAACAAGAAAACAAAACCAAAACAACAGCAACAAAGAAACTAAAAATCAACCAAACAAAAAAACCAAAACAAACAAAAAACCCCAAACAAAACCCAGACAAGGCAATCAAAACCTTTCCCATTCTCATTTAGACTGAAAATGGCATCTTTCAAGTCTGCCACCCCCACCCTTCCAAACAGGCAAAGACATCTGCAACTAGCTTTTCTGACCATAGTACTAGTGCAAAGGTATATCAGCATTTTTACAAAACTGTAGTTGATAACTTTCTACAATCAACAAAACGTAATACATTTTTGATTGCGCAACTGAGCTGCTGTTGTGTGTCATTGCTCTATCATTTCTCCCCGCCTCTAACTAAGGATTGAAGCCTCATATTCCTTACAATACGCTCCAAAATCTCACATTTCTACAGTAGCTATTCTTCCCCATCAAGAGGAAGGAATTTTGATTTGCAGATCAAATAAATGGCACACTTACATCTTTGCGAGTTGGCCCTACTAAAAGGCAGAATGTATTCTCCCCAAATTAAAGAACCACCACCACACCCTTCTACCTACAAGCACATTCATTCTCTAGTTGCCAACAACAACATCACTTTGTGTCAAATTCTAAACTCTCCCTCTGCAGAATTGCAAAGTGATCCTATGCATCCAATGAAAAGGTAGAGAATATAGCAAACTTGGTTTTGTTTTGCTTGTTTTGTGTTTTTTTTCTCCTCTCTTATTGAGACGGGTGCATGAAACATCAGAAACCTCACCTGGACAGCACAGGATATTTATACTTCTCCTTTTTTCCTCTGTGTCCAGAGGAGTTTCTTCACATTTACTTGCAAGTTTTCCACAACATTTAACTAAAATTCAGATTTATTTACTTAAATAAAACTACATTTGTACCTTCAAATAGTTTCCTTAGTTTTATAATAGTTGCTAAGTGAGTTTGGTTAACATGATGAGTTCAGATCAAATATACCTGTTTATACACAAAATATGATTATTAATTAACATTCAAATTATTTAAGATTATTACTGAAAATAAGAGCCAAATCTCACTTCAGGGTAAATCTGTTAATGAAGAATTCAGAATAATTCTACAAAACAAACCTGGGGAACAAAGTAATTTATATACCCTAGTTAGAATTTTCCACACTACCAAGACAACTGTTCCTATTCATCTCTGAACGCCTCTGCTACACAGCTACTAAAGACTAAATATACTGCCAGACCCCACTCACCTTGCCACATATTTTCCTTCTATTTAGACTACAAATAGGATTTTAGATATTTATCCCGCAAAGATTAATACATCTCCACTATAAATCTAGCTCCTGTACTGCAATGTAAGTTACTCAAGTGCTCCGTAATCAAAACGTAAAAATTGCAACTGATTAATTCAAGGTGCAGAACTGGAGAATGGACTGCAAAATCCTTCTACAGATTTCAAAATTATAGCCTTTCAGATCCACCCTGCTATGCAATCGGTCACATTGCAGAGTTTGGATTTGGATTTATTATGTGCTTATGCACACTCAAAAGACTTACTCATCATCTTTTCCTTATAAAAGCCTTACAGTACCAACTTCATTTAGATGCAGAGAGGACAAATTTTTCAGCAAGACATTTGCCTTTTTCTGATCCATCCATCCAAGGCTCTGTCTGTTCAGAAAAGGCTTCCTGTTCCAAAAAACATTCAAAACATCACATAGCTTCCCCAGCTATCGTTCCTATACATCAGATAGTGGAAACCATGCTAGAGTACAGACGAGAAGATTTTATGCTTATCTTTAATCAGAAATTCCCTATTCCATGCCAGGGATTATTTCCTTTTCCCTTCCCCAAATTACATAGAGGAATTTATTAACAGTCTGCACAGAAGCAAGCAAAAACATCACCTGTGTACATGAAATTAACTCAGCCGTTTTCAAACTTACTTTTTTTTAATTACAAAAATGTTGATTTCTAAATCTCTGTATTTCAAAGAATTCCATCAGGACTGGTAATTTTTGTTTTCAGCAGAAAGTCCACAGATTTTAATTGGCATTGGGTCAAGCCTGGAATTCTTGGCTATTTAGTTGCCTCTTTGCAGAAGTAATGCATTGCAGAATTTAGCCAGAAATCCTGGTACCTAGACTTTGTCATTCATCTAAGCCTACCCCTGAACTCTAGGAAACTGTTCCTTAAGATAGAAGTAGTAGTCTTGATGCATGATCACCAGCCTGACCCATTAGGTCTAGGGTGGTGAATAAATTATACGCTGTCAGATGCCTTGGCACTGAGCCTTTTCTGAAGGAGAACTCATCAGACACCCAACAGCTCATCTGTCTGGCCTACAGCTCAACTACGCTGCGGCAACAGTTTCTGCAAACATTTCTCCCTCCCTTCCTGGAGATATTACCAAGCCGCCTGTCTGTGTCCCTTCTGGAAAGCCACTGAAGAGAGCTGCACTGTCCCAGTGATGTACCCTTTGCGTGCAGCACAACCCTTCCTGCCCCATGAAGGGAAATCACAGGAGTTGTTACGAGGTCACCTACACCAAAAGACCAGGAGATAATCTGAGTATATAATAGTGTCCTATGATAACTGAAACAAAGATTTTGCATTGAATTCAACGGGGTTGAAAAATAGTGCACTTTGTCAAAAAAAGGAAAAGAGTAAAAAAACCTAGTAAACTTATTTTTTCATTCATGAAGGTAATTTTTACATGCAAGTGGTCAGCTGGTCAGCTTCCAGACTTGAAAGTTTATAACCATTAGCAAAGTGGCAACATGAAAAACCAACCAAACAGAAAATCCCATAAAACCCCCACACCCCACTCCAGCCTCCCAGCATTAAAATCCTGGTAGTTTGCTATGCCACATGTAAAATAAACAGTAAGTTTAATAAAATGGCTTAGTAAAGTGATGGCTTTGAATGATTTAACTTACTTTCTTCAAGCTGAAGACTGTGCCATTTTACATTGATACAACACACAGATTAGGCGTTTTTTTTATTATTTCTTAATCTTGGTTTCTGTTACAGAAAATAAATCTGGAAGGAGAGAATAGGTCTTTCAGTGTATTTGTTTTGACGTGTGCTTAGTTCTCCCTTCCTTGCCACTGTCCACAAAAATACAGGCTCGCATTGTCCCGCACAGCCTTTTAGATTTTTCCATTCCTTAGATGTTCCATAGGTTTATTTTTAACTTGTTTTTACATCACACTGTATGCACTGAAGCCCTTTCATCATGACATGGTTTTCTTGTGAGTGCTGCTGTGTGAACAGCGTAAATGTGACCACATGCAGACGCTGTAGCGTAAGTAGCATGTGGCAACTTCAGCTACTGTGTGCAAGAGATTTCAGAAAGTCATTCTAGCTGAGTGCATGCACTTCGTCTCCAGCTTCCAGACAACCTATCATATAGCACTCAAGGCAGCCAGGGCTTTTATGGGAAACACATGGTAAGCGAAAGTCACGACCTACTTAGTAACTAGAATAAAAAGAAACTTTGAAAACAGTGGGTCCAGCTCCTTTTTCAGTTCCCCCAAGAGGCAGAAGTCTCACCATTGAGCTCAGCAAAACTACAGCACTGAAATCCTACTGTGAACTCCAAAAAGAAGTTTGCTGCACAGCCTCGATAGTGACAGCTGAACAAGGAAACCGTGTATTTTGATACAGTGAGCATTCATGTGAACAGACCCATCACACGCCCCATCTGCAAGCCAGACAATATTTGTCCTCCTTTTAACATATCCGAGCCACAGAGATTTTGGGTGAATCAGAGAGACATTATAAAACCGTATCTGCTTTAAGGCTTTATCCTCCAGCATTCAACAGCACCACACCTCCAGCAACGCTGCTCCCTCCAGCATTTACCTGTTACCACCCGTTTCCAGGATTCTGGTTCACAACCTAGTAGTGAGCACTGCAATAGAGAGATGTAAAAGCTGCTTTACTTCAGGGAACTCACTGGACAGTCAGCCCAGGTTAGGGGAACACAAAAGCAACATCTAAAGTAATCTCTCTTCAAATGCGGTGGCCTTGACCTAGACATTAAGATTTTTTCCTAAAATACATAAATTTCTTCTGTGTTCCCCTAAACTGGGCTGACTGTCCAGTGAGTTCCCTGAAGTAAATCAGCCTTTCACATAGAAGTCAGCTTTTAAATCATCAGGCAGGCAAAATCTTCTCACAAACAATAGGAGTCACCTTTTAGTTTGAACATTAAATTAAACACCCAACAAATAGAGTTTGGTTTCCAAATTTTAGGTCGCTGTACCTTCTTGCAGGAAAGGTGCTCAGTGCTTTACAGGCTTTTGCACAGAAATAACTATTTCACAAACACTGGAGGAATGCACTTTGTAATTAGCAGTTTAGCACAGATGACAGTTGCAGAACAAGGTACTTCTACAAGTGAAAAAAAAAAAAGTATCATGTGATGATGAAATAATAAGGTAGGAGCTCTCACAAGCAGAGGAAGAGAAGGGGACATGGACAAATGTAACTCCCTGAGCCCCGTCAGAAGAGAGCTCTCTATTGGCACTGGCAGAATTCCTCCCTCCATGCCACATCCTGTGTTCCTAGCTGCTTTTGAAAAAACAAACAAACAAAAAACCCACAGTGTGTGTTACTGGAAAAGGTCAAAAATGGCACATGATCATTCTGGGGGAGCAGGAAGCTTCTCACTTCCCCTTCTTCGGGGAGAGAAGAATGTAGACTTCCACAAAACCACCAACTTCCCGCACACAGAAAAGAAAAATCACTCCCAAACACCAGACTGATTTTAGCATAGCAGAGCCTACTCAAGGTAATGTTTTGCAGAAGTGGAAAAAAAAAAAAGAAAGGTTAAAAAAGGTCACCAGTAGCACAACCAATGCTAAAATGCCTGAAGCTTAAAACAGATTTATTCTCCTTCCCATCTTTATTCCCTCTAGGTAGGCTACACATTGAAGATTTGCATTTGAAAAGGACTTGCTCATCCTCCCCAGGGGATCAAAGCAGAAGGAAATCTTACTGCTGACTTTAGAACTTCATTAGTTCCCACAGCAACAGACCCATCACACACACACCCCTCAGTCAGCTCCGGGAACAGCCTCGCAAGCAACCCAGACCTTGTTTGTAGCAACTGCACATCTCAGAGAAAAGGGCACTTCACACAGGAGCTGCCGTAGTAGTCCAGCTCCTCTGGGAGGTTTAGCACTACCACCATACCTCTCGCTAACTCAAACAACATTACTTCACTGCTAAGTATTGTACTAGGAAATTCATCACCATTGCTTTGCAAGCAACAAGAGTTCCACATCTTATGGAATAAGACTCCCTAAATGAAAATAATAATAATAATAATAATAATAATAAAAAAATGTGTTTAGAAGTATTCCCTTTAAAATCTGCTTCTCAATATCATGATCTCATTATCTCTGCAACTGTTGGTTCTTATGTTTCTTCTTCACCCTGTGTCCCTAAGGCTCTAGATGCTTTGGTTGACATGCATGAACCAGGTGAAACTGATGACACCTCCGAATGTGAATGTATAAATTTATTTGCCCAAAGACAAAGGCCTATTTCTGTATACAAAAATCATAATACATCACCTTGCCTTTACCAATGTTACAGAAAAGATCACAGCTGCTGGCATCTGGTGCCCTTTCACTTTTTTTGTGTTTGTGTGTGAAGAAAAAAATAAAATATTTGCACAAACAAGGCTTTGTGATAAATAACTTAAACGGCCTCAAGGGGGAAACAGCTTTGTCCCAAATGAACCCCACAACTCATATTTGAAAGAAGAAAGAAATGAACACAGCAGAAAGCCAAACTTTTGTTGGTCATAAATGTATAGATTCTATTGATTAACAATATCCTTTGGAGTTGAATGTCTTGGGCAGCAATCACATATACTGAGTAGCCGTGTAAAAATACACAGCTATTTTTTTTATAAAAATACTGCCCACTCCACACATGCGAAGACTGACAATTCCAGTTGGAAACAGACTAGACTTCTTCGTTTTGTCCTCATGTAGATTTTTCTGAAGTCACACAAAGAGATACTTACACTGCCAACATAAGCTTATTTGTGCTCTTAAAAATCAGTTGCTGGGATGGTGGGTGTGTCTGGGGAGAGTAGATCAGATCTACTCTGAGATAAAGCAATGCATGAAAAATAAAAAACACAGATAGTATATTTGATTTATTATGACTTAGGAAAAAATAATACACTGTTCTGCTTACTGATGCTGTGTAGAGCTGATTACCACAGAGAACAAAAGATGGCAGACATTCTCCTACTGAAGGAGCTCAGTCTGTGACACCAGCCCTGCCCAACCAGCCCTCTATGGAATACTATCATAATTCAGATCAGCTCAAGACAAGCAAATTGAGAAGTAACAAGGAGGAGGAAGCGAGGGGGGAGAAGACTTGCTGGGAAATAGAATCATACTCCAATTTTTATTGCTTCACTTTCGTGTCCTGACTGAAAACAGGAGGAAAAACATGGTGTTTTCCAGTGACTTCAAAAATGAAAAAAGTCAGCTAGCATGCAAGTCCTAATCCTAGAGTGAAAAGAATGTTTATTAATATAGTCATGATGCACAGCACTGAGCTACTCTTACTACTGAGCTAGCTTCTTGTCAACATGAGGCACCTCTGCATCATAGTCTAAAATGCAGACACACAGAATATTGTAGAGACATACAGATTTTTACAGAAAGAGCACTGGGCTAATTTTTATTAACAGTGGAAAGTATGAAGTAAGTTGTGATATAAAGCAAATCTATATCTCTTCAGCTCCTCCAAGGTCCTGGATGCAGTACAATTCACCAAAGCAGTGCATCTGGAAAAAATACTAATTTAATGGAATTTCTATCTGCATCGGATGTAGAAGGGTCACTGATTTTAAAGATACATGTCTTCCAACTGATACTTAGTCCAGATGTCATGAGCCTGAATACACTATACTTGAGACTATGTCTCAGGTTATTTAAGACACATTGTCCTATATGGAACATTCAAGACTCACGAAAACCAGTTTTCAGATCGTGATGTCTGCAAAAGCACCAAATTGTTTTAAAGTCTGCAGTTGTTTTTTTGTTATTCTACACAGAGTCTAAGGTCTCTGCATTAGCCACACGTTTAGAGCCACTTGGATTAACTCATAGATCACTTCTTCCCCATCACCCCACGGCTAGCACTTAGTCATGGCTTTGCAGAGAGTGGGGAGGAAGAGAAGGGCAAGAGCAACAACTTGGAATAACAGAGTCAGAGCAAATACTGCTACTGGCTTCAGTACTGGTAGCTCTACAAAAGGATCTGCCAGTACTTTCTATTTTCCTTACAGAGTATTTTGGCTCTGTTTACTTCACAAAAGGTAATCTAAATGTACTGGGTTATGTTTTTATGTTCTTTACTAAAGAGCTAAGAACAGATGAAAGGGATGCTTCTTCAGCACAACGGTAAGCAGAATACTTCCCACGGCAAGGATTTTTATCTTAAATCATCTTAGGTCTGTTAACCTACTCCCCTAAAAAGCATCTCGACAGCTAGTTATACTACTTTGCACTTCCCTTTCTTTTAGCTGCTAACAATAATATAATAACAGCTCCAATCTTTTATTGTATGAGGTCACTTGAAAAAAACTCCACGCACAGTAGCAATGTAGAATCATAGAATCATAGAATCGTCTAGGTTGGAAGAGACCCTTGGGATCATCGAGTCCAACCATCTACCCTACTCTACAAAGTCTTCCCCTACACCATATCCCTCAGCACCACATCTAATCGTCTCTTAAATGCATCCAGGGATGGTGACTCAACCACCTCCCTGGGCAGCCTATTCCAATGCCCGACCACCCTTTCCATGAAGAATTCTTTCCTAGTGTTCAGTCTAAACCTACCCTGTTGCAGCTTGAAGCCATTCCCTCTCGTTCTATCATTAATTACCTGTGAGAAGAGACCAGCACCAACCTCTCTACAGTGTCCTTTCAAGTAGTTGTAGAGAGTGATGAGGTCTCCCCTCAGCCTCCTCTTCCTCATACTAAACAGTCCCAGCTCCTTCAGCCTCTCCTCGTATGATTTATTCTCCAGGCCCTTCACCAGTTTCATTGCCCTCCTCTGCACTCGCTCCAGCACCTCGATATCTCTCTTGTATTGAGGTGCCCAAAACTGGACACAATACTCGAGGTGTGGCCTCACCAGTGCTGAGTACAGGGGCACAATCACCTCCCTACTTCTGCTGGTCACGCTATTTCTAATACAAGCCAGGATGCCGTTGGCTTTCTTGGCCGCCTGGGCACACTGCCGGCTCATATTCAGTCGCTTGTCAATGAGAACCCCCAGGTTACTCTCCAAAATTTAGAATAAGCTAGTAAACCCATATACAGCACAGTAAAATAATTTTAACATTTTTTCTCCAAAAGACTTTATAGGTCCCAAATCAAGTTATGTGAAGTATATCATTAGGCTCTGCGAAGACAGCGGGGTAACAGCAGTCAAAGAGCTTTGGGAGGAACGTGCAGAATAGCTTCTCGCCATCCCTTCCCAGACAAACAGATTCAGATGTAACAAGAATCCTACTTCCACTACTGTCATTTAATATCCACAAGGAAATTCAACTGCATTTCAAATGTTCTCTACTGTCTTCCTTTTTTTTTTTTTTAACCAGTCTCATTCTTTCAGAGGTTTCATTGTCAGTCACTTTTGCTGGAGAACGAAAGCTACACAAAAGGACCTTCATCCCTTAATACCAGTAACGAAAGTGTCTAAGGTTCTGCCAAAATATTCAGTCTGCCCTTCCTTCTCAAGGAATCATTTTAATTATTTTCTTCCTGTCATGGACCCAAACTTCTGACCACAGTCTGCTTTGCTGCTCAGATGTTTATGGGGCTACATAATTTTATTGAGCCTTCAAGAAAGAATTTATAGGCTCTGGTGGAAACTAAAGCAGTTCAAATAAGACAGACCAATGACTAAAGCAGTGTAACACGTTTCTTGGTCTCCCTTCAGCAATTTTCGCTTACCTTCCTATGATATCCTCCCCAGACTGTGGGCATACCTCACCTATCAGTGAAAGACCTCTGTTTTTCAATGCCTAGCAAATGGAATTTTGCCAGCCCTTTACTGGCTTCTTTGCATCTCATATAGCCTGTAGACAGTCTACTGGAAAATGTATGTTTTTATGATTGTTCTGTCAGTTTTGCTTGTACCCATCCATTAAAACTGTATATGACAAATAGTTTTCATCATGTTCCTTTAATCAAAAGTTTTTTCTATTTTTTCTATTATATTAACACTTCAGAGAAATTCAAACTTTACAAACAATAACAGGACTAGATGATGTTTAAAAGTCCCTTGCAACCCAATCTATTCTAGGATTCATCTCAAAAGCTGTGCAGCACTAAACCTGTTCTCAATTCTGCATAGAAGTTACTAGGGCTCAGATCAATGAAGCCTGTATTCAGCAACATGCTTAAATTTTTCTCATGGTTCAATTTTTTGTAATTGATCAGACTATGCAATGCTTTGTAGGCACAATGTACTTGGCACTTAGACCAGTCAAGGTTAGTTCAGTTTCCAAGCTCTCTGCATTGTTATGATTAAAATCTCAGCTATTGCTGATATAATAACTAGTAATTCTGAATGAAGTGCTCCAGATCTCCACAAACTGTCATCTCCCTTTCTGCATAGGTTGCTTGCTGTAACTGGACATGAACACCATGACATGGTTTCATCTAGCAATCACAAAAGTTGTTGCCATTTTTGGTCTTATGCAAGAGTTTTATAATGTAGAACCAAGAGTTAATATTACTTCTATCTCTTGGTTTGACAGCTCTGGAATTTAGTTTTCATGATGTTCCATTTTCACTCAGTGAGCCCATTGAGATTTACAATGCCAATGTCCTAATAGTACAAAGGGAAAATTATTGCAAAGTGCAATCCTATAAGAACATCTACCACTGTTGTGACAGCTCAATTCTTGCTGCTGGAATTCTTTTAAAAGCTTAAGAAGAAAATGTGACTGGTTGGTTCTTACGTGCTGCTGCAATGATTTAGATGGCATGAAAATTTTTAAGACTGTTCTATACGAAAGCCTATATACGCAGTATTTGACCAAAAACTGTGATCTGAGAAAGGTCTTATAAACTTCTAAATAAACTCTATGATGTATTTATATTTGGTTGTTACAGGTAACCTTGCTCTTTTATTGGTCCTTTGAATAAATGACAAAAGTATCATCTATCCTTGTCAGTCTGAGGAAAATTTATTATTACTGTATGTAATAATACTACATGTGTGTAGGCCAAACATTTAAGCAGGGCCTGTTGCAATAGGACAAGGGGTAGGAGAGGATAAAGTTTTAAGCTAAAAGAGGGTAGATTTAGACGAGACAGTAGGAAGAAATATTTTACAGTGAGGGTGGTGAAACACTGGCACAGGTTGCCCAGAGAGGTGGTAGATCCCTGAAAACATTCAAGGTCAGGTTGGATGGGGTTCTGAGCAATTGGATCTAGTTGAAGATGTCTCTGCTCATGGCACAGGAGTTGAACTAGCTGACCTTTCAAGATCCCTTAAAACCCTAACTGTTCTATGATTCTATGATTTTTCCTTAGATACAGATAGGTATATACATACACACACTATTACACTTGTATACTTTAACAAGACCAAACATATTGGGTCTGCGTGGCAAGGTTTTGGTAGCAGGATGGCTACAGGGGTGGCTTCTGTGAGAAGCTGCTAGAAGTTTCCCCCATGTCTGATAAGAACCAATGCCTGCTGGCTCGAAGATGGACCTGCTGCTGGCCAAGGCTGAGCCCATCAGCAACAACAGTAGCACCTCTGTGAGAACATGTTTAAGAAAGGGAAAAGTTTCTGTGCAACAACCATTAGGAGAGAGGAGCTACAGAAACACTCTGCAGATACCAATGCCAGCGAAGAAGGAGGGGGAGAAGATGCTTCAGACACTGGAGCAGAGATTCCCCTGCAGCCCCTGGTGAGGCAGGCTGTCCCACTGCAGCCAATGGAGGGCAATGGTGGAGCAGATAGCCACCTGCAGCCCTTGGAAGACCCCATGCGGGTGCAGGTGGATGCCCAAAGGAGGCTGTGACCCCATGGAGAGGCCGCACACAACAGGCTCCTTGGCAGCACCTGTTGGACTCATGGAGAGAAGAGCCCACACTGGAGCAGGTTTGCTGGCAGGACTTGTGACCCCATGGGGGACCCACGCTGGAGCAGCTCATGAAGAACTACAGGTTGTGGTAAGGACTCATGTTGGAGAAGTTTGTGGAAGACTGTCTCCCATGGCAGGGACCCCAAGATGGAGCAGAGGAAGAGTGTGAGGACGAAGGAGTGGCAGAGATGTGAACTGACCACAACCCGCATTCCCTATCCCTCTGCACTGCTCAGGGGCAGAAGGCAGAGAAATTGGGAGTGAAGTTGAGTCTGGGAAGAAAGGAGGAATGGGGGGAAGGTGTTTTTTAAGACTTATTTTTTATTTTTCATTATCCTACTCTGATTTGATTTGCAATAAATTAAATTAATTTTTCCTTAAGTCACGTCTGCTTTGCCCGTGACAGTAATTCCCGAGTGATCTCCCTGTCCTTATGTCAATTCACAAGCCTTTCATTATATTTTCTCTCCCCTGTCCAGCTAAAGAGGGAAGTGACAGAGTGGATTTGGTGGGGACCTGGCATCCAGCCAGGGTCAAGCCATCACACCAAAAAAGTTAGCTTTTTACTTTTTGTTGTTAGACTACTTTTCCCTTCGACAGTTTTGGTTTTTTTTATTCTCTAAATTAAAACAACTCAAAGGAGTCTTGATTAGCTATTGTAAGTATATTATGCTTCCCACATGAATACTAAAAAGGCACACAGTAATTAAGTCTAAGTCCAACACAATCTCTAAAAACATTCCCTACTGTCCAAAACTTTGTTACTGTTCTTAGTAAACAGATAGTGGGTATTGTTTTCCCTCTATAACATAAAGCAGCAACACTAGTTAATATATAAAGCCTCATAAAGTGATAACAACCCCCAATAATCCAGTCTTTCATCATGTGCCCAGAAGAGTAGCCAGGCAGTCTAAGATGTGTTCTGGAGGACCAAAAAATCCAAATCCATATATAAAACATTCTCAACTCCAGTGACCTCGAGGTCACTCACCATCAGAAAACCATAGAATGATATGGGGTTGGAAGGGACCTCTGGAGATCATCTAGTCCAACCCCCCTGCCACAGCAGGTCCACCTGGAGCAGGTTGCACAGGAACATGTCCAGGCATGTTTTGAATGTCTCCAGAGACGGAGACTCTCACTCTCAAAATAACAAGGGAAATACCACCTTCAAAAACAGTATATACCCGTCACATAACCCTGAGATTACTTTGCACAAATTAAGAACATAAAATCACGAAGGATGTCTGAAACTACTTTCAGATTCCACCCCAAATTCCTGGGCTACAACGTACTCTCGCCTCAGCCAGTATTAATGACTGGGGCCTCATTCTTTGTTTTCAGCAAGCAGTCTGTAAGCCACATCACCTCAACATGGAAAATGCATGAAATAAACATGTCTGATTTCAATTGAATAAAACCAGACCAACTGAGAAAGTTCCCTGGCAGAGAACCAAAGAGTAGCTTTGGAAAAAAAAAAAAACAACACATTAAGGGGGGGAATTTCTAGCAGGTGCCTTCACTTACCAGCTACTCAAATTCTGTCAGATCACCATGGCACACAAAGAAACTAGAAAACACCATTCCCTGTACTTTTTAGCTCACATTGCTTTCCCGTTAATATGATAATTAGAGTTTTTAATGCCTCTTAAAATACATTAAAGGAAACCTATTTATTTGAGAAGGCTTAAAAAACCTCTGTGATTATGTCCTGAGGAGTGCTGCAGTGATCTTGGCTAGATATACTGAGTCACAAAGTGTATTTCACAGATGAAAAAAAGTCTAATCCAACAAGCAGACTTCTCATTGATTTCAGAGATTCATAGATTATGAAGGGTATTCTTCATCTTTGGTTTTTACTATTGATAAGGATTTATTGGGTGAAGTAGAAGGTTTACCAAGTGCAAAACTCACAATGAAGCATATGATTTACACTACAGAAGAGAGGAAAATCAAAATAAAGGAACAGTGATTTTCTGCTGGAGAGTTTTCAGTCTGAACAGATTTCCTTTTGCCTCAACTTTCCCTGTTACTTCATTGTTTCAAAATTTTCCAGGTAAAAAAAAAAAAAAAAAAAAAAGAGGTGTCTAATATTTTTGTAAGATCAGTTCCGTTAGTACCATGAGATTTCATCCAGAAAATTTAATAAAGCAAAGGAGGATAAACTCAATAGTGTACTATTTATACTATGTAAAATTATTAGGCAAATTACGCACAGGGAAAACACTGGATCCTCACATCCAGCCTCCCCAGACAACAGTTCAGCCCCATTAGAAGATGACTTCTCATCAGCTTTTCAAATGCAAGTGCAGAACAGCACAGTCACATTGCCTATCCTTTCTTTAAGTTTTTCCTCTTTGCTACCTCAAATACACAAGCTATTGAGAAAACGGCAAGGAGACCACAGAGGTCCAGAAAGTCTAAAATGGGGGGAGGGGAAAGGTACCCGAGAAAAAAATATCATTATAAATAAGTATAATTATAAATAATATTTTATATCATTATCAATAATAATTATAATAAATATAATTATAGGCAAACTCATTATTGCATCTAAATCCAAATAGCATAATTGAACTGCAGCTAACTCTATCTTCCAATTATAATGCCATTGCTATATTCTTAATCACCAACAATAAGATACTGCTAATAAAAGACTGAAAGCCGAAAAGGAAAAACAGGATCTTAGACAATACAGCTGCACGTAGACTACACAGGTTTTGTGTGTATTTAATTTAATTCTCATTCTTCAGGCTGTGAGTGGGTGTCTGTCTACTGAAGAGCAATGCAGCTTCAAAGGATCATCCCTGTTTGACCTGGTAAAAACAAAGCACCTATCAGCTTTTCTTTAAGACCACTGCTAATGGCATAAATAAAAATTTGCCTTTTGTACAGAAAAGGTGCTATGGTACCCATATATTCTTTTCAAATTGTGTACATGCAAGCAGAAAGAAAGTGATGACTTCACAGTACAGCGAGGAAGACACCAAGGATATTATTTGACTGAATACAAGTTAACACAGCCCTGGAAAGGGAAGCTTTAGAATACTCTATAGAAAAAAAGGCAAAACCTTTGTTAATTATATAACTACACCATCACATACTGGTAAATAGAGACACAGCTTATACAGGAACAAAGAAAGTGCCCTGTGTTAAAACAAGTTGTACTTAGTATGGGGATAGCTTTTCACAATTTGTATCCTTTACCCCTAATAATTTTGACTGAAAGCAGAATTTGGATCAGAAGAACTTGGTTTCACAAATCCAAAAATATATGAAGGTTTTTGTAAGCCAGAACGAGACACATGCAAAAGCTAGGATTCCTATGTCCCAGCCAAGCTCCACTACTCCAACTATTTACAATATTGCCAATGCTTGAGCACTACACACACCAAAACAGAAAATCACTCTCCTCCAGAACATACCTGCCAAGTATAACCTAGATTTACCTTTCTTCTTACCTATGGCATTTTTATTACAAGTCTTGAAATGTCTCTCCAACACATACTCCCTTTTTCCCTTTGCCTCCTAGGAAAAACACAAGCTGCCACTACCACCAAACATAAGTAAACAAATCAAACTTACAACTTTTCAACTGGAAACATTTTGATACTGCATCTCTTCACTCCTGCTAATCCAAGAAGTAGTATAAAAGAGGGGAAAAGCCTTTCCCAGGTCTAGGCTGGAACAAATTAACTCAATCCAGCAGCTTAAAACAGCAGTAATCACCATTAACCTCTGGCACCTGAGTTTAGACAACACAGTCACTGAAAAATTCTTTAACCCTTCACATCTTTTTAAACTGTGGTGGTTTTTTGTTTTTGCTTTTTTTTTTTTTTTACACTGTTTCTGGTTCCTAACTATATGAAAAAATGAAGTTAAACAATTTTAAGCAGATGAACTTTAAAAAAGGCTCTCACGTCTCCATTGGGAAGCTACACAACACCAACACAATACTTCAAATCTACTGAGCTTTGTAAGGATGCCAGGTATTATTTTTATTTCAGTTTATAGCAAAACCAAAGAGATTGTAGAGAATGTTTTGTTATTTTAAAAATAAACATGGAATCTGAAACCACAGATATTCAGGGTAAGGAAACGGCTAAGGTAAGGCTATGGTGATAACTAATTTATCAGAAAAACATATTACTAACATTCAGGATTTTCTCAAACGAATTCAAGATCATACATTCTAAGAGCAAATTTGATTTATTATTGCTTACCTAGGAGTAAACTACATCACTAATATTTTATCAATACATTGCATTACCTTATAAATTATATTAATGTCATATATTCACAAAGGCTTTCCTTTTTATTTTAAAATGCAACAACAAAAGAACAGAAAATAGTTTTATCCAATAAAAGTGAAAAAGAAGTAAGAGCATAATTAAAAGCAACAACAACAAACAGTAACATAAGGCAGAAATTTTATCATGATATCTAGAGACAAAAACATTCACTGGAAATCTTTACTAACTACTGGGGCTTCTCTAGGAATGAATATATGCAGATCACAGAAGTGATTGCAACATACTCCCCTCAACCAAAAAACTACTTTGCAGAGAACCAAGTTAGAATATTCATTATTTGAAAATCTCAGAACAACGTACAGCAGCACCAGTTCCCAAGAGAGTTTTTAAAAGTAGCTTAATTTAGTAAACTAGATCATAGCTTTCAGATTTTCGTGGGCATGCAAAGGAAGGTCAGCACACACACAGGAAACCTTCCTTTCTTTCTACCTTTGGAGGAGAGAAATTAGCACAGCTGAACTCCTTCAGCTGTTACGAATACATGTAAAATGACCCCTGCACATCTAATCACTGAAAGGTCAACTCAGCGTCTTTAGTATTATGTAGCAAGTCTCTACCACTTACAGCAAAGAAATACTGCACTATCTGGTTAAATATTAATCGTTATTTTCTATGCTAATTTAGGAACTCTTACCATTCATGGTTAAAACCAACATACAATCACCTCTTTCACTTGATATCCAGTTGTGGAGACACTTGTGTATCCAGGGGCCTTTGCAACCATCAGCTTGAATACCAGCTGGGATACCTAATGAGGTACACAGCCTAATCGCATCATCTATTGATTAAACTCGTTTTTATAAACCCTCAGTTCCCTTCTATACTGTTTGCATACTATTAATGACTATTAAAACTTCTGCAGCCCACACTATCTGATTATTATACATATTTTTCAGTAATTTGCTTAATTAAGCAAGGTGTCTCCTTACCACATCATTAGACCTGTAAGATTCTATAGAGGATGTTTGTACTGTGCCTGTAATTGTAGAACTGCGCCCTTCACAATCTTTACTGCAGTTTTTCCTTGCTACAATCCTGTAAGGTATGTGAATGCTGCTGAGCCAAGCTTAAGTGCAACAGAAACTAAGCAATATATTCAGGAATGTACTGGAGATATTTAGTGGAACAGGAAATCTAGTTTGTATCTTGAGTTCTAGACAGAGTCCTACCCATGGATTTTTCTTTTTCTTTGATTTTTTCTGGCTGGTGAGGTACAAAATAAGTCTTTTGATTCTCTCTTCTTTTAATAAAAGGTTGCCTCTGTGCTTACAATGTTTGTAGAATGCAATGAATAAAGAGTAGTTTTTAAGTGCAATTTTTAATCAAATAGTTTCTAAAATATAGTTAGAGCATAGTAATAGTTTAAATTATTTTAACAAACATACAAAAATAAGCCCAGAAAAAGCCACTAGTTGACAAAAAATTTTCTCCCAGAGTTCAGAGCTTTTTATTTCCTATAGATTTTGATCCCAGTGCTGTTAAAAAAACTTGCTGTATTGTATACTGACTCTCTTGAGTTAAGAACTGAATTTCACATATTATACAACACTGTATCACAGCGAACCAAAACAGAATTAAAAAAATAAAATTATTGCCATATTAAGCGTTTAGGAGTCTATGTCTTTTCTTTATTGTAGTAAGAAGAAACATCAGCCATAAACCCATGTTATTTCTTTCAAGTAACAGAACAGCAGGATCAGCACTGGTTTTGTGGCAAGGTAAACACACCCGAAATATGAAGTTTGAAGTATAGATTCTGTCATGTAAAAGTGAACATGCAGATAAATGCAGCTCTCTGTGAAAGAACTATGCAAGGAGGGAAAATTAACGTTGCCTTTTCCATACAACTTTTATGTTTTATCCAACCTGTGAGTGACTCTGCTGAGGGAAGTCTCATCTTCATGTCATTGTTTATGGTTCCTATTCAGTGATCATAGCAACTGCCGGGAGAGAGCACCTCAGTATGCCTCATTGGAGGAATTAGCATTAGTGCATTATTATTCAATTGGGAAAGTCAGAATTAGAAAAACAGGCTCACAACTATAAAAATGTCACTCACATTGTTCCTTGGCAGCTGCACTCATTTACTTGATCTCATTGCTTTTTGGCAATAGGCTTCTTACGCTACAGCTTTTCTTTTTCCTTTTGGGACTTTCATGCCAGGCCAGTATTTTCCCCTGGCATAACAGTTTACTACCAATCCATTATCCATTACCTTCTTGGCACGTGCAGACTTCAGAAAAACCTTGTCTGGGATTTGGCACTGTACCCAGTGCCTGATAAATGTTATAAATTTTATTCCTTCTCTTGTGGTGCAAAGTGGAAAAATATGGCATGCAGTTATGCCAGCATTACGCTGTCCTCAGCCAGGGCTGTTTTTCACTATGAAATCCTCTAAAAAGAACTGAAATAATTTAGTGTCTCTAAAACTGCCACGACAGAAAGGGGGATAAAGAAAAGTGGCAAATCTCTTGGAGATTTTTGCTTCTCTGAACATACCAAAAGAGCTTATAATTTGAAAATAAAGCTTCTCTTCCTAAAAACTTTGAAACTTTGCCTTCAAATCAGTAATGTGTCATCCATTTCTGAGTAGATTGAAGATCAAAACCTAAGAAGTTTCTTTGAAGAGACAAACTTTTTTGCGACTTTGTCATAACTACAGAAAAGCAAAAGAAACAAAGATTAAAAGATAAAATCAAGAAAATCTGGATTATAGATAGAGGTGTCACTGTCATCATCTAACTAGAATATATATGCACTCAATATAGAGCACTTTTTACTCCGATTAGTTTGCACATTAGGTTGTTCTGGATATTGAAAAACGATCACACTTTTCCATGAATGCGTAGAATAAAACTGAAATTAATTGCAATAATAAAAGCTCTACTTAAAAAAAAAAAAAATCCTGATGAATTTCCATAGGATGATGCTACTTCTAAAAATCTCCTTGATGTTAATAAAAAATGTGAAAATATTACTCTTCATATTTTGAAAATTGCATCTTAGCTCCTATAAACCACAGTGCCTAAACCTTACCCGTACTGAAATGAAACATCAAAGGGCTCTTGCGTTGCCAGTTCTCAATAACAACAAAGATTGTGAAGACTCAGTGTCTCTAGTCCATTTATCTGCTATGATTGTTTCCAATATGCAAGCATTTGCTGGATTAAGCACTTACTATCACAGCTAGGCTCTTCAAAGTGAATTATTTTTTTTCTCTGCCTAGGAAGTTGCACCATTGTATCAACTCTTGTATAATCTGTATCAGTCCTCCAGATCTTCAGCAATCAACTTAGTTTAAGGCTATGATTTATCACTTTAGCTTGTTAGTCTTCCCAGCAAAATCAATAATACTTTGTCACCGATTTTGATAATTCTAAAATTTTAAGTCCCCCTTCCTGTAATATGTGTACCATATAATTTTCCCTTACAAATTAGGGCATTTTACTGCTTTATGCAGTTATATTTGGAGAAAATACCACAAAATGATTGAATTCAAAGTAAGACAACCTGACCTTTGTCGCCTCCTGTCATTAGAACAGCTATCAGTAACACCAATGCATCCGTGAAGAAGGCAATGAAAAAAATTATCCCCTCTGACATAGTGAAAACTGCATTTATGTTAGTAAAAGGTTTGGAGAACAAGTACTCTGGAGAGTAAATACTTTGGTTCCTTGTGATCCAAAATGGGTTTGCTGGTCTAACACAGTATTTGCTCCCCATGCCATCCTACATTTGAAATTCTTCTCTAATCCTGATGCTGCTGAGGTGAATCACTCCAATAGATTTATATACTCATCCATCCTGTTATGTCCTGAAGATGCTCTGAAAGCATACTCACTAGTGAGACCTCCATAAAAAAAGCATGGGATGAAAACAGATTTAGAAGAGACTTTGTTTCTTATTTTATACCACAATTCAGTGTTTTAGTACCCACCTGTCCCTTACTGTCTCCCTCTGCCCAAGCTAAAATAGTCACTGAATGATAAGGGCAGCAGACAGACACACAGACACAAACACCCACGCCAACAAATATGAGAAATGGCAATAAGGCCACGGAAAAAGAGAGGTCTAAGGTACACCTGAAATTACCATTGATTTCTACAAAATTCAACAGTTCCAACCTGACGGACTGAGAAATAATTCTCCTAGACTGCCCACTTTCCCTGCCATTTCTTATGATGAGACATAACTTCAAACCCTTACTCTAAATCAGACAAGGTAAATTGAAACTGGATCTCTTCCATTCTAGTAAATATCCCCACTGCTGAACTTTTGTGAAAACAAATCTATTCACTTCAGTGCATAGCTCCAAAGCACTGTAATAGATTAGCATTTCCTTCAAAGGCAACAGCTACACACCAGAGTAACTGAGCTGCAGGTGACTGACCATTTGCTGAAATCTCCCTATTACTTCCAGTTTAGCTACTAGGTTACATCCATTCAGCTTCCTGGTTTTTACAGATGTCATTCTGAGGGACTTAATTTTACTTTATCCTGGATGCTGGTTTCTATGAGAATAATAAAAACATACTCAAAGAAATATTTTGATAACTATTTTGTACCCTAAGATAAATGATACAGAGGTCACACTAAAACACTGACAAGATTCTCAAGGGATAGGACGTTCCATTTTGAAGTCTTCTGCTTTGTCCCTTGAGCAACTAGATACTTTCTTTCTTTGATATTCCTCATAGGGAATCATTCATCTGTCTAAACCTGGATGTGTGTGAATGCCCTGATCATCATCAGGTCTCTAACTTCTCTAGAACACCATAGCATGCTCACCCTCTGTGATTTGGACTGTGACTCCTCTCCTCCAAAAACAAGCATCTAAACTAGGTGAGATAAATTACACCTTGAAAGTGTCCCCCTCTCTCCTACAACTGTAGATAAATGTAATTAATTCAAATGCATGCCTCTACACAGTTGAGGTTCAGTTACAGAAACAATGTCCCGATCTCTTTAGGCTCATCTGATTAAACACTAACTCACTAGATGTTTACCTTTCTGCTAAGCTGATACATTTTGAAAACTGAGTTATCTATAATTTTAAATATATAATAAGATCACATCATATAGTACCTTTTGTTTGTTTTCCTTTCATCCTGCAATCATGTAAGTGTGAATTTCCCATTAATCCAATGAAACATGAATTTCCCTTTGGCCAGCCTAATCTGAGTTCTTTGGTCAGTCTGTTTATATGTCTTATATTCTATGATTTAGGAAGAGGGATGGAGCATAACTGGTTTTGCATATTTTTGGATCAAAACCTTTTTAAGGCAAAGGTAAAAAAATCAGCCAACATAAGCAGAATTAAGGAAAAAATTTTGACCACAGCATATAAAACAGTATACCGATCCTAATTCCAAGATTTAGCTGAGAAACCAAAGGGGAAATAAACATCAGAAAGGTGGATTATTCAACTGGAATTAAAAGAAAGGTGACAAATTGACAATTAAGTAAATATACAACCACTCTACCAGTAAAAATCACCCCAGTAGCTGCTAAACATCTTAACACAAAAGACAGGAATTTCTATATAAATCTCAAAAAGACACTGCATAAAATGAAAAAGAAATCAGGAAAGGGATATCTTAATCCAGCAATCTTAGACTGTCTGGCACAACAGGTTCAAATGTTCTCACTGATTCTGCCACTCCAAATATTCATCAAAGGGAATAAATTGAATGTTGTGAATGCAATTGTGACTAGATCTTGCAGAACAAGAACATGATAAATAATAAAAAAGGAGTAACAAAAAATAATCTTGTTTTCTAATTTTTCCATGAAAATTAACAATGCAGTGGCACCTTTACTAACAATAATGGTTTGCTCTTTGCCACTGCCTACCATTTTTATCATTATACTGGCTCCTGTCCTCATTCTGAGACGTGTCTGCTTTTCAAAGGTGTCTTATTTCTATGAAGTGAAGTATTCTGGATGGAACTGCGATAAAAAGTAAAATATTGTCATTGTTACAAAACCTACCAGTCAGAACAAGATTTCCATATGAAACTATTATAGGAATGATTATAAAAGTGAGAAAATCATAAGTAATTGCAAATGAAAAGGCAAGCAGGGAACTCTATGTATGTGAGAAGGGAAAATCACAAGTAGCATTACACATTTGTCACAGGATGTTCTCATTATCCAAGATCTAGTCACAGTTGCATTCACGACATTCAATTTATTCCTTTTCATCACAGGATTAATTGGATGGCTATGGTAAAACAACAAGTTAATACAATAAATTTAACTTTTATTTTCGTTTCAGCCTCAAACAAATCAAACCGTTCCACCCTTTTCTTCACACTTTAGCAGCTACGGTGTTTGGGAGAAAATTGTTGAAGACTCATAAAGAATCTGAGCAATTGTGCATGAGATTACATCAAAATGTACCAAGAAAGGTAAGTATGCAGCAATAGAGGGAGTCACTAAAGAAAGAAGATAAACATACTGAAACTACTATTCTGATATCCATTTTCAAAAGCACCATCTCACATAGGTCACCATCACGCTCCAGATGTTAGCAGAAGAGCTGTGTATGGTATTTAGAAGGACTGTAGACAGCAAAAGGTTTGTTAGAACATTCTTCCTTTCCATAATTATATAGGGATATAAATTTACCAATTTTTTCACTTGAATATAAATTAACTGCATAACTTCACATATTAGATATGTCTACTATGTCCTGGTAAATTCCACATTCTAGAATAAAATGTTTTATTAAAATTGTTGTTCTATGACTTAAGGCTTTGTTGTGGCTTTTGGCTGATAAATAAGCATACCATTAGGGTACAGAAATGTTTATCCTGTTTTCATTTTTCCTATGCTTAAAAAAATTATTAAGCCTGCCTGTCATATGTTTGCTGATTAGACTCAAAAAGCTGCAAATCAAATGTTCATCTTCACATCATAGAAACAAAAGCAAGTGCCATTTTTTCTGTGGTACGCCAGTCTGCTTCAGGAACATGCCAGCCCTTACAGAGCCTAGAAATTAATAGGCATAATGAGCCAGAGTTACATTCCAGAGGCAAGTCATTTTTGTCAACTCCTTAATATGTGCCTCAATGACTTGCTGGCCTCACTGGTGCATTGTAGCATGAAGATTTTCTTGGTGTGCATTTAGGATGCCCATGTGATCTGTGGTTTTGCCAATTGCGAATAATGTAAGGTCATTCAAAATACATGCAAATAAAACCTTTATATCACCTCACACTTGCATAAATGCTCTATATAACACTTAGCATATTGGAGAAGTAATTTCTCAATGCTGAAGTGATTTTTAGAAGAAATTGTTCAGATCCTCTGGACAAGCTGAGATCTATTTTAGGAGAGCCAGGGCTAGGAGAGGTGGAAAAATGGTGTTATTATACATGTTTGTGCCTCTCTAATCTTTGGGCTGGTGGGTGCAACCTTGTCTTCTGCCAGCTGCTAATATTTGTGCCAAAACAAGCCAGGATCAGCTTTTATCCCAGTGGATGGGAAATCGCTGTCAAAGGAACTTTTATAGTATTCCTTTTGCATAGTGGGATCCCATAAACATCAAGGAGTTACCTTAGAGCCTGGATAAACATGGTGAAATCCTGTCTCATTGGGATTTTTGCCACAGATATCAGAGGAGGCAGGATATTTAACTGCTGTGTTTAAGACTGCTTTGCTTCAGAGGATGTTATGTCTGTCCAGAGATTGTGAAGGTCTAGAAGGAATGCCAGGTGGGAAAACCCCACTCTTTTTAGTATGCTGAGGGATCTTTTTTGCTTCAAAGAGCTGTGCCATTCCTGGAGCTTTTATTCACTGCCAGCAGCTAACACTGCTTATGTAAATGGCAGGCACTGGCTGCAGTTCTCCAGAGCAGGCTATTTTGTTTGGTTTATTTTTAATGGAAAATTGACACATAAACTTCCGGCCTTAAGAGGAAGAGTGAAAGTAGTGCTTGGTGCCATTGGATTGTAGAAAATTCCGAGTTTTGTATATTTTCTCCTGCATTTTGAATAGCAGTCTGAAAGACAGTTTTCTAGCAATTAAATATTTTTAAATAATTTTTCTTCTCCATTATCAAACTGAAAAATATTAAATAAGTGGGAGAACTCAAAAAAAAAAAAAAAGCTTCAAATCTCAGACATCCCTGCAACTTTGGTAAATATATTCAGCATGAATATTACTGTAAGACAACATAAAACTATGTGCCAAATTTTGCTCTCATTTAACTCAGTATGAATCAGGAATATGTAAGAAATATTGTTGGAATTCTTAATTTATACCAATTCAGCCAGGAACCAAAAATAGCCAATATACTTTAAAATATGTTTTTGTATCACTATGATAAGGTTAAGAGCAGAAGACATATTAAATTCCTCTTTGTCAGATGGACAGTTTGACTTTAATAGGAATATTCTATACAATGGAGGCACAGGAATAGTATTTTAAGTCTTCAAAGAAGAAATTCCAGTCATCAGCTATCATAAATATGTAGGACATTACTGGCAATAGTGCCATGTTGTAAAGACTGAAATTTAGACACTCTGATAGGCCATACATGATGATCTGTCACTTAACTTTTAAAAACAGGCAGCAAGAAAATAACTGAAATTAATTTTAAAAAATTACTACAGCCAAATTCACTTATCCAGCCTGGGAAGAGAAACCTTAAATCTATTTTCTTTACCAGGGAGGAAAGGGGTTGATGAAGAATTATGGTAGTGAAACAATAGTATATTCTAGAAGAATGGTCAAGATGAACAAGTGAAATGGCAATTCATTTCTATTTTGTTACGACAAACATTAAGGTCAACCTTCCATTGATCCATAAAACAACTCATCTCATGTCAGTAACATTGAAATATCTAAATAATGTACTCATGTATCAGAAGGGGCCATGTCATCTCAAAGCTTGATTTAGATGATGAAATTACAAGGGGGGGAAAGCGTAGATGCACACATCAGTGTCATGTAACAGTGTAAGAAAAGAACAGCTTTTCTGAGTCACAGCAAATGTCAATCTGGTCCTATATCTTCAACCATTAGCTGAGGCATAAGGGAGGTATGAGTTTGTAGAAACACTTCACTGGCACATCCTTCCAACTTCTCAGGAATTTCCCTAAGCCAGAAGACTACTTCATCACAGATAATCACAGAATCATAGAATCATCTAGGTTGGAAGGGATCTTTGAGATCATCGAGTCCAACCATCAACCTAACGCTGACAAAAAACCATCACTAAACACTCTAAGCACTATGTCTACCCATCTTTTAAATATCACCAGGGATGGTGATTCCACCACTTCACTGGGCAGCCTGTTCCAATGTTTGATAACCCTTTCTGTGAAGAAATTTTTCCTAATATCCAACCTAAACCTCCCCTGGCACAACTTGAGGCCGTTTCCTCATGTCCTATCACTTGTTACCTAGGAGAAGAGAACAAGCCAACCCTTCTACAACCTCTTTTCAAGGAGTTGTAAAGAGTGATAAGGTCTTCCCGCAGCCTCCTTTTCTCCAGGCTAAACAACCCCAGTTCCCTCAGCCACTCCTCATAAGGCTTGTTCTCCAGACCTCTCATCATCTTCGTTGCCCTTCTCTGGATGCACTCCAGCACCCCAGTTTCTTGTAGTGAGGGGCCCAAAACTGGACACAGTACTCAAGGTGGGGCCTCACCAGCGCCCAGTACAGGGGCATGATCACTTCCCTAGTCCTGCTGGCCACAGTATTCCTGATACAGGCCAGGATGCTGTTGACCTTCTTGGCCACCTGGGCACATTGCCGGCTCATATTCAGCCAGATGTTACAGAAGCATTTTTAGACTTAAGTCCAAATACTTAATCATATTGCTGAAGAACATATTCCAGTTAACTTTCAGTTAAGTTTGCAATATGTCTTTTCAAATTATTTACACAGTTAAAAAAAACCCACCACATTAATTGAAGATCTGATTAAACAGAGGACATCAGCATATCATGATCTGGTTGAACGATCTGGGCTTACTAATGTAACAGTATCAAAACATGAATACAGATTTGGGTGTATATATATAGTGGTGCCCAAATGTCCTAGTTTATTTTAGGTTCAGTAAACTTGCAAAAGATCACATGCTTACCTGAACATTGATATAGTGTCTGAACTTTCTCTTTCAATTCCACTCCCATCACTTTCATGGAAGTTCATTTTTATTTCCTTAAATTCACCAATAAAACCCCCACAGTTTTACTTTGGAGGAGGGAAATCATGTAGTATATGTTATTAATCATGTTATTGTTATTTTTACAAGGTCCACCTAAGAGTTAGAAAAGGTCAGTGCCTCATTGTGCTAGGCAGTGTGAAAACACATGCAAAAGTACCTCAGCATATAGTCTTCACTACTGTAATGGAATACAACTCGAGTGACAGAAAGAAAAGGCAGAAAATACTCATAAAAACCACCGGAGTTCCACCAAAGGTCTTCCTAGTCTGGATTCTATCTCTGATAGTGATCAAAACTGGAGTTTCAGGAAAAGCACAAGAACAGAGCAAATACATATGATGCTTCCCCCTGAGCATCCTTCCAGTCTCCAAATCTTAATCCTTCAGTCCCAAATCAGGGTCTTCTGTTTCTGTGTTTCTGCATACTCTGATTACTGGACAATGAGAACAAAGAAAAATTCCAAGTCCCAAAATTTTCAAATCTCCAAGCTAAAATTTAGTCTTTTGAACATTTATATTGATTCTCAAAAAACATTTTCACATACTTTATAAAAGCATTTGGAAAATACTGATTAAAAGCAACGACTCAGTGTTTTCCAAACAGAAGCACATTGCAGAGTCATTGCTATTATAGGAACTCTACATCACATGCTCTTATTCAGACCAAATTTCAGGTGTTGATTAATGAAATTAGTCAAGCTAAATGACTATTAAATGAGGTATATCTGCACTATGCTAATTTTGAGATTTTGTGAGGCTGCCTAATAATGCTAATGCCTCTCTAGCATCGTTCTTGGGTAGGAATAGTTTAATAGTTCTTTAATATAAACTGAAGACATTATTTTTTGGCAAATTAAATGGTGTTTCACATGAGATTAAATGTGTTTTTAAAGTATTCAAGAGTTCCAGGCTTTTCTATCCCATTTATTTGATACAGATCTTTCTCATATACATCTTTAGGAAATTGAATGTATTTAGATAATATTTTTAAAAACTGTTTAAAGGCCTTAACAATCTAAGTCACTGAGTTGCTTTTGAAAATGCTATTATTCAGAATAAACAGTAATTTGCATGTTGAGTGGGATTTTAGATAGCAGGACCTTGATTAGCACAGAAAATGTATTGTATTTTTGACAACTCTACATGAGCACGGCAAATCAGAAAAGCCACCGCTCTCTGGCTGCAACGTTCAGCCATATTTTCTAGGTTTTGTACTTTTTATCTGGACAAGCTTAGAAAACTTAAAAGGGTTCTTTTGTACTTTGATATAGAGTGACAAAGCATAGTATCTTCGATTATCAAAGCCTAGCAACATTCATTTCAGATATTCTAGTAAGACGGCAAAATTGCAAGGGGAAAAAAACGTTACTGATAAAGTTTATGGATGCATCAGAGACTACACAGGTTTGTACTGCTTATTAGAAGTACTCTACAGCATAGCAAATTAATTTCCACATGTTCCTCAGTGTTCTCTACTGTTCATAAAGGTCACAAGATAACACTGTTCATAACTAGGAGTTAGAACAGATGTGGCATACCAATCTGGAAATCACTGGTTCCTGATTATAAGCACTTCTGTAACATGTCTCTTTTACTCCTGAATTGTAGTAATGGTTAGGTTGTAAGCCTTGGAATATAGCTCAACTGAACATTGAGATCAAATGAAAAGAGCAAGGATATCAGAAATTGAATTGGTCATAATACATACTGCAAAAGAAAAAAGCATACATAAATAAAGCTTCTTTCTTTTCCTAAATACCCATTCTCTTCTATTGCTGCTGGTAACCAGAGTACACACTCCCTTGCTCCCTTCAAAAACTGCTACTGGTCTGCTCTGTACCTCAGGAATGAGGTAAATGCATTGAAAGTATGCCAGTATTAAATTCAGCTATCAAAACAGCCATTTCATTCAGAAATGCAGAGGCTATAGACAGATAAAATCTAGACATTTTATCTGTCAGTTTAAAATATGATCTTTTCCCTTCTAGAATGCAGTTTCAAAGCTACTGTTCATCTGCGTATATGCATGTGTCAGTATATGTCCAGTGCGTGTGCTTGTTCGCAGTTTAATGTATGAGCACACATTGACACAGCAAATGCAAAGAAGGTTCTAAATAACTCCCCCGAGAAAGAAATACAATACCACCTAACTCAGCTCTGTCTCAACAGATCTCTACGTAAATCTGCAGAAAGCAGAAGAGCACTCTCATGAGGCAGCGTAACGGCCGTTGTGGCGTTGTCACATTTTAAAAAACAAGGACAAAGCAAGCTGTGCTAGACATGAACTTCTGTGAACAGAGAGTAAGCTACAGGTAATCAGTGCCACTTCCACAGGCTTGTTCTCCAGCCTTTTCCATATTGTGGAATGGGTCATTGCTGGTCTGATTTCCAGCCTTCCATGGATGAATGCATGAATTTCTTATGAAAACTTGTATAAACTGTGGCTCAAATTTCATTGAAACTGATGTCTGCCAAGAATAACATTTTAGTGGTGTTAAAGCCTCTGACTAACTACATATTACAACCATAACTTATATGCATCACAGAAGTATATTATCTCAGAGAAAAACTAGGTTTTCTGCTTTAATCAGTACTAAATCAGGGTTATAAATACAATCAGAATTATTTATTGCTTTGCAGTAAAAAGTTGCTTCTTTGATCTTTTAAAAGTTAGCCAAGGTATCTGGATTTGCTTTGTAAGGTTGAAAGTCACGAAAATTATAAAATATTAAGAACTAAGCGTCAAATGCTTTTTTGGAAGAAGAGACAAGGTTCCTGTACAAGAAATGCAAAGCATTGCTTATGAACCTCAGGTAATTGTGTTGTAGGTTAGTGTCAAAGTGCAGCTTCAGAGGAACTTTAAAACTACTCTAATTTTCACAAGTCTATAGCCTTCTAATCTTCTGCTTTATTGTCCATCACCCTATTTCTGGGTCTCGGAAGTTCCAAGACAGCTAGTTCATTCGGCATTATTTCCTAAGACACAAATCAAGATTTAGTCCAAACTTGTCAAAGCAGAAATTTTTAAGACAACAATTTTCCCCATGCAGACATCCAGAATTATGAAAAATATACTCTAACTTTTCACTAACGACAGTTCTGAAAAATACAGTGTTTCTTCTACCATAGTTTGCTCTCCTGTCAAAAGTTGTCCTATCACAGTCAATACATAGGCGTGTGTGTTTCCTAAATAGCTTTGGAACCCATAGTTTGATTTCAACTGAAATTAAACAAAAGGATATTGATCTCAAATATTATTATGTTTCCATACATTCTGCAGAAATAGATGGTCAAACTGAGGATTGAGACCATATAAGTTTCTGGCTGAGGAAAAGGCTGCAGGAGTTCGCATTTTTTTATGATACCTGAGAATCTGCACACCAGCACTTAAAAATACTCAGTTGTAGGAAAAGCCTCAGGATTTTTGTACCTTAACCATCAAGGCTGACAAACCGCAAGGCACCAGTCCATAGGAAATAGGGTTTCATTCATGCTGCAGCTCTACATGCCACTTGTTAGTTATATTACCTTTTCATTAGTCAGACATGGATTTATAGCCGGGGGTGGTGGCCTGGTGTGGTGTGTAAGAAATCCCAACCTCCCTTATTAACACAATAAAGTGCAGTGCATTTGTCTGGGATTTCTGATGTCTGAACTCCAGCCAAAGTGCCTGATGTCTGGCAATTGTGGCCAGTATCTGCACAATTCAGTCTCTGGGTCCATCCATACAAAGTCTCATGCTATGGGTTTACTGTAGAAGCTTTGTGCAATTACCTTGTACAGCATCATACCTGTCTTTATCTACCAGTTAAGATCAGTGGGGGTGGAATTAGTTTAAGCAAAAGTTCAATTAATAAAAACAATCACTCATTTCTAACGTTCTACGTACAGATTAAGCAGATAAGAGAGAACATTGTTCTTCACCAGTTCAGTGACCATTTGGAATGGATGCCAAAAAGGGTTATTTGAAGGTATGTTCATTGGGAGAAAAAGATTTCATAAGCAGAAGAGAGACAACTCATGTACAATTACTGTGTTCTAAATAGTGTGATTTAGGTAGTAGAAATTAATCTATATTATATAGTAAATAGGGAGATTATGAAGTAAGCTGATAGCTGAGGAAAGGCAAATTTTCTAGTCATCATATAAAACATTTCCATTTTGTGTCATTTATACAACTGATTCTGAAGGACTGAAACCAGTTTATATACAGTGTTATGACCACTTTGATCCTTATGGTTAGCTGCAGCTGCTCCTGCAACTCCAGATACAATCAGGTTTTTCCATTTTGGAAACCAAGGGTGGAACTTTGAAGACTAAGTTAAAAAAGCAATACTTTTGTCTCCTTTAAGGATTAATGCTCAGAAAAATTATCCCAAACAGTGAACTACACTGGCAGCCCCTAACAGTGAGCTCTCAGCTGGTCATATCAGGCTGTGTGAAGGATGGAACTAAGGTAGCTGGAATTTCATCCAACCAGCATGGGTGTCTCTGCCCAGTATTTCCCTGCTCTTCTCAGGCTAGCACTACCAAAGTGAGCTCAGACCTGCCTTTATCTGCCAGTGCAGGCATGTCCTCCTTCACATATTTGTAATGTGATTTTAGGCAAGTTATAATCAGTAGAAAATGGGTGGGGCTGGAAAAAGGTTAGAACTTGTCTGGAATTTTTGGTGAAACATCAAGAAATTCTGATTCTTCAAAACACAGCCCGTTCGTGGAAGCATGCTAATTTTGAAACGGAAAATTCTCAAGAGGATAGTTCTGATATAGAGCCAAGTGCATGGCTGAAAGCAAAGACCTGAAAACCTAGATAATCATGGAACCAATTAACGACAGTGTTCATCTCAGATTTAGGCAGCCAGCATCAAAAATCTTTGGTTTTTAACCAGATATAGCAGAGATACGAAATCCAGACTTCCATATTCCAAATGATAGTCTCATCTCCATCTGAGATGAGGAAAGCAGTAAATGTAGTAACTATGGGCTTTTGCAACACTTTAGTAGGACATCAAAATATTGTGTGTAAAATCCCTGCTTAGGCTAAGTATGGTCTGGCGAGTTAACTTGCCACTTTCTGAATTCACACATCAACTTTACTACACTGAGAAGCATAAGGCTCTAGCAGGTTTTAAATCAACTGCAGCTCTAACTTCTACTGTGTGAAGCTGTTCAAGAACTGTTCAAGCTGTTCCTTTTTCTCTCAGATTATGTATTCAAATCTCTTTGACTTGGCATGAAATGTTGGGTAGCCAGATTTTTTGTCTATGGACATGCCCACAGAAAATATACATATATCCTATTATCATCAGGATTTTGTTCTTCACAATAATATTTTACTTAAAAAAAAAAAACAAAAATATTGTTACTTATCAAGTGTATGGAAAAATTTGCTCAGAATTTAATATTGTTTTCCAATTTCTAATTAGAACTTTTAGTATCAGTTTCCTATCTAATTTGCCACATTCCTCTGTTAATTATGCTATTGATATTTCAGTGAGGGTATCAACATTTAACAGATACCAACGAACAGATCAACTGAAAACAGATGTCATAGCTATAGATCCAAATAACTCATATAAAATATTTGTTCTCTAGGCCAGCTTTGTATGACACTAGCATACAGCCCAGCATTCTAGTATGACCTATTTAGTTCATTCAGTGTTGCTGACAGACTGTAGTATTCCTAGGAACCCATAGTACTTAGGAAGGATAGACAACTGTGCAATATTTAAACAACAGATGAGTAGCATGATTAAACCAGAACATTTACAAAGAGGATTTTTAAACTTAGTAAAGTAAGAAAGGCATTCATTATACCCTTTTTTCCTTATCAGTCCTTATGTTTTTATTAATATGTCTTTGCATTTAATATTTTCATCCTGAAGTATTTTCAGATTGTCTTTTCTAGCTCCTTTACTTCTTTAAAGTAGCCCACAGTATTAATTTCATATTAAGAAACAGAATAAAGAGTAGTGTCCAACAGAGCAAAAGTTCTTATAACAACAGGTCATGTTATTGTCAGTAAAATTCTTGTCCAAACTACCATCATGACCCATGCAGCTCTATTACCAAAGTTCACATTTCTAAGCCCTACTTGTTGTACAACATAATATCATAGCTTTACAACATCTTTGTATCCTTCCTGAATGGCCTGCTCCTTCTTCCAAAGGTCATAAGCTCTCCTTTTTCCCCTAAGTTTTAACTATATTGCCCTGTTCAGCCAGGCTGGTCTTTTCCCACCATGGCTCGTTTTTCAGCACCCAGGGACAGCCTGCTCCTGTGCCTTCAAGACTTCCTTCTTGAAAAATGTCCAGCCTTCCTGGACTCCTTTGCCCTTCAGGGCTGCCTCCCAAGGGACTCTGTCAAGCAGACTCCTGAAAAGACCAAAGTCTGCCCTCCAGAAGTCTGTGGTGGCAACCCTGCTGGCTCCCCTCCTTACTTCCCTGAGAATCGAGAACTCTATCATTTCATGATCACTATGCCCAAGATAGCCTCCTACCATCACATCCCCTACAAGTCCTTCTTTGTTTACATACAGCAGAACCAGCAAGGCTCCTTCCCTAGTTGGCTCCCTCACCAGCTGTATCAGGAAGTTATCCCCAACACACTCCAGAACTTCCTAGACTATTTCCTCTCAGCTGTATTGGGTCCCCAGCTGATATCTCCGCAAGGACAAGGGCTAGTGATTTTGAGATTTCTCCCAACTGCTTGTAGAATATTTCATCTACCACTACATCCTGGTTGGGCAGTTTATAACAGACTCCTAGGATGGTATCAGCCTTGTTGGCCACCCCCCTGATTCTTACCCATAAAGACCCAACCCCGTTGTCCCCATCATTAAGTTCTTGACATTCCTAAAACTCCCTAACATACAGAGCCACTACACGTCCTCTCCTTCTTTACCTGTTCCTTCTGAAGAGTTTGTAGGCATCTACTGCAGCACTCCAGTTGTGAGAGTCATCCCACCACGTTTCCATGACAGCAACTACATCATAGTTTTCCTGCTGCACAATGGCTTCCAGCTCTTCCTCTTGTTCATGTTGCATGCATTAGCATAGAAGGACTTCAGCTCAGCTCTAGAGGAAGAAGCCCTCTTTCTCTAGAGGAGGATTCTATCTGTTGAGAAATAAACATTTTTTCACATATATTTGTAATATTGTCATATTTTATAGTTTCTTAATTTCTGCTGTAGTTCACTCTTCCGCTAAAACCCAGTGCAACTGAGATTCAGCCTTAAAATTCTTTCTAGAAGTGCACTCTGGTAATTTTGTAAATGTTCTATAAAACTGCATGTAATCTTAAAAAAGATCCATTATATACACTATTGTTTTAACAGTATTTTTGCTATCAGAGGACACTGAAAATAGATTCCCTTACTTTCTTTTCATAGACAGATAAGCTGGTAGTAACTTACAAAGGTAAATTTGAAATTTTCTGATAAAATATTTTATTATGTAGTGGAATAGTGTGCTGCTAATAATTTTCAGATCATTGAAAGCAAATTGGAAAAAAATAGTAAGACCTTTCCCTAAAGCCCTGAAGCTGGTGCCAAAAGCACTTTGGCCAATTTAATTAACTACTGTGTATATTGGTTCTACTGCTTCAACTTCAGCTGAACCCTTTGCAAGCCCTTTGCCAGGTGGTTAATGACAGAAAAAAAGGGCCGGATACAATATATCACGGACCCCCTAACAACAAATAAATAAACCTAGCTGAAGTCACTCTAAAATGTGGGAAATCTAAAGGCAACTTCTTTATATGGCTTTTACATGCAAAATCATGAATATAGTTATGTTTAAGAATTTTTTCAGAATATGAATAAAATACACATACACACCTATATAGGCAACTAAATAGTAAAAGACATGTGAAACCCTTCTGAGAACTCTGGCAGTGGAGCTCGGTCCAAGACACCAGTGAGAATATCCCACAGATAGGCGTTTCATGGAGATAGTAATTCATTTATCCACTAATGTACACTTGAACACTGGACCAGCACACAACAGGACTTCTAGTGCCTCTTTTCAAATCTGCTGCTACTCCCAAAGAAATTCTTGCTAAATTCCAGGTAGCGGCATCACTCTCTTGCTACCAAATTAACTTTATTCCAGAGATGGGTAAGGAGGTAAGGCCCATAGAAGCATATATGGCTCTTTTTAATGGCTTCCACCTGTATATAACTCCCAGTATTATCTCAGGTCATGTTTGTTTGGTGTCTTCAAATGAGTCCTCAGCTGGAGAGCACAAAGCAACCTGTGAGAGGTGAACAGAACCCCAGGCTGACACTCAACACCAGCATTTAATCTGTCCTTTACTTGCTGGCAAAAGGAGACACCCTCCCACCCCCCAAGTCAGGTTGGAACTACTGATGGGGCTTCTCAGTGTTTCTTGAGGAACTGCAAGTTGGTAGCCTATGCAAATGAAACCTATTACTACAATGTTCCCTCTCCACTAACACATGGAGTGATTTATTTTCTGGAACTTTTGACAGAACAGCCTACATGAACATGTGAAAATGGAGTAAGCAATGCTACTATGGATTGACCAACAAATTCCATTTGTGAGCTTGAACTTAATACATTTAAAATTAACATCAGATAATCATCATTACATGTAATCCACTATTATGTCTAATCAAACATGTATATATCAAAGCAGAGCAAGACAGATCTAATTGGCAACAAGGGTAATTGGCACCATAAATATACCCCTTAGAGAACAGAAATGAAAATGTTGATCTTTCAGTACCTGTGACTACCAATAAAACTACAGAAACACTGATGACTTAAATTCTCGTCCCATATTTTTTCTTTGAAAGTACTGTATTCAATTTATCCAAGAAAATGTATGTTTTCTGTCTTTTTTTTTTCTGTTTTGTTTTGATGTTGTTCCTCAGAAAAGAAACAGGAACAGTGTTACTTCCGTGTATCTTCTGTCAAAGTATGATTACTCCTAATGGTATTTTTTCCAGTGTTTTCTGAAGTTACTTTAGTGACAGGGCTCCTTCCAGCAGAAATCATCACACTGCTTGAATAGGTCACCATTTCATAGCATCTTTCTACATTTAGGTTGAATCTTAATGTTCTTATTTTATTTCCTTTAGCATCACCATAAATATGCTGCACAAGATCTGTTCCATTTCCATTATTTCGTCTCATTTGCAGACTACCATATTCTGTACAAGTACTGTTCATGCAGGCTATGTTTGTTTATTACTACATTTTTGCTTCTTTCCTAAGTCACCTCCTAAATTTCCTATATGGGTATATGTGTCTTTGCATTTAAATACATACTGCAGTATAAATACACATATTGTGTGTGGGAGACAAAGAGAGGACAAAAAAAAATACATGAGAGATCTGTTCTTTCAGTTCTATGCTAATGTTTTTTCTAGGCAAGTGCCCAGAAAGAAGCAAATTTCCAGCACTGGACATTTCTTAAATTTATTTCAAGAAATAGGAGACTGTTTTCCAAAATAAATAGCAAAGAGTAAGCTTAACAATAATGATATTGTAAATGTAAGTATATATAGATCATTAAGGTTCAGAATCAAAATTCTAGGGCATTAAATTAATTCTTGGTCAAGGTTTGTCAGGTGAATCTTCCCTGCTACCTTCACTTTCCAGAGGTGGACTGTTCTGCAACCCCCACCCTCCAAGCTCAGGTGTTAGCTGCTCATACCTCTTAAGCTCACAGCTGTTCTTACTCAGTCCTTCCTGGTATCTCCAGTTTGATACCTTCTTCCCACTTGCAATTTTTAGCAGCTAAATAGATATGCCTGGCCAACAAGACAAGGTGAGGTATTCATGCTTTAGCTACTAAATATACATGCCTGCTGCAAATGCCCACTTTGGAGTTGTGGAAGAGCACAGGGTCATAAAATCATAGAATAGTTCCAGTTGGAAGGGACCTTTAAAGGTCATCTAGTCAACACTCCTGCAATGAGCAGGGACATCTTCAACTAGATCCGGTGGGTCAGAGCCCCATCCAACCTGACCTGGCATGTTTCCAGGGACAGGCCATCTACCACCTCTCCAGGCAACCTGTTCCAGTGTTTCCCCAACCTCGGTGTAAAATATTTCTTCCTTATATCTAGTCTAAATCTTCCCTCTTTTTCTTTAAAACCAACACCCCTTATCTTGTCATAACAGGCCCTACTGAAAAGTTTGTCCCTATCTTTCTTATAAACCCCCTTTAACTACTGAAAGGCCCCAATGTGGTCTCCCCCCAAACCTTCTCTTCTCCAGGCTGAGTATATAGGAAAGGGAATATATAGGGGGTGTGTATATATATATAGGGTATATATGACAGTGAAGTAATTACTTAAGGATGGTATTAGATACCTGCATATGCACAACAACCATCCAAAATCAGGCTCCAGCTCCTGCAGCAACCAGGACTGCAGTATATTCCAATTCCCTCTGCCCGCCCTCTTCCCCCTCCCTGCTCCCCCTCACTTCCTCAGCTACCAATCCATTTCCAAGATGTTTCAGATGGTAATTTATTCCAATGGCTAGTCACTGCTTCAAATGCGTATCTTATCTCCTATTTGTTTTGTGGCAGTTTCTCATCATGACTTTCCCATTATGCCTTTCTGAATTAGTGTCCTTTGTTAGCCTTTTTTCTTCTTTAGAGACACATAACAAATTATATTGCCTTAATTTTGTTTTTTACTCAAAAGATCAACAGGCAAAAACAAAGAGGGGGACGATGGCCATGAGAAGTTCTCATCAGGTTGAACCAGTTCAGAAGAAATACAAGGGGATCACAGTTCACCTACTCAACACTGCATTGCACGCCTGTTGTGCTTTCTGTCTTCAGAGCGCCTCTAGCACCATACAGCACAGCACCTCAAAAAGAACAAGATCATTTTCATATAAATAGCTGAAAAGGGCCCTATTCCTTCAGCATGTAGCAGTCGGAGTTTTATCTGGCCTTCTGCATGATAAAGTGATGGCTCTTGGGACGATAATAGTCCTGAATATGTGCTGCAGCATACTGAGCTGGGATATAAATTTTGCTGCCCTGTGATAGCCGATCGTGCTGCTGCTTCTGGCGAGCACCGAGACCTCTGGGTTGACACCGGGAGCACAAGGGAGGAGGTAAGATGGCTAGGGAAAACCTCTGCAGTAGTGACCATGCCCTTGGATGAGTCTGTGAATGCAATGTGGGAGAGATGCCTGTGCCCTATCTACATCGCCGGCAGAGCAGGACAAATTAGATACAGCCGTTGTACCGTACGGGCCTTTTCCCTACCCCTTCTTATGGGATGGGGTAGGGAAAAGCTACACTTCTCAACCCTGTCCTCAACTCTTAGGTACACAGGAATACTAAAAATCAAACAATTCTGGTTTTATTATATTACGACCTTTCCTTGACCACACATATCCTGCAAAACTAGTACCTCAAACACTTGTGTGACTCTAAAATACAAATATAAAAAAATAATGAATTTTATTTTCCTTTTATAATTTGACAGCTGAGACTAGAGAGGCTAGGAACAAGGCCCTCACAGTACCTCTGCATTATTTCAGGCATTTAGGACTTGTTTCTTTTCCAATACTCTATTTAGAGATCCCAGCCCATGCTCTTGGGAGGAGTTTTATTGACACAATGCTCTGCTTCTCTTTTGAAAAGCAAAGTGCAATCAGAACTGACACAGCGTGCTCACAGCTCAGACTTTCTCAACTATAAATCCTTCCTCCCGATATATATTTCAAATTCTGATCCTCTTGCTACTAGGATTTATAATTAATACAAAGAATTAATTAACTATGACATTTGTGAAACAGAATTAACAGTCCCTCTTTCTCCTCAGAAGAACTTTCTTTTGCATGCAACCATAAAAATCCGTAACAAAAGGAAATGGCCTTTATTCATCATTTACTCGAATCCCTTTCAAGTGCTAGTTTTCTTATTAGATCTTTTTTCTGGAGCATAATATTTCATGTAGCTAGTTCGATCTCTTCTTGCAAAGACGATGCAAAATATGGCAGATTATATTTGCTACATGCTTACTTCTTCACAAAATATCTTTTATATTTTATACACAGAAGTTTCATAATAGACTTTTTCTTAACATTTAGAAACTTCAAAGGATCAGTATTTTATTCCTACTTTAACATACATTTTAGGGTTTTTTTTTCCCTGATACTTATTAATGTGTGGAATGTGAGTGCTGCAAAAAGAGAACTGCTGTTTATTCTTCCAGAGCGGCACAAGCTGCTTTTCTCATTCTTACTGTGAACTGCTTTGAACATCATTTCCATTGAGTATGCCAACTTTTCATATTTTGTGAGCCAAGGCCTTCTAATTTCATAGCCAGCTTGCATCACCATGCAAGTTCAATTTCTATTTTATACCTTAAGGATTACAGTGATGAAATCTGACTCTGTTACCTTAGGGCTAAAAAGACTGAAGTTTTGATCAATGATCACTGTCAGCTTCAGCACACATTTTCTTTAATCCTGCTTAGCGTACTGGAGCCGTTAGGATTGTTTTCGCTGTAGTTAATTTGGGGGTTTGGACTGGAAACAATCCTTAATTTAATCATAAAAGTTTGTTCATGTCAACCGCATTTTTGGATCAGTTAAAGTTTCATTAAATATGTTGTGTGTTCAGCCATGTTTTGAGACTTATGTGACGCTGCCTTACTTCATAGAGAAATTATTTATGACTGTCAATTTTCTGTCAAGGTCTTCAAACAACAGGCCCTTGAATATACAAAATGCAAGACATTTCTTTTAACCAAAAATAAGCTAAATGACAATACTGCAGGAAATAACAAGGTGTGGAAATAAACCTAGTGGAAAATGGAAAAATAATCTCTAAATAATCCTGCATTCCCAATTTATCCACCTCCCCCACTCCATTACCCATGCTCTCAAACACATGAAAATTTATAAAAGGAGACATCTAATATCTGATCAGTCCTTGTGGTTAGTGAAGCAGAAGATAACCAGAATATCATACTTGGCAATTACTCTGTTCTAGTACCTTTTTCAACAGAGCTGTTTCACTCTGATCCTGATTTACAGATTATCCTGATATATTGTAAATCAGCACTTTTACCAGCTTTTGACAAACCATTAAGTGACTTAGTAATGCAAAGTAAAACCTTTTGAGGACCTGAGTAAGATTACCAAACTAAATCCTGCAATGGCATTTTTATTTGACTTAAAATGGGAGACCAGCTCGCACCACTAAGATTTAAATTCATCAAATCTAACACCCATATTCAGCAGACTGAGATTTAGTCACTTATTAATCAAGAACGCTGATATGGTGCTGATTAATTCATAGAATTTCTTAACTTATTGAGGTTTTAGCTGTGTTTACAAGGACTAGACTGTTACTCAAAAATATCTTTGTTCCCTTAAAGGGACAACGCCCCTTTATTAATTTACCAACTACCGTACATAATTATTTCTAGGCAGAGTTTACCTTTATTAAGGGAGACCATGCAAAATCTCCATTCTGCAAGACTGCACAAGGCTGGCAGTTGATTGAGCTGGCCGACAGTCAAGCCAGGTATATATCTCATGGTTAGAGTGCGCATACTAGCTATAGTATGAAGTAGCTATAGTAGAAGATCCTGTTGAAGAAAGGCTCAAAAAAAAAAAAAAGGCAGGTATAAAAAGGGTATGTTGTTTCCATGACCCACAAAACCAGCATGAAAGAACAACACATTCTTCTAAAAGAGATGTACTCAGGATGCTAAAAAAGCCTGGAACATGACCCCAGGTCCAGGGAGAGCCATCTTCCCTCCAGTGATTTCTACCACCTGACACCCTTTAAAATAGTTTCACTGAATTTCACTGAATTTTTAGAGTTGGAAGGGAGCATAGAGATCATCTAGTCTAACTCCCCTGCTGAAGCAGGATTGCCCAGAGCTAGAGCATGTTACTCAGGACTGCATCCAGGCGGGTCTTGAAAATCTCCAAAGAAGGGGACTCCACAACCTCCCTGGGCAGCCTGTTCCAGGGCTCTGTCACCCTCACTGTGAAGAAGCTTTTTCTCATGTTTGAGTGGAAAGTTCACCTCCTGTGTTTTCATTAAGTTGTTTAAGCTCTATCCCACACATTGGTTTCTTCCACATATTATGATTTAAGTATGACTTTACTAAAGCAGTGCCATCCCACAAGATACAGCAAAAATGTGCATGCAATTCACTAGTTTTGAGTGGATGCTGATTTTACATAAATAATGTTACTTAAGTGGTTGTCGATTTGTAGACATACTTGGATGCCTACAATCCTACTGATATTTTTAAGTTTCTTAGCAGATAAAACATGTGAAGAACCTTAATTTTCAAAAACCCAGTATGTATTTCGCATCTTTGAAAATGTATTCTGCGTCCTTTTAGTTGCACACAATCATGTATTATACTTTCTTTCTTTTTTGTTTTTTAATTACAGCTGCTTTTAGAAGTACTTAGATTGCAATATTACAGAACTTGCATAAGTAACAAACTTGGAGCCAGACATTCACATTATTGTCTGAGATTTACAGAATCTGAAAACTTTTTCCCACGTCTACCTTTGTAAGCATGTACATAGTTCCTTAATATTAATCCTTAGGCTATACAAGCATGTACATGTAGTTAATATTATTTTTACTCCATAATTTCTATCTGTTCATTAATCTGGAAAGAGTAGAGGTCACCTGATTAATGATCCTTATTAAAGATTAGCAGGAGCTTCAGTATTCTACAGTTGGAAAAGTTTCATTGCCCCAAAAAACTATATTCCACATTCTTTGGTCCTCTACTTTCTGGGAACCCAATCTTTTTATCCTATTTCATCATAAGAATAGGTATGAGGGAATACAAGGCAGTAACATCACATTTCTATTCTTCCTTAGACTAGCACATGCTTTATTATTAAAATACAGTTGTACACCGCATCAAATTCTGTTCAGTTTTAAGTATAACATGTTTAAGAAAGGTTTCGGAGCTTATGCAGCTCAAGATAGCTTTGACATAGAGGAAAATTCTAAAATGTTATCACTGCCAAGAAGAACTTGTTCATTTTGCATTATGCATAACCTTCCTCTGCTGTTTTACTTATAACCACATCATTTAAACATCCTCCCCACAGAATCTTTTTCTCATACTTAACCTGCAGCCATGGTGACACTATTGCACTCCCATTACAAAGGGGACAAACAAATTCGATCTTAATGAAGCAAAAGTTTCTACAAGAATATTAAACAATACAGAAATTCTCTGGTCCAGAAATTGTTTCCAAGTTAAAGACATGGAAAAGAAAAAAAGCATGCTGAAAATAAACCATCTTTTACCAAATTATTTGATTAAACTGAAATAACATTAAAAATATTCTTCAATGTTAGTGGGAGTGAGAAGTCAATATTAGAGCAAGGAGTCTTCCAAATTCTATTTAATTACAGGTTTATGCAAATAGACTCTAATAGCCTTTTAAACTATTAGTTACAATAAAAACAATCTTTTAACAGCAAAATGAGCTTATTGCCTGTGGGCTGATTCATAAGTCTATGTGCATATGAGCAGTTGTGTATTTATTGACTCTTGTTTGTGTCCTCTCAGGACTGAGATACTAGTTTCTAATATCAACTGACTAATTTTCTCTTAGCTTAAGCACTCTATGAGACTATCTCACAAACAAGGATGTTCCAAAAGCAGGCAAGAACCAAGACATAATGTATTCTTCCCAAGTCTATACTGCATGTGAATTCACAGATGGCTGTTTTATAGGATATGACAGCTCATTTGGTAAATATGATATTCCATTGGCGTGATTGGAAGTAGTGCCAAAACTTCTGCACCTTCTATCTACCACTATACAGATTAACTTCAAACTGTTGGTTCTCATCTATAGTCTTTTAAATGGCCAAGGCATGTGTACTTGAGATATATGTTAGCAAGGATACCCAGGTTTTGGAACTATAGTAATAAAAAAGAGGGGAACTCCACATTTGGACCCAGCTCCTGCCCCCATGGACACAGATAGCCCAGACTTTTTCCTCAGTTTGCAAGCAATAGAGCCTAAGAGTTATTTCCATAAATATTTGAAGAAGAAGGGCATAAAACCAGCCAGTTTTTCCCAACAGGGAAAATTTGCTGTTTTGGTTCATGTCTTGATTGGCTACTTTCTGACTGGTGAGTAAAAAAGGAGAATTACCCAGCTGCATCGTAGCAGTTCCAACAACACATCACTTACATGCCCAGACTAAACCTCCACAAATATGCACCAAAGAGAATTTATACGTCTGCACCTCTAGTCAGTTATTTTTGTAGTACTCAAATCCTTCAAGCCACAATGCAGAAAGAAGGATTTCTTTATTTTCAGTTTCTAAGTCTTCCTTACCATACACCTGTAAGAACTGACTGATTCTTCACAATTTCCTGTTGTCACAATTTCCAGATAATGTTCTTCCTCCAAAAAGCTCCCTACTTTATAAATCATAGTCTCTCCAAAGCCACTCCTTCCCTAGCAACATTTTCCTATATACATATGTAGTTTACCTGAGATTGTTACAGAAAGTAAATTCTATCACATCTGATTGTCTTCACCCGCTGTCCCTCATTTCTTTCATCTTTGATACTTAAATCTCCCTCAGAGTTCCCACCCCTTTACCTGCAGAAGACAGCACTTCATATCATCATCACTGCCTTGCCTGTTTTACATGCTTAATTATTTTCTATTGCTCCAAGATTCACGCAAGTATATAATGCAGAAGGATAACTACTTCAGCTGTGCATGTTATCCTATTTTATATTACTCCTATACCAGTATTTATCTTGGCATTAGGAAAGGACTAAGACACCTTTATGCATGCACACAAATTTGAGACCACATGCTACCTGTATATGAATATATTTATGTGTCTATACATATATAGATAAAGAAGCCATAGTGATGGTGATGATCTACATCATTATCATGTAGATCTACATCATTATGTAGATCAGCTCCTGAGCTTGCACTGCATTAGCCTACACACTAAAAATACAAAAGAATTTTCTCTGCTATTCCGCTGCTTTCACTATTACCAGCCTATGTGCTTTTGAACAGTGAAATTAATCATAAAGTTACAGCCTCCTGTAACTAAAGCCCTATGTTTTCCAATGCTAAGGTTAATTGGGGGGAATGAATGTAACTACGTGGACCAGGGAAGAGGGTAGAGTAAGAGAGCAAAGAGAAGCTGCAAGTAAGCAAAGTCTGGCAAAATAGAGGAAAGGATGACTGTGTAAAAAGTGGAAGAGGGAGAAAGAAAATGGTTGACAGAAAAGCAAAGGTACTAAGGATACAAGATGAACTTTTGTCAAAAATTACAGCAACAGAGAAAAGAAGATAGAAGAATGGAAGTCTGGGAAGGAAATGAAACTAGTGCCAAAAGAAGAATGGGTTTCATATATTTAAATAAATCCCTTAGTAGTTTTTTCTTGTTCTAAAATTACTTTGGGATCACAACTGCACACTTCACCCCTCAGATGTTCAGTCCCTAAACATAACAACAAAACCTCATTAAAACAAATACTCTGTTAGAGTACTGATTGCCTACAGCCATAGGTTAATGAGTATCTTTCTAACTGGTGAGTCCTGCATGTAAATGAGGAATGTGGATCTCAAAAGGTTACAATTCACGACCAGCTGAATAATGGGCATGTTACCCAAACATTGTGAGATACTATAATGAACAAAAAAACCCCTTTCTTTTTCTAAGAGCACAATTCTAAATAAGAAATATCATTTTATTAATAAAAACCAAAGATATGACCACAAAATTACTCCTCTTTAAGGAAACAACGTTAGCCAGCTGAATTGCTGTGGATTGAACTCCATCTTTAACACAGTCATACAATTTTCATTTTCAGCAGCAGTTGCTAGGATCCACTTCTGTTTCCTAGCAACATAATTTTAACCTAATTTTGTAGTGCATCTCTTACAATGAACAAAAAGTCTTTTTAGAAGCAAATCTTTAGCTCTTCTATCAATACAAGCACATGCATGTAATAGCAAATCAAATACCTTTCTGAAGGAGTTATTGAAAATTCATTACTTTTCCAGAAATTAAGTTCAACAATTGTAAAATTGGTAATGAAGTATCCCTGAAGAACTGCAAATTTTTAATGTCTAGTGTCCTTGTAATTCTGGATTTACTATAATCTCTTGAAAAGAATATCTTTTGTTCCTAATGGAAAAATATCTTGTGTCAGGGGGACGAATACTGAAGAATTTGAGAAAAGGACCCAGTGAAAGCATGACTTCTTAAAATAGAGAGTACTCCTTTTTTGATTGCATCGTGATCCTCGGAGTGCAATATACTGGATATTAAAGAATATAACACTTAGGCATATTTTTGACATCTTATGAAGAAACAACAACTGAACAAAAAGCCCTCTTCAAAAATTTGTAAGAATATACACTTGTGAAGGGAACAAACTACACTCCCCACTTTGAGTGCCATTCAGATAACCATTGTTTAGATATCTTGGTAAGACTAAAATCCTTTGGATTTTATTTTTTTCAGAAGCAGAGCACTTCTGTCCTGTAGCTAATTAAGCAAGAATTACAAAACATTAGAAGTATGATGTTATTTGCATGTTTTTCATTTTCACTTCTCGTCAAACACACTAAATGATCCAATATCAAATCACATCCCACAGCACAATAGGAGCAGCACGGAGTTCTTTTGATGTCAGTCTGCAATGAGAAAACCATAGTATCTTCCTTCTGAGAGTCTGTAAACAAACCTTGCGTGCCACATGTAACTTAGAGAATTCAATCTACGCAACGTCATTTTGTTTCTTTTCCAGCAGGCATTCCCATAACCTGTCACCAAGATACGCACTTTCAATTCAGAATAAGTCATCAGATTTAATCAATATGGGATTCAAAAGAAACACTAGATCACTTTATACATATATCAATTGATATCGTGTCAAGCTAATACTCAGATACCAGAGAAGGCATAGTGAAGACTAAAGACATTAACCAGACGGGTGACACAAGAAAGCAATGCTGACATGTCTAAAATCCAAAGCATGTGTAGATTAATAAATACGCACGATGTCAGTCCTGTTTATATTTATCAGTTCTTAGTATAAAGATGACTACAGATTTATTAGTAAAAATATAAAGATCTATTAATGTTGAAGGACATTACTCAATATTGATGTGTTATTTGCTATTATATTTTTTTCTTTCTTCTTACTTAAAAAGAGAAACACCACCACACGATAGGTGACATATACAACAAGGAATGTGTACAGCTCTTCAGCAACTGATTTTTTTCACAAACTATTGATTGAAACCCTTGTAAAGTTCTAACACTGCCCTGATACAATGGTAATTTAATCGCAATTAATGATTAACTATCAGCTTCAATACATATATAGAAAACTCTCATGATTTATGTAAAATTGGTTTCATTTGGATAAATGTTCTTGGTGTAATTACATAAATAGCAGATTACTTTAGTAACTCTTCTATAGATATCCATAAATTTACCATCATGACAATATACCTGTGCTGAATAAGGAGCCAGAACATGCTTGCAAAAGTTATATTTTTACTGATAAACGGAAAAACTCATGCTTGTAAGATAGATATCTGACAATTGACTTGTTTGGTAGGCACCATGTGACATTTAATGCATTAAGACATCTTTCCTGCATATGAACTCTCACTCATGAGATGAGACACATGACCATGGTATACAACCATAGATGCATAATTCCTACTGAAGTACTACTCCAGATGCCACCATTGCTATTTCAAAGTACTAACATTCAAGAGGTACCACTGATTAAGCAATGGTACTTCAGCAGAGGTTTAAACCATATGCATTTGCTTCAGTGGAAGGAACTGTGACATATGCAATTCAGTGAAGTTCTTTTAGGCAAAGATATACCCAGATTATGGTCATTTTTTAAGGTTTAATACAATAAATAATTCTGAGAAATTCTGCAGATATGTATCCCACAAGGAAGTATTAAACACCAGTGTAACTGCATACATAAAAAAATGAACGTGAAGTTTAAGAAATGTTTAGTGTAGCTCTCAGACTTTATTTGGTCAATTGCTTATATTTTGTAAATGCTCACGATCCCACAAGGAGGAATGTGAGAAGCCACTGCCTTTTCAATATTGATTTTTATGTTATGAAACACAGAAAAAACAATAAACAGCAAGGAGACAGACAGGAATATCAAAACATGGGAAACTTCAAAAGAATAGAAATGCCTAATTGCTTTCCAAAGCAAACACCTGAAGATGAAATGAAATGGTTTTGTAATACATGCCAAGTTTTGTCACAGAATCCAACATCTTTTATCCTTAATGTCATCCACAGGAAAAGACTAAAATATCTGAGAGCTACATTAAGAATGAAACCACATCATTGCTTCCACAGTTGCATTACTGAGCACCTGAGGAAACATGAAAAAAAAGTTGACTTTCAAAAACCCCTCAAAGACAGAAAAGCATGGAGAAAGGTCCTGCTCGGAAGAGAACTGAGGGAGTTGAATTTTCTTTAACCTGATGTTAAATATAAGAACATTTACAGTTCCTTTGTTGCAGAAAAGGGGATGTGGCTTGCAAGGGAAGAGAAACAACTGGCAGTCTCAGAAACCTCACTGTTAGGAAACTTATGCATGAGTTAAAAATCTACTGAGGAAACTCTAAATAACTGCCAATATATAACATTTGAAATCAAATATTTGAAATCAGAAAGCCATGAGTATGACATCTTTTTCTCTACAGCATAACATTTACCTTATGTCCAGTGATTTCTACACAATACTACAGACTTGAAATCAAATTTGAGGATATGCAGGTTGACTTGGGGCACTAAGAGTCCTGTAAGTATCTTCTGACACATAATTTGGTCCCTAAGTTTCAAATGTTGTGTCCAACATCTAGGATTAAGTTGTCAAGACAAGGAGTTGATTTTTGAAACGAATTCATATCATACAATTTTGCACAACAGAATCTTGGCACACTGAATTATCTCATAACCATTAATGCTAAGGAATTCAGATACAGACATGTACAGTATCTCTGCAGTATTACAAAACCCTTGTTACTTAATATTAATGGCTGTATGTTTGAATTGTTTTGTCCAAAGCTTCCTACTTGAGTATAGTCATTGTTGGTAGATTTTAATTAATATTGCAATAATTCCATACACTTACAACTGGCACGTAAGGATCATAAGATTGTGCTAATATGCTCCTTTCTCTTGTGCTCATTTAAACCTATATAACTAATTTGGCCTTAACATATTTATTCTTAGGTTACTGCAGTATGAATTAGAAAACTGTCACATCCTGTATCTTTCCTGGAGCTGGGAATGATGCTTTTATTTTATTCTCATTTCCAGGTACAGTTCATTCTCATATGAAGTATCTTTACTGATGTACATGTTCCTTAAGTCAGTGGGCCCACTGGTAGTCATATATGACTATCACATGATGTCACACACATTTCATATTTCTGGAAAAAATGGGAAATTCACAGCAAAAGACACTGATGCTGGAACTGCAGGAGTAATAACGCTATAGTGGGATTTAACAAGATAATTTTTGATACTCTGAGATCATTATTGCTATGGTAACACTTGCCACATTTTATTGCTGCAAAATCTTTCACTGAAGAAATGAGGTTGCACAAACACAATTTAATGAAAATACATGCATGCACATCCACACAATTGAAAAATAAATGCAGCTTGAACAAAAACTCTTTGGGCTTTAATTAAATAGAGCATTTTGAGATATATCCTCATCAACGCATACAATTTCAAACATGCTTGGAAGAATTGCACTGTCATTTAGCATTTATTATGCTTAAGCTAGGCATAAAGAAAAATCATATAAAAACCATTTATAAGTGTAAAGTCTATTGACAAAAAAATACATAGCTATTTTTCCTTTACTAGGTTCAGGTTACTTGCAACAACATGACTCAGTTTAGTAGGATGGCAATTAGACTGCTGCAATTCCCACGTGGCAGAGCAGACCCTGTGGGCTTTTTATCCTTCATCAGGTTTAGGAGGAGTGTGACACTGCTGTCGAGGTATGACTTCACTGTGGTCGGGGGTGTAATGTCAGCAGGAATAGGCTGACCTATTCCTGTAGGACCACTGTAGGGTGGCCAACAGGAGAAATGAAGGGTGTAGGAGCAAGCATTCTCGTTTATAGCCCACAACAAAATTTGTGCTGACACTACTATTACCTACCTCTGCTGGTTTGATTAAAGATGTAATTAAATTTCCTCACTGCAGTGTAGACTTGCCTAAGCTACTCCAGAGGCAAAATTAGTCTCCACTTGGCCTATCAACTGGGGAAATGATCATAAGGTGACATACTCTCTTGAAACCCTCTGCAACCTGATCTAGTTGAAGATGTCTCTGCTCATTTTAGGGGATGTTGGACTACATGACTTTTAAAGGTCCCTTCCAACCCAAACCATTCTATGATTCTATGAAATATTTGAAATACAGTGACTGTTATGTTGCCAATTTTTCAATTTGGTTAAAGACTACTGAAAATTCCAGCAAATATGAAGCTTTTGGGACACTGGAATTTATTGATCAGCTTGTGTTTCTGTTCATTGATAATAACTGTGATGTCAACAGTTTCATAATTGTGCAAATAAACTAAAATTATGGCTCAGAAAACAAAATTTTAAGACAGCTGGGTTGTTTTTTTTCCTGTTTGGGGGATTTTGTTGTGTTTTTTTTTTTTTTCTTTCCTATATGCATTATTTTGTGAGTCTTAGAAAATTATTTTTGTTAATTCCCAAATTACCATATCACACATATATTAAGTTTTTAGTCTTACAAATACTCATGCTTTGCAGTCAAGCAATCACAAAGTTACAGATTACTTTTGCACAACTTTTGCCAAATTAAACCTAAAGGCCATAAACTCACAGCTGCACTTAACTCATTTTAACACTGAAAAATTCCTAGCAGAGCGGAGTTCCAGCATTCTAGGGACTTCTGCTTAATAATAAAATAGTAATATTATTAATATCAGCGCAGAAACAAAATGTTAAAACATTTGGATGAAAAGGCCAAAGCTTACTATTCAGCTTTAAAAATTGCTTAAGTATACTTCTAATTCCTTATCAACGTTTGTTGATACACTTTAGCAGATCCTTATTTCTCATACCACAGCCCCAAAGTCATAAATTTGTCTTGCATACTGATTTTCAATTTTTTTTTTCTTATTAAAGGCATGGTAACTTGTCATGTGACAGATTTTTTTCTTAGCAAGAGACTTCTGTACTTCTACTTGTACTATTCTATTTACCTGGTGATTTATGAAATGCTACTAATGTACTGAAGATTTCTGCACTGAATTTTTCTTCACAGTTACAGCTACAGTTATAGATTTAAAATAAATAACAGAAATGTCCTCTGAACTGAAACATCTCTTCAGTTTCTTCCAGTTAGTGATCTGGAGATAGTATAGTGTACGTTTTCAAATTTATCTTGTTATATGTCCTAAGAAGGAGCTATTAAACTATAAATCTACCTTATTCACTCAATACATATCTGTTGGCCTTAAAAGACCATATATATTATGCATTAGTCATAACAGTCTCCTTGTTAGAGTGTAAATGCATGCGATGTATTACATAGATAGCTCTCAATAGAAAATACCTATCATGTGTTTGCTATTGAGACATGGATTATTTAAGTCTCGGTTTTGGCAACAGCCACTGCATGCTGCTGTTCTGATTTTCACAGTTGTGTTTTGCTCAGCTTCTAACTTCCAGCCAACAATTTTGTATATGGATATTAAACTGATATGGCATATATCAGTACTGGGTCCTGTCCTCTTCAATATATTCATCAATGACCTGGATGAAGGGATGGAATGTACCCTCAGCAAGTTTGCTGATGACACAAAACTGGGAGGGGTGGCTGACACCCCAGAGGGCTGGACAGGCTGGAGAGTTGGGCAGAGAGGAACCTGATGAAATTCAACAAGGGCAAGTGTAGGATGCTCATCCTGGGGGGGAATAACCCCATGCACCAGTATAGGTTGGGGGCTAGCCTGCTGGAGAGCAACTCTGAGGAGAAAGACCTGGGAGTCCTGGTGGACAACAGGATGACCATGAGCCAGCAAGGTGCCCTTGTGGCCAAGAAGACTAGTGGCATCCTGGGGTGCATCAGGAAAAGTGTGGCCAGCAGGTCAAGAGAGGTCATCCTCCCCCCTCTACTTTGCCCTGATGAGGCCCCATCTGGAGTACTGTGTCCAGTTCTGAGCTCCCCAGTTCAAGAAGGACAGGGAACTGCTGGAGAGGATACAGCAAAGGGCTACAAAGAACACCTCTCTTACGAGGAAAGGCTGAAGGACTTGGGTCTTTTTAGTCTGGAGAAGAGAAGGCTCGGGGGGGATCTGATCAATGCCTATAAGGACTTAAAGAGTCAGTGTCAAAAGGATGGGGCCAGTCTTTTTTCAGTGGTGCCCAGTGACGGGCACAAAATTGAACATAGGAAGTTCCATCTAAACTTGAGGAACTTCTTTACTTTGAGGGTGGCAGAGCACTGGATCAGGCTTCCCAGAGAGGTGATGGAGTTTCCGTCACTGAAGACATTCAAAACCCGCCTGGACACGTTCCTGTCCAACCTGATCTAGGTGCTCTAGCAATGGTTTGGACTAGATGATCTCCAGAGGTCCCTTCCAACCCCACATGTGATTCTGTGAAATTTTGGGGCAAATGTTGGCTCTTCCATAAGGGGAGATCTGAAGAAAGTGGTCTGGGTTCCTTGAAGGCTGTGATTTAAGGGAACATACAAAACATACAATAAACCACCTTCTGAGCATTCAACAGTAAAAAAAAGTACTCCTGGGCTTTATAGCAGCTTAGAGGCTGCCATGAGCTCTTTGAGGAAACTATTTCAGTGTCAGTATACAGAACAATCTCAAAACTGAAAAAAATCTAGCATATATCTTTACTTCACATAAATCAGACATGAAGCTAGCTCTAGCCACAGATAAACAGAGATTGAGACATAGCTTTCAGTCTGTACCGCTTGTGTGAGAAACACACAGCCTATATATTTCCCTTCCCAGCACCATGCAGATTGTATCACACCAGTGCAGCTCTGGTTTGCCAAGTACCTTTTTTCAGAAGAGTCTCTGCCTTTAAACTATACACCCTTATACTCACAATTACAACCCAGGACTTGAAGCAAGCATACTACACTACTAAGATACTGGTGCCAACATCTCCTCAACATGTCTTTCTGCAGGGCTCCTCCCTGCAGCACAAGTAGCCAAGAAGCACTGCAACAGCAGAGCCAAAGTCTGGTCTGGCTGTAATTCTACCTGTACTGCAAGCTTGTGCACTGGGAGAGAGAGCTGGAGGAGAAAATGTCCTGTGTCCAACCGAGCTGTTTCAGCTAGCTACAACACTGCTGTAGCTGTTCCAAATGTGTTAGGATTAATTGAATTTTCATATTGATAACATTCAGTGATACTTTGTGCAACTAGTTATTAAAAATCTACTCCTGAATTCAATGTATGTAAAAAAAACCCTTATCAAAATTAGCCCAGAATAGGGTTAGGGCTTCTGCATGCTGTTAGGCCACCTGTACTCAAGCACCTCTCATTTACTTACAGTCTTAACCACATCTGAAAAGAGCTCCTATAAAGCACAGTGTGCTTCCATCCTTCCTGTCCTCCACTGAGTAGAAAGTTACAGTTCTTAGCATCTGTTTTTCACAGGTATTCATTTTGACTTCAAGCTGAAAATTCAGAGTGCAGCCCAGCAGCTGAGATCGAAGGCAATTACTACATTTTAGGATTTTCTCATTTCCAGTTTCATTTACAGCTCCTGCTATTATTTTGAAATTGCCATTTCCCATCTTGCTGTTTAATCACAATCCTCTGTTGCTGATGGCTTTACAATGATTTGTTTTGTTGTGATTCATGATGTAACACACCTTTGTCTTTCTTGCACTCTGTTATCACAGTTTGCTACTAGTGGACTTGCTTTGAAAATGTACATTCTGTCTTCCACCTGCTACCAACATGCTATTTTCTGAAAAGGCTTTCAGAGCTGCTGGCAGTACTGAATTCAGCAGCCATGACAGACATACTGTCGGCAGCAGTATTTCTTTCTTTCTCTGAAACACAGCTCAGAAGGGGAATTGTGTTGGTAAGGTATTTCTATATCCCTGAAGGATCATAATCTAATTCATAAAAGTCTCTCTGCAATCTATAAATACTACCTGTTACACAATTAAAAAAAAAAAAAAGGCAAAAAAAAAAAAAGCTAAAAAAAGCTGTAAACTAATCTGGAATATACTGATTATAAAACCTCAGAAAAGCAGATATTCTTTGTTATGATATTCTGACTTCTCTTGGCAGCAAGCTAGGACTAAATGACAGACAGCATTCTGGATTTGAAATATAAATGATGCAGGAAGCACCACTACTTACACCTTGCTCCATGCTTTCCACTGTAAGACTTTCTTTTGCTTTGACTGCCAAACCTTAATCGCATGAGTTGAACTTGTTTCTGCCAGACAGTTGTGTCTGGTTGCTTTGATTTCAGTATTGTTTTTTCCCAAAACCAATGGCAGCTTAAACACCATAACCATTTTTGAAACTGAGGGTAAGAAGAAAACATTTCTCCATATAAAAAAAAAAGAAAAAAAAAAAAGACAGACATATTTATGTAGAGTTTTTTTCTTAAATGTTTGGAAGCATAGCAGCACGAACTTGACTTAACCAGAAGATCCCCTTCGTGTTTAGCCTGTGACTTTTCCACTCTATGAAAATCCTAGAATCATAAATCCGTTCAATTTTCACCAAATCTCCAAGCCCCTGAAAATTGTCGTTCATAGTATAGAAGATCTGCATGTGCCTTCTTACCCTGAAGTCCAGAGATATCATCCCCTGAAACTGGGAGTGCAAAGTTCTCTGCGATTGCAGACCAGAGCTGGCACTCAGAGCACAGAGCTAAAAACTGAAATCAAGACTTGGCAGAGGTCTGATTCTTTATTCGGTCAATGTTATCCAAGAAGAAAATGTAGCAACTTCAATGAAGACTAGACTAGAGTTGAATATGAACTGGCATGAGACGTATGACATGATACTACAACTGTAAATTTCCTGAGTTTTAATCACTAGATACACACTGCACACACTGCACACACACACGCAAACAAACACATAAAGAAAAAAAAAAAGAATAGTTTACAGAAGAGTATTAAGGATATTAAGGTAATAAATGAAATCTTTCTAATACTTTAAGCATCCATACTATTCACTGAAAAAACCCAAAACCACAACCAAAAAAAAACCCACGTTTTTCAGTGGACCTGATTTGAAATTGAGTCAAAACCCTTTACTTTCAGTTCTTCCATTGTTCCAGCTACTAATACTTCTCTGTTCCCAGCTGCCTATTGTCACCTTTAATTCACCGCTCAAACCATCCATTTCTCCCGTTTCCTTTTATTCCATTATATTGAATATAGCTAATTTATTTTCAGAGAAAAGTGGTAAAATGCTGTGAATGCTTTCCCAATCTACACAACTTGCTTTTACTTTCTTTCTTCCTATCCCTCAAAGAATTAAACTAAAGTCTTCCATAAGAAATTTGGAAGCTTATTTCCTCACCTCCACCTACAAATCCTTTCCTCCCATCTGAATCTCAAACATTTCCTGATTCTTCTCTCATTAATATCTGGTCCCTCTGTTTTATTTCTTGGTCTTCTGTCTCCTCTTTGTCAAATTAAGGATGCAAATAAATCTCTTATCCTTACAAACTTAATTTCTTGCCTATTTCCCTTGGGATTACCAGCCCATCTTTATAATTTTTAAATCCTTCAATGTTCAGTTTACACCCACTGTCAGAAGGTCCCTTATTCCATCTACCACTTCTCTAGTTCCACTTCTCTCTCTCAGATTTCACCGGATAAAACTGTTCATATTCAAGTGGCCAATTATCTCTTCTTAGCTAAAACTATCCCTGGCATACATTATGCTCCTCAAGTGTGTCTGCTTCAGTAAATCATCTTCCTGAACTTTTGTTAGCTACTGTTTCCCATGAGGCTGCCCTCTTTAGATTCCACTTCCGCAAAATGCATTCCTCCACTATTGTATGCTCCATATGTGCCTCTAAATTGATCACTCTCCCCTCTCTATAGCCTTATCTAGATAATCTCTTCCCCAAACAACAAATTCAGGTATTGACAGATGTAGTCAGACCTACTGCTTTCTTCGCAAACACCATCCCTTCCTTCTGGTATGTCCCCACAGGTGTGTAGTCACTAACCCAAAAAGATCTAAAGCAGAGCCTCTTTCCATAAGCCCTCCTTGCTCCTTCCTCCCTTTACTTCTGTTGACATCATGAATGCAACTTTGTCCTTTAGGATTTGCACATCTCTCATTTTGGAGAGAGAAATTCCATAATCTTTTGGTGCCTCATACATTAAAAAACCCTTTGCTGATAGCTAATAACTATTTGAGAAGAAAGTGGGACACAAACACCAGCACCTGTGACTCCTTAATTTCTAAAACCCGTGTTAGGAGTATATTCCAACCTGCTAACACAGTATCTTGCAGCTGGTTACTATATGGGCTCTGGTTTGTCTATGGGAATTGGACAAGCTACTTGCTTTCACTTTAAATGCCAGTTGTGGTCCCATCATCCTATTAATTATCTTTCATTCACTGCTCGTTGCTGGCTGCTGTTTTCAAACAGCCAATAATGCCAACCTCCAGTGTGCACCTGGTAAACTTTGAAACAAGTTTCCCCTATCCTTCTCATTCTTGGAAGTAGCACACAGTAAATATCTACCATTCTATTCCAAAAGCTTTCTTTAAACACTTTGTGTTCACCATACCTACAGTGCACTTGATAAGGCTGAGGAAGAGTAAGTTTGTCTCCTGAGATTGTTGCCTACTGAGATGAATATTACTCTACTTATTTCCTTAAACTTCTGGTCCTAAATTATACTTCAATCCCAAGGCTTTTGAGGAATGACTTTTCGATCTGTGTTTGTTTACATAATGGCATGCCACCTACAAATAAGTATGAACGGTACGAAAAATACAGAAAAGAATGAAAAAGTCCTAAGAGGAATTCCTTATTTATTATATGTTACTTTTTGTTAGAGTGTCATGAGCCAGACAAAATCTTGCAGATATGAAAAGGAAGGTCTGAAGAGTAAAGCAAATGAAAACCACCCTACAAAATTAGATATTTAGTCCTCACTCTGCCACAGTTTTTATGTGTTCTGGGCCAGTCACTTCAGGCCCACCTTTCAAATGTGACCACTAATTGTATACTCTCCCTTTTTTTAAGTCTCTGACTGGAAAACATAAGACCTCATTTACACAAGTCCCAGGAATCCTGAGAACAGAGTGAGGTGAAGGTCTTTTAAAAAAGGAAAATCATCATTCTGTGTCATAAGGTTGTATCATAGACAGAATGGGGCAAAAACTGCACTTTTTTTTTTTTTTAATTCTAGGCATTTCATCTTGTTATTAAGCAAAAAGAAAAGTCAAAATAGTAAATACTCTTGCAAAGCTAAAAATACAATAAGAAATTTAATAAAAGTGATTCATGTAATACCTACAAAGAGTTTCAACTTGGAGAGGTTTTTCTTTCTAACTTTCTAACTAGTGTTCAGTTATTTCAAAGAAGAAGTGGAAGCAGATAGAGGGATTGGGGTTTTTTTTTGTTTTTTTTTAACTGTGCCTTCAGTTTATTCACCTTTACTCAGCCTCAGCTCTGTGAGGTGCTTAAATTATTAAATAATAATAATGACACTTCTCTTCTGCCTGCCGAAGTACACAACAGTGAGGAATGAATGAATGCATCAGTAGACTCCTAGTCTTCTGTTCAATGTATTTAACTCTACACACTCTAAATTTAAGTTGACACAGTAAAAAAATTTAAATATACCCTGACTTAAGTTCATGAGTAATAGTTAAGTTGTAAAACAAGGGAAATGAGATGACTTCATCTAATACTGCTTTAAATTCCCACTTCCACAGGGCATTGTTCACTCTTACTATGAAACAAGGGATTGTTTCGTCCCACATAGCGTGGTGAGTGTTGCAGCATTATGACTTATACTGAGCAGTTAGGTTGTTACAGCTGCAATAATTCAAAATACAGTCACATCTGAATTATCCCTGACTAGTTTATCCAAACTGCACATGTTAAGACTTCCAACTTGGCTCTGTACACATTTCCACCTTAGGTCCAGTTTGGTTTATAAGCTCATAAGGTTGGCACTGTAGTTTCCAGAAGATTTATTAGTGAGGGCGTAGTGCAATGTAAATGCACACAGACAGCCCAGGTTTCCTCCTTTCCAGGGGAAAGTAATTTGCATCACCAGTAGAGGAGGAAGAAAAGGAGAAGAAAGGTTTTGAGGGACTCTGTAATAAAATAATATGTCATTTATATACGAGATTAAGGTTTGGCTGTGGAGAAAAGACACAGACATACATATTCAAAGTAGCTTCCATCTAGGTAGCAGAGATAACAGCAATGAAGACAGTGGCAAGAGTGCTCCAGGGACCCTACATTTGCTAGCTTGCATGAGCAATCTTCAGCTATCTTCACTGGTATTTTTACCCAAGTAAGAAGTAGTAAAGCCAAACAAGGACATGCTTGTGTGTGGTGACATCCTTAGTGCCTGTTCTGCCCCCTTCTTAAATGTACTTATGAAAAGGTAAAAGATTTAAAGGCTGTTAAGTGTAAAGGCATGTTTGTTGCAGCACAACATCTGGTTCACCAGGGATCCAGTTCAAGCACCTCATGCTCCTGTATGATACTCATGTGTAGATTTTCTGTCCATGGAAAGCAAACTGTGATGATGGCAGTAATCATTCACACTTAGCCAAATATGGAGGAAGGACATAATTGGGCACACACTCTGTGGTGCCTCTGAGTCCCCTGGTTTCCATATAATGAAAGAAGCATAAAAGACCAAAAAAGAAAGTGACTCAGGCAATATGGAGATTAAAGCTGACCTGACCTAGAACTAAATGGAAATTTCCTGCAAAAAGTATCACATTTCCTGGGGAATTTTAATTTCAGCAAAGCACCACTACCTGGCAGGAAAATGTTTCATATGCAAAGTGTATCATCAGCCTTTATGAGAAAAAAGCAATTTTACAGATTCACAGGTATACTAAAGAAACAGATTCATTTGACACACCACATCCTCATCTTGCTTTGTTCATGCTACATACATTATAGCTTCTTGGCAGTGCGGTGAGAGAGACTCACAAGCCTTGTAAGAATTTTCTCTTAAAGTAAAACTTGTTGGAAGGAATTAAATGAAACTGTCATTAGCATTTGCTGCACATGGCAAACTGAGGGCTTTAACTGAATAAATTCCCGATTTCAAAAAATGTTAGCCATCTTTCACACGATGCTTTTTGCTCTGATTTCTTCTGTTGTTTCATTCCATTTTCATAGAAATATCTTTGAAATGAGTTAGATTGACTTCGCCTTATACACTGGCTTGTTTCCTTCAATCAGTGTTATCTAATGCAGAGACTAGATGATGAGAGATTTAGTTGCCGATTGATGTTTTAATAATTTGGTTCTCTTCCCAAAGTTTTTAGTAGTGGTAGCATTAATGAGCATACACCTCCTGAGATTCCTTCACAAAGAAGATATGTATATAAAAATACACATTAACTATCAGAGTAGTGGTCTCTCTGCAGTACTTTTCTTATGTGTAGAAAATTATTCTCTGACTTGAGAGAAATAATTCTGTTATTCAAGGATTACAATCTTTGAGATGCAAAGATGCAAAAGCTACATACTGCCAGCCATAAAAATAAAACAGAAGAAAAGGAGACACAGTGTAGTTATCACACAACAGGAGCAGCATCAGTAAACAAAGTGACCACAATGGTGCTCTCCAGAGAAAAAAAAACAAACAGACCAATCATCAGCCACAGGATATTTAGGATATTTATAATAGAACGACTAAAAGGAAAACAACTAAACAGATTTTGGTTTAAACAAGGGGTTTCATGCTAAAAAGAAGCCAATTTGCTTCAATAAATCCTGAAATTCACTTAGCTTTCACTGAAGATTTGGTATAACTCAGATTTTATCTTTTAATATATCTTAATTACTGCCATTTATCCTCTGATGGAATTATAAGAAGATATAAAGCTATGACATCAAAAATCACATGTAAATTAAATTATCCAGATTTGTGATATGGATAACTACTGCTCAGTGAGCATCTAGACGTATAATTAACCTTAAAACCTAAATAAAATAACTAAGGTAGGATGCTCATCTCCACATAAAATTAATAGAGAAAGTTAAGCATTTACATGAGCTGAAACCTATTTTAGGTTCTTTGGGTTTGCCATAAAAATCAGTTCACTGACAGCGAGTTTGGATCTAGTGAAGGTGTGCACCAGAGTCAGGTACAGGAGGAGCTCCCAGGTCTTAAACTACAACCATAAATAAAATAATTTTTCTCATTCATGACAAAGAAAGATACCATTCTGTATTTTAGCTGAATGTATAAAATCAAGTGATGTGAATGCCTCCCCAGGAGGAATATTCCTTATGACTCAACAGTTACTTTGGTTTTTTTTATAGACTTGTAAAGTTCAGCATTGTAAGTTTTCCACTTGAACTAGAAAGCTACAAGCAGGCATGAGACGAACACTGAAAGACAAATATGCACAGTATATATTGTTGCTAACTTCATATCCTACTATGATATAATAATCATCATTATACTTTAGCGCTACCTAAAAAGGAAAGAAGAACAGCAATCAATGATACGTGAAGTGCTGTTCTGCTGAGATGTGCATTTTTGCTGAACTTTGTCATGACCTTGAATGCAAATCAATCTGGGATGCATGTATCCTAAAGATTTATTGCTGTGGTTTGCTCCAATCTTTTCTTAATAAACCGAGTTAAAAATAACTCAGACAGCTCATTAGTTATAGCACGATACATTTTCCCCTTAATTTGGGGCATGGCAAATGTCTTCATTATTCTTAAAGCAACATGTGCTGTGTAATACCTACCGTACCACAAAAATCAGTCTAGTCCTCTATGTACCATCTGCTTAAAGGACAATAATCATCCTGTGAAGTATTTATTTTCTGAATCCTACCTCACACTGTTTCCTGCCTTGCAACATCCTTCACTGCAATAATATTTCCTTAGTCCTGAGATTTATCATTCCTCTCTCTGAGTATTATTTAAAGTTCTTAAAAAAAATTAAAATAATCTCATTTGCCATATTTGGGTTGTCTACAATGTAACTGAAAGGAAACATTTTATAGAGTTACCTCACTGGAAACTCCATAGCTAAGAAAATTCTTGTGGCATTAGCATCAGATGTTCTATGCAAAGGAATTGTTTTTCTTCAAGGAATTTTCCAGTAAACCACTATAAAAATAGCATTTCTCTTGATGTTTCCATTCTACAGTAGCGTATTTTTGCCAGTTGTTTTTTTTTTTAAGACATTATGTAACATAAAGACTATTTGTCTTCTTTTTTAATTCTCCATTTGTTCAGTGCTTTATACCTAATCAGAGCCAGTGAGGGCTGTTTCATTTACATACTAGCCATAAATATGCATTTCTAGGAGTAGTGTTCAACTCACTAAGCAGCACTGGAATTGTTTCCTTTATCAGCATGCTGTCTGTTTTCTTTGGAAACCGTAACTCTGCACTGTTCATTACTCACTCTTCTCCCTTACCCAATATTCTGTGGGCAGTAAGACAATCTTCAAACACAACATATGTAAGAAGCAACATATTTTACCAACCATACCACCTCAGTTACAAGCCAGCTGGAAATCTAAGATCATCTTCACTTTTAGAAGAACAGGAATTAAAGGTAATATGGTTTATTAAAAAAAAAAAAAAATCCTTTCAAAATCTCCTTTCAAAAAATCTCATGTCAATATATCCCTACCTTATCTTCTAATTTAGATACAACTGTCCAACCCCATTTCCATTCCACCTGTCACGCACATTTTGGTAAATCAGCTTAGGTATGAGACCTGCATAAATCTCACCTGCCTGGAGTTGCGGATGGAGGTGTGTGGTTCTGATTGCTGGAAGGAAGCAGCCCCTCTGGAGCAGGTGGTGGTGGTAGGGTGGTGTTGGAGAATACATAGTTGATAGCACCACCTGTGACTTACACTTCTTCAGCAGGTATTGGAGACACTCAGTAGGAAGATCAGTAAGCACAAGATACTAGTGGTACAACACTGTAAGACAATTGAAGAGCAAATTGAACTACCAAGAACTTAATCTTTAAGAAAAAATCACCTGTATTTAGGCCTGTATATAATTAGGATCATGACACCGCAATGAACTTAGACGCCAAGCTTAAAAAACTATGTCTGAATCTGTTAAATACAGCTTTTATAATCTCTAAATTAAATATGTGTATACATATGGGATCTCTAAATATAAAAGATATGGAACATCCACTGGCTGAAAACATTTGATGGGAGACATGGTACATGGGCTGTCTCATTTTAGGCCTACAGTGCTTAACATTTGGACATAATCTCAGGTGAAAATGAATTGCTATGTGCCTTTCTCGGTAGGAAAAAAATAGCTCCAAATTTTGTTCTCCTGTAAGTAGGTGCAAGACCTCAAACTTAGCAGATTTTCACATTTTAATTTTAATTTTTTAATGTTCATTTACTATGAGAACAAAGAACTATGTATTATGTGAGCTGTCAGAAAGACAGTTATCAAATCACTGAAAAGTATTTTTTGCATAAATTTGGCCACAAACTCAAGCAAATGTATTATTGAGTCTTTAAATCCAAAGGAGAAAACAGGGAATATCAATACATGATGATTCAGTTTCTAAACTTCTTACTTTTATAATATTTAAGGTGTGAACGAGCAATAGCAAATAATGATGACTGTTAACCATACTTAACCAGCTGAGTCACAAAAACTGCATGTAGACATAGACTTTAGAGTGGATTAAGCTAATGCATTTTACTTTACATTTGTTATGCATACATGCATATAGCATATCGAATGAGTTGCAGCTTGTTAAACATGGCAGTGGTGTGTCATCTTCTGGACAAACTCTCATGTTCATGTTTACTGTTTTCAAAATTAAAATAGATGTATAAAACAACTTAAGAAATTTGCTATATCTGAGGTCAAAATGAAACAATATATTCTGTCCTACATCACTCCTGACTTTGATGGCAGTTATTAGTTTTTACCAGTCATCTGAATATAAATTAATTTCCCTAATTGCATGTTTCTGGGAAGGGATGTTACCTCACTAGTGCCTTATTTCAGTCTTGCGTGCTTTTAATGTTAATTACCACTGAAAGTTTGGCTAGAGATTTTATTTTGATTTGTTTGAAATCCACACAGAATAAGGGAGTAAGTCTGTCACAGTGAAAGTGAGCCCATTGGAAATAATCCAATCATATTTAAATACGTTAAGAAATAAGACCATAAGGAGCTAGCATGAAGCATGTTAGTCAATCAGAGCAGTGGGACGTATCATACTCAAAGATGCCTCAAGTAGGCAGAAGATATGTATTTTAATAAGAATTGTGCGAAGAATGCCATTGGGTCCTATATATATTAGTGGGAAATGGTAACATTCCTCATGAAGAAATCGTCAGTGTTTGTTCTTTGATGTTGCTAAATCCATTTCACTTGCACGGACTTCTATCTAAAATATCAGTGTCTTCATGTTTTTGACAAATGACACAACAACATCTGTTTTTATAGCCTGAATATCACTGCCAGAAATAAGCCACATTCTTTAATTTTTTTAACTGCTTCCGAACAGGACGTTTGAGGCACATAAAATGACATCCTCATGGAGCAAAATTTCATTTCCCTATTCTTATTGCCTTTACATATTTTACCTTGAACCAGTATTTCCATTGAAATGGCAGAAGAGGCCTAGCATAGAGCTTTTACTGTGAGATATTTTTTTTAATTAGCCATTAACACAAACTTGAGCTTTCGAGTATTTCATTGGTACAGCAAATAGAGAAAAAACTACATTATTGCTTTAAATATTAAACATTTGCCTATTTCCTGCTTGCAGGATAGGGGCTCTAAGGAAACAAAATATGGAACTTAGTTTTAAGTTCCATTATGAATTATATTTCTTGCACCAAGGTGACTGAACTGCTCTCTGATGGCAGATTTTATGCATACGTGCTGGAAGTTACTGTTCTAAAGTATTACTCTGTTGATAATTTTTTTGGAAGAATATTTTAAATTCAATTTTTCCACATACTACTACATTAAGACAGGGAAAATGCAAATCAAAGGCAGGATCTAAAAACAAAGGAAAGGGCACAAAGCAAAAGTGGCTATGGCAATACAAATGGGAGCAAACCTGAAACGTTGAGGCAGTCAGTCTGCAATTTACTAGAGGGGGAGGGAAAAAAGGAAGAACTGTAAGGAAGAATTTTCCTCCACATTAATGATCTCTGAGAATCCCAGTAAGAAACGAAACCCCTAAATACTAAGCAGGAGATTATTTTTTTAACATCTGTTAAAACCGCTGTTATTGCAGCAAACACCAATGACTAGCTGAACTCTCTCCTTAGACAGCGATGACCTTGTTTTTGTCAATATGTTTATAATTTGCCTTGGAAAATAGGTAAATAATTTTGTAGGGAAATGGTCTTGTGTTTTGGAAAATTATCATCTCCTATCTTCTTTTTTACTTTCTTTTATTTACACCCACCTCTAGTTTCCATCTTTACATGTTTTTATAGTTGTACTCTGAAATAAAAATGTGGAAAATAGGTGTATCGATCAGATCTTACCTGAAATGGAAAGTCCAGCGGTTTAAGGTTTAGCAGGAAACTTAGCTCAGAAAGATTTCAAAAAACATCTGTTCAAACAAACCAAGAAATGAGAGGAAAAAATTACTTATTATTTTTTGTATTTAATTTGAACATCTTTGGTAGAACATGCCTCTACTCAAAATATTGCACATGTATAATTGATGGAACTTGCCAGAACTAACACAAATATCTTTTGCCACTCTCTAAAAAGAACGTTTAACTGTGAGACCACTTTACTGCAGACATCTTGCTCCAGGCTCATATTAACCTAGTTTTAGATAAACACTGCTGCACATAAAGGAATCTGAACAATTTGTTCATACACAAAATGACTTTGTTGAGTTAGCTAGGAGCTTGTCACCAACATTTAACAAAATTGCACAACTGTTTTTGAAAGCTGACAAAGATCATTTCTTTTCATATGCAAACTCTGGATGTTTTCAGAGTTACTGGAAAGCTCCACTTTTGCAGAATAAAACATTTTATTTGACTCATCTTCCTTCCAACCTTTTCAAAATCATTTATATTAGGACAGTAATGGATGATGTGCTCGTATTTTACCAGGTAAAATGACTTTAAGACAGTCAAGGCTCTAGGAAAAAAAAAAAAAAAATCTAAATATGATTAATGATACAGCAGATTCCTATAATAGTGGTAAAGTATGCAGCCATCTAAAAACACACTAGAACAGCTTTGCAATCATGACTTGCCATTTAGCCAAGGAGATTAATGTCTTTAGAGCACTAACTCTGTGCCACATCTGATTCCTAGTGTCACATATGAAACTCCTTTGATCCTAGCTAGGGTTAGCTATTACTCAGGGTACAATCTAGCCCCCTGTAAACAAGTCCATCTCTTTGCAGACATGCCTATATGGTCACGATGCAAAGATTAATTACTTAGCTCAGGCTTTGTACAGTCCTACATGGCTGCCAGATGAAAACTGGCTTGTATCTGTTATCTTGAAAAAGACATGAAGCCACTTTGCCATTGTGTATATTTGACTTTATAGACATATCTCGACTCCTTGTCTAGTTAAAGTGCCACCAAATTAATAGTTTAAATTTCTGCCACAAATCTACCAGTAGAGAATACTGAGGACCTCCTTTTATTCAAATTTTATTCCATTAGATGTAATAATGTATTAAGGCTATAGACTCAAAACCTACATCCTGCTAAGTACTTTAGAGATTTCATGTTAGTAAATGTCTATTACTGCTTTAATGTGGTACTCTAGTTACCACATTATTACCTGTGGTAATAGGAATAATACTACACACCTTTTAAGAAGGAGTTCTGGAAATATTTTACATTTTCAAAACATGCTGATAATAAAATCCCAGGTAAATATATAAAGAGTAACCAATTAATACTAAAAGGCATGCTATTGCTTTCTGTCCAGTCATCATCTGAGGACATGAGAAGATCCAAACTGTAAGTCTGAAAACTTTCAATTCAAAAAGCAACATACTTTCTCAACAGTAAATGGAAATCAGTCCATAAAGTCTGAAATGATAACACATACAGCAAGTTATAGCATGTAAAACCACAGCCACAGATGTTTTCAATGCCAAAAGACTGAAATTGGTTTAAATGTACACAAACAATGTGATTTTCACTACAAGTCAGAACAGCTTTTCCTAGTTCAGACTTTATTCCTTCGGTGGATATTAATGCAGACAAACTCTTTATTTCACATCTACTGTCACAGAGAGATACCATACCTCTGGGTACTTGTGACCTTTCTCACATTATGAAGAGAAAGGAAAATTTGGAACATCATGTAATGAGTGAAAAAGTAGCATAATATAGATAGCAATGAGAATAATGCTTATGTCAAGTGTGAATAATGAAGGAATCTGAAATGAACAATCATTTAAAACCATCTAACATGGGAACTTCCTAACATGCTCTCAGAGCAGAAAAAAACCCTCATACACCAAGTTACAGCTGAATTACAGATGTGCAGACAGATACCAGGACTACATGAAAGAAGGTGTGTGCAACCTCCTAACTGAAAACTGCAATAAATCATCAGAATGCAATCATACATCTTACAATGTCCTTATTGTCAATCTCTTCCCAAAGGCACTTCAGATATGCAAAGGCTGCAATGTGCATAAATCTTTCTGCCAGCTTCCTACTACCTCTCACAGGGCATAGTAGCCCCCATTGCATGACAACACATATCTTGCCATGGGATCAATATCCATATGATCTTGTGATGGAGGACACCTACATTACAATCACTCAACAAATGACAGTCCATAGGACTATATGAAGATTATCTTGGTAAAAAAATAAAATCTCTCACCTCTTTCTTCAAAGTATTATCACTTAACTACTAGCTTATTAGCAACGCTTCACTACCAGCTATAAGATTTTAAGATATGATTGCTGGTAATAAGGTAGTAAAAGAAGAAAGCCATGTGCAATCTGTCCACAGGTGTCCAGGAAACTGGTTCGTGGATGGGTCCCAAGCATTATTATACTTGCAGTTATTGCAAAGGCAGGGGTTATTGCAACAGAACTCTTCAATTAGCAAAAAGCCATAAATTGAGTAACTATTCGCTTGTAATGCAATACATACTACTAACAAAAAGAGTTAGCCTAATCTGCGTGGAAAATTCCTTGGAATATCATTACAATCCATGTGCTTAAATTCAGTGGCAAGTGAATTAGCATCTGAAGTAAATCCGATCAACAGAACCTTAAGATAAGCATTAATTACAGGATATGTTATACTGTCATGGACAGTATAAGCTGCGCCCAACTAGATAAGACATTTCGGATTTAAATATTTTTTTCTTTTTTTTGTGTCTTAGTACCTGGAACTGTTGGACTTAAAACTGGCAGCTGAAGAGCAAGAAAAAAGAATTTAGTAACATCACAAAGATATTTCAGATTCATAAACGGACAGAGCAGCAAATGATTTAACACAGGTTATTAGGACTGAAGATACCATTTTATACTTACATTACGTCACTAGTTTCCAGAAAAATATGTAAGGAACATCTGGTAGGAGCATAAAGGACTGTAATGCTTTCTGAAGAGTCACGGTTTATGTGACAAATCACTACATTACTTCCATGAGGCATATAATCAGAAAGCATGGATTAAGCTTCACCCCCACACTAAATGGAAAATGTCTAGAGACCTCAATGAGAAGGAGGATCAGTAGGCCTCTGTGAATTAGAAAGACCAGGCAGCATCGTTATATTAGCTAAGAGAAACTTTGTCTGGAAAGATGAATGCTAAGAAAATTTTGAAGTTATAAAAGGAAGTGCTCTAACTCATGCTAGATTTAAAAATCCAGATTCATCCAATTTACAATAGTCCATAATGCCAGACACACACGTCAGCAGTTGAATGAACCAACGCGGCTGTTAGACACAAACCAGTAACTTACAGAGGCTGCAAATTCAATCAAAGAGACACCAAGTACTCAGTCACCGAACTTGAGTGTTGACCATTGTGGAGACCCTCAAGACATGCAGTTCCTGTTTATTTGGATTAAGATTCATATTCATCTTCTGTAGCATTTTTAAATCCAAACATTGGCTTTTATATCTGTTATGGTTTGAGAAAAACCCATAACACTCTATTGTCGTTTAGACAATTATTCTATTACCTGATGACCCCTCCCCACCTGGGAAGGGGAATCGGGAAACAGAAGGAAACACAAAGGTTGAAATATAAATAGATTTAATAGACTAAGACTAAATAATTAACAATAATACTAAAGAACCAGTATTAATCCCGATACTGATATAAGATACAGGAATTATACTCAGCCAGTTATATCAGTAGGAAGCTGTGCACTCCCAGCAGTGGACAGCAAATGGCGGACACTGTGAGGGCAATGGCTTCAGGAGGAAGGGAAGGCCTCAGGGGTCCGGCACCGGGGCAAGGAGTTGTCTGGACCACCGCCATCAAGGGAGAGAGAGCTACGCAGCAAACATTTCTAATTTATATTGAATGTGACGTTCATGGTATGAAATAATCCTGTTGGCCAGGATTATTTCTCCTATATTCTCTCTTCTTAATCCTGAGGCCTTGCTCCTCCTTGTCCCTGCACCTGGCAAGGCTCGAAAACACCAAGACCTTGAATCCCACAGAGCCTGGCTGGCTAGAAAGTAAATATTTTCACAAATTCAGACACTAGAGTCTTCTAGAAGTACAATTTTCCCCAGTATTAGAAGAAAAGTTAGTCCTGTGTCTCTCAACCCAGGACAATATCACATTTGGAATGTACAGATATACATAGGTATTAGAGGGGAAATGTTATTAATAACTTTAAAATTTTGTCTTTTGAAGGAATTGCATTATCCCAATACTTATGTCAATGACTGAATTTAAACCCTAAGCTTACTTTGCAGTCAATTGCACAGATATTAAGAGTCATCATGGTAAGGCTGACTGCTCTTACTATTTTGAGAACTCATGATAAGTAACTACTAAGTCTTCTTTTAGCAATGTTTGAAAAGCATTTTCATGTTAAATGCAAATTCAATATCATATTGTGTAGCAATATAATTCATACAACATAAAAATATAATGTAACATCTTAGTAATATTATACAATATAAACTTTCAGCTAAGTACTCTGAATATCACAAAGTCGTTTAAACCACTGTTTTCAACTTCTCTGTACTTTAAAAAGCTCTGAGGAATACAGATATTCAAACCCATAATTATCCTAAACAATTATGGAAATTATGTTAGCACTATGGAAGCATGATATTTCCATTCACAGCTTCCATTTTCTTCTTTCATAGAAGGAAAAACATGTTTCATTTTCACACTGAATGTGGTGTCTACCCTATACATTTCTGGGCCAGTTATACAGCTGTATGTCAGAAAGAAACAACAAAAATACATGTTTTCACAGGATTATTATCTAAGTTGGTCATGTGTTCAAGACAAAACATTACAAATGATGTGATTTTTTTTATAATTACAAATACTATATGTCTCCTGTATGTTCAGCTTGCCAAATCTTTTCAGGGATCAAATGTGATCCATCACTCTTTTAAAAAAAATGTATTTATACACAATGTCCAAAGGAAATTAGCTATTCTCTTTGCATGTCAGTTTGTCTCAGATGGATATTCACTTGCCTGTCTTCTTCATTCTCATGTATCACCATAAAGTTATGTTTTCAAAGTACTGAGTTACTATAATTTAGATAATAATTTCAAAGAAAATTCCTCCTCGTAAGTTTTATGTTATTAGCTGAAATTACTGTTTGATAGCAGGAAAACATCTAGTTAGCAAAAAGTCTTATACATCTTATACCAGCCTGCCTATCATTCATCAGCTCTTAAGATGCTGGTGATGTGTGAATTTATATACATAAGTTCACTAAAAATATCTGTTAACATAAAAAAATCCTCAGATATATCAGAAGCTAAATTTAGGGATCCAACTGAGTAAAATATTCTTACTATTAGCTGAAGTGATTGCAAAAGAACTATTTTGTTAATCTCATTTACTGCTTTAAACTGTACTAACTGAATTCAGTATTTATTAACTTCCTTTTTATTTTTTTTCCCCATAACTTGCTAGCGTATATCCTCCTCCTTGCACAATCTCTGTCTTTACATTATGGATTCCATACACTCATCTCTGTACTATGTGTCATATAAGTAAGAAAGACATATAAATGATTCAGGAAAAAATCACTGTTTCCAGTCGCATTCTAGTAGTACCCAGGAAATACTATACTTGCACTGGAGAAAACTCCCTTTACATTAGACACATGACAAAAAGGTAGCAATACCACTCCTGTGCTCCACTCCTGCAAAGTAACCGCAACACTTTTGGAAATCAGGAATCAATGATTGATTAAAAGATAACTGTTAAAGAAACTGAGGACTCAGGCACACAATTAAGTTGCCAAAACTTAAGAAGCAGCTATGCACAAATGGAGCATAATAACAGTCCACGTATACCCTTGGTCACTACATTTAAAATAATTAAATGTTGAGTATAATTTAGTGCAGAATGAGACAAAGACACATGGAAATCCTGTAGAGGAATACCAGACAACAAAGCAGGCTAAGAAGGTGAAAAAACTCTGCAATATATAGAAAAATAAAGCTAGAATTGCTAAATTATTGTTTCTTTGAACTAATTTGAATCAGTAACTTCATACTGAAAAGTGCCACAACACAAAGTCAGCTATTAACCCTCCATCATCTTATATCCATCTATAAATATGACAGACACCGACACAGCATACACAGGAACCTTAACACAACTTGCCGACACTCTTTTTTTCAGGAAGGCCAAGCATTTCTTTACAGAGAAGACAACTACTCAGGTTTTTCAAATATAAGAGATACTTTTCAAATCTACCTAATAATTTGTTACCCCAGAAAGGAAAAATTTTGGCCTCAGTGGCAAATAATACTTTATCAATCTGCCCAAATATTCTTTGCAGTTGGAAGAAAAATGGGAAGTAGTCCAAAGTCACAGTTCTAGTCCTCACTATAACTAATTTACTACACGTATTCAAGCTGTCCATAATGGGCTTCAGAGAAAGCAATAACACACACAAAACAACATACATATAAAATTCAAAAATAACATAGATTTTTCTATTTGCTAGACCTTGAGACAATTAGAAATTTAATTAGCTCCTGAAAATATCTAGTCACACAAATATATGGGTGCAAATATCACCCTGTAAGGTTATAGATGACAAAAATACTATTTTTTAAAATGGTTATGACAGCAAAAAGTCAAGTGACTTAGAAGACCTCAAGTACAGGGAACAAAGCGTTTAGAATAGGAAATCCATTATAAAAGTTATAGTACTACAAGCATATCTGAGAAAGAAAATTCCAGTTCTAAGCCTCACTCTCAATGGAGAGAAGAATTTATCGTAGCATCACAAAGCACATGGTCAGCCACTGCCTTCTGTTAATTATATATACCAACCTCCCTTACCATGATCCTTCCAGAGGGTAGTTCTAGACTGCAATACCATGAAGGGAAGAATAGATTCACAGTTAGCTTACCCTATTATTGTAATTCAATCTCCTAGCAACAGATCCCAGTTTGTTTTACTGTGATGCATTTGCATTTATTTATAAAAAAATAGAATGGAAATATATATATGCTCAATCTTATATTACAAAGCCCTTGTACTGAGAAACAAATAGATTTTGTTAATGTCATGTCTGAAAATCAAGCATGGAGCTAGGGGTAGTTTTTGTCTGTTTTGTTATTAAATCCTAACACAGATACATTTTCAGGAAAGGAAATAAGACTTTGGCAAGATATAATCAAGGATCACCCATCAGTTGTGAGACATATTGAGAGTGTCTCTGAAATATCCTTACCAGTACTGAATCTCTGCTGGATTTTAAATCAAAGTGTTGAAACAACTTTCCCTCAGGTACTGCCAGAGGTGAGGAAACATCTTAGAAAAAATCTTTAAGCAGAGATAGAAGATGACCAAGCCAACAGAAGTACTGTGCTAGATGCACAAAGAGAGCGAACACTTCATTTTCAGTGCAGGATCTATGACTTAGATCCTAAAACCCCCCACTCAGACACTGCTTTTCCTTGAGGCAGTTAAAGCTCTAAGTACATGAACAGGAAGTGCTGCTTCCCTTTTACTTTGCATAATTGTTTTCCCTTTACATAGAAGTTAGCAAGGTTCAACACACCCTTTGACTGGGGAAATGGGAAAAGGGCCTTGATCACCAGGCTATAGTCTAGTCTGGAATGAGGTGCTCTCCTACGGAAATTGTTTCACAGAATCACGTGGGGTTGGAAGGGACCTCTGGAGATCATCTAGTCCAACCCCCTGCCAGAACAGGTCGCACAGGAACATATCCAGGCTCCTGTTTCATAGAATACCAGGTTGGAAGGGACCCCAAGGATCATCTGGTCCAAAATTCCTTGGCAAAAGCACAGTCTAGACAAGACGGCCCAGCACTCTGTCCAGCTGAATCTTAAAAGTGTCCAATGGTGGGGAATCCCCCACCATTGTGGAGATTATTCCAGTGGCTCATTGTTCTCATTGTGAAAAATTTTCCTTGCACCCAATTGGAATGTCCCTTGGAGTAACTTGTACCCATTAGCCCTCCTCTTTTCCATGTGACTCCTTGTAAAAAGGGAGCCTCCATCTTCTTTATAGCCACCCTTTAAATACTGGAACATGGTGATAAGGTGTCCCCTAAGCTTTCTTTTCTCAAGGCTGAACAAACCCAGTTATCTCAACCTTTCCTCACGTGGCAGGCTTCCCAGTCCTTTGATCATCTTTGTGGCCCTTCTCTGGACCCTCTTCAGTCTGTCCACATCTTTTCTGCATAGCAAGGACCAAAACTGAACACATAAGTTTCTTGTTAGCCCCTCTTCCAGCCTATCCAGGTCTTCCTGCAGGGTGGCTCTCCCTTCTGAAGTTCCCCACTCAGTTTGGTATCATCAGCAAACTTCATCAGGGTACACTTGATGCCATCATCCAGATCAACTTATGAAGACATTAAAAAGCATTGGGCCCAATATCGATCTCTGAAGGACGCCACTCTGTCAGGCTGCCAGTTTGAAAAGGAGGTATTCAGCATCACTCTCTGGGTGCAGCCCATCAGCCAGCTCCCCACCTACCACCACTTGTCTAGACCATAATGCACCAGTGTCTTTAGGAGGAGGCTGTGGGGAACCATGTTGAAAACCTTGGAGAAATCAGGGTAAACAATGTCCACTGCTCTCCCCACATCAACCAGGCAGGTTACTTTGTCATAGAAGGTGATCAGGTTTGTCAAGCATGATTTGCCCTTGGTGAATTTTTGCTGGCTTTTCCCAATTGTGTGCTTCATTTGACTTGCGATAGCCTCCCAGATGATTCGTTCCATAACTTTCCCAGGGACTAGGACTTTCCCAGGGAATATTTCTCAGTGTACAGAATAATTACAGATTAAATAAAGAAAAGACAGAAATATCTCTACAGGCTGGTAGCTAGAGCACTCAATAGGAAATGGAGAGACTTGAATTTAAATATCTGCAATGGCTAATATTTATTGTACATTCTGTCCCAAGAATTTTTTACTGACATACCCATAATAAGATAGTTACTTTAATACACGCTTACAGAAATAGTCAGAGATTCATTTTGAGGTGAAACTATGACAATTTAAATAAAAAATAGGATTCAATCTTACCTAACTATAATCATTAAGCACCTACATACCTCCAAAGCAGCTCATCTATTTTACATTCCTGTCTCAGAGTGGAGGTGTATATTTACCTACAAGCACAGAAAGAGTTTAACTAGTTGTTAAACACTGATTGTTAACTTTCAGATCATTAAAATACAGCAAGAACCCTACTCAGTGAAGAACTGTACAATGTTTAGGTTCATAAGACTGAGCAGAACTACACTTTAGTTTTGAAAATCAGCAATATTTGTTATTTTCCTCAAGGTGAAGCTTGACAAGGCCCTGGGCAACCTGGTCTAGTCGTGGGTGTCCCGCTGACTGCGGGGCGGGGGGATGTCGGACTCGATGACCTTTGAAGGTCCCTTCCAGCCCAGATGATTCTATGATAATAGTGACTAATTTCTCCCTCATTTCAATACTAACAATTGGTGAAGAATGACACAGATTTACATTTAGCTTATATCCAAAGTAGCCTTGTCAATAAAAGTCTTTTCACTTAAACAGGTTTTGGATGAGAAATGTAATACCAGAAAAAAAATACTCATAGGTCAACCTTAACCACTTAACCATCTTCTTACGTAATTATTTTATAGTTAAAATGTTGATATCTAGTGCTTGTATGATGTCAATGAGAAGAATACATAATGTATAATTAGTCAGAAAAACAAATGCAATGTGCATAATTATTAATTTTCAGATCTTTAGGACTCAGTGCTCCATTCAGAAATCTCTCTAATGTTTTAAAGTTTATCAAATTAAATATAATGAAACAAATGGAAATCCTATTAAATATTATTATCAGGAAATGTTAAAATTAAGTACAGTAATTACTTGAAATTTTCTGATTGTTTATTTACCTATTTCAAATCACTTTCAAGGAAATAATAAGTACAAGTGCAAGATTGCTTCCTGGAGATGTAGTTCACTTCAAATGCCAGTGTCTTTATTCAGGCTATCAAAATCAATTGGCTGGTCCTGACATCCCAACATGGCCTAGTAAGATGGGGTAGAGGAGGAGCTCCACACCACCACAAACAATATCCTGGAAAAGGTATTAAAAACTGCATTTGAAATCTTCAAAAGAAGTTAAGAGAGTTGTATATGTAGCTTCTGAATAGATTTACATCAGATGCTTTCACTTTTTTTTGAGTCCCTTGAATATTTGACCCTATCTCTAAAACTGTTCTGTCAATAGAGTCGTAGGCAGAGTCATAGGCATTTTCAAGCTGTAAAGCACTTGCATCTTAAAAATGAGATGATTTGGTATTACTTCCCAACCCTGTGTGCAATTATAGTATGTGTTAGAATATGATTTCCACCATATTGCTGACAATATTTGCCATCTCTAGTGCTAAAATAGTTTATTATATTACTGCAAATAGGCAGTTTTCAAAGCACCAATAAATATTTCATATCCCTTAATGGTTGAGCATAGAGAATAGCATAGAGCATACAGATTGAAAAGATATGAAACAGTGACTGTGAGCATGAGTCGTGAGTAGTTATGATCAAGTCACCTTTTAACTGTAACTTTGAGAAACAGAGTTCCTTTGGTCTTCCATTCTATGGCTGATTTTCGAACCTTTGAAATATTTGTGTAGGTGTTTTCCATTATTTGTACAAAATTGAAATGTTTAATTGTAAGAAACAAAGTTATGCAAACTTTGAAATTACCAACTAAAGCATTGAGGAGAATTTCAGGAAGAGTAGGAATCCAACAAGAAAAAAAACATTGGTACTGCCTAAAATCTACCTGCATGTCTTCCATGACTTTTTATTCGGGCCCAAAAACAGAACAGTTGAGGTTCAAAGGGACCTCTGGATATACTCTAATCCAACCCTCCTTTTCAAGCAGGGTTACCCAGAGTCGGTCACCCAAGACAGTGTCCAAGCAAATTCTGAGTATCTCCAAGGATGACGACTCCACAATCAGCCTGGGCAACTGTTTCCATTGTTCGACCACCCTCACGGTAAAAAAGTATTTTCTTACATTCAGGTGGAATTTCTTGTATTCCAGGTTCGTCGCCACTGACACTTCTTCTGTCACTGTGCACTACAGAGAAGAGTCTGGCTCTGTTGTCTTTACTTCCTCCCACCAGGGATTTATACACATTGAAAGGATCCCTCCTGAGCCTTCCCTTCTCTAGGTTAAACAGTTCCAAGTCTCTCCATGTATGACGGATGTTCCAGTTCCTTCCCCATCTTTGTGGCTTTTACTTGACTCATTCCAGTTTACTCACTTTTAATGGAGAGCCCAGAACCAGACTCAGTGGTCCAGTTGTGGCCTCAGCTAAGTGGAGCACGGCTGAGTAATGGGGAAGGATCACTTCACTTGACCTGCTGGCAACAGTCTTCCTAATGCAGCCCTAATGCAGCTGTTGGAGTGATTTGCAATAAGAGTGCATTGCTGGTTCGTGGTCAACTTCTTGTCCACCAGTACCTTCTCTCCAAAGCGGCTCTTGGGACAGTTATTCACTGGGGTTATTCCTGCTCAGATGCAGGACTTTACTGAAATTCCCTTTACTGAAATCTATGAGTTCTCTCTATTCACTTAGCCAGCTTGTCGGGCCACCTCTGAATGGCAACAAAATTCTCTGGTTTACCAAGCACTCCTCCCACTTTTGCGTTGTCTGAAAGGGTGGAAAATGTTGGCAGTGATCCTACTACCTCTCATTACCTCTGTTTTGAAAACAATTTTTTGTTTCCTCAGATGACTAAAGATTTTTTCTCAATTACATGTCAGAAGACTATGTGTTTCTATTCTGATACAATAATGTAAAAATAGTAAGAAGCGTGTATGGTTATTAATTGATTTGCAGTGTTAATAAGTGACTTTGGGAAGTGTATATTGTAACTCCTCTAGACAGCGCACACAGTACAAAAAGATGTGTACATGTAGTATTAGAAATCCACAAAGACACTATCAAGAAATAGAAAAAACACAGAAGTTGCAGGCCTGCACAAAGCATTATAATGCTAATGAGTTTTTGCACCATTTATAGAAACATCAGAAAAATTAAGCACAGCAGGGGTCTGTGTTGTCATTAGCTACATGACCAGGATACTACACAGTAGCAGCAATGCCACTAGCTTTGAAGTAACTACACTGTTATGGCAAAATACCATCTGGTATTTTCCCCTGTTACTCCATAAATGACGTTTGTACGCTCTAGCTACTCTAATAACCTATTCTCAAAAGGTGAAAACACTAAGCAGATGTTGGGTCAAAATGAATTGTTTATATGGCATAGACTTCAGACAGGCAAATTAGAGCTTTAAAGTTATTTTCTCCTATTACTATTACTATACTGTAAAGTAAATGAACAGTGTAAGAAAACCCAGCAAACAAACAAACAAACCAAACAAAAAACACACAAAAACCCCTGAACCAAAACCTAATAGCTGCGTATCTTGAAACAGATATGAAATTATGTTCTCAGAATCATAACTACAAATTCTGAAGGTGGTTCTATGGAGCACACATAGCACACATTTTAGACAAAAAAAGTATTCAAACTAACTTGTGGATTGGCTGCAGGCAGCTGTTTGTGCGCACTGTTTCAACTATGTCCTTTAACTTTGTCAAGCCAGATGAAGGGTAGAGTCCTGTGTTTCCTTCCTGAATAGACATATAAATATACACATTTACTGCAAATGCTCCTTCCTGCTAGGACAAAACTATCACCACCAGCCCAGAAATATCATTAAGATTTACCTCATGGTAAGAGTTTCTGAAGAATGTGCTAAGTCTTATAAAAACATTAGATATGGTCTCAAGAAGCAAAATATCTCTGGTGCCAGACTTTAGGGACTCTGATTTTAACACTTTAGTATGGCTGTGCCTTTTCAAAATGTATTTCTATTAAAAAAATAAATTGTAAGATACATTTTGATTCAAATACTGTAATATAACCACAGCCTGTCTTAAAATGTATTCCATGTTCTTGGAGATCTGAAAACACACCATATATTGCTTAGAGAATCTTCTGACCCACAGGATACATGCCACTAAACAAGATGAGGCTCCCAGAAAGGAGAAAAAAAGTGTTCCTGAACAGCATTGTAAATTTTAAAACCCCACCTGGACATGCATTTTTATTATGCTAAAAACTGCAATTCACATTTGCAATTTATATTTCTGTTGTTCCCATTATCAACAATTGCACTTTCGCTTCAGGTTATATATCTTACTTTAAAGAAAAGAATTCTGCAGCTGCTCTATCAGTCATACTGACAGGGATTCTGTTAAATTTACCTAGAAGCAGATTCATGCAGGGATACAGCACTTGGCTGACAGTTAGATGACTTAAGTTTTGGTCATCTGTATAACAGTTAGGTAGTGAGATGGAAAATCACTCCTACTGTTTCTTATTCTCTTCTACCTCCTGCACAGTTTATTTAGGCTGCAAAGTTCATGAAACCAAGACTGTTTTTCTTCACATCAGTCTTCATACCAGGGATGCCAAAAAGGGAATCCTGACCTAGGGTATGATCTTTGGATACTATGTTCATCTAAGAATCACCAATAACACAAAATACTAAAAGTAAAGTAGAAGGCTTTGATTAGTGAACTTTCTGTAAAATTTCTGGATTTGCTCCAGAAAGAGAGGGAAAATTTGGCAGATATTTCTAAGGCATGAAATAGTGCATATGCACACAATATGATGCGATTATAAATCAACAGAGGACACAACAGAGGGAAATAAAAGAGGATTTGGGTACAGCTGACACCTTTCATGGCAGCTGGGCAGCAGTTGTATCCCTCTGCATGTTAAGAGACCTTGATTATTGTTTCCTCAATTCAGAAGACTATTGGTGCAGATAATGTGAAGAATTAAATGGATTTCATATCCAAACAGCAATTTGAACACAAAATTAAAGCACTTTTCAAAAGCAAACAAAAAATACAACCAGTTATGTCCAGTTCCCCTCCCTGTCCCTGCAAAAAGAAAGTTGCCATTTGGCCATAAGAACAATTCACAGCAGCATTCACTTTGCTTTTGGCTATTTTTTGAGGTTTGGAACTGACACTTCAACAAGGTGATAAATACGAAAATTAAAAGTATTCCACAGTTTCCACTCTAATGGAAAAAGAAAGCAGAGTGTGGGGAAAATCTCCCACTGATATTTTTCCCAGTACCATAAAGCCATAGACAATCATATTGTCTCTATTATGCAATTTGCATGGAAACTTTGCATATATGTATAGTCAGCCAAATTTTGAACTTCCTACTCAACCTATACCCAATGGTTATTTATCCAAGGAGCCAATTATATGAAAGATATTAATTCCTATAAATTTAATAAGACCTTTCATGTGTTTTGGTTAAGTAATGCATATCTGATTTTTTCAACTGCTATGGTGTCCACTTAGGCTAAATAAATTCTCCTTTTTTTATTTTTCCTGCCTAGTTCTACCCCCAGAATCTTGTGGGGATTTTTCTCCTGACTTACACAGTTTTTCCACTTCCCTCTGGAAGCTGTATGGCATTATAATAGTTAAAATTTTAGAAAGGGGAGAACTCAACAGATAACAGGCAATCGTTGCAGCTGAAAGCGGCCATCATTCCCTCACCCCACTCCTTGTTAGATTGGCTCAGCCACCTCATGAAATTTCACCTTTAAAGGACAATTAGTCCTTTGACCTAATAAAGTTGAGCCCTTAATCCGTATCATATCACTCCAGAAACTCAATTACATTGAGCTGTTCAATGAACTGCGATCCTAGTTGTTCTTCATCATAACTCCTTTTTAGCTAATTTATAGTGAAATATTTGGACAGATTGTTACAATTATCTACCTTCTACTAACTATCAGGAGTTTTTTCTGCTGCTCTGTTAATGATTCCTTGTATCTTTAGTTTTTCTACACAGCATGTTTTATCCGTATGCTTGCAAAAGCAGTCCTTCAACTTTTGTTAGTATTCTGCCCATAATTGTAACTAAATCATTTCCCTTTTTCTTTTACAATGGTTTTCATTTCCATTCTGAGAATTAATTCTTGATTCAATAAGCTATATAAACACAAGCTTAATTTTTAAGCATCTACACTCACAGACTTGAAGCATTTTTAGTTACCATTAACTCTCAAGCAGCAACAAGCAAAAAAGAATAAATTTACTCCACAATAAAACTAATGTCCTCCAAGCCATCTCAGAAACCAAAACAACACCTTACTGGTCTTAGAACAACAATAACAAAAAATTAACTATAAAACTGAAAGAACAAATTGTTTTATCCTGTCTTAGCCCACATATGATCTTCTTGCATTAATGTTGAATTACCATATTTACCACAATACTCTTGAGTCATCTGGCCTTTTAATCTCACTTTAATGACTGTGACAATACCGGCATTTGTCTCAATGTTGGAGGCTTCTGGTTTCACTTCACTTTCAGTGGTAGCCAAAAGACAGAACAGTACATCTTTAACAAAGTAGCATTTTTTACAGAAACATCCATGAGTTATTCTTGAATATCGAAGAAGGATGAGTTCCTTAATTGGCCTGATTCACATTGTTCAGTTGAACTGTTGCTGATCCATTAACAAAATGAATCTTTTGATACTGGCTACGCAAAGAGTGTTCAGTGAACATCCATTGCCATCTACTTATCTTTCCTGACTATTTTGTGATTTTTCATGTTATTGCGATCACACTAAGCAGCACTGCAGTGAAGAGGTTAATGGAAAATTTCTTCTTGTTTCCCTATATGGCCTTAGGATGAAAATTTCATAATAGGCAAATCCGTAATAATCCTTTCTCTGGATCATCAGAAGCCCAAGTGAGTAGTTCTAATAAACTCTGCTGCAGCAGTAATGGTTCCATACTACAAAGTATCCTGCTTCAGTGATTTATATCAAACCAGTTCTCTGTTTCACACTTGAATAAATAACTGAGGAAAAGATAGGAGCCAAAAATAAGAATAATTGATGAGTTTCTTAGTGGAGAGAAGTCACCTGAAGGGGTCTATGTGGTTCAGCATATTTATTAATGAATATTCATTAATTAACTCACTCTCAAAATGACAGTGAATAGTGTGTTCACAAAGTAGCGAATGATACAAAGTTATTCCAGGTAGTCAAGACAAAGAATAACTGCAAGGAGCCGTGCATCTTCCTTCACAATAACCGCTTGTCTTGGCAATAAAGTGACCCCTAAAATTCAGTAGATAAATATAAATATATGTAAATATACAACGCCGTGCTAATATCATAAGTGCATCATTGCCTGGATGTAAACCTACTGACCACTGAATGGACTCATTGTTTTCTGCCTCAAAGCAGCTCATGATACAAAGCCACAAAATCTGTTATCTAATATATTTTAACAAAGGAGAATTCACTTTCAGAGTTGCTTGGAATTAATTTTATTAGGTCAGAATGACACTACTATGCCTGCTTGCTTGGTATCCTGAATTGTGCAATACAGAAAATCCACTCAAAAATTTCAGAGTGGTTTTACGTTTCAGAGAGGTTTTACATTGAAGATATGTAAGGGGTCGGGAGGAGAAGAAAAAGAACAAACTAGAACCAGTGTTTTCTAATTAAGGTCAGTTGTACACAGCAACAACGCGTTACAGATACTACAATGTATTAGCAACCAGTATGTGTAAGTTTTATTTATATTCAAGGAAGAAAAGTTTGAGAAATGCGGTAAGCAGTTACCACTATCACAAGCATATTAAAACTGAAGCAAAAAATAGTCTGGGTATATGTGCACTTTACACAGGTTTTCGTGATAGAGAAAAAAAAATATTTTTCATTGTTAAATGAATATGGGCTTAACTGACTACACTCTAACATAATTGGAGGACTGAAAACTACACTTATCAAGAAAAGAGAAATCAAACTCTATGCAGTACCTTTCTAAGAACTAATTGCTAGAAATTATTCACTATATACGATTGCATTTATTGAGAGTATACAGAATACTGGAACTACTTCTGTACAAATTACATTGTCTCTATGTTTTACATTAATTCAAGAAAAAAATTCTATATGCTGTATTCCAGTATTTATTAGTCTTACTATATGCTGTGCACTGATATTTATCAATCAAAATCTAAAGACATGTAAACAGCTTTCAGCTTAAATTCAATTCATATTTTGAAATTCATGTGTTCTTGCAATATGTGTATTTGAACACGATCGACTGATTATGCTTGTCTAGCACAACCGACTTTCTAAACTTAGGTTATTTACTCTATACCTTTTTTCTAGGTTCTGACATAATAAGGATAGCAGAGAAAATGATGTACACATTCTATGCGCTCCTCTCCTTTCTGCTGAATGCTCCAATAATGCATAGGTTAGAACAACATTCCTCCAGTACTCTGCAGACAGCATTACTTGCGATGAAGTCAAGATCCATACAGTATAACTATTAATTTTGTTCTTAAAATTGACATAGGAAAATAAGCTGAAATATTTATTTAAAACAAATAAACCAATTTAGATTTAACTAGCTTTTACATCACCTTCAAAGGGCGCTAGTAAGAAGGACTTTCCAGTTCTCAAACCCAGAATCTAGTCACTTCCAATAAAAGCATAATACAATCAGAATCACACATTTCTGGATTTAGACTGAAGCTATCACTTCATTTTTCCATTGCAAACTTTAATTGACACATCTCTGACCACACACTGAAATATATCAAGAACAGAAATCTAAACTCCAGTCATGGTAGTATGTTTGATTTATTTCACCTTTTTTTATTCTTTCCTAACTGCTTCTGCTGGACATGCTTTGGCTTTCCCACAGCTGCAAAAAGCATGTTGCAGAAGGATTGAGGAACTACAAAAAGTGGTTAAAACAGAAGAAAACATGGATGGCTAGCAAAAAGCAGCTAGCAAAGCAAAACGGTGACTAAAGCAATTAGATAACTTCATGGGACACCATCCCCAAAGTTTAGGATAGAAGAAAGGATGATGTTCAGTGTATGTGTGTATACACATTGCCTGAGTCACCAGGTGATGAATTGTGGGAATGCAGAAACCATAAAAACATAATGCCTGGGAGAAAACTTTCCCTGTCTGTGTACTTCATTACTTCTCTTCTTTACCCTGATGGCTCTACTTCCTTGGGACTGTGATGCATCAAGGCAATAGAGAGTCAGTCATGAGCTAGGAGACTAATACTGTTTGAAGACAAGGCACAAAAACAAGCACAGGGTAACGAGCAGAGTTTTCTAATGAACCAGACAAACTAGGACTAGTAAGAAAACAGAACAGCTCTGCTCTTTTTACTAGAAAGATCTTCTAGAGACACCCCATTGCAAAGCACTACACAGTTTACAGTTTATTACTTCGATGTGTGTTACTCTACTTGGATGGACAATTATTTTCTTCTGCTGTTTTATTATTCACTGCTTCTACCATAAGTTGTTCGTGGACTATTAAGCAGGACAGAACTGGCTAAGAGATTTACTATTACCTAGCTTAGCTGGGCTTATGAGGAGGCAACAGTATGATTTGGAGAGGATATGCATGTTCAGATCCTGGTGTGTTGCTCCAAATACAGAGAAAAACACTCACACAAAAATCTCTTTATAGATTTCAGAAGCAGATGTCAATAACTATTAAATGATGGCTGAAATGTGGCTCATTCTCAAAACCTGCAATGTCTGCTGTACAGACTCTGAAGTGTATTCCAAAATAAAGGGATGCTGCTTTCCAGTGCAATCTGTGAATGATTTGTGACACACACTGAACTTAATTTATATATAAAAGATCTTGTGGAGGAGAGAGGAGTGTTTGTACTGAAATGCCTAGACATAGATATTGTTGAAAACTTAAAATATTTAACAGCAACTCAATTGAGAGGTGTCTCCAAATAAAATAGTAGACTTACTGTCTAACAACTTTGATTTTGAAAGTTATTAGTATTATTCTATACCCTATTATTATTTTGAATTACGACATGTATTGTTAGAAATGGGCATTTCAAAAGTACACTTTCACTAGTCCTAGCTTTCAGAAAGCTCACTGGCAAAACTTTACACTTTCTGGAGTAGTAGTATAACAACAGCTCTGAGAGAAACCTGTTTTCAGCCCCTCTCTTTTTAATTTCACTCATTAGTATTGTTTCTTCTTCTTTTTATTTTTTCTTAAATTGAAGCATTCACTGATGAAATGTATTAATTGTATTTAGAAGTCTCATAGTTGATCAAATAAAATGATCCAGGAATTATAGAAAGTAAGAATGAAAGCATTTATTTTGTCCTGAACTGTGCCTGAAGGTAGGAATCAAATTGACTGATCTACATGCAATCACTTCTTGAAGGTTTCCAATGTGGAAACTCCAAGGCCTGGAAGGCAATTTCTTCCAGTTCTTTATTATCTTCACCCTCAGCAAGTTTCCAATAATATGTAGTAGAAAGCTTCCTCACTGCAATCCGAACCCTTTAATTCTTGCCCAATCTTACCTCACTATGATGAACAATCCCCTTCAATTTTTCTGCTGCCTTTTATGTATTTGGAAAAATAGCGTTGCCTGAGAATCTTTTCCCTTTATGTCAAATAACCCCCATTCACTCAGTTTTTCCTTCTATAAGGAACTCGGATAATTTTGCTCCTATTTTATTCAACCAACTTCTTCAGTTTTCAAGGTATAGTACATTAGTACAGTATATTTTGTATCACTGGCCAGTTTCAAGCATTATATACCTCATCCTATGAAGCTTACCTGATCTCTAATTTTGTGTAATAAAACTAAACCACTGTGCATACAATGGGTCTCTCCATGCTCAAAGTAATCCTACAGGTTTTCAGTGACTGAATGGCACTGATAAAATTATAAACTAAAAGCCCTCTTTCTTCATACAGATGGAGGTGTCATACAGTTCAGTGAGAAATGCCAATTACAGTGGCTTAGATGTCAATATATTGAAGACCGTCGATTTGATCTGCAATTTACAGGCATAGCTCCAATTCTCATGGCAATTACAAGTGCAAATACTAGTAGTTTGACATCTATATTTTACAGACTTACCAGTAATTCTAAGTGTCCTACTTATCTGATGCCTAAATAATTGCAGTCAACATTAATTATATCACAGATATGGAAGGCAATCTACATATCTATGGTGGACAATAATTATTTTTTTAAAAAACATAATTATAAATATGGAATTGTTTTCAAAGACTCACCCTTTTTCCTGAAATTTCCACTTCTCAATGACTCAACAATTCCACATTCCTTCCTTAAATTAAAATAAGATAATGAGATATATTTTAGAAAAGAAGTATGTATACTTTTCATTTGTGTTCATTTCATACAAAAAAAAATAATCTCATACCATATGCTAATTACTAGCACTGTTCTGTTTCTTTTCAAATTAACCACCATAGACTTAGTCTGGATCATAACAGTATTGGTACCATCATCCTTTTTCACAAAATTGTTGTACCTACTAGTTCTCTGACTGGCAATCCTTAATTTATTCTATCACAAGCTTCCAAAGTTCTGAATGCAATAAAACAGGTAAAAAACATTTTTACCACTAGGGATCCTAAGTCACTAATTTAGAAGCAGAAGACAGAAAACAAGACAGACTGCAAGTATTCAGCTTAAATGTTGATGCTGGCGTTTGGGCAATCTGTTGGCAGAGGAATGGTTTGGGTTTCTATCTTCTCAGGGAGTAAAAAGAATTAAAATTAAACACACGTTGTACATCTCTTCCACTTGAACTATTGTATATCCTTGAGGAGACTAACAATAAGTAGATGATTGGGTAGACTGGGCAAACTAAATACAATCATTTCTGGACTGCAAGACATTATGCCCTGTTCCTGTGATCCTACTGTCCACACTATAGACTTAACCACTGCTCTGTTTCTATATTTCAATACCTGGAAATCATATGCCAGAATGACAGGCTGGCAACGTAGGAAACACTCTGGATACTGCAGATTAGATACGGCCTTCAAGATACGCATGTCATTCATTTTATGGCTCTAGACCCTGTCTTTTTTAACTCACTTCACTATTTGCTGAATTTTGACTGACTTTCAAATATTCCTAGGATGATGAAAAAAATCTCATTCTTAGGCTATTAACCATTTACTCAAATAAATAAATTTCTAGCTCTAATTCTGGGGCTCTCTATTGCCTCACAGCAGGAAGACAATCTAATCTGCAATTCTAAAAGTACGGAGTTTTACTTTCAAGTGGAGTACTGTTCTTAAGATGTATTAAATAAGTACAAAACACAGAAATAGAAAGGAAAATTAAGCTCTGCATGCTGATAGGTTCCTCTTCTGCTACTATGGCAACCACAGTAGTACTCAAAATAGACAAAGTACTTTATCCTCCTGTCAGATAATATTTAACATTCTATTTGCTTTGTACTAGCTGGATCATGGAAACTAAACACTCAAACAAAATTAAGTTCATATGTGCAATAAAGTATATGAAATGCAAAATAAACTGACACACAGAAGAAGGATAATTTCTAAAAAGGGAATTAATAAATTGTATCTGAATGCTAAGGTCTCGCATTCATTGATTTAAATTAGTTGGAGGAAAAAGATTATAGGTATTTCACCACTGACTTAACATTTTGGAATTTCTTCCTGATATATTTGTATCCATCTATTTGTTTTAGGAGAGGAACTTTTCAGACTTAGTGCTTAAAATAAGACATCTCTAGAAGATCGCTGTTGTCTTGGGACAAAAGCTTGTAGAAATATTTGGGCGAGATTCCGAAGCTGAAATGCAGAATATACACAAACTTCTTAAATAGCATTTAAAAATTATTGCATCCAGTTAGAACTATAGTTAGTGAACCATACATTTATTCCATTGTAAGGGATAAAAAAAAAATCCATCAGTTCTTGGTTGCTAACAAAATAGCAATTTATGAAACATCTTTTCAAAATTAGAAGTGAGTTTTGCTAAGGAAAACCAGTTTAAATTGTGAGCCTGATTGGGATTTGATTTGTTGTAGTTATTTTTTTCATAAAGAAAGGTGAAAAAAATGTGAATGACTTTAGTGGAAGCAAGCACTTAATGATTGCTCAGTCACAAAATATGAAGAGTAAGAATAAAGATTAATGTTTACAGAGAGTATGTTAAATCAGTATAAACAGAATTCACTCCTAATAATTGATAAAATATTTAAGGTCCCTACATTCCTTTAGGTGTCATAAGGATTTCATTTCTAAGACAACTGCAAAACCTAATTAAAATGTTTTGGTTCTATTTCTTTTTTGTACCAGTACTGAAAGTATTTTGTACCACACTGTGCACACCACTCTAATGTGTCACATTTCTTTCAACTTCATTAAATATCCACTAGCAAATCAAGATCACAAAAACTATATTCTTGCTGCTTTCTCCTCTTTATTACACCCAAATCAATCTTCAAATAACTTTCAACAGTAATTTATGTCTACCCAGCACAATCATGATGTTCCTGTATTACAGATAAATACAACATATTAATTTTAACACAAGAATTGAACTGATAGTACTTGGCATAGGACATGATAATAGGAAAGACACAGCGGTGTTGGCTGCAATGCAGGGAAGTAACACAACGTGCACCAGCACGTCCTCCCTGCTTCTCTGTAGCACCACATCCTCAGCGCTGCTTCAAGCCATGCATCAGAATGAAATCAGCTTCTGTAAACCTAGCCCTGCTACCAGTCATACCTTCATTTTAGGGCACAAAAGAAGCCAGAAACAGGTTTTTGTAAAGGCTCCTGAAGGGCTCAGCATTTGATAATATCTGTTCCTAATCTGACAGTGGTAAAAGTACCTCTGACTTCAGCAACAGTAGCAGCACGTCAATCTTGAGCTCTTGGGACAATTTCATTCTGATGTACCAAGTAAACTAGATATAAGCAGGAGGCACGCAAAATAATTCTGGATTTTATCAGTTTTTCTTATATATATATATAGGATGAGCTTAACGCCCTAACCAGGCACAATAATCATTATTTCCTTTTGCAGATAGAAACAAATAAAATATTTTTTTAAAAGATTTTGTATTAAAAAAGATCATACAGGGAATTTTGTCCAAGGCTGGAAACATTGACATTTGCAGTTTTATGTTCAATCCTCCTAGGATGAAAAGAACTTGACAGTTGTTAAAAATTCAGCCAAAACAATAAACAAATTTATGAGCCTATCTAAATCTGTGGACACAATTCTCAAAACCATTCTGATACCTTAAGCTCAGTTATCTGTTTTCACAGTACACTTGTTAGTTCATATCCTAAAATGTGAATCTTACATCAAAAGGTTGAGTAGTCCAGAGTATCTTAGACAAAGAAGAGAGTGTGTTGTTTGGCTTTGGAATCTTCATCCTACCATTTAGTCACTGGCCTTTCTGATCTTTGTCTTTATAGCCAGCCTCAATCTACAAAGTCTTAATACTGCCAAACATCTAGTAAAACTGATTGAAATTGCAGACACTACTAGTGAGAAGTAGTGAGTGGAGGAAGATCCTGATCAGTAAGAAATATTGAAACATTTCAATGATAATTGTTTTTCTAGAAACTGACACTATAGACATGTGGCCACACTACAGAAATCAAGCCTTTTAATTGATAATATGGGTTTGAATTTCAGTGAGATTATTTTTAGTTTACTATATAATTCCATGCCTCAGGAAAAATCAGAATGAAAGAAACTGTCAAAGATACTAATTAAATATTGACATGCCATAAGACAGAAATTAAGGAAAGCTAATAGGACAGAACTAGCAAAAGGCAGACAGAAACCAAAAGATCAGATTTTGCTAAGTTGAAGAATGCCAAAGAAGCAATTTGGGGGAATCTGCAGAGCTCAAAAATAAAAATCAGCCACATGTAGAACTCAGAGAACAGATGTTGGAATAAAATATTAGAATTCCAACATTTTTAATATGTATTTACACTTACTCTATATCATGCCTTTAATATTGAACATTTTAAAAGTACATTATAATAGCAAAAAGCCATTTGTATGTGCTTATTGTGGTGCTTAAGAAATTCCTTGGATTGTTGGAGTTATTTAGTCGTTAACCCTAAAATATATCAGAAATCTGTATGATGTATATGCTTTTAGTTTACTAAAGTATGTTCTATAGTGCTTTCTTCCTAAAGTAATTCAGGCAGGAAATAAATATTATGTAAAACATGTAATATGACAGCTGAAGATTATTACTTATGAGCAAGAAAATATTTGGTTTGATAAATTTTTGAAAGGGAGTAGAAGAAGCAGCAATATGTGAGCCTTCAAATTCCAGTTGCTATAGCAACTGGTTGTATTTTTAGCTATCATAACAACTTTAACAATTGTATATAATATCAGTGTATGTCTCTCCCCGTTTTCCCAAATAGAAGTCCATATGCTGCTGCAGCACAGGAAATTGTAAACAGTGTTTTGCATGTACAAAATATTTTGCATGTCATTATGCCAGCTTTGCCTTGCAGCAGAAAAAAAAAAAAAAACCAAACCAAAAACAACCAACCAGCCTTTTAATGGGATGAAAGACAGATTATGACTAAGCCTTAAATCTTTATGGAATCCACTGCATTCTGGCATTGGTAGTCTTCTTTTAGGTCGCATATGCTTCATTCCCCATTGTTCCCTTCTATTTTCCAGCTCACAATCATTTTCTAAGTCTAAATTTATTTTACACAAATAAGTCAGTAGAAGAAAGCAATCCAAGCCATGAAAGAGAATTCCCCATTGATCTCCTTTTGGATCAGGTATAAGTAGACAAGCTATTCCTGTTATGGGGGAAATTCTTCATACTCTACGGAAAACCTTATGAAAAACAACTTGTCTTTTAGATTGGTTTCAGTTTCCTTCCTATTTCTAGCCCTCCCTATGGAGCAGATTATGGCTGAAATCCTGATTCTTAACACCTGCCAAGTAGGACCAAGACAGTTGCTTATATCAGTCTACTGCTTTCATATACAAAAGGTGTAGGGCTTTTTTTATGGCTTCTTCTTAAGGATATAATTCATTTGTTCTTAACCAAACGCACACAGCCATGACAGGGTAAGAGCAGAATTTAACCAGTCTTTCTGTTAGTAATAAAAACTTCCAAATTGCGCCATAATTATGTCAAAGGTAAAGTTTGTGTCTTTCATAAATCCCAAGTTAAAAACAAGGCAACCTTCATAAGCAGCATGTGATTACACACGCTTTAAACAAAGGGTTTAAACAAAAGCCTTTAAACAAAAGGCAAGATGCTGCCTTATCTGTTGTTTTTTCCTTTGAACACAACCAAACATCTAATCAAAACAATATCCTTTGAAACACAGCCTGGTTGCCCAAGCTAAATTCCAAGAATGCAAATGACAGAGTCGAAGGGTACCTAGTACATGCAGTGGGCTGCTGTAAGAACACTCGTTGTAGCAGAAATAACAAGAACAAGTAGGTGTAAAATGGATGTGCCATAAATTACTCCCTGTCTAGTTTCAACCAGAATAACTGTCCATTTTGTTGCATGGAAGTGGAAGCAGTTTTCCTTCGGGCTCGAGCCAGGAAGCAGGAGCAGGAATGGTTTGTGATTCAGGTTCGGTGGGTGTTATGAAGGAGAGTCAGCACAGCTGCTTTTGTTTTTTCATATTTTACCTGTACTGACAGGAAAGCTGTTGATGAAATCTTGCAATCTATGGCTAGCAGAAGTACCAGTGAAATATACTGTCAAATGTGTCTTACCTAACTTTATGTTGGGCCATAATCTTTACATAGATGATGCCACACAAAGCAAAGTGAATTTTAAGACTCACATATATTTACTACGGGCATAAAGCAAAAGTTTGTTTTAGGAAAATATGGTTTCTTTTCAGTATCTGTTTTATTTTTAAAGATAAAAAATGCTATTGAAGTACAAAATAATATATAATTTAAATCCAATTTTATAAGCAGTCATAGAGATTTATCTTCTGAAATAATCTGAATAAATCATGGGGTTTTATGTTCTGAATGAAAATGAACACTCCAAGGGTGTCTATTAATAAAATTCCAGATGAACCAAAAGCAACAAAGGGTAATGATATTTTGGATGCCACCATGTGCCCTCACAATTCTCGAATTATTTAAAACAAAAGCTTCTAAGTAAGCAAAGCAGATAATGCATCACCCAGACAGAGAGAGCATGTAGTCATATTGTCCTAAGAGGCACTGTGAAGAGGGATTTATAGCCTTTAGTATCTCACTGTTTATTTTTACTTTTGTGCGCAAGAAATGCTACACAGACTGCACCTAGCAACACCTCCTTACATCTTGTCACCAGCCAAAGGTCTATTCTCATCACCCAGAAATAATAACCCATGATACCTAAATTACCTTGGTTTTACTGTGGTGCTGAGTATAGGAATCTGATCTGTTGCAGAAACACCGGAGAAAACCCATAGTCAGACTCTCCACACGTTCAAGATCAATCCCATAGTCAAGTACCTTGCTGCAATAGGCCAGCACACTCAGCATCTTTCAGCTTTAAGCACTACCTGCCCTTTGCCTTTCAAATGTATGGCAAACGTAGGTCTGCAATTACTTTGTGCTACCCTCAAAGTGCATTTTCTGACTTTTCACATGGATTAAATTGAACTATTTAAAAAAGTTATATTTGGCACAAGAAAGTACAGCAGAAAGAGACTGTGGAGAAATATATTCAAAGACCAAGTCAGCCAAACTAATTTGTTAAAGTTAGTGAACAACACAACATAACAATTACTTACTGAACTAAAAATGAATTCACTTTGGCCCTGGACGTACGTCATCTGTTTAATTTCTGAAAACAAAGTGCTCATGAAGCTTTACTTCTAGGAAACAGTTTCTAAATTCTGAAGAACAAATTAGGGATTTTGCTGCCTCTTGCACTGAGCACTCCTCCGCCTCCTTAACTATAGACAGCACTTCTTGGGTGAATTCCTTATCCCAAAGGTATCTACATACATGAACAAGGCAGGTTTACCACAAAGATACTTGCACATATAAGTTAGTGGGGGAAGACACTACACCACCATACTTGAAAGCTACTGAAAGCTACTTTTTTAAGTCATCGGTTAATTAGAAAGTAGAAGTACTATACGATTTAGGCAAGAACCAGAACTAACAAGCATAATAAAGATGGCAAATACTCAATATTTCATTTTCACAAGTTGTTTGCAGTCCCATTTATGTGATGAAAGAAAATCACTTCCCAAAATATGTGTTCAATAGACTTTAGTAAGTGCATCATTCTTAAACAAAAAATATTTCTCAAACCCAAATCTATCAATATTTGTATTTGCCAAAGGATCTACCCAAATTAGGTGTTGGTTTTTTTTTTAATGGGGCAACAAATTCCACAGGCCAGGGAACTTATTTTCCTTGGTTAGTATGTGCCCAAACCACATAATTCAAAAATATAACTAAAATGTCAGTAGCAAAGGTGCCTGCAGTTTTGCGATAGAGGTGAGGTGGACAAGTAACAGCTTAAATTAATGCTACCATGAAAAATGCACCTGGATTCTAGCTTTGCTTACCACTTCTGTGCTTTTTTTCTTTTCCACGTTTTGAAACTCTGTTTGTACAAGAAGTTTATAGCTTTAAGCTTGATAAATAGATACCAGTCACAGAGAATCAAACACTACACTGATTCGTATGAGTTGTTAGCTGGTATAATGACACAATAAAACTGTATCTACTGAGCCTGCCAATGAGTTGTGAGATCTGATGCTCCCGGTCAGAAGCATCACCATTGTTTCCAGATGGTGTTGATCTACTCATATTTTGAAGAAAGGTGAGCAATCACAGCAAACATAAAATGTATCTCTTCAAGGAAACATAATGTCATGGCACAGAGCTTTCTACTGTTATGTCTCATCTTTTCAGGTCAAGTATATTTGAAAATCTCTTCAACGTAGATTAGAAAAAGAAATAGCAGGAAGGAGTTTAAAGCCAAGACAATGATCATTTGCGTTAAAAAGAAGAAAAATCTATGTATGTAAAGGCTTTAAAACAAGACTCTGTGGAATAAAAATAAAAAAAATAAAAAAGAAACAAACCCCAATTTCCATAAATGACCCACTTTTATTTTCTTAAACTAAGAGAATAAATATATGCAAATAAAAGTCCTATCTGTTCCAGAAAAAAATAAATCTGTGATCCACGGCTGATTGCCAAACTCACATTTATCACAGCAGCATGAATCAAAGCAGGTTGTTTGTCTTGCTTACAGTGAATTTTGGTTAAGACTTTATTTTTCCCTTAGTTGTCATGGAAACATGTGCAGAGCAAATTACAGCAGACAAAGCACTGCTGACAAAAAATAAGTTGTTCCTATTCAGGCTGTGCTGATTAATGCTTTCTGAGGTACTTAGGAAATTGTGGCACTCATACAATTTGGTACTATTTTAAAAGTACATTTTATGACACGAAAGCTTTATACAATCAATTGTCCAGCTACAGTCTACTGAAATATTTATTACTATTCCCAGAATTCAACAAGCAATTTTACATTTTAGCATGTTTCAATATTTGCAATGACTTGAAATGCACCTTCTAGAGAGGAACCAAAGAATAAGAATAATTAAAAAAAGGAACTCAAAGACGGATAAGAGGGAAAAAAGACAGAGAGAGAAAGGGACAAAAAGGAAAAGAGAAAGACTGGAAGAAAGAAAGAAGCACAAGCTCATTGATTCTATTTATAAATTTTAGTATCTTTGTACATAAAACTTCTTCCTTTCCTGTACAGTTTTTTCAGAAAAGGTCAAGTAACCTCCACACTTTTCTATTATGAAGAGACCCCAGACTCCCCTGTCTTACAGCAAGTTCTTTCTCTTTGACCTGTGAAAAATGGAAGGGAGATATATATATATATGTGTGTGTGTGTGTATTTTTATGGCTGTCAAGAAAGATGAATGTTGGAATACCTGAAGTACTTCTCTTTAAATAGTTGTGGCACAAAAATTGTGTTCATCCTGCTGTGCCAGATCTCTCCTGAGAGCTGCCACAAGCTGGAATATCCCACATTCGTCTACAGCACTAAATTGAATTTGGGAAAGAGGCAAAATCATGAAACAAGTTACCCTGTAAGCATATACAGTACCCTTCACAAAGCCCTTGACCGCTAACTGCGTATCCATCTGTCCAACCCCAACGCAAGCCTCTGACTTCCTATTCAGGTCTCCATAAAAAACAACCCTTACCACTTTCTTGCTGTGCCCATAGGGGTCACGCAGCACACAAGCAGGCTGTGAAAGAGTGCTACTTGCAGGGCTAAGTAGGACAAAAATTGGAGACTGAGCAGTGGGTGGGTAACAGAAGAGGTGCAAGCTTGTGAGGACAGCCACCCAGCCCGTGCCCAGGGCTTTGTCTCCCCCCACCCCTTGACGGACACCTCTACTACACCAATCTCCATGGAAGAATCCCATTAAGCTTTAACCCACACCACTTTTAGCAGTTCTAGGTGTAGTTCAGTAGTATCCACTCGTGGGATCACCTAACACCTTTTATGTGCTATAATAAGCAGGAGGTTGTTAATTATGAATAAGCAATGACGTTTTCTCTGAGAAAGATCCCTGCTGATACCAGCCCTGAAGAAGCTCTGCTTTGTTTTCTCTTACTGACTCCTATGGCCGTTTCTGACTCCCATGTCGACACAGCTTCAGAGCCTCCACTCTGGGCTTGTTTGTTCTGGAAATCCAAGAACTTATATTGAGCCTGATTTACTGCCAATGAGCTACCATCCAGGATATCATCGAAAATGTCACAAATTGGAGCAGCTGCAGCCTGACCAAAGGTAAAGGTGGCATAAGGATGTCAGTACATGGGCTACATGGTGCAGGATAGCAAGGGACTCAGTTGCTTCCAGATCTAACTATCCCAGCCGAATGTGGGCTTACCCTGGATGATGAGTTAACAAGGGGAAAGACTTCAGGTTCTCACTTCTAGATGTGAGAGTCTCACGGATGTGAGACTTACAAGGTGGACATTACAATAGGAGATATGGCCTGAAAAGTACTGCCCAAGAAAATCCAATGGGACAGCATAAACAGATGGAAACAAAGGAATCCTTGTTTGGGTCCCTTAAGATCAATACAGTCAGTAGGGCCATGCCCTCTTCATTGCAGTCTCTTGTTTAAATCCAGCAAACAGGAGTTTGAAGCTAGGCTTAAAGTTTGCTGTTTTCAAAGGTTCATTAGGCAGATGAACTACATAATTTTCTATACCGCTAATGAGACATTTCCCTGGTCAACAGACCCTGATTAGTAACACACTATCAGACTCTACTCCACAAGAGCACCCAAACACTTGGAATCAGATAAGAAACCAACCTCAATTGAAAATGTCAAATTCCAGAACTAGATTTTCTATACACCAAATGCAATATTAATTAAACCCTAAATATCAACATTCTAACAACGGGAAGGAAAAAAAGAACCCAGTTCTCTTCAGGTTATTCTAAACATTTATTTTTACTGCAGTATAGTTTGTATATGGATAAATTCAATGTATTTAACCATTTTAAATTGCCTAGTATATCAGTAAAAGCCACCCTATCATTATTAGTATAATAATCCTCTTTTAATACTGGATATGTACACATCAAGATGGATGGCAATTTATTAAAATGATAATCTATTAAATCACATGTAACGAGATTTAAAACTAACTAAATCTATCAGCTTTGGATCAAACTAGTTTTTTTACAGTTTGTTTTAGAATGACAGTTTCTGAATTAAGACATGCAAGACACATCTGAAGGATAATTATTAATTTTCTATTCTTTTATAAAATAAAGAAAAAAAGCAAAATCCTGCTGGTTAGTGAAGACTACAGATACAAAGTTCTCTCCAGGTGGGTATAATCATCTAGAGAAAGGAGTGGATAATGTTGGAATTGCTAAGAGTCATAATTACAGGATGCTAATAGTGTGCATTTTAATTATTTGTATTTAATCGAGGAGACAGTTTGAATTCTGAGTTGCATAAGAACACCAGTGGCATAGATACTTTTAATTATACACTCATCACACATCTTTCCACAATAGATTGTGCTCACAACAAATACCATCCAAAGCCTTTCAGAGTGCTAGGATGATACAGCTGGCAATACTTGCAACTTACTACTAGTGAGATGTTGTCATCACTAACCTAATTTTTGCCTTATGCTCTTAACACTGGTTTTAAGATTCACATAGGATTTCTGAGGTATTTTGGTTTCTCAGAAGAACATAAGAAATGTAAACATTGTTTTTTAGCTGTTTGTTAACTCGGAAGTGGTGATGAGAATGTGGCCTCACTCTCTTGCTGACCTCAGTTTGAAGTCTGGCAATGACAGACGCTAGGCATAAATAGTCCTAAGGGAACTAAAAACCTAGTGCTGCTACTGTCCTATGCCCTGACTGTCCTCTCAGCAAACAAATAGCATGCTAGCAGAGCAGACATCTGCATTTCTGTTTTTCAGGCAGAACTATTATGCCAGTAAATACACAATATTACATTCTAGCTCTCAGATTTCTTGGAGGACTAAAATTATGTTTAGATTTTATTATTCTTAATAATGCTTGCTTATGTTCACGTCATCCAGTAATTACTTTTAGTATCACTTTCGCAGTGAATGCCAGGTGCAAGTTGGACCCTATAAGCACAATTACATACTTCAGACAATGTTTCTGAAAGTAATAGAGGAAAACTGATTAGGTAAGTCCCTCTGACAAAACTCTATCAAATATTAAGCACATTCAATTGTTTATCGTGAAAGCTCCTCTTCTGCAAGTTCCTCAAAAAGCACCCTTCATGCTCAGACTCTTTTCATGATTCCAAAATCTTGGTACCTTAGAGAGTTAGTCTTTCTTTAACAAACCATAAGATCTGTAAAAACATTTGTAATGATTATGAATGCACTACAGTTTTTCTGTTTTTCAGAGCATAAAACCACTCAAATCGGGAAAACTTCTGAATTTTAATTAAGAACTCAAAATTCTTAATTCAAATATATCAACAGAAATTACATGACAAATTTAAGTTCTTTAATACCATAAAGTGCGTGTGTTGCAAATCACTCCTTATTTAGCCACATTTCCTAAAAACTTTTAAAAATTCCCACCAATAAATTCATTTTCACCGTAAGCTTAAATGGACCTAGTGTTATAACATCCCTCTATGCAGAATAGTAAATATGAAAATGAAATACAAAATGCACATCGGCTAAAAAATTTTGACCAATTTGAACTGACCATAAGAGAGTATTCAATGTAACTCCAACAGGGAAAAAGATCTAACTTTGTGCTAGAATACATATCCATTAAAACATGACTCTATATATAAATTAGTCAATTCTAGTTTCAACTTAATTGGCAAATGGAAAACGTATGATCATATGTAATTTGATATCCTGATATTACTCTGCAAAGAAAAACCCTTCCCTTAAATATTTCAAGCTCAACAAAAATATTATTTGTGCACATTAACTAAAAGGAAAGACAGGGCTGCTCTTTCAGAGTTCATGTTATTTTCATTTCAAATAGAGACTTAATGAATATAGCTAATTAATCACTTCAATTTATTAAGTTTCTACTAATGTAGAAATGAAAATAAGTGTAGCTGAAGAGGAAACAAAAACCATAGTGTTGTAGGAATAGAACTTTTAATATGATTTTTAAAAATGCTATGAATTAAAAACACCACAGGTCATTTACTTTGGATTCACTAGCTCTGAAACAAGCTTTACTACACAAGAATTCTCCAAATTACAGAACATTGATTTATAAGTATTTCATTCATAAACTACTTAAAAAATAAAAATGCTATTGTAATTTTGGAGATGTGTCCTTCCAATAATCTTTAATGCTATCTGGAATACATTAATTTTTGAACCCTTCAAACAGCTGCAGTGATTACCATTTAACACCTGAATTTAGCTCCAGTAGTTACCTTACCATCAGCTCTTGATATAAATCTCAACTGTTTTTTTTTTTTTTTTAAATATGCATATTCCGCTTGAGAATGAAGGAGGAAGAGGAAATACAAAGCATGAAAGCTGTTTAAGACGACTTACAAAGACGCATAATCTACTTAATATAAAATACTATACTGGATTTTGAAAAAAGCATTTTCCTACACAAGCCAGAATACCAATTTGCTCTTGGCGTTTAGGATCTTTCAAATCACTTTTCAACCCACTCCGACAGATTTCTGAGCCAGATGGATGTGGATCAAGAATGTGTAAACATATGGCAAAAATGGTAACCAATAACCTCCTAGAGGTGTATAATGATTCATTTCAAAAACATATATTCCAGAGTTATTAATAGACTTTTTTGTAAGTTTCATATTTTTAAAAGGTTAATATTTAGGGTAGTATAATTTTACTTCAGTTTTCTCCAGTGAGGTACTGGCACAGCAGAGTCTAACTGAACTGCCCGGAATGATTTCAATGCTTTGCTACAGTCTTTTGGGCAGTACAACATAATGAAATCATCCTGCATCAACACATGTTCTGTCATCCTCAACTAATTAAGAGGCTTTATTCCACCCACCCTGTTTCACTGTCAATTAGTGACGTCAACTAAAAACTAGAAATAAAGGGCTTTGGTTTGCTTTAATTTACATGTGTGTAAATGATGACGTATTTAATGTGAGTCAATATATACACTGGCTAGACTAAGTGTAAATGAAACCAGGAGACAGTGCCCTCGTACCGCTCTTGGAATCCTTCAAATGCAGTATTAGACAGTGAGGTAAAGATCTTTTTTTCAGCACTCTAAGACCCTCGTTAGTGAGTTTCTTTCTGTATTCACAAGTATACATATCTAGTTGTACAGCTCCATACTTCTGAAAAAAAAAAAAACCCAAGGAACAAACAGGATAAGACAGAAATTCGTATTGGTATGTTTCCTAAGCCAACTTTACACCCTCCATCTCCATAAAGGTGTTCATGACTTCTTTGTGATGATTCTTAAGGCTTTAAATGCCAGATTTTTAAAAGGCATTTAATACCTACAGATACTACTGTAACTAAGGACAAGGTGCCACAAAAGCATTCTGCTCAGTTGCACTAGTAGATGATACAGTTGGCTTCTCAAATCTTATGCTACTTAAGTTAACCTAAGGTCCCAAATGATCCTTCAGAAAAACTCATAGGAAAAAAATGATCCAATTCCCATCCATAGAAGGTTCCACTTCTCTCCCTGAAGTGCTAATGAGGTAAACTGGCATTTACCTACCCTCATAACAGTGGTATACAAAATAGCGTAATTAGTCTGTTGTACCACTCTTTGTTCCCAGCACTGACTCTCAGAAGTAAAATGAGCTGTGAATATCTGGAGAGCTAAATCTTTGCCACAGCACTACAGAGATGGGTAGGTTTCCTCACACTACTGCACATGTGTAAACAACATTTACATATTATGTTATTGCTACAGATTTGCCCTAACTGCAAACATGATCCTCTGATTTCTTTGTTTCTTTCTTCCCAATACTTATATTTATTTAGAAAGAGACATTTCAGGCTGTAACTTTTGCAAGCTTTTTGACATAACTGGTGACTTTGAAAAAATAATTCATGTGGGGATAGCATTTTGAGGAATAGAACATAACTGAATCAAGTATGGTTCTCGCATACAATGTTAAATGGTGTCCTTCTGGATTTGGGTATTAGTAATGTTCATGGGGAAACCACCTTAAGCTGCTGTAACCATCTAGCTTTAAAAATGATGTTGAAATGTGAACATGTTCTGGTGTGTGTCTTGTTTCCTACTAAGTAACTATGAACAGCATTAACATTATAAAGTTTTTACTGCAATCTATAAACTAGATAAGTCAGGGTAAACATCTGAAGTTTCTTTCTATTATTATGATAGAAACAGCAAGTTTCAAACTTAATTATATGTTACTCAGAACTTTTCTAAATAATTTCATGACTTTACAGTGCACAATATCGTGTATGTGCTACAGATGTTCTTTTTGAAGTCATAAATTAAAGCCTAAGAGTTTAGACATTTATACTAAGTTCATGTGACTTAAGGAAGTGGGACAGTTTATTCACACAATTGCTACTACATTAAGGAGAATCTACATGCATAGGAAAGTGTTATATCACCCCATGGAAAAGATTTAATGGGTTGAAAGCTCTGTGTAAAGAAGTCTAGACATTTTCAGATGGAATTTAGCAAAAGATGGTCATTATTTGATCATTCAACCTGTAAAAAAGATAAGCGAATTCACATATTTTTCCATGCCATGAAACTTACCATTATTTATCAAGCATTAGTTCTGATCATGTGTAAAGTTGTACACACTTTGTAGGTTCTACTTGATTTTTGCAAACATGTTAAAAAAATGAATAAAAAGGTTTAGAATAATGAATCCAGCAGAGTATAGGCTAGCATGGCTACAGTGTCTTCTTGTATATCTTTTCCTGAGATGAATGTATTAAACATTGATTCTAACTTATGGTGGGAAATAGAAAACTGTGCAAGCAAGCAGGACTGAAGACATAAATGTTCCTCGGTTTTTTTTGATATTTTTTTTTTGTCTTATTGACTGTAAGCTCAGGGCGGTCTTAAAACTGGCAAAAGTTTCTCAGTTAGACAAAATATTAGCCTGTGATCCTTTTTGATCTACTATTTACATAGCCAGTCCTTCTAGGTCAGCAGCCTAGATCTTAATCAGCTTTATATAACTATTTCTGCCACACAGAGAAAGGTTATAGAAAAGTCTGTTCTAACTTCTGTTAATAGGAGATACTGAATTTTCAATATACGAGTATAATTTTTTTGTATATATTCAATATCTAGAACCACATAATTTTACACTCCATGTCCGATTGTGTCAGTACCATTTAAAAACAAAATAAAACAACCTTTTCTTTCCTAAAGCTATATTAAGACAGTGTTAAACTGAATTTAATGTCTACAGGATACACCAGATTTGCTGTCAATTAGAAAAATTTGATTAGAGGAAACACCATAAATTACTTAGTCCAATCTACCACATTCAGAAACAGTCTCAATTAGCTTAGGAGAAATCTGAACCCTCTCAGGACAAAGGCCACGAGAATAACATTTGCTGACTTCTCATATCTACAGGCATAACACTGATAATAATGTACACAGGATTAAACCCACTAATACATTTTCTCGCCCATCAGCTAGCCTAATAATGCAACAGTAATGTAGACAGACCCCAATAATATGCCAGAACTCAGCACGCTTCTGTCCCTGCTGGAGACCCAAAACCAAGTGCAGGAGCAAAACTCTGACCAGCCTAATAAACAGGCTCCATTTCATATGGAAAGAGCATCTAGCAATAGCCACCTTTTCATTACATAAGAATTGCAGTATTTTTGCCTTTTATTTTTTTTATTATATGCTTAATTATCTCTCTGTAGAAACAAAATGCAAACAATCAAAGTATTAGTTCCAGATAAACAATGGAGACAACATTATTATGTATGGATATTTTCTGCTTACTTTTCAGGTCACTTAAGTTTCCATCAGCTATCAGGTTATAGTAATTATTTGCTTGTCTATAATTTCATGCCTAGTATATTTTTGTTACCAACAAAAATATGGTGCAACTACAACAATGCAAAGTGACATGTATTATTCAATAGAGGACCTTCATGTAACTTATATTAGCTTTTTTCTATTTTTGCTTGTGCCAGCAGTATTACCAGTGGTCTCCAGCACACAGCACAGATGTTCCTCTTACACCGTGCATGGTTATTTTTCAAGTAGGTTCTCAAAGCAGATGTTCAAATACTCTGTAATTTTCCCACAGCGATTGCAGGTTGAATTGCTGCCCTCCATTTCATCCCACTAAGGGAAAATCCTACTTCACAGATAACAGTTGACAGATAAAGACATTTGAACCATCTCTTCTTCTCTTCCCTCAATCAATACTTAATTTAAAAAAAAAAAAAATCACTGGTTATAAAAATACGGAAAACAACAACATAAGAACAGCTAGATAGGCTGACGTTAAAAAAGGTTCCTGAAAACATGATAAATCTGTAGTCCGGGGAAGAACTGAACATTATTTCTTTAACGAAATAACTTGCTGAGGGAAATAACAATTTGTCAAAATCAACAGCAGACCAGTGCTAGGCAGTAGTCAAAAAAGCAAAATAAATGCTAGGAATTACTAGGAAAGAAACAGAAAAAAAATACATCACAGTAAAAAAATATGCTTCTTGTACCTCCTGAATACCTGGATTACTCTTCTCTCCTAATCCTAAAAAGGACTAAAAAAAACCGGCAAAAAGTCAAGCAAAGTTAAGTAACAATTTCCATAAGAACAACTAAGCAAACTAGGACTGTTCAACTTGGGAAAAAAAAAAAAAAAAAAAAAAAAAAAGAGGAGTTAGAAGCTTACAAAATCATGAATTGCATAGAGATGGCACAGAGCCGACTAGACTATTCACTGGCTCTGTCTACACAAGTACTGGGAATGATCAACTTAAACTGAGACACAGGCTTGAAAGAAACAAAAGGTTGTGATTCAGTATACAGTGCTAGACTGAATTGTGTAACTCCTAGACAGAAGACATCGTGGATGCAGAAATTTTTGTGCATTGGGAGGTGAACTATTGAATGTTACTAAATAGAGAACCATACATATACTAAATACATAAATATCTAAATGATACAGAGCTCAGGAAATCCTGTGAGCCAAGATACAGTCAAAGAGCAGGAGAATATCTTGAGGAAGTATCATAGTCCCTTACACTGTTTTTATTTCTTTTCAGGCATCAGTATATGCTCACTTTAGAGTCAGGATATCATGCTCCATCGAATCCTGGTCTGAACCAGTACAGCTATTTTCATGTTCTAAAATTTTCCAAAAGACAAGGATCAGGTTTGATCCTTTCCAGAACTGGAAAACGTTCTCCCTACAATGTGGAATCAAAAAACTGAACTAGACAGATAGAAATAGGCCTAACTTAAAGTAGAAAAGCATACACACGGTGTCCAGTACAGTTAAGCCAAATCTCTGCCAGTCTGTCATTTGTAGGGTGAGCAGCAAGTTGAAAATCAGCTATTCTGTATATTTAAACGTTAATTTTGCTATGGAGAGTGATTCAGGAGCTCAGAAGTTTCTATGACAGCTTTATCTAGCTAGACAGTCAAATCTGCCTGTTGTTGACAAAAATGGATAAAACTGAACAATTATAAGTAGGGATACAGTGAGGCACCAACCAGCAGTTTGATGCATCCACACAGGAAGGAGGAGAACAACAATACTTGGGCACTTAGACTGACTTCACCTGCATTCTGGTGGTGTGTGAATAATGCAACAGCCCGGCAGAGGAGCTGGTGTGATTCTGCATTTGAAATGCTATGCTGCACTGAGAGACACAAACATTAGTAGAAGCGCAGCACTGCCCGGCTGCTAGATTTATCCTGGTTTGCATTCAAGCAATCAAGAGACAGGGGGAAAACTGGTATGGAGTTATCCTAAATTTTTCACATTCCAGATGTATTTCCAGACTATGAGGCTGTTTACAGACCTACTTATCTCCTAGCATGAATAATTTTGACAGATCTTGGGTTATTTCAGTACAGATTTGTGCTTTCTTTTGAAGTCAAAGCTTCAAAAAGGGGCTGTTTCCTCTTTCAAAGTTCTGCCGTACTGACAGGTGTTAGTCTGCTACACCTAGGCCTATTTTTATGGACTGTAATACTGACAAAGAAGAGCTTGTCTGTTTCTGAAATGTCAAAATATACACAACTCAACAGCAGAGAAAAGAAATAAATCTGCAAACACATGCACGTGGCTATCACATATATAATGTTTTTCCTTTCTGGATTGCAGACATATGATGCTCATCTAATACATGTGAACAGATTTGCTACTGTTGAGAGCTATGAAAGGTGTTCTTTCAAAAGCCAAATTGATATACAAGTATTTACCAAATATTTTAAATTTATTGAAACAAATGGCATAGTTGTCACAAAAATATTGTGTTAGAGAATTCTAACAGATAACTCCATCTGCTAACTTAACCAAATAGGTTCTCACACTTGCTAGCACTATGGGATTGGATTACATATTACAGCTCATTTTGGAAGATCTTTGTTCTAGGTTCTTTTGAGGTCTGTGTTACTGTCAAGAGCCAAGAGCTTTGACAGCTGTTGCCAGCTCTATGTGGTTTGTTTAAAACAATAAGGGAGTTGCCTAGCAACATCACATCACACATTTGGTACCCTACAGTATCTCACATTCCTAACTACTCTGCACATCCTCACAACTTAAAGGGACATTGTCAAGTTAGTAACCTTACATGAAAAGTGGGCTTACTTCTCTGTCCGCTTTAATTACCTATACGTGGTTACAGAAGGAAGATAGACTTTATTATTTAAAAAATTACTTGAAATTTGTTTGCAGCAATGTGTTTGATTTTTATCCCAAATCAGCAGTATCTGTTATCACCTGTGGCAAAAATGAAGTTTTGCTTAAAAACAATTTTGTAAAAAGCAAACTTTCTTAAAGAGTTTTTCCTTACTAACGTCGATCTTACAAAACCAAAATATTTTTCTCCGTGTACATAAAATTCCTATCACACATGATATTCATCTCCAAACTCTTTATAAAATATTAATTTACTGTCAAAAATTCATTGGCTCTTATTGCTGTTGGGATGCATTTGTAATCGAGGCTGTCAGAAAGACTCACAGGGCCTTCAGACTTCATCTGATCTCATAGATGGTTTAGGGGCCTTTGCTTATATGATCTGCACCCCACCTTTGGGATGAGGTCTCAACTTGATCTAATGTACCCTATGTATGAAACATTTCTGCAACAGCCACAATAAAGATTTCTGATACTTCAGTATTGCTCTACCTTTCAGAATGGTATGACAAGTAAAACTATCAATTTTTCCTATTTGAAAAGTTCTGAAAAACTTCAATTTAGATATACTGGTGGTGGGGTGGAGATGTGTGTGTTAATCTTTTTTTAAGTGAAATTTTAAAATTTGGTCTGTAAACATTTTTGGCATTGATCAAATAACTCTTGCTCTAGAGTAGCATGCTACTTCAAAACGTATCAATGAAAATTCCAGAGTAAAAAACCATGGCTGTCTTTATTGTGCAACAGGTCTCTAGACTGACCTTCTTTATGCTAGTCATTACATACAGTAGCACTTCTCTGGTTTCATTTGTTTACCATTCTTACCTCTTCTTCCTCATTCATTCTCCTTTTCTCCTTTTATAAATTGATTCATTTACCCCCTTTACATTATACTCTTTTGTACTTCCATTAATAAAAACTGAGGAGCATGTCTGCATTTTAAGTTTACTAAAAGCTCAACACTTGCCTAATTCTGATTTTATTGAAGTCAATACTGAAAGCCTACTGGTTATAATAGCAGCAAAGCTGAGGCTAGTACTGCTTGGGAAATCTCTCTCTCAAAATAAGCAGTGCATCCTTTCTTGGAGACTGTTCACTACTCATCAGTATGTCATTAAGTCACACGACATCACTGTAATCCAGATTCCTTTACTTTTGGATGTGTTGTCCAAGATATAAAATTTCCTTCAAAGCAGGAACTCCACTGAAACTGATGACTTCTCACAATCAGATTTAATTTCAATTAACTGGAAATGTGTCTTAAAAATCCCCTATAATTGCAAGGAAATTCCCAAACAGTTCTAATACAATGTCTTTGAGGAGAACCCAGAATAGAATCGTGAAAGGGGAAAATTATTAAGAAAAGCAAAAAAGACTATAGAGTAAGAAATTCATTAGAAGTGAGGAAGACAGCTCTACTCAACAAAGAGGTGAAATGAGGTACTGTAGATGAAAGAAAGAAAAATAGGAGGAAAAAAATGGAAAATGTCAATCATCATCAACATCACCTCTACCTTTTTTTCTAGTACATACTTCTATACTTTTATTTTTTAACTGCTGCAAAAGCACAAGGGAGGACAAAAGTATAAAGGATAGCCTTTAAAGATAAGAAACATGCTGCCAGGCATGTTAAAGTATTTGCTTCTCTTTTTTCCATCCACCCTCACATGGTGAAATCTCTTAATGTATTAGAGGTAGAAGTTTCATTTGCATCCAACAGAGAATTCAAATATACGTACAAGCAATGTAAAATAATGTAAATCTGTATGCAAATTGTTACAGCTCTCAGGCATCTGGAGAGTTGCCAGTACAATATTCAATCTGTTATTGTTCAAAACTTACTTAGAGACCCCCTAAAAAAAGAACAGAACAATTGTAAAGTATACACAGAAACATACACATAGTTACACATTTGTGAAGCTGGGAGTCAATATTCTAGTATTTCAGTGTGTAACGCCCTTTTGGGAAAATTTGGTTCCAGAGGTTCGTAGTCTTCAGCTATAATTTGGGACCAATTGAATCAAAGGATATAGCTATACAAGCACACATTGTTTACCAGCTAGCTAAGGTATGAACTTAAAATGTATCTGTTTCATGGTATGCATAAAAAATACCCTATTTTCACTATGAGATACATTGTGCCACTTTCATGGCTTTTTCATGAATTATTACCTTTTTTCCTATATTTGAAATCACATAGCTAGTAACTTATAATATTTCAGTTACCTTGGATCACAACTTTTATATTAATTTTTTTGTACCTTGCATGCAACTTGAGATACTGATTTTGCAATGTTAAAATATTAGCCAAAATGCAGAGATAGTAAAAGAAACTAAGAGACTTGCTGTCACTCCTACATATCAAAGTCCCTTTCACTTGTTCAGATGATTTTATATCTTGGCTGGTAATGGGGATTTTTTTGTTTGTTTGCTTGTCTCTTTTTAATGATCATCGACATGAGAACTTTAATTGGCATTTCCTAGAACCACCGGCAAATAATGAGAAGACATTGTTGAGGAAGAGGACTGAGAAAGCCGACTAAAGAACTGCTTGGCTTTCTCTAAGGCTCTAGAGAGCAAGAATCAATACTAAGAAGGAATAGTCATAATTCCATGAAATACCTCCTGAAAATAGCTATGTTTCTCACCCTTGCCACAAAATCAGTTAGCCCAGATCATCCCTCAGATATACATTTTGGATTTGCCTCTCTCCTCTTCGCCTCTGCTTTCTGTCAGTACTAGCCAGGACCTGATCTGTTGTCCTTAGGGCAACAATGCTCAACTTTGTATTTTATTGCAGCCTTAAACAGGCTGCTGAGGACCATATAATTACAAGGTCAATCCCTCTACAGATAAGATCAGTATGAGGAAAATGTCGAGATTTAAACTGCCATCATACGGCATACGCGAAGAATAAATTCTGTAGAATGAAAGATTATTACGCATTCAAATAAGACTCTGTTCAGTCTCTGACTATCCACTTCTTGTATTTCCCCAATACAATCTGCAACAGTGGGTTTTACTACATGTATAAAAACTACCAATTTCAAATATTAAAATTAAAGACACCATAGCATTTTTATTACAAGGAGTTAGCAAAAATCCTAGCCAAATTCCAGCTCCAAACATCAATGTTTGCTCTTCATTTTAGACCATCCCATAGTGATTATATCACAAGGTGTGTTCATGTCTAAGTTAGGAATTTTCCTTATGGCCACCAAAACAGGAAAAAAAAAAAAAAAGAAAGCAGTGCTTCCTTTCAGTTGTATCAGCAGATCAAATGCTTGTGAAGCTTAGAATATTTTTTGCTTGAAAAGACATACTCCTTGCAAGTAAAACAAGGAGAAAGAAAAAACCCAAACTAAAAATTTGTTCTAGCACATCAAATTTCATTAAATATCTTCCTCTATTTTTTTTTTTTTCCATGAGGAGTTACTGGAAACTATCAGAGTGAAGTAGCCTTCAAACAATAAAAGATTGCTAAAAAAAGTATTGTTACCCTGTTTTTTTTTCCAACCGTTATCAGCTTCTGCAAAGAGTATCAAAGCTCCTTAAAGGTAATCATAGCACTTTCAGATGGCTGCTCTGAAAAGTATTGCTACACCTCCCTGTCTTCCATTCACACCATATGACAATGATCAGAACTAGCTCTGATTCAGAAAGAATTGCTACAGCAGCATCATACGGGAAAGAACTCTGTTTAAATTTCAAAGGTATTACCTGAATTAATGAGCAGAGGCTTTTTTTTGATGTGTCATTTGAGCTACTTGATAAATGAGCAATGAAAAAAGATATTTTTTTTTTCAGGTAGGCCAATTAAATGTACAGTTATTGGATACATTTATTGGTATACATAGGACAAGTATTTAGTTTGTATTCAGGCTTACAACCTACTGAAGGACTAGAAGAATTTGGTTTTATGTATTTGGTTCCAAGCAATCTCAGTTTTACAGACAATTATTACAGTTATAGCAATGCAGCATAATAAAGCAAAATTCTTACAAGACAGTTACATACACCTACAAATATAAGAGTAGTTAGAGCATGTCATGTTTATCATTCACAATAATTTTGTCTCTAAATGGACACATTCTGTAATACGATGCATCCTATACCCTTTCTCCTCTTCCTACTGATCAAAAATAATGCTATGAATAGTAATGCTTTATTATAGACTTATTAATGAGTTGTAAGGAATGGAAAAATCAAGATCTACTTATTTTACTTGCTGGAAAAAATGAGTTAGTTTCAAGAGGTAATACTGATATTTAAGTTTGAAATAAATATTAATAAAAAGAAATTAAAAACACAATCACTTTTTAAAATAACAATTTTCCAACTTATTTATAAATACAAGGAGACACAGTCAATCCTACTACTTAATTTCCAGGGTCTGAGGGCAGGAATATCATCTGGAAAATAATGGCAAAAGTCTGTTTTATGATAAAGTTGATACAATCTGTTCATATGATAAAGAAACTTTTGGGACTGAGGGATTATATCACTGCATCAAATTAGGTCAGTAAAATGAATCCAGAAGGCAGAAGATGAGGAAATGATTGAAGGTTTTGAAGTTCAACATCATATAAAAGTGTCATGGAAGCTCAGCAAGTGCATAAATATCATCGAGGATGGCAACATTTCCTACTTCAGATAACAGGAAAAAAAATTATTAGCATAATTTAACTACGTATCAAAGCTAATTGCATGCCATCTGGAGAACAGAATGATGTGAAGAAAGGAAAAAAGGAAAGAGTTAAAACCAATGCAAAATTCAAGTCTGATTCTGAAAGAAGGTTCACAAATGATGACAAGAAGTAGAAGTAGCAATGACAAATGGGTTGATGTCACAGAAAGGAAAAATCACGATAAACCATAAGATTAGGCAGCTGCAGAGTAAGAAAATACAAGCAGCTTTTACTAGTCAACACATTCTGCAGAGCATAACTGTATCCCTATTACTGATGCTTTACTCAGCCTCCTCTTAAACTTTAGCAACAATAAACGCCATCATCTTTTGTGACTATGTTTTCCCACCTCTACTCCTGTCAGTTTCTCTTAAATATTTTTCTTCTTTAAATTTAAAGATTATGTGAGATTCTGAATAAAGGATGGTGGGTACATAACTTTTAAAAAGCACATGCTTCAGTGGATGTTGGGCACCCCCCCACCTCGCTTCTCTGCCAAAAGAAACCCTGTGATCCTGTAAACTCCTCATCAGTGGCCACTTAGCCATGGAAAGTGCCTGGACTTTTTAGATCATCTTATGTTTTTCGCTTCAAAGCTTCCTAGAACTTGTAACTATGCTTCTGAGCATATGCCAAACTGCCACAACCCTGGTAGGGTTGAGTAACTCTAAGACTGACTTCTATATAAATCCATTCAATTTGCATTTATTTCAAGCTGAACCTGTACCATTACACTGGAAAGAAATCAACATAGCTGAGTTCAAGAGAGATTCTGCATTCTGGTAGACATTTCTCTATTCAGTAACTCTTACTCAAACAGTTCAGCTCTTCATTTGATACCTCGGTTGACTTCTATATAAGACAAAAAAAGGGCAGAGATGACAATTTTCACCAGAAAAAAATAAGCCAAGCCTGCCATTAATCATTAGATTATTATTTTTTTAACTGAGATGTCTGCAGAATTAGGACATTTCTTTTTTCAAAAATAAAGTAATAAATTCTGTTCAGCTTTCTGAAAGGTGGTTTGTAATAGCTAGCCTGACTAGAAGGAGAAGTTTTCCTTCACCTCTGAAGATTTAGCAAGGATTTTTTCCTTTGTATTTCCTTTTGCTTAGCTCTAGATGTGCAAATGAAAACTTTCAATTGCTCAGTGTGTTGGCTGCTTTGCATTCCACCGTATTTCACTTAGTCTTTCATAGCACATATGGGAACGTCTTTGTTCCACACAGTATTCCTAATACCCACATACAATTCGAGATCTTAAGCTTCTGATCTTAACTTCTCAGTGTTAGAACAGTGTCTTATCACATTTGATCAAGATGAATGATTGTCACTATAGATGCATATATACTTTATATAAAGAATCCTGGAAAGTCCTCAATAGCAGTGAACAACGGGGCTACATATAATAATATGCAATTTTTTTCCACATGGACTATGGCATCTATTATCCTTTGTTAGTTCACTTATAAACCAAACTTATGACTGTGGAGAAGTAAAATTTAATGATAGAAAAAAGGCTTACCCTGGTTCTACAATCACTGAAAAGCTTGGGAGAATTGCATTTAGCAGCAAAAACTAATCTTTCCCTCTGGAGCAGATTGGTGTGAATGAAAGCCATTAGGCAACTGGCAAAAAAGTAAACTGTAGAGATTAATATTCCATGCTCCCAATGCTGGCACCTAATCAAGCTGTAAGTTTCCATAATTTATGCTTGGCAAATGTACACTTCTTTCTTTGAAAGTCCCTTTGAAATATTGGACATTTCAGACGAAGGCCAAAAATATTTGTTAGGATGGAAAGAGTGAATCAATCAAGCAGAAACATAAAGAGAGCAGCAAGCAACAAAATAAGATGCAAAGCACCATTGACTTTGGCTACTTCTGCAGTGAAGTAAGTATGATCTTGTTGTGGTTTAGGCCAAATCAGCCAATGACTGACGACAGATTCTCTACCCTCACTTCTTGTTCCAAGAAGAGGGGGAGACTTGAAGAGATTTACATATGTTTGAAATGTACATATGCCAACTGGATGCTTAAGAGCTCAAAGACATTTATATGCAGCTAATTAAATAATACTTTGTGTGCATCTAGCTGATGCTGGTTGAGGTTTTCCATTCTATTTCATCTGTGATCAATTCCAGGGCCTACCTAAGAGCTTCTATCAACTGTGCTGTTCTAACATGGTGCTCTGGTGTGGATTGTAAAGTGTAGCAGGGTCTGTGAGTATCCATGTGGTTATTCTATTTGGTTACAGTGAAAACAACACACTGTTCTTTGTTTTTGCAGGGACTAGTTATAAAGGTGTTTTCATTTGCTGATGCTTTTTAGAAGTACCAAAATTAATTGCTTTGCTGATACATAGAATTAACTTGAGTTCATTGAAGCTCATCCTTTATTGATTAGCTTCTTTATACAACACCTGAAAACTTTTGCATAATGCGAGATAGCTGACCTAGTTTTCAGATGCACAAATCCACTCCTGACCGCTAACATCTGCATTTGAGCATGCACTGAGGCTGCTACAATTTGACAGCAATCTTGGGATCAGCAGTAGCATTAATGAATTTTTCAAAATGGATACAGAAGGTAAAATGTTTTGGCTTATATATGTAAAAGTAAATTAATATACACTGACAAATTCTCCCTTTCTCTTCACAAAACTGATGGCATATTTGGATGAATATGTTCACTTTCAAATGCTAGTTAATACAACATCAACAGTAACATCATAGGAAAGGATCTTTCAGAGCTGTTAAGTTTCCTGAAGTTGGTGACAAAATTGCAGTCGATTTCAGCAGGGGCACAGTTACGCTAACCCTTGGTCTTTATGGGGGAAAAAAAAAATAAATAAATTTCAGATCCAAAAGTCTCACACCAGCAGAATCCAGAGTTCTTGTGTTAGTTACTTGGTCGTTTTGTACAGCATAGAAGAATATTTCAAACACCGGGTGGAGAGTCAGCTACAGTTGTTACATTATGCACAGAGCTGTCTTTCACTCAGAAACATGGAAAACCAGGGAATAACTCAAATTCCACCTTTTTCCAAGCTTCTTTTTTCTGAGGCCACTGTAAGCTGCAGGGTGACAACACTGTCACCATTTTCCATTGAAACCCCAAAACTGCATCATCTTTTCCAAACTTCAAAAGAGAGAGCATGACTCTCTAATCTAGTGTGTAATTCTTCCCATAAAAGTGGGAATATTCCTTTAGTTTCCAAAATTTCTCATCATATCTCTCTCAACAGTTGAATCAATTGACATGAACATCAATTGACTCTGATTGGACTATATGCCTATACATTTTTACCTAAAACAAACAAAAATTAAACCTTCATTTTATTGTTTTTAAAATTTTTTCCCCAATCAAATTGGAAACAAAAAGAATACTAAAGCTTTAAGTCCCTGTTTAGCATGAATTTTTCATGCCATGATTTGTACTTTGGATCAAACATGGTAAGGACTTTAATATGGAAATCTTTGACCAAAAACCAGGCTACCATCTACCCTTCACACATTCTATTTTCAAAATAAAAACACATCCAGCTAGTACATTTTAACAAAATAGTGTATTCTAGCAAAGCCGTATTTCCCCAAAAACATGCATCTGGGACTCTGATAGACAGATATATCCCAAATATTGAAAACCTATTTTTTTTTTCCTTAGTTATGAAAGCAGAAGATAATCTGATAATTATTTTCCATCAACTCTTACTTCTTTCAGTCTTTCCGTCAAGACAAAGATAACTCTTATCTATTTTTTTTTCTATTGTACACCTAAGGGTAAAATATCTACCATGAGTCTATCTTTCTCTGTGACTGATATTGAATTCATAACAGTGTGGTTCAGTGCATATTTAGATTTAATCTGTCTACTATTGGCTTACGATAAACACACAATAGTTATAAACATAAAATAGCTACCTTTTGGGACTGATTTATCTCCATAATTTACAAGGAACAACATTTACTGCTCAAAGTCAAATCAATATAAAAAGGTGTATCACCTAGATGATCTTCGGAGGTCCTATCCAATCTTAATGATTGTATAAATTTTGTTTCTCAAATTATTTTTCTCCAATAGAGAGCTCAACAACTGTGCAGTACTGGTATTTAGTCTAGAAGAGTAGAAAAATTTTTGATTTAAAAGTTTATATAAACATGTAAGAATAATATTTGTGACTGTGCTTGACAGTCAAGTGATACCAAAAAGACAAAAGAAAGCAAAAAGTGAAAGAAAAGGAGACAGAAAAGAAGAGAAGAAAGAAAAGGAAAAGCAGTGACTGAACATTATAATCTATTATTTCAAAAACAGATCAAAAATCTTTCATTGAATGGCTATATTTTGGAATGAAATCCCACTTTTGCCCAATTCTTAGCTTTGGTTAAAAATATTTTTTAAGGTGAGGTGTTGGACATACATGCTTGAATGAAGAAGGAATGAACAATTATTAAAAAGACAGTCAGAAGGTCAGTCACACATTATTATTATTTTATGCTACAAGAAGGTAAAATAAACATGCAGAGAATATAAATAAGGACAGTCCTAAAGAACTCTTTGATGAGAGAACAATGAGTAAAGAGATAGTCAAAGAGACAGAAGGGCTATGATGAACAAAATAAAAGAGAAAAAAAACTTATATAACTTATTTGAATGCTAAATCATGGAAGTAGAAAATTGTAAAAGGAAACAGGTCTCTGCACATATTCATTTTGAGTACATTGCTGAACATTCATAAACAGCTCTAATGGAACAAGATATTCATAATCATTTAAGGTTACTGAAACAGCAAGGCCTTAGAAGGATATTAGCACAGTCTCTATCATAACATTTCTTTTATCAAAGATATCACATTATCTTTATTCTCTTCTGACAGTGTTCCTATGCATTGTTTTTCCTTAGGATGCCATTTCTTTTACTCCTTTTGAGGATCAAAGAACTTAGAATTTAAATGTTAGATCAAGCAGTATAGTCCTTCCCGCTGGCAGGAAGGGTTGCGCCACACAATATCCATATGCCCTCAGACGTGTACTTGCAAAGACAACACTTAGCTGAGGAAAAAAAATTGCAAGACCATGACAAATGTCTCTTCAGGAGAACTCAAGAAGCAGAAACTGCACATGGTTTCATACACTATGACACCATATGCATTCTTCAAAAATTATTTTTATCTATCAGAAAAGGAATATAAATATCTGAATTTTTATTTCCTAGATTATTCAGAGACACAATAGAAAACAGGAGGCACAGCAAATATGAAACATCTTTCTGACATTTCCTGAGTTCTACCTGCAAAGAAGAGGGCCTCAGGTCTCTTAAGACAATATGACGCAGTGCCTAAGAACAGATGCTCAAATACTGTTATCGTTACTGTTATTTACTTCCCTGTTGAAAGGCAGAGCTTGCTGGCACTGGCAGAATACATGGATTTCAAACAAAAAAATATGATTTAAAATTATGCTTGCATTACCTGAATTTTGTATGTGGCTGCTGTTTAAAATGGTTCTTCTAGCCACATTGTACCATCTTACTTGCCACAGAGAGAGCTGAAATATTTCACCTTATGGACTGAAAATTCTAACCACTCAAAACTAGCTTTTTTAACTTAGGAATGCATTCTACCTATATTATGTTTGAGCACATATATACATATGAATTTCTCCCTGACGAAGAGAAACTGATTAAATAAATTTCAATTTTCTATTTTAAAACACTAACTTTTCTAAATTCTGAATTTCTAATTTCTTAAATTTGCTAAATAAAATTGAAAGACAGGCTCCTTTCTGACTGAAATTTTTGTGATTTTTGAGCTGCAGACTACCTTGGCTATCTTTTTATGATAAAAAAATGCTCACAAATGCTCATTTGTTCCCAAAACCACCAAGAATGTGCTCTGACTCTGTAAACACAGTGGCCCTGGAATCTGTGGACCACAAAAGATAACACTGCTGATAGACTTCTATAATTTCAGGGGTTATACTTGAGTTCATTGTGTGAGCTGGCTAGAAAACAACTTTTTAATAGTAATTTCAGACAATATCATGTAACAGTGTGTATCTCTACCAATATTTTAGGATTTTTTTCTATAGCCCTGGAAAACTTTAGATGGATAATAATTAACATAGCCTATGCACATGAAGCAATAAGTCTCTTATTTTTTTCAAAATTATTCAGATTAAGTTGATAAAATAAAAATCTGCATGCCACTCTAAAAAGATAAAAGCTACAAAATGCCATTCACCAGCCAGAACATATTTCATCTTCATGCATAAACATTCATTGGGCACGAAATCCAGTCATCCATCACAATAAATGTATTCAAACATTTTATAATGGCAGAGGATAGGTTAGGAAGTGGGTTTTCTGATAGGAAAATATGGGTATGATAACTAACATGACTAACAGTACAAGCTCAATATAACGAAAGTAAGTAAACTACCAGAGAATTAAGACTTAATTGTTAATGCAAGCAATGACACCTTTTATTATGCAGTATACTCCTATATTGCTTTTTGAGGGATATCATGCCAATGTTTCATTCATAGTTCTACTGCCAAGTTTAATTAGTTACTGTTCTGAGCAAAGCTGGCAAAGGGAATTCTAGACTTAATTTACCACTTTAAATAACTGAGTGAATTCAACATATTAGCCAACTCATTAGCAAAACTTCTGTCCTATAACTGACACACACTGCATGTGCAATTAAATTTGGTATGAAATAATCAAAACATCACAGTGTGTCAGATTTAAAGCTTTAAATCCCCCTCTTTAACACTATATATTAACAAAGTGCAAGTAAACATACAACAACAAAATCACAGTTTTAATGAACTGCATCAAGACCCTTCTAAAAGAAAAGGAACAGTCCATTAGCAATTAGTTTGTAATTGCATGTCTCCATGTCATCTTAATGAGAGCAGATAATAATTTTTTGTTCTGCCTATTAGTTTCTCAGCATGATTGATTTTGGTTTATACTACTTCAAGATAACTTAGTACTACCTCCTTCAGATTGCTTATAATTTAGTTCTTTAATTACAGTACATTGTTCCAGCAAGTAGCAATCTCAAGAGAACTAATCATCATACTACAGACATATTACTTTAAAGTACACATTGAAAATATGCTGTGATTTTTCTGGTATTTTGTTGAATATTACAACAGTTCCCATTAAATAAATAACAACAGAGAATAATAACTGTTAAGTGCTACTAAAGATGGATGGCATAATTATGACTAAACTTTTACTTGCTTTTGGTTTGCTCACATACTATACACTGTAGAACGGTCAGGTTGCCTTTAAAAATGAAGCTATAGAAAACTGTGGGTAAGAATTCTCTAAAGAATTAGAAGTTTCTGGAGACAATTATCTCAAGTGAACATGGTTTCAAACTTGACTTAAATTGTAGATGCTAGAAGCAGTAAAGGTGATACGGGATGAACATAGATAAGGAATCTGGCAAATTTTTGTTTAATAAAATTAACCTGGCAGATTAACACTACTCACTTCTGAGAGACCATGCCTCCTACATATTTTTGTACTTTAATTGGAGCTCCACCAAATACTGCTTACCAGAAAATTCTATATTTTATCTTTATTCAGCAATGAGTATACTGTATAATATTATACAAAATGAGCATCCAAGGTCAGGACAGCACCAAAGTAGTTCAAAAAGCTGGGGGGTGTCGGAGGAAGAGTGGAAACAAAGCACCACCAAACCGTAAACATTCGACCAGTGAACACGATGCTGAGAATATGGGATGTAGTATACAGTAAGCATAACAATTCTGTGCAGCCTCAGAAGGGTAAATACTGCATGCGCCTGCATCTCTCTGTGCCCATATGGGAAAAGAAAAGTGCAGTTTTGAAAGGGATGAAATTTACTTCTTCAGCCCCTTGCAGAAGTCATTCATTGCTGCTTGTAGGACAGTTTTCCCTCACATAAAACACTAAGGAGTTCTACCAAAAGTGGGTGACATGAGTAGAGAAACCAGTTTGGCTACTTTAGGTCTCCCCTTGACAATACCACTTAAGCAGCAAAAGATAATGCAGGTGGGAACAAGTTACAGGGCTTCTCTGTGCAGCAAATGCTAAGGGGGAGTGTTGAAAGATGCACTCACAAGGGAAGCCTACAGAACCACGGTTCCCACAGGCCTGAGCAAGAGCTAGTTGAGTCAGTTAACAGAAGCAAATCTGTATTTTGATAATGCTAACACAGATCATAGGAAGCTATTTCCATTGCCCTTTGTCTTTCTTGTAAAACCCAGGTCAAAGAAGGAATAGGAAATTCCTGGAATTCAATCTAAACTCCGTCAAAACAAAACAATAATTTTTTCTTGCAGTAGAGCCAGTATTTAACCTTACGAATTGAAAAATGTAGTGTTTACTTTCCTCTACATTCCTTCCCTCTGGAGGAGCAAAATAATGTCCAAGGAGAACACCCTTGATTTCTGTTACATCTGTTTACCATAGTGCTAGCAGTTAGGTGTGATTTAGCCCACTATAAACAATATTATAAGATTAGATCTCGCTTATTAAAAACAGCATTTAAACTCTCTGTGCACTTTAGTGATAAGATCTGTACTGGAGAACTGCATGTATTACATCTAAGCAGATAAAGTTTAGAACAAAGGACTGCAGAACTACCTGTGAAAAACAGAACCTGGAGCAGGGTCAGCATTCCAATGTAAAGAAAGAAAAGCGACCATATACACTCCACTGACAACCTAAATATACATGTAAGTGATGTTATATAGGAATGAGAGTTCAATTAGAACAAAATGTTCTTATAGACAGACTTACTGGTAATACTGAAGAGTTTTTTAAAGCAGTAGCATAAAACTTCAGTGTCACCCAGAGAATTACTATAAGCAATTGAAACCTGTGCAAATTGTCTTCATGAATGGCACTGAAGAGTTATCTTGGCATTCATCAAAAAAGGGAAATCTGTCCTGCTGGTAGAGAGAAGGAAAATTATCTGCTAGACATTCCTTTCAATTCCCAATTACATTCTGCTCCAAACTTCATTGCTATGTAATAGAGTCCACATTTGAAATCCTCACCTCTTACAAACAGCAATAACAATGATTTAGCTCTAAGCGTGCTCTTCATCACAGCTCTTTATAAAGACTTCTGAGTGACAGGATCCTCTTGTTATAATTATGGAAACTAACACACAAATGAGGTGACTTGCCCAAGGTCACACAGCACTTTGATGACAGAGATAGAGACAGGGATACAGATAGCACTCATTTCTTCAATTCTTCTCACTCATCAGGAATATCAGACTATGGTTCAGATTAAATTTAGGTATGACAAACTCATATTCACGTGCCACAAACAAACCATTTTATCGCTCAGTGCATATATCTGTGTATTTAGATCCAGCAAGTCGAACTCTTTAACGACAGAGTTTATGTTGTTTTAACACATCTGATGGCACCTTATCCAGTGTGTAGCAGGAATGCCATTTTTTTCTGCAGCACACAAAACCAGTGTATTTTCCTGAAAGCATGTGACAACAAAAAATAACTTTTGCTTGTAAAGTAAAACCTTTGACATTATTACTATGTTTTTATTATGAGACAGCCTGCTGTATCATTCAAAGAAGGATGTGGATTTTGTAGAACAACTAATAGTGATTTATGCTTTCATGTTAACCAAGTCACCAGCAATTCTGTTCAGTATAGAATAAATTTACATTCTAGGAGATAAAACATTCAGAGCAAATGGACAAGGCTCAGAAAACTAATTTAAAAGCCATTTCTATTGTGGCCAGTGGAAAGGATAGATACAAGAAGACAATGCTGACTTTCTTAGCTAAGAGACTTAAAGACAAGCAGGCTTTACTGACAGCTGAGGAAAGTGTTCTCCACTGCATGTTTCAAACCATTAGAAAACAATGCTGTGTGCTTTTAAGCTCACTCCTTGTTTCACTGAGCTCCAGGTACACATGCAACTGTGATACACTATGCAATTACAAATCTACGTGTGGAACAGGTAACAGGCCGAGATCCTTTGTACTTGATTCTGTAGAAACAAGACACCAAGGTTGTCTTCTCCCCAAAGAGTACACAATCTAAGCATAAAATGAGACAAAAGACAGACTGGAAATTATGAGAATCATTTCCAGCAGCGCTAAGTAAAATAAGACTGCTCAAATTATGTATCTCCTATTAAATTGCTGTAAGATATTTTCTGCATTTCCCTGACTACAGTTGGGAAATCTATCTCCAGTGATGTTTCTCTCTCATGCCATCTTATGAGGCTTGACATGTCCAACAAGACAAAGCATGACACGCATGGCACCCAAAGCTGCCTGCTGATTGTGACTTGTTACAAGATTTGGCCTGTTGCTCTAGCAAAAATCCTCTTTCCCACAGGGCACTCACTGCTCCTTACAGCACTGGCTTCCATGGGTGTCTGGGCTGAGCCAAGCACAATTACCTTGCTGCAGTGTATAGAAAGAGCAAAGTGACAGGCCTCCCCATGCTTCTCCAAGTGAAGGGCCTAGTTAAAGCAGGTAATAACCACTGAGAACCTTCTCTATGAGCTAGAGCTCTATGTTGGTCCCACACATGGACAGTAAAACTTCTAAAGTATTTGGGGATTTCTGGAGCTGAAAAGCACTAAATGTCAAGTCCTATAGCCTTCACCCAGCCACAACTGCCATTAGTGATAGCTTTGAGAAGAAATTTTCCTAAATAAAAAGAACAATTTTTTTTCATAATAAGTGCATATAACTTTCATTTATTTTCAGCTCAATAGGAACTTTCAAAAAATCCCTAAAATGCCTAAAAAAGAAAAATCTGTTCAGAGTCTAAGATAACATAGCAGTATTGCAAGGTAAAACAACTATTGGCTTTCATAAACTGAATAAAGTCAGATATTTTGGAAGCCTTACTCAAATTAATCAAATTCAAGTGCCACAGAATTTGTGGTAAGCATAATGTGGAGATTGGCCCAGTTGTCTATAGGACTCCCAACATCAGTACTTAGGTTGGAATGTAATACTACCATAGATTTAAAAGCAAACAATAAAGACAACAACATATTTCACCATCAGCTGAATACTTATGTATCTCACTACATGAAAAAAAATGAGGGCCATGCATGACACAGATTATGATTCTATAATTGAATATATTCTTAGAGTATTGGTCTTTACATAGAATGAGACCTATGTCTCATATTTTTTCACTGATGGAGCTACCTGTAGCTGTTGCCTTACTTAAAAATTGTATGCAAGATCTCTCACTGCTTGCATCTCAAAACAGTGAATAAATCAAAGCCCTTTGTTCTACTACCTTTCTCCACAAAGGTAAATGTGCCCACCCTCCATCAAAATAGTTCTTCATCCACCATGAATAATTATATAATTTATAACAATAGAAAGAAAATTTTAGTTACTGAAATACTGGACTCAAAATCAGTAGGAATTTTTAACTATTGCACTAAAACCTTGAACTGTCAGTGAGCGGGACACGACTCAGCTAACAGCTGAACCAAAACCACAGTAGCATAGCCAGGGCCCTTCTTTTTCTTTTTGCTACAAAATCATGAACAAAGATTAATGCTGAAGCAAATGGACCGATGAGGAAAGAGAGAATGAGTTTCTGATCCACAGTACCTGTATAGGAAGCATTCTGCCAGCAGCCTCCCTTCAAAGCCTCCAACTTAACAGTGTCCTCCAGTATTTACTGGATAAGCAATGGAAAGGCTACTGACAGAAGAACAAACTTAGTTTTAAGGTATTGAAAATTTTTTTACATGGGTTCTAAACAAAACATGTACAACAAATACAAAGCCATACAAAAAACCTGCTTGGTTTAACATTTCATTACAAACTGGGAACCTAGCCCACAGTCACCGAAAGCTTCACAAACTTTTTGTATGTACTTGGGCCAAGCTACTTTATGGTTTCACATCGAAACCAGTCAGAATTTGTGGGTTTTACATGGTTTGCTGTGTGAAATTGGGTGAAACCAAGATTTCGCTTAGAGTTCTGGGATCCAGCTGAATCCAAACACAAAACAAAAGTCAACGAGCATAAAAGCAAGTAGATTAAAGGTTTGGTTTTTGTTTTTGGTTTTGTTTTTTTTTTTTTTTTTTTAAAGGTATTAAACCACTAAACTTTCCACAGCTATGAAGAGCACCTCTTTTTCAGATCATTCAACACTAATCAAATATCAAGGACAGTGTTCAAAAGTCTTGTGGTCTTTAAAAAATCTGCATTCATTAAGCTCTGAAACAGCTTAGTTGAAACTGGTGCAAGCAAATTTTGTGGCAACAGTATTTAAGTTGTAGTCTAACTTCCACAGACTTTACTTAAATTGCTTGGAAAAGAACTGAAGCTGAATAATATAAGGATTTTTTACAGGTAACTGGGAAAATTTCTTAACCCCCCCTGCCCTGATCAAAATAGAAGATTCTAAAGTTAGCTAAGGTAATATAACTTCTTCTTAGAGGCAAGACATGAGTACAAAAACATTAAGACTAAAACATGATTAAACGGAAGTGACAGATTCTGATTCTCTAGTGCTTAGTACCCTGCATAGACACTCACACGCATTAAGAAAGGACTGTAAAATGGAAGCCCAATTTTAAAAAACCAAAGGGGCAGGAAATTTTATAATTTTACCAGCAGAGAACATTGATGCAAGATTCAGGATAGGAAAGACTCAGTTTCATGTTCACAAGCTCATGTTTCAAATTCTGGTACGCTACAAAGAAGTATTCTAAAACCATTTCATGGATACAGGAAGAGGAATAGTAGTTCACAGAATTAAAAATGTAACAGATTTGATCCAACCAATTGGGAAAAAAAATACAAACCAGCATTACTACTGAGACTGCAGAAGAACAATAGCTCTCAGACTAAGTTTACATGTGAAATCTGAATATGTACCAAAGAGCAGTACGTAACCCTCTGTTAAGTTAAAAGAATTGTGGTATAAAGGGAACAGAAGTGATATGATCTAGGTTAATTAATAACTCCAGGTTTTCACTCTAAGAAATATCTTCTGAATTAACTGATGTTAAATTTAAGCTGTTAATCCATCTTAAAACCAAACTCCTAACCCATGTAAAAAATTGAAAGCATTTATTTTCTCATGCTTTTCAATCTGCATTAAAAAGTCAACTATGATTTGGTTGCTATCAGTGTTCATACCTGTATCTAAGGGGTAAGTACTGGATAAGAAGAGAACAGTTTGAAGCATATCTAGACAAATTAGATGTTTTTAGAGTGACTGGGCATGACAGATTTAATTTTAAAGTACTGTACCAAACTGCTAATGAAATCTCAGAGCCATTAGTTGTTCTCCTTTAAAAGTCATGGCAAACAGGAAAGGTCACAGGAAAGGTCAGAAAAAGGAAGGACACAGAAACGTAGACCAATTGGCTTAGGTTCAATATTCAAAAAAACACTATCAATAGTTTGTTTAAATTATTCCAAACAATAAACCGGTGAAAGCTAACATTCAGAACAGATCTGTCAATAATAAATCATATGTTCCTACTCTAGTTTTCTTCTAAAATTAGGCAGCATGGATAGAGAAATCAATAAAAATATTAAAGTTTAACCTTCTTTTTATTTTGACTGATTCTCATTGCATTCTCATAAGCAGGTTATAGAAAAAATGGTTTAGTTTAAACTTCTGTAAAAACTTTGCAGAGCTGTCTGACAAACTACAGAGAATGATTATTGTGGACCTTCTCCCAAATGGAAGGATGCACGCACCTGCTGCAATGGAGCAAGTGTTTTCTACATATTGAAGGGGGGAAAACATAAAAAGGTTGACAGTGACACTGTGAGGAATTGAAAGTAAAAGACAAAAATAGAACTTCAAATGATAGTGACAAATTAGTAAAACTGGAAGTCAGTAAGGCAAGTGAAAATTCCATTAGGCAGAAATAAAGTGTACAAAGAATAGGCATCTCTGAGTAGGTGGTACTTCCATATGAAATTGAATGGGCTTATAATTTGTCACAAAACTTGAACATAACAACTATATTGTAGCATTTGGAATAAGTATATACATAATATCCATATCCAAGAACGGTACTATAGCCTGCAAGACTTGTGAGGTAATCAATCCTTCTTTCTCTACTTAGAGCTAATAAAAATTCAGTTGATGGACTGTATCCAGCTTGAGACAGAAAATTAGTGCCTAACTGGAAAGACCTATCAGTAAAGATTAAGTAGGCTGAAAATGTTTGAATGTTTGAGTGGAGATTGTAGGAATTCTGCCTCTGAAAGTCTTTGCATTCGAGACAAACTATTGCCCTTTAAGAATTACAGAGAGCCTACTCTGTATTGGAACAGGGTTAGATAAGAACTCCAGTCTGCCATCTGGAGTTAAGAAAGCAACTCTCACTCCTCATTGCAGTGAACATTATGCAACATCCTCCCCTCTCTCTTCACTTTAAACATACCACAAAGACAGTCAGTCCAGCCAATACCTGGCCAGTCTTGAGTGAAGAAAATAATGTTTTTTCGCTGAAAACTACTATAATTAGATGTATTCATAGCTGCCTTAGAACTAGAATTGTATAGATTCATTTTCTTGTCTTTGATCCAGATACATAGCATAACATTACTAATTCCTCAAGACTTGTGAGGTTATGTGTTTAGTATTAGTCACCAATAATTAATTACAATCACCAGTACACTTGATGACAATGGGATTGCTCAAATTTGCAAGTCAATTAATCAAAATATTGTTGTGTCTTCATTTAAGTTGATTGTGAGTTACCAAGAGAGGAAAAAATATCACTCTATTTGCTTGGAAAGCAGAGGGAGAGAGCGAGAAATGGGGATAAGACAAAAAGGAATTGAAAAATATCCTTAAGATTAATCAAAACTATATTGTTTATACCTGACTAAGAAAACAGGAATCAGCACAAGATTGATGGCATGCCAAGTAATTAATTTACATTGAGGTTAAATGAACATTCTTGAACAATTGGACCTGGCAGGCATTCTTGAAAAGTCAATACAGGATCAAGCAAAACACTTAGAGAACCATAGGAGTGCCGTGTCTGTCCAATAATGGTACCTGTGGCTTAAAAGCATGATGTCTGCTAATGCCACTGTGCACAAGAAATTTCCAAGTTCAAGAGGTTACTAGCAAGCTTGGTATGGTAACTGTTAATTAAAATAGTAAATGTTAAAAAAAGAGACAGTTTAATCTCCTATAGAAAATAGTAGATTTAATGGTGAAAGGTGCATAACTTACAAGAACAAGATATAATATTTGTGTTTAAGAAGAGACTCTCACACTATAAGGCCAGGCACTATTAAAATACATGGATGGATGTATGATTGTGCATTAGCAAAGGCTGTTCTAGCTGAAGAGATTTATGTAGAAAATATGTTGTATCAAAGACTGTACTTCAGCCAGTCAAAAATCTCTAACTTGTCCACTGTGGCTCCTAAAGAGTCACTCATTTTACCAACAACACCTTTCACTACTTACAGGGGTAGACATTACCAGCTGGAGAATAAAAAAAAAATAAATAAAATTACAACAACAACAACAAAAGAACTGGCTTATGAATCCTCCCAATATAATTATTTTCAACAGCCTTTTATTCTTTCATTCAGAGAGAAGCACTAAATCTTCTGCCTATATAGTCTGGCACAAGAATACAGTTTTCTTTATCTGCAGTGGTTAAAAGAAAAAAAGAGACAGTCTCATTAGTGTAGCATTCATTGGAAATTAAAGGATCAATAAAATGTTATTTTCTACTGTATATGAAACCAGCTTTCACTAACTTACTAGTGTACATGCAGTTCCTGTGTTTGCAATTACTCAGGAACATTGGAATAAATAAATATCATACGTGCTCAAAACCACAAAAATTAACCATTTTTCTACTAAACCACAAACCACCAACTCTGCCCCGGACTGGGCAGAGTACAAAGCCTTCTTTCATATCAGGTCCATCTTGAAAACAAAAGGAAAAAAACCAACCCTGAAATGTATCTGTAAATGTGTGCATGCAGATAAACTTCTCTAAGTTGCATATTTCTCAAATGCAGCTGTTATTCCCTTAAAGCATCTACAATTTTCCCTTTAGTAATTGAATAAAACATTTAATTATTTCTGTACTTTTAAACCTAAATACAAAATACAGTGGAAAAAACCCCAGCATGATTGGTTCCCAGGCCTTTTACTGCCTGCTTAAACACAAGAGTGATACATATACTAGATGAGATTAAATCAATATAGCTCATTTTATTTCTCTTTGGTAAGCTTATGTGGAACATAAAGATTCCCAAGCACTTTTTTAACAAGAACAAAGAACAGACTCTGTCCACCCTTCCACCTCCTAATAAAGTTTACTAAGGGTCCCAGGGTATATATACAAGTATCTATAACATGATATACATGTCCCAGCTTAGGGCTTATCTCCTGGAAATGTATGTGAAAAGACTATAATTTTATGAAAGTATTTGTGGTTCTGACATGGAGTCACTACAGGAAGAAAAAAAAATAGTTTTTCTACAATGTACTCTGCCTCTGTCCTACACTGCTGCCTGGAGAGGTACTTACTGTACTTTGCTAAGTTACCAACAACAAGAGATGACAAGTAAAATAAAACTTATCATTTTCCTGACAGGGAACCTTAGTCTTCTACTTAGAACTTCATTTTCAGCTCTCCACACCCTTCATCTTAATAGATATTACTACTAATAACAACATGTACATATGGGTTTGTTCTGAGACGGATCAGCATTATAGTCAAAAACGATACTGAAAGTCAAAATGAAGTAAACTCTATCCAGGTGAGGCCAAATTTACCCCAAATAATATACTAAAAATATATGACCATTGATTCTAGTGTGTATTAATTAATACTGAAAAATAGCTACCGGAATACATTTGTCATTTTGCCTACATAGTGCTTCCATTATTTGTATAACTGAAGTTTGCGACTATTTGTCAGACATACTGGTATTACAGCAAAAAGAGTGAAATCCTAAGAGCTATCTAAGTTTTTTCCACCACAAGTCTCTAGTAGAGTACACAAAAGGAACGTTTACTGTTTTAATCAGGATGTCATAACGCACGGATTCTCTGTACCTCCCTCTTAATTTCTGGAAGTCTTGTGGCTCTTGAAGCCAAGGCCATCTCAGCTCTGGTAGAACAAATCATCAGTGACAGGACTAGGCCCAAAGGTACATCAATTAACTAAAGCAATTAAGACTTGTAAATTAGTAGGTATAAATATTTCATAAAGATAAATCTGGTCTCATCCTGACACCTACAATTAAAACAAGAACTCAACAAATAGAAAAAGCCAGAGTCAGCATCACCTCTCGCCCCCTAGTTTTCAACTTTTCAGTTAGCTAGTTGCCCTAGTTTCAGCTAGGAAAGAGTAAATGATCTTTCTAGTGATTGCTGTGAAAGGAATATCAATAATACCTATTGGTTTTAGTTGTTGTTAAGTGATACAATATTCAAGGACTTTTTCAGCTTTCCATAGAAGAATAGACAGAATGATGGAATGGCCAATGAAATATTCTGTACCATAGGCATCATGGTTAGTATATACATGGGGTTTGGCCAGAGGGGCAAGAATCCATGATCACTGCTTGGGATGGTGCCAATTCACTGAGTAGTGAGAATGACCTTTTTCATTATTATTAATATTGTTATTTGCCTTTTCTGTCATTGTTTCTATTAAATTGTCTTTATCTCAGCCCACAAGGGTTTTTTTCCTCCCTTCCTCTCTTTTTTTTCCCTCTTCCTCCCCATCCTTCTTGGAGGAAGGAGGTTGGGGAGTGGGTGAAGGTAGAGGCGAGAGAGCAGCTGCATGGTTCTAGTTGCTGGCGAGGGTTAAGTCACGACACTAGTATTTCTGTAGAGTTGCTGTTTCAAGGATTTACAGATGAGACAGAATTAGCATCAAGATCTAGTTTAAACTTGTACGCAGTCTTATATAATAACATAACAATATTGAAATCCTGAAAATAGAATGGATGTATTTGAAGTTGCTCACAAAACTACCTTGTAATCTAATTCACCTTCCCAAATGCCTTTGCATGAGTAGTCTTGAAGTTCTCTGAACAAAATAACAGCACATTGACAAGACAGATGTGACTGACAGAGTCATTTTTGTCATCTAAATGGGTTTTGACAAGTTCCCTTAACAACAGATGTCAAGGAATCTAAGTATCCATGAAATAACAGAGAAGGTCCATGCATTGACAATTACTTGGCTAAAACTCAGAGAACTGGGAATAAATTAGCCATAGTGGACAAAAGAAGAAAAGCTATACTTTTCATAAATGACTCGAGGTGGGGAAGAGGCTGAAGAGCAAGATGCCAGTTAGCAAGAATATTAAGTTATTTTAAGTACCAAATATAGTGTGAAAAGTTGCAGAAAAGCCTTACAGAATAGAGCGACTAGGCAGTTAAATTCAATGCTAGCAACTGTATATTGGATACACTTTATATAAAGCTATCCTAATCCTACACATAAAATAATGGGATCTAAGATGAGCATTGCCGCTAAGGAAATTAAATATTAAGGTTATAATTGACTGTTCTCTGAAAATTTCAGCTTCCTGTTTAATAGCAATCAACAGCAAGCTGAAGATATGAATTATGGTTATGAAGAGTGAAATAAAATGTGACTTCCATTCTACAGTTCATGGTTTGCCCAGCTTAAATACACTGCACAAGTCAGTGGTTACATTTCTTAGAAAAATGATACTGAATTGAAAAAGGACAATAACATATGGAGCTTTTTTAATGCCTAAGGATACAAAAAAGCTACATGACTAATATGAGGACAAGTGGATTGGATCTGATTTTTCACTACCTCTCCAAATGCAAGACTGCAAGGCATCAAAAAACCCCCAGCTGGTGCAAGATTCAGAGCTGACAAAAAAAAAAAAAAAAGGTAGTTCATCACACAGTGCTTAAGTTAAATTGAAGTCTTCCTAATTGGGAACAATTTCTGTATTATATAGTATACATAAAAGGGACCTACTAGCTTTAGATCATTTCCTTTAGTACTGGTTTGTGCACCATGCACTTCTGTGTCCCATGAGGTACCTTTCACCCCTGTCTAAACTTTGCTCCCCATTTAGATGGCAATCTCCCTCTACAACGCTAGCCTCTTTGTCAGGGCTTACACAAGCCTGCTATAGACTAGCTCTCTGTACCCTGGATATATCACAAGCACTTTTCTGTGTATCAATTGGATCATATTCTGAGAGAACACTTCCATGGCACTTTGCCTATGAACAGTTTGGCCCATTGATTTTTGCTTACAGGAACATCCATATTCCAATGAATGAAAATGATGAAAATCATATTCCATCTGCTTTCTCATCAAAACAAAACAAAGAGGGAAGGGGATATGAACACATGGCTTGTTGACCACCCCTTGCTGCCATCCATGCATTGAGAGGCACACAGCAACCTCTGCAGAATGAAAGGTATTTCTGGTGAAATACTGTGATCAATTTGCTAAGTACTGTATACTCTGAAAAAATCAAAACTCACTTCTAAACTCTATAGATTGAGAGACATTCTGACTGATATATGTTACGGGAAGATTGGCTCATTCGGAAAAATGTTTCCAATGACAAAAATGAGAACATAGGTCATGTTGCACTATTGTGCAGCTCTGTTTTTACAATTTCACTTCAAGGTTATCTGACAAGGAAAACAAGAAAAGCACTCAGATTTCTTCTTCCCATCTCCTGAAGTAGAAGTAAATCCAATTCCTTATATCAGCCCAAAGAACCAAAGGCTGCAGAAGCCTGTGGAGACAAAAAGCCAGCTCTTTCCTCCTCCACTGGAAAGAACAATACTGCAGCTTCTTCCATAAAATGTAAAGACATTAAAATGCTTTACTGGGACATGATCACAAATCTCTGCAGAACCAGAAATTTAGCCTGTCCTTGAACACCTCCATAGCCACAGTTTTGCACATTTCAAACATGAAGAGTGCACAGAGCCAGCCTACATGCAGTGGTTGTTCATAGCACTGAAGAGCTTCTACAAATGCCATCTCTACAGAACAGAATGAGAGCAAGGATGAAAATAGCTTGTTTCTCTCTCCATCCATTAAGGCATATAATCAATATAAGCAGTTAAGACCTATTCCCTTTGTTTGCTTCTACAATAGGTTCTAAACACTTTTTGGTTTTTGGCTAAGTAACCGAGGGCTGTAAGAATTTTCATGCAACAAACCACAAATTCCACAATGTACATTCGCACTTGACGTGCCTCACTGCCAGACCCAATAAACTGATAAATGGGGGGCTGGAAATGACATTCAGTCTCTCCACTACACTTATTCCAGCAAGGGACTTTTCAGATCCACACCTACAGACAGTTTCACTTCACAAATCTGAGTGGTCAAAGAGTAGGAAGAGCCAGAGCCTCTCTGAGGACTAAAACAAGCACAGGTGCACGTCGGTATAGTCTTATAATCATGTAATGATGAGGAAGCACTCCAGAGGTGTGCAATTCTTCGTTCACCTTCAGGCAATCTGAAAGTTCTGTGCAATTGCTACTGAGTTGCTCCTTTTAAACACAGTTGTGAAAGAACCTGGTCCTACTGCACGTTTGTCTTGAATGTTTCAGTATCATGAATTCCCTCACATATTATCTTCCTTAAAATTAAAGCACAAGAAAACTGTTATGGATTTGGGCCTTTTGTTTTTTAGACAATATATCTAGAGTGCAGCAGGGTTTCCACTTACTTTCTTTTTTTTTGTTTGTGGGTTGTTGTTGTTTTTTTGGTTTTCTTTTTTTTTTTTATTATATCATTTCAAGCAATTATCCAAAATCAGAGACTGCACCATCTGGAAGGCAGTTTGCTTAACTGGTGCTCTCTTGCCTGTGGCACTCATGTATCATGTGTTTTGTGATAAGCGTTCACAATTGGATTTTATGTGCATAATACCTAGGAGGATTGTTTTACACTTGTATCATTTAAGTTTCTAAGGTTTATGGAATAAAGGCCAGCCTAATGAATTCCAAATTCCTTATGCAACAGTTTAGTCTTAATGTTACAAATTCTGCAAAGAAATCCATGTCCCAAAGGTTCTTCCTTCTTGTTTGTCTGTGTTGCAATCTATAGGTAGAATAGGTAGGTATAATAAAAAGATTTACAGTAGCTTTTAATGTCCTCATTTAGATCAAGGAAGTTCCCCCTATGCTATAGATCTATACTTCTAACTATATCTAATAGATCTAAATAGATTCCTATCTAGTATGTATTTGGTCATAAAACAGATAACTTTGCATCTTTGGGCTCTAGAACTTAGAAGTATATTATTACTAGAAGTATAATTCTGGTTTGTAGAGTCAGTTGAAAAATTTGGAGGTATGTTTTTACTGGTGTTTTCCAGGTCAATATTTCATTGAGATAGCTTGATTCTGATGAGGTTCCTCAGGAAAAAAAAAGTCAGCAGAATCCTGCTTTGCTTTCTTTCACTTGCTTGCTGGGTTCCTTAGCAGCTGCATTTCAGCAGTCTGCAGCTCCAAGCCAAAGGCTGTCACAGGGTTGGGCTTCCAGTATCCAACGCTGCACAGGCAGCTGTCTCAGTCACGCTGGGGTTTCAGTCCTTATGTTCCAGCATTTTTAGCTTTCATTACCGATACATGCCCCAATGAATGTTCAGGCTTAAGGCACAATTGTGACTCTTTGAACATTTTCACCAAAGTGGGTGAAGGGAAATGTGATCTAGTCACATGGCAGTCCAGCAGGCAGAAAAGCATATTCGGTAACTACAAAAACTGAGAGTGTAAAAAAAACATCGACTGTTGTCCTATCTCATGATTCAGTAATAATTTTTTTTCAGGCATAATGAATCAGTGTATAGATTCCTCCTGGAGCAATGGAGGGCCATATGCCATACTGCTACTCTCTAAGATGGTCAGACCCCAAATAAGCTCCAGAAACACCTTAGCCTTGGGTAGGTCTTGGGAGGAAAAAGACAACAAAAAAAAAACCCAAAAACCCAAACCAAACCAAACAAACCCCACAAAACTAACCAACCCAAAAGCCCCCACAACCCAAATACTACACTGAAAAGAAAACATCATGGTTGGAAAGTACCTCTGAGATCACCGAGTCTGTCCATACACACACACAAAAAAAAAACCCCTTATAATCTCTGCCACTAGAGCATGCCCTGAAGTGCCACATCTACATGTTTCTTAAATACCTCCAGGGATGGTGACTCCACAGCCCCCTTGGGCAGGCTGTTCCAGTGTCTGACCATGCTCTCAGTAAAGTAATTCTTCCTAATATCTAATCTAAACCTCCCCTGCTATAACTTCAGACCATTTCCTCTGGTGCTGTCATTACTCACTTGGGAGAACAGGCCAACACCCACCTCTCTACAATCTCCTTTCAGGTAGTTGTAGAGGGCAATGAGGTCTTCCCTCAGCCTCCTCTTCTCCAAATTAAACATGCCCAGTTCCCTCAGCCTCTCCTCAAATGACTTGTTCTCTGGACTTCAAGTTGCCAGCAAACCAAATTCAAACTTCATTTTTATGCAACAGCCTCCCCTGTTACAGTAATCTTTTCTATTTTGCTATGCTCTCTATCAGTTTCTCCTTTACATCCATGATACTGCCTACACACATTTTCTTGCTTTCTTTTATGCCTTTCCTTATGCACAGATCATTTCTTCAGGAACATCACAGTTGCTTCTTCACTGTTCTTTTGCCCCAGTTCTCCCATCTGGCCTATCTCTTGTCCTCAGAGACTGTCTCTTTCATTCCAGCTCTCTAGCTGAGAGTTGCTTTTCCTAGACAAAGAGCTAAGAAAGTTAAAGAAGTTTCCAATACGTGATCCACAAATGTAGTTTGGTACTGTGCTGCTAAATCCTGGGAGGCACACAGGATCCGCTAGGCAGCCTTTGCCAACTCACACAAGTTTGTGGCGCTGGCACAGAAAAGCTCCCTCCTATGAAAATTTAGGACACCTAAGCATATTGAAACACACTCACACATTCCATTTAGGTCCTTCAAAATTATCACACTAATAAGGTGTTCTCTGTTTTTCTTAGACATCCAATCCCAACTGTTCAGAACATAAAAGATGCCCCTTACAGTCTTTAGGGAACTGCTACCAATACTTTGCCAATGACTCACCTTCTTCCCTGCAAACATGAACAAGTACATAAAATATAAAGAATAACACTTGAGTAAAAATGGATTTTTCATTGGTGGTACTACAATTCTATGTTCTCTGTTCCACATATCTATCTATTGATCTCACTCAAAGTCTCTTTAAGATAATACTTTATCTTCTGATTTCTCTACCAAGTATGTTTTACTATTTGGGTACTGAAGTAATAAGAGAAATAGCTTATTCACTTTATACTACAAAGCTTGGACTTCACACTACTTGTAAACATTTCTTCAGTTCACCTATGTACAAGGTAGCAAAGGCGAAGTTAAAAAAATCAACTGTATCATGATTTTTCAGCTTTTCTGCTCTATTCTCATAAGTGCTTGGTGTTCCCATAAATGTATTGGTCCTTTAAGTATTCTACTCTGTAACTTGACAATTACAAAACCAATGTACTTCATAGGTCTTTCTCACAACATTTTTACTCAACATTCCCATGCTTTCATAAAACTTCTTACAAACTTTAAGCATCTATGAAGGACTTAATAAAACCCTTCAACTTAAAAGCACAAAGGTCAACACATTTTCAAAAAGCCATGGTGTCCAATTCTGTCAGTGTGATGACTGTGGAGTTTGACTAAAACTGGAACTTAAGCACAAAAGCACTTTTTTTTTTTTTTCCTTTCTGTAATTGTCCCAACTCTGATGATTTAATGGTTATTTCAATGTGCTTTTGTCTTTTTCCATTTCGGGAGACTGAGACAAACATGTACCTGGACCTGCAATGCACTTTGATGAAATCAGGTAGCCCTGGTCTTCAGACAACAACTATGAATAGTGGACAACAGCAAAATTCTTTTCCCTGTGCACATCTTATCAGTGTATTTCCTAGTACTGACAGCTTAGAAACTCAGATTATTCAACTCCAGAGAAGAGAATTTCCTATTCTGGTCCAAGTGGATTAGTATTAGCAATATGGGTCCCATAAAAACCCAGAAAATTCACTTTGTCTCCAGCATAACATGCATTATTCATATCAACATCATCTAGTTCAATATTATTTTAGAAAACTCTTGTAACACTTGAACCCTGAACTCTATAGATAAGGAGCATCCTACTGTGAATATGTTGAAACGTATCCACTACTCAAACAACAGTCTCTAACACGATAAAAATAGCACAGCTGTATCTGTAAGGTCTGTCTTACTGTTTCTGCAGTCTTAAAGGGCCATTCACTGCATTTTTCCTTTCCCTGCAGTAACTTGTGTAACTCAGGACTACTAATCCAGTGCTCTGCAAAGATACATCAAACCAGGACACCCGGTCAATTGACTGTCTAGACACATACAAATGAAGTGGGAGAGTGAGGAATACAACTTTGACTCATGCCTTTGGCTCAGAAGGTATTCTATTGGAAACAGTTACGAAAACATTGCAGGGAATAGATGTATTAATGTAATATTACACTTATTCCATGTAAAAAATATAAGCATAAGCTATAATAAACTTGAGAATTTTCAACATCCTGAAGCAACAAGCAAGGGAATACCAGTATACAGAAAAGTATTTGAAAAAATATGTAAAATATACTCAGAAAAATATTTAACAGCCTACGCAAACTTTGATATGCTGTGAAAATTAAATGTGCTGTAATTTATTTACTGTACTTACTCTTAAAAGAACACAAGTAGGTTTAGGATGTTTTAGCAATTGCAGTTCAAAAAGAAGTTTAGATTCTAATATTCAAGGAGGTAAAGTTGGGAAAAAGACAATGCACAGGTAGTGACTTAGGAAGGTTATGGCTAACACAATATGCTTTTTCTATAGTTACTTTCCTTCAAGATAATTTTTTAAATAAAAAATTATTTTAAATTATGCCATTACTCTTAGGCTTATGTGCCCATGGCTTTTTAGATTTTGTTTGTTTCTTCTTTGCAAAATTTTTACTTCCAGAGTTCTTTTGGTAAGGGAGGGGTTTTGTTCATAAAATTTGAGACAAGTTTTCACATAAGTGTCAAAGAGCTGGTCTTGTGCTTTTAGAAAGATTTTGTTTTATTTTAAAATCCTGAATTTTCATTTCATAGGGGAAGGTTTACAGCAATTCACTCAGAAACATTACCAATCAAAAGCTAGAATCCTATGCATGGGATAGAAATAAGAAGATAACCATAAAATACCAAAATTCTTATGAAAGGAAGTCATAAAAAAGGATCTTAGACATCAGCAGATTAAATTTAAAAATGCAGTTAGGAAGGGCAAAAATAGAATTTGAGGAGCAACTAGATACAGGGATCAAAACTAGTTCTAAATCCTTCTTCAAATACCTCAGGAAGAAAGAGCCTGCTGAAATGTCTATAATGCCAATTGATATTCATGGTATAAAGACAGGGCAAGATTACTGCAAAGAAGCTAAGTGAATTCTTTGAATTGGTTCTCTCACGAAGAAACTGTGGAGGTCCTAACTTGGGAATTCTTCTACAGAAGAGAGTACACAGAGACCAAATAAAGAGTAGCATACCACCAGAGCCAGACAGTACTTGCTGGGGGAGTTTTAACAGAACTGAAATAATATCAAAACTATTACATAGCATGAGCTTATACGTATGAAAACCTATTAGTATAGAAATACAGACAACAGCAGGGCTGGAGGGGTTGCTAAGTTCATAATTAACCTGAATTTTGGCTAGGTGGACTTCAGTGTACATTCCATTTTAGGGGAATCTCACTGGCAACTTTCTCTAGGATCCTCACACAGCAGTAGTAGCACATCTCAGCTTTTCTTTCCAGCCAGCTCCCACGGATTGCCCTAATCTTTCCCCTGTTTGCTCAGCTCTCCACAACTTCTTTCTCCTGGAAAAGCAGCGGAATGGTGCCAGAGCTGCTCACTCCTTGTTCCCTGACTTTTACTCCTCATCACACTGCACACTTTGATAGCTGCACCCACACACATGAACACAGTACAAGGCCCTTCTGCACCAAACATTAATATTGCAGAAAACTGTAATCCCGTACTCTCTTTATTCCAGGCTTGACTTTCTTCCAAAGCTATGTTAAAAGGCATTTTGTTATGTTAGAAATTCCTTATCTCTGTTTTCTTTCAGCTATCCTGTGCATATACTATATGCCAGGCAACATTTAAATTATTAACTAAGCACTAATTGCTGTATTTCTTCTTAAATGAGTACTATAACGTAGCCCTGTTAAAACTATAGGAATGACGTACGAATTGCAAGCACACGTCTCAGTGTGGATAGTCATAGTTACTAGATTATTGATTGAAAAAAATATATGCATACATAGCACAAAATGTAGAAAGTGTCAGTGCAAAATTGTCCTTTAAACCATATATATGATTTTAAGCAAGAAATTTTGCGAAAAATTTTTGGTGTTCAGTAGCCTTTAAGTATAAAGTTTTCCAAGAATTTTGGATTATGAATAATATAACCCTAATAGTGAATATTTCTCATTAGGAGGAAATAAAAACAATTTTCTTACTTCTTCAACACTTATAAAAAAAATTACTCTCACTCAGTAGAGGAAGGAAAAATCAAATCCTTGGATAAGTGGCCTTTCAAATAATTTTAGCATCTGCATAGTCTGTACTTTGAGATTTGACAGCAAGGAGATACTCAAGGACAGTTATTTGTTGTACACAAAATTGCAAAGTTAAGGTCCCCAAGTAGAACAAAGCATCCTGAAATTGCAGAATCATAAATATGAGAAGAAAACAAGCAGGGCAAGATAAATACAAATTTCAAGCACACACAAATTATTAGCCTCTTCTGTCCCACACTTTACAAATATTGCAGAACGCTATAATGCATTATCCTTCAGATTGCAGCCTTGGTATTCTTCCAAGGGTTGACAAAAATTCTCTTATTACTTCATCATTTCTTTATCATTCTTTGCTTTCAGTTATCCTCTGCTTAATCTATATTGCCAACCACTGGAGGTTTAAGCCCAGTTGGCAGCCAGCACCACGCAGCCCCTTGCACAGTTCTCCCTCGTTCCCCAGTAGAGCAGGAAGAAGAGGGAGAAAAAGAGGGGAAAGGGAAAAGAAAAAAACCTTGTGGGTTGAGATAAAGACAGTTTAATAGAAACAATAATAGAAAAGGAAAATAAAAACAATAACAAAAATAGTAATAATGACACAAGTCACTCTCCCCTCCTGGTGAATTGGCACTGTCCTGAGCAGTGATTGCAGATTCCCGCCCCTCAACCAACCCCCATTTATATACTGAGCATGACATCTATGGTATGGGACAGTTCATTGGCCATTCTGTTGTTCTGTCTAGGCTCCTCCTTAGGTTCCATGGAAAGCTGAAAAAAAGTCCTTGAAAAATATAAACATCACCAGGCAATAACTAAACCAATATGCTACTTTCATACAAAACCTGAAACACAGCAACTACTAGAAAGAAAATCAATTCTGTCCCAGCTAAAACCAGAACAACCACTTAAATTAATTACAATTTTCTTGCATGTCTTTTCATGGAAAATGGGAAAACAAAACAAAACCCAACCCCAACCACCTATTTGCATTACACTACACACAGTAGCATATCATGCAGGGTTGGTTGATACATTGCCCGGCCGTGCCTTGCATCTGATCAGCACAGTCTGTCTTGCCTTCTCATTAAACTGCATTTCTGACTTTACCTGGGTGAGGGACTCTGTTCTGTGGGCCTGGGCGTGTGTCTGTGCATATCAGGAATACATGCACAGCTTTGCTGTTGGCTCAAACTGATGACAAATTGCTGTGGGAGCCTTGCCTCTGACAAGCTATGAGGTTCTGCAACCCCTGAGAGAATCACATCAGGCCATGAAACTACCATTAAAAGTCCAGCTTTTTATACTTCTTAGTACAAAAAGGTAAACAGTTGTATTTATTTTTACTGACAGACAATGGTCACAGTTCCTGGAAAAGGCTGTATTTCAGACATTAATTTAAATATTGCTATATTATATGAAAAACTTTAAGGATCCTTCATTAAGAAGGCATCATACACATGTAAATCTCACAATTGCTACTCTGAATTAGGTATGGATGCTCCAGGAAATGCTACGCTGGAAGAAATATACTAGTTTTCTCTGTGCTGTGGAATTTGGATTTCACTGGGGGCAGGGCGAGGGAATTATTTCAATAAGGAGAAAGGACTTACAACATCCATGCAATATACCTAATACATATATGGTTATAGTTTGCATTTTTTTTTTTCAAATCAGCTCTGTATCAGGAGTACATCTGAAGTAAAACTTTACTAAAATCCTTCACTGTTTTACACATGCACTACTCAGTTTAAAATGTTGCCTTCATTGATAGCTGCTTTCCAAGCAGCTGGAGTCCACATCAGAGTCCATGAAGAGTAGAAAAATATACTTCCTAATTTATTATCTTTAGCTTCACTGAAAGATTGTAAGACAAATTAGATTTTCCAATTACCTTCAGGGAAAGCAGTGACATTTTCTGTTATCTTTTAAGCACTTAGAGTAGATGAAGACCAGAGAAGTCAATAATCAGTAGTAGTTATGCCATCTGATATCTAATTATCAGTGCAGTATTTAGAAGTACTATGCTACTCTCTTTTCTAAATTTTCTCTGTAATGGAAGATTTTATGGGCTTTTAAATTTTAGGGAGTTACCATTAAGAAGAAGAGTACTACCTGAAATTACATTAAAATTTCTGTATTTTAAAGTACTCTCTGAGACACAGATCTACAACACTGATTATTTTCCTAAGAAGAATTGGATGAGACCTCCTGAACCATCTACCCTCCTGTTTTCTACAGGATTTACTAATTCTATTTTGAACACGGTAGAACACCTCTCCCCTAAAATTCCTTTTTGATTTCTCCTTGGAGTGAATTAAGGGGAAAAAACAAACAAACAAAAAACCAACAAACCACCCAACAACCACCCAAACAACCATAAACAAACAGAAAATCCAACCCCAAATCACTGTTCAGGAACACTGGAAAAGAGGGACTGTGTAATATGCTCACATCAGGACAGATCCTCAAGCAGTAACAACACAGAATTACACAGGCTCAACAGTTTCATGCAGAATAGGGAATGCATGTTAATTTTACCCCTCCCTTTCTACTACCCCAAAATGCCAGGTCAATGAAAGCTAAGCTAGAAAACTCATGAGCAGAACAGAATCATGCATCAATCATGCATCAACTCTTGACTGCTTGCTAGAAAGAAGTAATGGTCTTAGTTCCTAATACTCTAAAAGTTATTTAATTTCATTTTTGTTTTGGTTACCATATGCTACATATCTTGTTTAAATTTCAATTTCTAGATGAATGTGTTTTCTCTCTTAGACTTGAGACATTATTGTTGATAGCAACAACAGGAAAAAAAAAAAACAGACTACTGAGAATGGAAGAGGCAGAGACAGAAACATTGTTTGAAAATGCTTCACAGTAATTTTGAAATGTACTGATACTATAGCCATATATTAGAGTTACATTGTAACATTCAGTTCTGAAAGCGTCAACCTCACAGTGATTTTTGTGTAATTAGGAAGCTTTAGGAAGTTTATTACCTAGGGATATAGTCACTCAATATTAAATGTTTTCCTAAACTCTTAATTTAATTATTTCACCAGGCTGCCAAGTGATAAAGTACTACAGCAAGATTTATTATTTAGATAGATATGGTATCCTCAGCAATTTAATGAAAAAGTGTTAAGTCTTCCTGACTTCTCAGTACGTACTTGTAAAAGGTAAAACAATAATAACCTTTGATTTTCATATAGCACCTTTTAATACCTTACAAACACTGATTTATTAGTCTTCTAAACACTGTAAAGAAAGTTACATTCTCAGGAACAAGTGGAAATGCTTCCCATCCCGAGTTGTATGTAGAATTGGGTTAGGATAAATTTCAGCATTCATCTCAGAGTTGAGCGTAGCTATCAGAACTCAAAAATCACTTATCTAATTGATCAAACTGATAATCTTCCTTCCATGACACCGTTTTTTTTCTCAGCTTGTACACAATGCCATGTTCGAAGTAGGAAAAAATGTTTAAATTGAAGCAGAATTTCTAAGGGGACCAAAAATTATAGAGTCTTCCTTGCATTAGCAAGGAGTATCACATTCAATAGATGACGATCACCTGCAATAAGGATTTTGACCTGCCAATAATAACAACCAATATTTAAGTGTGGTTTTAAGAAACTAAATACATGATTGCCATTTGTTTACTTGCTTGTCACAGATAAACTCTATCAAGTTATTCTACAGCAGGTGAGGAAACTATTGGTCCCCACTAGACCACCTGCCTGACATCTCCTCACAGTAGAAAACAATTTGCTCAGAGGAACCTGCTGCACAAAGGCAGGCTGCTCTTAGCTGTGGCAGAAAATCCAGAGGTTCTAACACCTCCCATTTCTTTCCTTTCTCTTACTACATAGTTCTATAATATAAGGAGAAATATGCCCAAGAAAAAAGTTAACGAAGTATTTCTGTTTCTAATCCATCCAAGATCTGAAAGGACTGTGACACTTTTTCCAATCCTGGGTTGCACCAGACACATTCACAAAGAGAGCCCCTCATTACCTCAGGGACTACACATGGTCAAAATATTAATGTGAAGGAGCGATAATTTTTTCTGAGATCACTTAGTGCCATTTACAGTGATGTTTAATGACAAGTGTGTTTTAACTCAATTCAATTTGAATATTCATTAGGAGGTATTTACATTGTTCATAACTTGAATATTTTTTCCATTTCTACTTTGTAATGATCATATCATGAACTCTGGTTAGATGCCTAACAAAGTGAATGATACAGCTGGAAAAGGCAAATCTGTCTGTTTCCAGTTCTGTGAAGCACATATTAGAACCTAGAAGGGGAGATCAATTTAGTTTAAGCAATCTGTATGCAGTGCACATCAGCAGCAAGATCAGAGTGCCACAGCCAGTTTTGTTGGCTAAGGATTATCAGACTGTATATCCTGTATCAGGAAACATACCAAATAAATCCTCATGCTGATTAAAGAAATATGCCAGACTCAGAATTCCTGTTTCTAGCTGCTGCCTCTTCCACGGAGTCAATCTTAAAGATGTATGTAGCAGCTTTTTGATCTGCCTAAGCTTGTTTGCATCTCAGAATGGCTAATTTGCATGAGAATGGAAAGCAAGGAGTCGCCATTCTTCGACAACTACACCTTAGAGCATTAAGGTCATCTTCTAAGTCACACTACAAACTGTTCAGCCTACTTGCACAAAGATTACAATAAAAGTATGAGAAAATAAGAAGAGCAGCGTTCCATAAATGGACGTTTTGTATCTTCACTATTTAGCTGGTATTATTGTAGCTTTGTTATTAATTACCTATTAAAAATATACTGGGACTATGTGATTTTGGTAACTTCACAGAACTCATTAATTAAACTACTAGGATTTTAAAAAAAAGATGATTTATTGCTTTCAATTAATGGCCTCTCAGCTATAGACTATTACACCCCTGGCATTCACAAGTACGCTGGGTCTGTTACCAAGTTCTATAGCAGCCTGAGTCCAAAGAGAGACCCTGGACTGGATCAGAACACGTTCTTTCTAGGCACTAGACTGTATGTATTTATAGCAGATAAGTAGTTTTTTTCTGAAAGTGCAGAAGGTTCCTTCAAATAAACTCACCTAATACTAAGATAAAACAACATCTTGGACCCTTACCCTTCACTTCTTGGGAAATCAGTGCCCATGTAGAAGAATAGCTGCTTCTTGTAAAACAAATTAAACAGAAAAAAAAGTATTTTGTTCCTATGTATGTGCAGAATTCAGATGTAAGAAACAGTCTGAACAAGTCTGAGGTCTGACACTCTGAAAATGAGGTCATGACAATCAAAAGCATGAGTTTTCTTCATCTTTGTAGCTGAAAGCTACACTGTTTATATTCATTGTGTGCCTTTATTTGACACTTTCTTTTTGCTGCTAATGGAGGTGGTTATACTGCAGACTACAGTTCTAGAACCAAAATAAATATATTTATGCTCTACATTTTAAATTTTCCTCATCAGAAAAAGTGCATTCTGGCATAGAACGTCTGACATTCAGTTACCACGAGTACTCTTTACCCTAAACTTTGTCCAGAGAACATTGCAGAGGATAGGGGTGCAAAATGTGAGGCAGAGTGCTGCACCTTTTGTGTTCTTGCTTTAATATATAGGATGACATAAATTTCAGAGTCCTTTCCTTACCATGCCTAAACAGCAATGCTTATAGGCATTTATTATTAATAGTTGTGAATAACAGCAATAGCAATATGCATTGCAGCACAGAGATATAAACAGAATGCAGCCAAAGTCATCTGCAAATTATGTTTAAAGATCGCAAATTATATGAATAATTTAAAAGCTGAAGTGAGCTGACGGAGAGGATATTATGAGATTTACGTTACCTTGTTCTAAAAACACTAAAAAAAAATGCTTTCCTGGTAATAACTATATTACAGGTTTCTATCACTAGCCACTTTACAACCTTCTTCATGTAATATACTTTTATTTTTAATCTGGATCATTTTTTTCTGATTTTTTTTACAATGGTTTTATGTGATGCCCAAGTCATTAGCATCTCTTCAAACAAAACAGAAAATAAAACTTCAAATGCAAACAGTTATACATGTGAAAAAGGAGACACACAAGAAAATGCATTAAAACAATTTGAATCTTTGCCACTGTATCAGTTTTCCATGGAAGGTTTTCTGACACAGAGATGATCAGCAACCCTGTGTTAGGGCTTAGGACAGACTAATGAACCCACAAAACTGAAGTCCTCCCTGTCATGAAGAAATGCTTATCTGTAATGATGAAGACATTCACAGTGATATAAGAACTCCCTCCGTATTGTATCATGTGTCCTTGTCATTAAAGTACCATGTTATATCCACTGAAAAACTGTTTTATATCTTAGTCTCATCTCTGCACTATACAGGTTTAAACTACCTTCTGTTTGATGTTACAGAGCTCTGGTAAAAATATGAATCGGGTTTTCATGAAACTATTTCCATTTTCTCTAAAAGTGGTGTAAAAGTCACCACCTTAAAGCACCTGAAAACATTTCTAAGTAATTATAACTAATGTCAACAATAAAAATATCACCTATGAAATTTTGTTTAGTTCAGAAATTAAGATCTATTTCTCACCAGTTAAGAATGAGAAGTGAAACTGCAGTTGTTAGCCAAGTGATAAAGGTAAGTGTGGGAGGAGGAACTGTCTCAATTCACAAGCCGTATTCTTTGGTGGTTCCGAGAGAGACACTGAATTTTCAATAACAGTAAACATAATCAGATCATCTTAAGTTGCACAAAATCAATCCTTTCCTCATATATCAAATTCCATTCTCCTGTGGAGCAGTACTGAAATGGAGGGCAGCATGATAAAATAAAACCATAGTATTTTCCCCGTAGCACTAACATTTTCTATTCTAAAGTCTGTTAGAAAGAGTAATAGCAAAAAATCTTTTCTCTCTGCCTCACTGGCTTCTTAATTGGGGTCCATGAGGGAACCTATTATAACTCTGATTCTCCAGGCTGGCTCCTATCCTGATAAAACCTAAAGCAGCTGCTTTGACGCCTTTGCTTTCTTAGATTGCTATGAATCAGCTTAATTAAGGAGAATTACATTTACATCACTAGAGAAATATCACACATTTTTATGTGGTAGTCCTTAACAAAAATACAGCTGTCATTCCTCTACCCCAATTACTCTCTAATATAGCACTCAACAGTTACTTTTAAACTAATGAAAATTGCTAATTAAGAACTGCTCATATTTAACTAAGATTATATCAGTTCTGAAAGATCTGATTTTGTTATTGTCTTGCCCATTTTCAATACTCTGAGTGTATCCTCACCAGGTCCATCCAGAAACAGGAGGTCTGATAACAACATTAGAAGGAGATCTACGTTGGTATTAAATGTAGAGCAAGAAGTTTTCACTTTCCATACCATGTGTTCAATATTATATTTAGATAGCAAGTTTTCTATTCAGCATACGACTTTCTTCATTCTAGACATTTTTCACCCACTCAGTAGTATCTGATTTTCTACAGTAAGCATATCTATCCATGGCAGTGACATTACCCATTTTAATACAACGACATGGTTTGAAATTAAAAGATGCTGCCACCTGATAAAGGCAAAAAATGGCAATATGAAAACATATCTTCTGCACTATGAAGACACAAAACATCTAACCTTTTGTTCGCGATCAACAAAATAGTAAAAAAAAAAAAGAATCAGTTTCAGGAAGGAAATTTTAAAAAAAGGAAGTTTAGTGGGGTCCATTTCCCTCTTACCTGTACCCTGCATATGTATGTTAGATATGCTGGATATGTTAGAGATCTATGTCATTTTATAAAAAAGTTGATACTATGAAGAATCACATCATTATAAAAGACTGACTTTCCAGAGACAGACTGTGCAATAATCCTGAATACAATAGCTAACAGATTTATCAAATAGACATTGAGAACGGAAGATAAAAGTTGAGAAAACAGCTATGAAAGTTATCCATAAACACATTCAGAGCAGGAATAGTTATAGAGAATAACACTGGGGCTAGAAAGAGTGGATGTAAACTGCCTATCAAAAGAAGATTTCTAACCATCAAAAAGTCAGGTTTAGGAGGAGGCTTCCATCCACAGTACTGAGTGCAGGGGGCGGGTGGGAGGAGACACTAACATCTACCATTTTAACTAAAAGCAGATGTGAAAGGGTGCAACTGTGGTCTGAAATCCATGGTCTCCTGCAGCTCTTAGAGCACTTCTGTGTACTCAAACACTATTGAAATGTATGACCGTAGTTTTCTACTCTTTTCTGAAGCACTCACTGACCTGGCAAGCATTTAATAATAGAAATAAAACCTTTTCCCAATTTTGTAGTTGCCCTGTATCTGAAAAAATATTATTATTGCATTACCAATTCAATCTTTTTAATGCATCATTACTCCCTTCTTCTAATAGTATTCTAACAGGCTAACTTGATGAAACAGAAATGGTTAGACTAGGCATTTTCATTTATAAAGGCTATTGCATGAAATCAAAACAGAAAAAGATGAGGCAGTGAATGGTATAAGGAATACAGGAATTACATGCTAAAATGTTCTACCAATTTCTTTTTGCTCATATGTACTTCTTATTAGAAGGTCAGCATTGAAATTTACATCCCAACATATGTCTTTTTTCCTTTCTACAGCAGTTTTCTTTGTCTTTTTGTAAAAAAATGTTCCATTTCAAACAGGATTTCAGAAATATGGTTGGAAAGATTAGATATTTTTAGCAAAATTACTCACAAGATGTTTCCCTCATTTGAAACTCTATTTAATACTATATGAAAGGTATCTAAAGGACAATAAGCATTATGTTTCCTTCATAATCCACTACTACTCTGCTTCGAGCACGTGTAGGGAAAACAGCTAAAATAAGAGAATATTTTGGTTTACATACTTACTATAGCTAGGACCAAAAAGATGTTAATTAATAATACAAGGTAAAATATAGACCTCTGTGATAACTACAAGAGTAAGAAGTATTTATATTATTTATAAGATATTAAGAAAAACTTTACACCCAAAATGCAAAAAACTACCTGACAATAGTAATTAGTCCCCTTTTTTTTTCAAATCTACAAATTCTGGTCAATAAAACCAAACGTTTTTCATTTTTTCTTTAAATTTAGGCTTAAAATAGATTGAAATTAAATCTTAAAGACTAAAGATGAGAAATCCATTTAACTCACAAGCAGTCTTTAGACAAAAACAACTTTCATTTCAGAGCCTACATCATGACTCGTTAAGAAATAAAATATTTTCTCACAGCAAATACTTTGATATGTTCTGTTCATACAAATGCACATGTAGATTAAATTCTTTTGACCAGAGGTACCCGTTGCAGCTGTGCCTATGGGCATATAGCATTTCAAAAGCCACTGCCATTGTCAGGAAGTTCTCTCTTCACCATAATGTTTACCCACATGGACTCAACTACTAAGAAACAACTGTTTCTTTTTGAGATAATCTGTGGAAGTCCAATTTAAGCAAAGACTACAGAGCAACTCATTAAAACCAGACGCTGAACCTGGATATCTTTCCTCCTCATTAATTTCTTTAAAACAAAATAGATCAAATATAGATGCTTCACAATTTTTGGAAATAGCAACATCTTTTTCAACAGTCACAGAGGCCACCTGAGTCAAAGAACACAATTGTACTACAGGTTAACTACATTAAATTAAACAGTCTAATTCACAACTATGCACTTTCTTTCCATTATGAAAAACAGAGTGAATGCTCTTCATTCAAGTAGGCATACGAAAGTTCCTCTTTTACCTGGTATTGACTAATACATAAAGAAGAAAACCAGAATACTAAAAGCAGACTTACACAGAAACGTGTTTTGACAGACATTTAAAGAATGCTTTCAAATAATTCTTATTAACTTCTGTAGGAGGAATCTTTGCCACTAAGATCAAAATCTTTTCGGTCCTTTGAAATGATGGAGTGACTGCTCAATAGTCTTCAATGGAAAACCATTAAGATATCATCTGCCTCGTTAATACTTTCCGTTCTCATTGATACAACATCTACAGAACTGGAATGGAGACACAAGCAATACTTTAAGGCTCTAAAGGAATTCATTACACCTAGTTTCTTGTGTGTTTGGAGCTCTGTACTCTTCAGCCCTCCCATTAACACGCTCTCAGGCCTCTCCTTCGCTCTTTTCCACTGGTATTGCATCTATGAGATACAGAGTGAGAAGCCCTGGAGTAAATCCAAGAGCAGTGATCAAGGTAATGTCCCTGAACTCTAGGACTTACAGATACTAATGTATCTTCAGGAAAGATGGCATGACATCATTCTGAATGAGACCCATCCCAGAGTCATGCCTTGTTTGACATCAACTACGTTATCAGGAGCGTGTATAGGCATGGTTAGTCCTCTGCACTGTTTTAAACATAATTACATTGAAACAGATTGGACATATATGCACAAAACAGTATGCTCTAGAAGAATGGTGTTTTAGTAGTCTCAACACTATAAATTCACACACTTACTGCCAGTAGTACATAGATGAACTCACAAGATAAAAACCTTTTGAAAATACAATTTTAGAATGCTGTCATGTTTAGACACTGGTTATAGCTCCTTTGTTATCACATAGAATAGATTTGTTTAAATGCAATAAAATACCAACACTATTAAATCGATTAGTGGAAAGAGGTATTTATAGAGTGTTGTGATTTTTTTCCGTATTAAAACTGATTTATTTTAGGCTTATTGATAAGCCAATATTTAAAGTGTAGGTTTGTAGTTTAGTGCAGAATGATAGAGAACTTTCATGCATATGCAACAGCACAGCTATTAAAATTCCAAGAAAGTCCATATGGCCTGCATAAATAATTCTCAATGCAATACCTTTGAGAGGAAAATTAAGAGCATTGTTTTCTCCTTTCACTTTTTTTTTAATGCAGCATGCCATGGAAGAAACAGTGAGATTGCCTAGACTGTAAAATGCTTCTTCTGTTTCTTATATATCACAGAAGCAATTTCACAACAGAAATTAGGTTGGCAACACAGTTGTTCTTGGTTTTAAGGGAACAAAAAATATATCCTAAGGGAACTTGGCACTTTCCTTTTTTTTTTTTTCTTTGAAGCACACCTGACAGCATATGAATATATAAGGGAACTTAAAGTTATCCATAAAAACTTACGAGAGGCAAAATGCATCCCAGCTTTGGGAAGCTTTTAGCTTTTCTTTTTTTACAGTCTTCCCCTACTTTATAATCACATCTACGATGCATCTTCTAGAATAACTGAAGTTGTAGCTCCATTTTTTCCACTCCAGTTAGAAAACTATATTTTATAAATAACTAAGAATGTAAGAGGGATGTAATCTACTAGATCTGATTTTCCATTTCAGAGTAATAAGAGCCTATGAATGACCACTACCGAAATAAATGAGAGAAAACATTGTGTGGTGGAGGAAAACTATAAATGATTACTGTAGTTGCACCCTGAATCTAATGAGCATTACAATATGCTACAATGGGCTTTGTTTTTCTAAAAATAAATAAATAAATAAATAAATCAATCCTTAGCTTCTTCTTAAGTATAACAAAGCTGAAGGGTGATATCTAGAGCACAAGCACAAGAACCCATCTAGCTTTGTAGGGCATCAGTACCATCTTTGCCAGAGGAAAATACTTTGAAAGTTCCCGTGTTGGTATATTTCCATAACATTCATAATTCAATTCCATTTTTTCCACAAGATGAAGATTTGGGATTCCTGCATCTTTCAAATGGACCTCATATTTACCTTTAACCTACTTACTTGTCTTAGAAAGAATCATATATGAAGAGCTCTTTTTCACCTGCAAAACTATACTTACTATACTAATTATAGTTATATACCAACCCAATATTGTATAAAAATGCAGCTTTCATGATTTTCATCAACATTTGCAATTCAATGCTAACAAATTCTATTTTCCTCTCTAGTTAGCAAAGTAACTTTCATGTTCATCTCTCTAATCTGTTGTTGACTAATCCAATGCGTGAGCATTCTGACAATGAAAGTTCAGAGAACGTATCAAAAACTTCATAAGAAACCTGAAACACCTTTCATAACCAACATCACACACTGTTATTACTGGATGATTCAACCTGAAATGTGCATGAAACAGAGATAAGGTTCAGATCCCTTATTCTTAGAGACTGTCTGATGTGAGGTGATCTAGGATGAAAAACTTTAGATCAGAGATTTGAACCATATTGTTCTATACCACGGGGCAGCACTCAGAACTATGTATAATAAAACCTCAGAAATATTCTCTGTGTTGCTCTCTGTGACAATGCAGAATGAAAAACTTCCAAACCATGAAGAATTCTAAGTTACACTTGACAACCATCAGTCAGCCCTAAGCGTAAGTGAAACATATGTTTCAATAACTAGCATAACAAACACAGTAGATAGCTACAAAGTTGCTCTAACACATGGATTTATTAAATAATGACAATGAAATGGTGCATACCTACGTTCTGTTTTCCAAGCCAAAGAAAAATGAAAAGAAAAATAAGCACATAAGATCCCAAATAAGTCGAATGTAATGATGTGTATTTAAATGTAGCATTTAATACCCTTTCTAAAATAATTCAAATTTTAAGTAAACCCCACTAAGATGGCTCCAACAAAAGAGTTTCTCTCATTTTCTATAGAAGTTTCCATATGAGCTATGTTCTAATATGTTGCATAGAAACTTCTGACAACTGTCATAATGCAGAGTAATTAGAATAATTTAGGTTCCAAGATTTATGAATTTAACTTATTATTAAAGAAAAATTATTCTGCTGCCAGGAAAGGAAAGAGTACTTCACGGAAAAAAAACAATACAAAACCCCCCTCTTTCATTCATTTTCTGTTTCCATTTATGAGACTACTTTTTGAAAAGTGCAGCCATGATACTGCATGTTACTGAATTTCAAATGACCCTCACCACAGGCTTTCTGAAATGTTTGAGCTCTTCAAACTTCAAGCTCAATTAACTTCACTGAATTGGTTATTATAAATAGGCCAAGATAGCTGGGATTGCTTTTCTTTCATTTTCAGCAAGCACTGGGATCTCCCATCTTCCTGCTTTTAAGTATTTTTAAGTATTTTTTGACATTTCTGAAAGTGTGGCTAGTGAATGAAACGATAACAGGTCATCTCTTGGTAACAGACCGAGCTTGCAGCTGAGCGAACCTTACCACATTCATCGAACTCTTGTAAGCCCCAGCTAAGGTCCAAAAACACAGACTGGAGTTCAAGGAAGGTTCTGAATGAGTTGGGTTATTAATGTCATACTGCTGCAGTACCTGCATAATCTAGAATAAATCTCATCTCCAGCCTGCACTGGCTAACAGAACTTTTGGTTTATCTGTTCCCATTTTTGCCATACTTCCTGTGGTTCATAACATAAACAAGTCTTAAAAAAAAAAAAGGAAAAAAAATATCGAACTATTAAAATAATGTTGCTCACTACAGACTGAAAGGAAATCAGATGAAATAAGATTAATTGTATCAGCGGGAGGTTTTTGTGCTGAGAACTATTTCAAATCACCCTGGCCTACTAAGGAATTCAAGTTTCAATATTTAATCTTTTATATAACAAAATATTTTCTCCCTTTTTGTGGTAAAGCTGAAATTATTTTGTTTTAAAGTTACTAATATCTCACAACAAGAAAGCCTCTAAATCCTGATTTTCATTTCTTCTCTGACAAGGTAAAAAGGCCTTAAAATGGGCACAAATTTAATTTATCAAAATATCTGAACATAAAGCCTCAGTGCAGTTTATTGCTACAGTATCAAGTACAAATAGTGATATGCTTACCAGCTTCTGTGGGGCACCCAGAGATATTTAATCTTAGTAAATTCAGATAATATGACATTTTGGGACTTTCAAAACTTGACAGTAACTGAAAAAGTGCTTTAGAGACATAGATTTTTGACTTGGTGAGCCTGTTCCACATAAATCCTTACATACAATAAACTGTATCAGGAGCAAAGTGATGCAAAAAATATAGCAAAATAATCTACATCAGTTTTCTTCCTACATTGTAAAACTGAAAGGAAATATTCTGCTTCATTTTTGCAGAGCCAAGAATCCTTTTCTAACTTCCTGCTCCTCTCATTCAATTCTAATTTTATTCTCTCCTTTATGCTCAACTATCAACAAAACCCTCTTAATATTTATTAGCTCTAAGAAATGTCATTTTAAAAATTAATTTTTGTTTAGTGGGCTCTCAGTTTTCAGGAAGATACTACTGGTTTTAATATAATGGCAGTTTTGCTCATTACCTATAGTGCAATCTGAATTCGTATTGTTCGCAACAAAACCCAATATTCTGTTTGGCTAGTATTCCTGGTGGTCAGATATTTCCAATAATTGCCCTACATCAGTTCCGAATTCCAGCGTTTTGCCCCCTTACTTAATTGTGACCAGAAATGTGAGGGCTCTATTTCTGCTTTTGGGTGCGATTCAGGAGATAATGCTGGTACACCACTGTATGCTTACTCACCACAAAGAGAAATAAATGAGAGGTGGNAATGCTGGTACACCACTGTATGCTTACTCACCACAAAGAGAAATAAAGGAGAGGTGGAATCCCAGTGGGAAGAAGCAGCTGATAGAACAGTTGCAGGCTTCATTCACACTCCTCCTGAAGGTGTAACTACTTGCACCTTGTGTTCTTCTTTGATTTATAATTTTAACTTGCTCCCAGCAGTAAGTCACTGTAACTGCTGTTTCACATATGCACCTGCAATATAAAATGTTTCATCTGTTGACTCAACAACTTCTAGATTCTTCCAGAAATAACACATAAATTATGTTCTTTATTAGCATGGGTTCACAGGACCTGACACTTAATAAAGCCTTCTATATTTTCCCCTCTCGCATTGAGCTGTACTTCCTTCTAAGCAAAACAAGTACGAAAGAAACAAAACAAAACAAAAATCCCACCGAAAACTAAGACTCTTCTCTTTGTTAAAATTCTTGCAATTAGATTTTTACCTTTTTTTTTTTACCAAGAATAAAATGTGGAATAGGAATAGAACCTTCCTATATAAATCTTTCTTGTGCAATCTGTATTTTCTCATTAAAACAGTCTGTTTCACACTTTTGACAAATTTTAAATGCCATTTGAAAGAAAAACCACCACACCTAAGCATCCCTTAGCAGTAGTAAGATCTTTCAGATCTGAACCTAATGCTTTGAAAATATTATACTTCACAGTGCTTTTTAGTTTAAGAACAGTACAAATGAGGTGCAGATTGGTGGGAATTAATTAATTTTAAATATGAAATTGACTTGTTTCAGTTAGAAATTTCAGTCCTTACTGTTATATGACAGAAAAACAAATAGTGATTGCTTTTTTCCTTCAAAACTTCCACCATTAAATATTCTTAACAGAGTTTAGGGACTACTGGTTCAGCTGCCAGTATCATAATACAGATGCACATTTTTGTGTTCTGCAAATCTTGGTATTCTGTAATTTTTAGGAATACAATTACCATGAAAGCTTCTACACTGAGAAGCAACCTTGCAGTGCCCCAAAATACAGTGGTGTATTTATCAATTGGCTTGCAAATCAACACAAACATCTCATTATGACCAGTTGCTAGGTTCCTCCCCTCCCCAGTTCTCTTCCCTTTAAAGTAGTTTTAAAAATTAAATTAAAAAAAATTACAAGCTGCTGTACAAATGCTGAAATCACTTAGAAAAGTAAAAAGCTAACACCTGGTATGCAAGTTACCAAAATAATTAGACATACTTTGACAAACAGCTCTTTCTGCTCTCAGTCTGCTTATTTTCTCTGATCATCAGGAAAAGTAAAAAATGGTTTTTGACATTTCAGTAGTGCAAATGTTATGGGAAAGTTTAAAAGGGTGAGATATTTTAGATCAACGTAAAAAACAGTTAGCATGTGGTTATATTTCTACTAAACATGTTTTACTTCATTCCTCTGTATTCTCCTTCAGTCACTTATTAAGGATTTGGATTTTAATTCTAAGTTATACAATTCTTTTTTGATATTATACTTCTTTTTCTAATTTAAGGATGAACAGTAGTATTCATGGGGTCTCTTGATCAGTCATTCTGAGAGAACTGATTTTGGCACCATGGCAGGAAGAATAAGACAATGCACCAGTTGTTTTAAAGACAGATATGTTTTCCAAGACATGAATCACAGAGAAGGAAAAACTATTTTTGCTTGATGAAGCCAAGTGCAGAACCAACAGCCCAAAACTTAAGTGTCAATAAACTCAACGCATTTAAATGGCATGCATTCAGGTGTTTTAGGGGTTTTAATTTTTTTTAAATTATTTATCTTTTCCTCACTAGTCCCCCTCTCACTGAAAGGCAATCAAATATCATGTGTTCACCTGTAACCGAACAAACTACAAAAACTACTTTTTCCAAGCTCTTTCTGTTCTGAGACAAGACTACTGCCAATTTACATTTTGGCCAACTTGCATGACACTTTGTTCACTCTCAACAGTGTTGCTTCAGGAGCAAAACTTAAAATTTCTAACAGTAATTCTTTAGATCTGGCCTGAAGTCAAGCATCAGGAATAAAAGCTCTCTCTGACCACAGCAAAAATCTGTTGCACATAATGAGACAGTACTCAATGTTAACACTGATATTCTGAGAATTATAAAAGGCTTTGTAGTACACAGTATAACTAATGAGTCTTACTTATAGCATATTTAGTTAAGAAACAGTCCTATGGTCCCTTTAAAAAAAACGTTTTTCAGCTTTTTCATCCTTGTTAAAACACTGAATAAGCCCTCTGATCTTACAGGATCTCTGCAGGGTATCACAGGAAAAGCTGAATTGAGAACTCAGCCTTTAGGGGTAAGTGTGCAGGACATGAGGCATCTGAAACAATTCACATGAGATACTTGGTAGTAATTTCTCAGTTTCCTTTTGACTGGTGGGAGCAGAAGAAGGTAAGAGAGAGAAGCACAAGAAAAAATTCTGTATCTGTTTTTTCAAAAATTTTCAAGTGGGAAATAGTGACCTTAAAAAACTATTTAGTTTGGTTCAAAGACCAACTTTCTATTGCAAAGCATTCTGGCAAAATAATATCCAGCCATTTCTGAATGTGTCTGAGACTGCTTTCTATTTAGTACTTGATATTTACTTCATTACAGTAAACTGGTATATTAAACTGTAATCTTACATTATATTAAAACCACATTTGTTAAGCAGCTGTTTTTATAGATGTAATTCCAAAGATGCATAAATGAAAAAATAAGAAAATGCAGTAAAAAAAGAACAAAGTAATGTAAGGCTACTCTTGTAGTCAAATTGATAATCAGCTCTCCTGAAATGAGAACAACTTTTATCTCTGGCAGCAAGGGACAGTTGGACTAGATGTCTTACCCACAGCCATATAATCAAGTGGTCTAGCCAAAAGCATATTCAATATCTCATGACACTACAGAAAAAAAAATAAGATTAAAATGAAATAATAAAAAGATTGAACTTTTATTTCTCTTAAAGAAGGCAAGTACTGCTTCCAGGCTCATGCCAGTGAAGTCCACAAGACATACATCAGAAGTACCAGTTGTATACATCAAAAAAAATCCAACAAACATTCCCTTTCCACCACATAACTGGTGCTACCCTCAAGACCCAGACCTCACCTAGAGACAAATGAAAGTTGCCAAAAAGTTATTTCAGCGGTGTTCCTTTATCTGCAGTTTGAAGCATCTATGTTAAGGTTTCTATAGTCAATCATACATACTTTTATGGTGTAAAAGATATGATTACCAACAAAGACTCAATAGCTAATGACTTAGAACATTTTTTTCCCACTGTTTAGTCCACTGTATTAAGAGAAAGTTGATATTGGCTGTAGTTTTCAAAAAACATCCTAATCCAAACAGAATTAGGAACGCACGTGCTCCCATCTGATTTTAAACTGTGTTCTATACTAAGTCTCCTAGAGCTTATGTGACAAATAGAATCAGGTAAACCAGCAAATATGGGAGAGTCTGCTAAACAGACAAAACCAAAACAGAAAAAAACCTAAACAAACAGGCTATTGTGCAATACTTTGACGTATTATTGAGTCACATTGCTTACTTAGGTAGACCAAATACAAATTTATCCCTACCAATTTGCTCATATTAATAGGCAAAGTGATGTGAGTTTCCTTCAGGTTTAGAAATTCAGTAACCTCTTCAGCAACAGTGCCAAAGTACTGGTACTAAAGCCCTGGGCTTATTTCCCACAGAGCCGGGAGCAAAAACAGCAGCCCCAGCTGCTCGCCGAGCTGCGAGTGCACCTCGGCTGTTTGAGAAGAGCTGCCAGTGAGATGAGGAGGACTTTTTTTTAAGTCTAACATTTCTTCACCTCCTCACTACAATTGCCAGCAAAAGGTGACAAATTACAAGACTGGATGGCTAGTCCAGCTAGAAGCCACACTAGACCACCCACAGCCCTGCCTGAGCCAACCCAGCAGCTGTCCGTGTCACAATGCTGGATCACACCTCCAAGGAGAAAGCAGCACGTGCCAGCCAGTAAATTAATGGAAACAGCGTAGTGTTATTGAGGGGGCGACAGCAGGGAACTGCCTTACTTAACTACACATTGGGGAAGAGCAATCAGTGTTCAATTCATGTTTTATGGGGCAGATTTCCAGTTTGGTTTTGACAGGACTCCCCCCTCCTTTTTCTTCTTATTATTCCCATGTACATCTTTGAAATCTTGCAATTATGACAAAGTAACTGGGCAGTCACAGCCAAGTCCAAAGCAGCAGTGAAACACCTTGGAATTTCAAGGTCTTACCTGCGTGTATAAGCACTCAAGACCCCACACACATTGGTGATTTCTGGAATCTTTTTATGCATTTAAAAGTCTACCCATGCAATAATACCTTGTACAATGCTTTTTTGGTGGATCTGGCAGCTACTCTTTTCTGCCCAAACCCATTTGGTATCCAGAAACTTGGAAATCCTTACCTACATCTCCTGAAGGGCCTAATTATCTAGCCATGCTCTGAGCTTACCTAGCATAAAAAGTCCAAACCAAAACATGCTGGAAAATGAGGTAGTGACCACCTTCTCATAATCTAGGCAAAAAAAGTACAAGTCTGAAATTCTAGATTTCTTCAGCATGTGGAGATAAAACAGCTTTTCCCATAATCCCAAAGAATGACCCATCTGTGAAACTATGAGGTATTTCCTTCATTGAAACTGGTCTGCCAGGCATTCAGCAATATAAAACTCAGGAGACCAGAATGGCAGGTAAGAGGGATCCTCATACCACCGCCGGGCAGCCAGCAGGGAGAAGAAAGCCTGTGTTCCACATTCTCAGGCTGGTTTGCATGTCTTACATTGCACGGTAGGTAGAAATAGAGAAAAGTAGAAGTATATACAGATGAAAATAGAAATAATCTACAGAACATTATCTTGAACCACAGGACTCTGCCTTTTTTGCCACGCAGGGGTGAAAGAGAATCATTCCTTAGTTTGTGAAGCTGTGGCCATGAGCTAGCTATGTGGGAGAGCAAACGTAATTCCAGGGAACAGAGATAGAAAGGACAACAACTGCCTCTGCAACTGGGCAGCAGATGAGCAAGGCAGATTTAGCACCTTACACCTGACTGTTAATTTTCTTCTGGCTGAAGTTTTTAGCATCTTCACTCCATGAAAGACTGCCCTGAACAGGATTTGAACATTTTTTTGTTAACGCAGAACACACTATTGTAGCAATATGACTGCTTAAAAATGGTTATTTCCATAAGACAGTACAGAAAACAGTATTAACCTTTTAATAAAGTTTTTCACCCAAGAATCCCAAAACACTTTAGAAATAATAATTAAAAATCATATAGAAAGCCTATTAAGTAAATGTATCTTTTGTACCTCTGAACTAACTATAATTCATATAATGAAATTTAAGAGGGAGGTGAGAAATTTGATGGCTACAAGGATAGTTTTCACTAATTGTCATGGAAATGAATTTTGACTTGAAGACTTTTACTTTCTTGCATAACTAAAAAATTGGGGTTTTTTTGTTTTTTGGGTTTTTTTGGGTTTTTTTTAATAAGAGAAAAAAAACCTTGTAGAAGGTTTGCTTTATGCTTTTCTGGAAAACAATGGTCGTGCTTAAAAAGCCGTAACTTTTCTTAAATTAACTACATAAGAGCTCAGAATTGGTTATTTTGGTAAAAATAGTAATAAACAAACTAATAGCTTTTATTAAGTCCTGTCAAACTGATAAGATCTTAACAGTTTAATTATGAAGTCCAGCTGCACAAACTAAGAGAGAAAATGTTTCCAGACAAGATCCAAAGTGCAGCACCATATCCCAAACCACCGCTACTTCTTGTCCTTTGTCAGTGTAGGGTGGGGTTCTCCAGTTTCCTAGATTAAGGCATAAAATTCTAGATCTCCTATTCACAGCATGTGAGGTCCTGAAAGCAATATTTTAATGATATTTTAGTATTTACTAGTCAGTGAGATTGTCACTTCATAGCTAGGTGGTTCAGGAAATATTTTAAGACTGTCCACCTTTCCCCAGCTATTGCTAGTAAGTGAGAGGCAACCCCCAGAAACATCAACCTACTCCCTGTGTTGTGGCAGGAAAGTTTGTTCTGAGCAAACCACATTGGTTGTACCTGCAGGCACAAAGGCATTTTCCTTGTGATACTTATTAGAACTTAAGCTTCAGGCAACAACTGTCAAAACTGGTTTGTGGTGGGTTTTGTATACCCCCAGCAGAAAAAGCAAAACCACAAGGCACACCTAAGGAACCCCAAATCCATCCACTACACCTTGACTTCAAGGAAGGTGTGTGCTGTGGGACATCCCCCAGCCTTGGTCCCCTAATTCCCAGGGTGGCAACCTGCCTGGGACATGTCATGCTTCCCTCCAGCCAAATCCTCACATCCTTCATGTGGTATTGGGATCTGGAGGGGAAGGGGCTGTAAGAAACAGAATGATGCACATTTATGATCCTCCCTTACATGGAAGAGGGATGCAAAGTGCAATGCACCTGTGCCAGGGAAATGCTTCCAGGTACTGCTGTTGAGAGACAACCACAGTAGCCAGAGATGTGACTTCACCTTAAAGAAAAGAAGATGGGAGGAATGAGGATCACATTTGTAAAGGCCAGCAACTCAAAGTTGGACTTAGAAACTCATCTACTCCTAAGTATGCTGGCCTTGTAAATACACAGACTCCATGCTGTTAAACAAAGGAAAAAAACTGTTTCTTTGCAGATGAGCAGGACTGGGTCCGTTATTGATGAGTCACATTTCTTTGTACAGTATTTGAAAAGGTGATTGTATGAAATGCTTTTCTTTTCCTCCCTCTCCTTTATACCTTGGTTTGCATGTTTCTGAGTAACCATTTAAAAGATGTCTTTTCATTTTATGTGTAGATTTTAAGTACCCACATAGAAAAGATTACTTCTCCCAAAGCCCCTATGAAAATAAAAAACATAAGAAGATGAGTTCTTATAGCTTCCCTTCAACTCTAGCATCTCAGCAATGAAATCAAGTTTTTAAGAAAGCAGACAAAGCAAAACTATTTGGGTGCTTTGAAAGGATGATTATAAGGTAGATTTAGAACACATTTAATCACTATGGTATGATTTCTGACAGTTTCTGACAATTTATTTCTAGTCTGAAATTTGAAAAAATAATAAAACATCTCATTCTGTCATGATAATTGTGGTTCCATTTCTGAATGCAGATCAGATGCTGAATATGTCCAGCAAAAAATATAGATGTCTTCCAAAGCAGTTTCATCTACAGCACTGATATTCATTACAGGTTAAGTAATCTTCAGTTCCTTTATTACTGCTCTAAGTCTTTTGCCACATAACTATATTGAGTGATTATTGCTGAAATCCACAATTCTTTTTCATCCCCTCATAGGACAGACTTATTTTCATCAACTGAGCTTAAGCTCTTATATCAAATACTACAAATTTAAATCCAAACTTCAAATCTTAATATACATCCAGTCCAATCAGTAAGAAATCAATATTCTTTACTTCCTCCTGCTACCACCTCAGGAAAGTAACAAGTTTTTTTTAGAAGTGCTGAAGGGATGAATTTGCACATATGTATTACTTAAACACCTGGAGAATTCCTAATATTGGTGAAAAATGCGTAAAACGCTCCCTCTCTGCCTGAGCCAATCCCAGGCAGGGACTTGGGAGTGAAGGCAGGAAAAGGAAGTGTTATCTGCAAAGGGTTTAATTCACTGAAGTACCATTATCTTGTTCTTGATTATTGCTACAATAACTTGTAACCATCAGAGCTCAATCAGATAATTTGGGATTTAAGAGTCAGAAACACTTCCATGAGACATAGAGCAAATAAGATGCTCTGGAAGTGTGAGAGCAGCCCAAAGTATGATGCACACACAGCTTTCAAAGAATATGCAGCCCTGCAGGAAATGCCTATTTAATTAACTTGATTCTGACGAAAAAAATTTACACTTGAAGTAAAGTTTACACTACACAGATTCAGAACAGTAGGAATCTTAACATGGGATCATTTTGCTTTTTATCTACCCTTTTCTTTTGTTTCCTTAGACACCAATCCACCATCTGATAATTCTACCTTGGCTCTTACATGAATTTTCCATCTCTGATTTTTTTTAAAAAAAATTAGACCTAGAGTACATTGTCAGAAAACCTCAAAATAATCTGTAACCTATTATTACTTGCATTTTCATGTCCCATCTCTTCTATTTCCACTGATATGCTGTCACATTCAATCAGATTTAAAGTGAAGAAATGATAGATAAAGATTTTTTAGTGGCCTGAATTACAATTTTTTTTTTTTTAAGCTACACAAAAAGAGAATTTGAAAATAAAACTTCTGACAGATTGGATTCTGAATCTGGGCAAAAAAAACCCCAACCCTAGTAATATAGATATTAATTGGTAATTCAATTTCATGGGATCTTTTATGTCATGGGTTCTGAATTTGCCCACAGCAGAGCTTTGCATTGAAAACTTGTATTTTCTGTTTCAAAAAGAAACTTTTCCAAGCAATTTACTATAATAATTAATGGTGCTAATGCAGGAATTGCATGCATTACATTTAGAAGCTTTAGAGGTTTATTGCAGCTGACCATGTTAGCATACTGAGATTTTGATGGAATTGCTTCACATTTCAACAGCAAAATGCATCTCTTAGAATACTCTCTCATTAAATGCCACATTTAATGTACATTTTCCATAAGGTGAATCAATGTATAATCTGATGCAAGCTTTTCTGATGGTTGTCATTTTGGCCCTTTCAAAAATGGCATAAGGGAATACAATACCAAGATAGGCAGACAAGACAAAACTCTGCTATAAATGTAACATGACAGTATATGCATATCATATATGTAAACAGACATACACACACACATATATATGCATATGGGATTATAGTATTTCTAACCACGTATTACTAGAAATTGCGAAATGAAGAAATGACTGTAGGACTTTTCTTTAGCAATAATGCAATTTAAAGATTAATCTAAAACAGTAAAAGGGTCAAACTTCTCTCACAAAACTTTACATCCAAAACATCATCCATCCCTTAAGTAGCTACCTAGTTCTAACAAGGGTAAGAATTTAAGTCCAATACGTGACAGTAGAACATTGTATTTATTCCCACAATGAAATAAAACAAAAGAGTACTGATCAAGCCAAAAGAGAAAACATTGAATCTGCAAAAAGTTCCTAATACCTAAAAGGTCATAAACTTAAGAGCATGGAAGCTGGATATTTTGGAGACAGAAATGGTTAGTAAAGAATCCAGAGAACAAAGCAGAAGTCCTATCTGCATTAAAACAGAAATGAAAACTAAAACAAGATTAATTGATCTGGATGGCATTCAAACTGCTGGAATTATTTCTACATGCAGGTAAAAGACAATTGTCTTAATTATACAACAAAGCAACCTATAAAAACCCAAACAAACAAAAAAACCCCCAAAATTCTATGTCTATAGAAAATAAGAGCTGAAGGTTCAAAGATCCATCAGCATAATTAGTTTCATAGGAATTCAGAACACCAGCAAGTTGCTGCTTTTGCTAGTGCCTTTCCTTTCCTTTGTTGCTTTTCTTAAGACTAAACAAAAACTGTATTTACAAGAGATGCTCATGCAAAGCAATCCTGAGTTTGGATTAACTGGGTACAACCTTACCAACATCAGGAAAGAGTAAAGGGTATAAATGAATAACTAAATCTATGGTACTAGGAGTGACACTAATGTGACTACTGTAGAAAAATAACTAATTAGACTGCTCCTGATTAAAAAAAAAAAAAAAAAACCAATACCCAAACTAATATAGATCACCATATCTAATATTACAGTGTAAAAGCTTCACTCAAGGTTTGCAATAATTCTGGAAAAATAAAAAATAAAAAGGCCGCTGTAATGTAATAATAAGGTAGCAATTAACAAGTTAAACATCTCTTACTTAATGTATTTTTATCAGGTTTGTGATAAAAAGAAGTTACTTTGTTTCTGACAAGTCTGATAGTTTGCATCTTGCACTTTACAGATTCTGAAGTTTGTTCAATTCATTTGTGTGAATGCTGTCCTAAAGTAAGTCATCAAAAATTGTTACTCTCATACACTAAGATATTCCTTAGAGAAAAGTTAAAATAGACTTGAAATACCAATCCAGATAAAATACATATAAAGTGTTAAGCATTACTCCAAAGGAAGGTTATATTCTGAGTGGAAGTACAGAATTAAATACAGCAAATACTTGAGCAATGATGTCATTAAACTATTAAGGACAGCTGTTAAAATGCTTTAGGCAGTGAGACAGTAACACAGTGAAATTACACGATCCAGAAAGAAATATTTCAGTGTGAACAACACTACATTTAAAGTTGATTTTAAAAAGTGAAATTAAAAGAAACTTAAAAGTATAAGCACAGCACCGCTTTGTACAACAGATTGTTACGTTTGCAATGTTTTGAAAAATCTTTCAGAAAAAAATATAATTACAAACCCATAAAAAAACCAAATGCAATTTGCAAAAACAAGGCAAATGACCCAAAACCACACAAAAAGGCCTAGCATAGCAGACTATTTCAGATTAAGTTTGTGCTGACATTAACTCTGACTTATTGAAGAGGATGGATGCAAACTTATGATAGTCAAGCTGCTAGAAGACACTTCACTCTACTTACAAATGTTAAAAAACAATGAAAGAGGCAGAGGAATGCTATTCCCATAAAGACACATATTTAATTAAAAATAAGGTTTTTCTCTGGTTCATGTTGCAATACTACAATTAATTACATCAGGAAAGGAAAAGGAAAGCTGCCAGTCATGAATGAAAGTAGCCTACTTTTCTTGTCGTGTGCTAGAAAATAACATCCAAAGGTCCAGTCCAAACTTCATGATTCAGCAGAAATGCCCTCTCAGAGGCTCCTGTAACACCATGCAACACAAACAGCTGCCATTGGCCTTACTCTGCAAGGTGAGTGACAGGGATTTGGGATAATGCAGTTACTTTTCTTTAAACATTCTCTTTTTGAATGCCATTCAAAATACAAACTACCAGCAGGAGCACTATTTTCTGTACATATTGAGTAACAAAGATAAGATTAAAAGAGAAATTAGTTCTCTTCATAACACATGCATGGGCAAAACCAATTTCTAGAATAATGTAAGAATAGAAAAAGAATATGACAGTTGTTGTCCTGAAACTGTTATTTCTTACTCTGAAAGTCAACAAAGAGTATTAGAATACTCTAATGCTTAACACATGCATACACATGCATAAACAAGTATAAATAAATTACGAGTCTGGTTTTAGAGATTCTGAACATCCTTGATTACAGTTGAATTCAGTGAAGTCTAGGATTACACAGAAAATTATGGATTATCAGAAAATAATGATTAATTCCTGCACATGCAGTTACAAGTACTCAACAAGTCCATGTCAATTAAAGAGCAGTTAAAATGAGTTTGCAGAGCAAATGTGTGTATGAACACCACAGGCTTAGATTATTTGTTTGGTTCCCTAAAGCACCGTAATTATAAAACAATCTCATTTTATTAATACAAAACTTTCATCTCTAAAGAGTATATACTTTAATAAAAGATCAGTAACGCAAAGAAATCAAATGTGACAGCACAGAAATCAATGTATTCTAAGCCATTGATTGCTCTGTCTGAAGAAGCATGGCAAGTCAAAACAGAAATATTTTGGTTTTGAAAAGCAACTGCAAAATACACATCATTTTAAGTCATAATACATGATGTTTAGTAATTAGGTCCCACTTGACTAATAGAAATGAGAAAAAAAAAGATTAACCATTTCATCCTCTTGTGAATACTGTGCAAGAAAATACTGACTTTTCAATCTATATTCTAATGGAAATACTAAAGGTTGACTTGAAATGATATGGCCACTGGGTGCAACCAGGATACAATGTTAGCATTTTCTACTTTGCAAGTTAAACAAATAGTCAGAAATACGTAACTACACAACTACAGTTTAAGTTTTTCTGACATAAAATGGGAACCAAGAGGTCATTCTCTTCTCACTAACTAGATAACACCACATGTATTGGCATTATGCTAAAAACAGTTATAATTTTCTGTTTATGTCAGGTTAGAAAAACACATAGCATAAAGGAATGAACTAAAACCACTAAAAATAGGATTGCTCCCTGCACCCTTCCCACCCCTGCCTTATTCTCTGTGTATTGTAAAAGTAAGGTTACTTTCTCTGGAAGCTGTCATTAAGAGGGACAGATAAAAGTAAAGTTGCTGCTTTATCACAAAACCTACAGTAATTTCTTAACACAAATCAAAAGCCATGATATCTTTCTTAATTCAAAGATTTAAACTTTAGAAACTAAATACAGTACCCTGCTTTTTATTCTCAGAGGTTTATGCTGAGCTCCCATAAAATATTTCAAACAAGAGGAAAAAAAAAAGGGGGGCTCGGAATTCATTTCAGAACCTGAAGTAATTTACAGAATTTACTCAGCAGTTTACCCTTCACAGAGTCCTCTCAATAGATGGAGAAATAGTCCTGAAATTATATCAACTTTCATCTTAATATATTGTGTTGTACCTTGAAAGTTATTCATTACTACAAGGCTCAGACAAGTTCCATTAAGGATTTCAGATTTCATAGGCTTTAATGTTTTTCTCAGACAGCACATTCCAGAATAATGCTGGTCATAACTATTTTTTCCAAGCACTGCACTCACAGAAATCTTGCTTTGACACTGCCCGTGGCAGCATACGTGACTAAAACCATGCAAGAAACACCTGGGCAAAAAATACAGAAGAAATAAAAAGCCCCAAAATACCACTCTGACAGAAATTAGGGTAAGTATCATCATTAGTTTATCCTCTGACAATATTTTGTGCCAACTGAAAAATACTTGTTTTTTTTTTTCATTGCAGGAATGGAATGACATTATGCAATCTTATCAAAGCAAAAAGATAATCCCACATCATAACATATAATTAAAACCACATGGTTCCCATAGGAACAGGTCAGGCAAACAAATAATTTGGTGATGGGCAAAGTAAAAGAGCATGCACACAACTGGGTAACTCAATGCTCAAGAAATGTTATCTTGGTTGTAAGGGCAAGGTTTCCAGAACTTTTAAAAAGCATGAAGATATTATGAGCACAGCCTGCCTGATAGAAAACAATAACTTATGAGTTTAATTTTCTTTTTTTCAGAACTACTTTAAAAAAAAAAAAAACCTCATTATGCGTTTTGCACAAATAAACCTTTACAGATCTATTAAAACACTTTTACTAGAGTATTCATTTTACATTTTTTTTTTTTTTCCACAGATTGTCCTTCCTTCAGAACACTATGGCAAAGACATTTATTCTGGAAAATCAGTTCATACAACAGTATTCTGTATAGGATCTCTTCTATACAGGTGGTATCTGTTCAGCATGTGTCAGATTGTGTATCCATTCTGTGGGCACAAGTACTTTCAGATATTGCACTTTCTGCAAACTTCATGATTACTCATCCAGCACAGATTCACCTAAATAAGTACAGTTGATATTTGTAGGCTGTCACAACATGCCAAAATCCCAACGAAATATTCCGAGTTCGTTCTGTCTGAAAATGATTTGTACGAGGCTGGGGACTAAGACCATGGGATCAAAAGAGAGGAAGGACAGGGCAAGCCTCAGAAAAGTTGCCTGTCATTTATATTTCACTGGATTTCTAATCCAGTTAGTCTCTTAAAATTATTAAATTATTCTCTTTGAGATTTCTTTAGACCACCATACAACAGTACTGGAAACCAGTGCTGCTCCAATAAACTGTGTCACACAGATTAATAAAAAAATGGGGATATGCTTTGAATATTCTATTCATTACTTTATCTGTACCAGTAAAGACTGAAAAATGCAAGTGAGTCTGCAGTTCATAAATTTTAGGGATTTTTTTTCCTGATGACATATCTTTGCCTGACAGAAGAGGAGCAGTATCTTTGTAAAATGGGTTATCCACCTACATAGTTCTGGCAGAAAGATTGAACAGTTCAGCAAGCCCTTTCCATGAAATGTGAACATTAGTATGCTTTTCAGATATTCAAACCCTGCTGGATTTATGAACTTACCCTTATTAGCCTGTTAGAAGCTTATTCAGTTCGTCTTCCTTCTGCTATGGTTCTCTGATAACTTTTGCTGAGAGGATAATAAAAGTTGCTTCTGATGACATCAGCCACTAGAATCCAAGCTGAGCTGAAGGTGCCAACTAGGACTGGTGTAGAGAAGCAACAGTGTGGACCGAAACTGGCAGTTTGATTTTTAAATGCTGCTATCTGCAGTACTTACAAAAAGCTGAGTAGAAAGACCGAAAATTCAGTTCTACAGCACAAACTGAGAAGACGGGACAAGGATAGACAGTTTATATTGTACCTATTTTAATTCTTCTGAACTCAAGCCCTGAAATTTAGAAACTCACCCATAAAACAAAGAGGAAGCAACCATACAGGCATCCTAAATGGTCCTGTAATAAAGCCCCCATGCAGCCCAGTACTGACAACTGGCAAGCCTGTGTCCAGTTGCTTCTTAGTCTGATAGTGACCTCAAGGTCATTCGCATCAATTTAGGATGAACTGCCAAAACTGTGCTGCGAGTTCCAGCTAGCCTGCAATCAGTTTCAGATAATTTTGCATACTGCTATCAGGAATTATCTTCTTTCTCAGAACAAACCTGAATATTCAACAGCACGCAAGACTAGAACCAAAACTACTCCTCAAAAACTAGGCTCAGATTGCCTAGAAGTCACAGAAAACTTGGGGGTAAACAGGGCCACAACTGCAGTACTGACTGCACAGCTGAAGAATAGAAAACACCTGGGACCCCAATTAGCAATTTCAACAACTGTTTTCATCAAGTATATTAAACATGCCCCTAAATACTCTGGAAAACACTAGGTAAGATAACCAACACTCTAAGTTAAACAAACTAATTCCACAATCCAAGATCAAAAAAAAGGTCTTTTTTATTAAGCAGTAATGTGAGATTGTGAAATTCACCTCACCATTCAAGAAGCTGGACACAAATGGACAATTTTTACATCAAAGGCACAATAATAACATAATCCTTCCAGTGTAAAGCACATTTAACTTAGATTTTCTTCAACTTCTTGATAGATAAACCTATAACACACTATCATGCAATCAAGTTATTTCTTCTAAATGTTGAGAAAGCAGAAGTTAGAGATAATTTTTATGATATTTATGGTTTGGTTTTTGACAACAAAGAGAATAGAGAGTACAGAATTCTTGTTATTTATTTTCTTTCTACGGATAAGATCTTCTAAATTAGCAAAGCATTGGGTATTTTTAACTAGCATTCAGCCCAGAAGTAACCTGGGAAGAGGGAGAATAAAGTTTCTCTGAAAAAAGCAGAATAAGAATTTTTTTTTTTTTTTCAAAAAAATTATGTCTTAACTTTTCCATTTTTTCAAATGAAGTAAAATAATATAGCCTTAGGGAAAACTAAGTGGTTTTATCCAGCTGGAAATACTTTTATTCCAGTGATTTTTAATAATAAAGACTAGATTTAGAATTAAAGTGGATTTACCATTTACATCACTGAGATATGAATCAGCGTTGTTGTTGTTTTTGACCAATATATTTCAGTGGCTAAGGGTACTTACCCGAAGTGAATTTCTTCCTGCCTGAATCAATACATATATTGGAAGCATCTCCCACAAAAAATTTCTAAGTAAGGGGTAAAAAAAATAAGATACTTTGGAGGCAATGGGATTATAGGGACCAGTCCTCCCTAGTAAAATTATTCAATTTTAACTTGTAACTAAAAAATCCATTGAATCCAAGACTTGCCCTTCAAAAGGGAGTATGTGTCTTCAGTTTTGTACATAGTCTCCAAGTCCAGCTGTCCCCAGTCTAGCCCCAAATGATCAAAATGTTGTTTTAGAACCCTGAAATGCTTCACTATTCAAGACTGTTTCTTTTTCCATTTCTGTGCCAGACAAAGCTAATTTGACACAATTTTACAAATGCTGCTAGCAATTAAAAGCTACATTTTTAGGTGAATAAATGTCTTGCCAAAACAGATGTCACCCAACTCCATATAGAATACTGGCTTCAAACTGTGAATCTCTTCAACAGTACACCGGGCACCAGTATGGCACTATGTACACAGCCCATCAGACAGTTCCCCAGTCCTGCTCCCAATTCATATCTTACATGCTGTTCAGGGCCTGATTTAATTTATTCTCTCTTCTGGTAAATGTCATCTCTAGTTGAAATTGAGACCACCTGGAATTTCTTTTTTTTTTTTTTGCCCCCAAATGAACTACAAACAGGTCATTTGTTACACCTGTTAAGAAAGAGGCTTGGCCAGATCTCTCTCTCATAGAGAGAAAGCTTCTGGAGAGAGCAGCTTTTGAAATGTGTGATATAGTTAACTTTTAAAGTGACCAGAATAAAGATAGACTCTAAATCAAAAAGAAAAAACAAGAAGGAAATGAATGTCACTTTCACAAATCCAGCTACAACAGTTGTTCACAATATTTAAACTGAGAGGTGAAAGATGACTAGAATAAGTGAGCACTTGTAGATTTCCCTAATTTTTCTTAAATTTGCCACCAATGTTTACTTTAGAGTATTCCTGTTTAAATAAACTTCACAATAAACCGACTTTGTTCATCTAAGAGATGCATGCATTTCATCGTGCTGAAATGACCTCATGTCACTATTGTGTATTTAGTGATAAGAAGGTCTCATTCCAGCAATAAAGCCATGTGGAATGCATTACTCAAAGGCCTATTAAGTATAAAACATTCAGAATTTATTTACCGCATTGAGAGAACAGAGTCCTTAAAAGGTTATTTAGGCTATAGCACGGAGACTAAAATATACCCAGCATCCCATTGATTTGACAGCCTGCCATAACTGTCTCTTATAGTCTTAATTAGAACACAATACACACACACACACACACATATATACTCTCTTCTGGGAAAACGTTCCCAATTACAAAAAGCCACAAGAAGAATAGCACTGCTTTTGACAGCTGGTATGCACATATTGTCATAATCCTGCCGGATATCTACTGTAAGTGAAAGGTATGCATCTTCCTGAAGCTCTGAAAGGTAATGTCAGATTGAATAAAAATCAGTCAGTGTCGTAGGCCCATCCACCTGTGTGACAGATTGCTGACTCCCGCTTTTGCTGAGGGGGAAGAAGATTGCTTGCCACTTTTCTTTACCAACACATCCCATACATCTATTCAAATCAGAAACAGGATTTGGGGGAAGAAAAGAAAATGCTTTTCAAGTCTTTGTCTCCATTGAAAATATAACAGCTCCACCTTGAGGCAGGACCCAGGGAACTAGAGATGACATTTACCAGAAGAGAGAAGAAAAAGACCTTACCAGCATTGATAAGAGCTCTGTAAGACTGTAAGTATTGTTAAATAATTGACGCAATTTATAAATTAATTACATCTAATAAATATTGAAGCCAATGAGGAGCTTAGTTAAAAAGCCATTTGGCTAGTTCCAAGATGCAGAAATATGAAAGAAACTTTCAACTTGGATAAACAGGAGATTGTTCATTAATTTTTTTTTAGTGAAAATTAATATACAAAATGTATTCCGAATCTCTTAATCATTGACAGCTCAAGCTATGACTCTTCACAAAAGCTGCAGGGTAAGCCTATTAATGTTCTTTGCCAAATTACTTAATTTCTAACTTTAAGGGAGACACAACGTTATCGTGATGTGAAAATGCTGTACAAAAATAAGCATTTAGCTTGATTTTAAAATTCAGTCAGCATCTATAATTTGCAATGCAATCCCTTTTATGGTTTATTAAAATAAGTGTTAGTGAAACATAATTTTAATTCTATACAGCTGAACTGCCTCATATAAATTTATGAGTGCAACAGATGTTTCTACTGGCTCATTTAGATCACTTCTCCTTACATTCCCCTCAGCTGATGAGGTGCCCTTCTATGTTACAAGGAATTCCTTTTACATCACAGTGGTACAGCTGGTTAAAAACACCATCTGCACTCATAAATGCCTGGATTGTATTTAGCCACACTATATAGAATTTGAGAATGGCTACTGAAAGCTGGAGATGAAGTTTACATTATGCTGGATGACATTCACACACATCCAATGGTTAAGACCCTAAGTGCTGTTTAGGCTGTCAAAATAAGCCAAAGTCAGCGTTTGTTTTATGGTGGCCATTTGGACCAGCACACATTCAATCTGTGATTAGCCATTTTTTCTAAACACTGTAGCTTTACTTTTTCTAAAGGGCACATCACTCTAGTACTCATATGCAAAAGGAAGTCTATCTTCTTAAAATCCAATATTTTTTATTTTTTTTTTTTTTAAATTACATCAATAAATCCTCCCGTTAATAAGAGCATAGTAACACAGTCTAGTGACAAAGTCTATAATGTTATTTCTATTGCCACAGTGCACGAAGCCCTAGCTCACACACCGGGTTACCGTTCCCTGCCAAACATCATTCAGAACTTATTCCTAGAAATAGGAATTTCTAGAATTAGGAGCTCCGATTCTCACAAGACTCAATTAACTCCACCCTTAAACATGCAACTATTTCAGTAGTATAGCCAGTTAGGCAAAACCTGCTGAAATCCATTTCAATTTATTTGTCCAGCCACAGTACTCACTTCTGTTAACTACTTCAGCTCTTTAACTAAAATAGATTACATGATAAATTTCTACTTCTTGACTGCATGAGCCCAAGCACTTGCTTTCTCACAAATATTCAGCTCCCCCCCCCCTCCCCCCCAAAACTGACTAGTAAGACTCAGTTTTGAAGGAAACACACCTGGAACTGGAGTTTCTAGAAGCTGTATTACACCTCTACTGGAGGTGCAGAGAAATGCAACTTTAGGAGGATCTACATACCCACAGTTTTCTTGGTTGTGTGGGAGTTTTTTTGGTTGGTTTTTTTTTTAACAATTAACTTTACTGAATCCAGAATCTTCAAGGCTAGATGATTAATTTTTTCATACTGAAGAGTCAGTTTTACAGTACTGAAATAACCAGGAGTACCAGTTTGTCAGTTTAAAAGGACTCTATTTTCCATCCTGCTGTACTAACGGAAGACTTCATTAATCAAAAGCATGATATGTAGAAGCAGAGGGAATAAATACATATCAATAAGGCATTTTCTTTCTATTGTTCAGAAATGACCAGCAGCTAAAGTGACATTTTTTGGGGGGGGTTTTTTGGGGTTTTTTTTGTTGTTTTTTTGTTTTGTTTTTTTTTGTTCAATAGCAGACTTTAATTTGGAAATCACCCTAGGCAGAGAAATTTATTGCAATAATTAAACATTCAAAAATAATTTTTGAAAAAGATTCTTGAGAGGTCTTGTAGAGCTTTATTTCTTACCAGCTGGTGTGCTTCATGTAACTTCTAAGTTGACCCAGAATGTTAGAGCTGTGCTCTGGTCATTGCTGGACATTCACACTACATGGTTTAGTGTCAAGTCATAAAAGGGAGAAGAAAACAACTATCACATCTGTTTGGGGGTGCACACCTCCGTCAAAGACATGTGTCCTCAGACAGGGAATTACAGTAGTTTTGTTAATTTTAGGAGTCTGATCTACTTAAATAAGTACTATTGATGAATAAGTGTCTGACAAGGCTATCAAAACAAAGGCAGAGCTAACATTAACATTTACAATAGCATCAAGATGTTGAGTCTACCTGTCAGATGGTAGTCTTGGCTAAGATTGATGCTTAAAACAAATCTACGTGTTCCCCAACCCTTTTCTGGGGGGGCGAAACAATCTACTTCTGAGCCAAGAAAGGCCTATCCCACACAATGTCATACCTTGCATTTTATTTCAGTAACCGAGAGAAAGCAGACTACACTTTTGTTATAAAGCAGTTCCACTGTCAGCTTTGAAAGATTTGTTTCCAGCACAAATCCTTCCTTTCAGAAATCAGGTGTTCAGAAAAAAACAACAAAAAAACAAAACTACAGAAAATAAATACATACAAGATTTCCAGCAAATCTTTCAGTGTCATCATTGTCAGTTTATAGAATAATTCCACGGAAAATATAGATTTGATTCTCAGGTGGAACAGCTTTGACCCAGTCTTGTCCATCTTTTCATAAATATGGCTGATGAGTTTATCTAGCAATGTTGCCTAGGTACCGCAAACTTACTTGTTATGCCATTTTGGGGTTGTTGATATTATTCATAATAGTAACAGAATTAGGAAGAAAGATTCCTTTTCCCTTAAGAAATGCTATTTCACATACAGAGCTAAATTTCAGAGACCATGAGAGAAGAATTGCTCAATTCTGAGGTATTTTAACAGCTAGAATTCAGGTCAGAGATCTATCAGGTGCTCAGAGGATTGTATCCTTTACACACAGGTGAAACCTTTAAATCATATTTAGATTTTCCCAAATTTAAGTTTTTCTTCATAGAAAACTAATGAAATTCACATTCTAATTATGTTTGTGTAATAAGCTAACAAACTGCAGTATAAATGATGCAACAGATTCTCTTTCTGGGTCTGTCACTAGACTGACTAAAGCTATAAACCTCATTATTACATTAAATCTAAAATTCAATTATGACACACTGAAGATCTACGTTCTAATCCCTAAAAATTTTACTCTAAATGTGCAATATGAAGTCAGTGCAAAACAGTAGAAGACAAAATGCAGAACAGGTTATATCTTCCAAATCGGAGTATTTAATTATACAGATGGGATTCAGACCAACAGCAACATAAAAAACCCACATGCCTGTGGTCAAGAAAATAATTAGTCACATTTCATGAGAAACTTTCCATGCATTCCATGAATAAAGTCTGAACACCTCTTTGCTAAGTGTATTTTCTTTTAAATCCAGGAGAATGTTGCAGCAGAACTAGAATGGGAGATCAGTTTTATTTTCAAACATTTTGTCAATTTCTCTAAAGGACGGTATGATAAAAACAAACCAGAAATTCTGTTTGCACCTTTTTTCTCACTAGTCCCAGATTTAAATGTGGAGTTACTTAGACAAGTTTTTGAAAGGTGTTGACACAGTAAACTAAGCTTATAAGAAAATAATCAGAATTTTTTTTTTTTTCTGAAAAGAAGCATCATAATGTAAAAATACTTTGATCTAATATTCTGCATTTAAAGTCTTAGTAAAATATTAATATTAATAACACGTATCTACAGGAATAATAATTCTTGAATAGTATTGAATATTTTAATAATTATCAGGTACCTTAGGATTTTACTCAAAGACAAAAACAAGCCTAAAGAAAAATGTGTACATCCTTACTGAATTACTAGAGCCCCAGCAAATTACTGTGGATATCCAGGCAATCATTCACCTGCTGCTATCAAACTGAAAAAGAACAGTTACCTTGGCAACTGCCGTATCTCATATTACACTGTGTTACTTCCAAGACAAAAACATGGTCTTAGGAGAGAGTTGTGGAGGCCATGTAGGTTTTACATTTTCATTGGCAATGTCCTCAGAGACACCACAGCAGTCTTATAAAGCTATCCTAATTCTCAATTAGACAGAAAATAAGTGCATTTTCACTATATGAAATGAAGTGACGTCTACATATAGTGTCCATTGCAGTTAATATATGGACCATAAAATCTGTAGGGAGAATTTTATCTTAGTATTAAATATACAGCTAAACTATACACTATATAGCAAAAACAATTCATAGAAAGAAGGGAAGGTGTTCAGTGACTTTAAGGTGTGTGCCTTTCACACTCTGCAATGTCCCAAGGACTGAAGATGTTCTTGGCATTACTTACTTGTACATAAGCAGAATATATTTGCTTCCTTAAGCTACACTGTAGCTACAGAAACTTCCACCACGTTAGCCAGGCTGCAAACTAAAATTTAACCAGCTCTGCCCTTCCTGCAGCCAGCACTTTTCTGACACACTCCAGGGTGTCCACAGTGAACCTCAGTTGGCTTGAGGTTCTCCTACCCCCTTGTTCCTTCCATTGCCTGCATTCCAATTACCTACAGCACCCACCAAGCTTTCCAACCACTTTAGATATTCTAGCCATTTTCACAAAAAATATTCTGCAGCAAGGTAATATAGCACTTATCAGAGACTTACATTTGTAGGCACTACATAAAAAGTTCAACTTTCTCAACTATAAGCACTATTTTGACAGTTGTTGCTTTACCACATGCACTTGAAATACAGAATTGAAGTACTGATGCTTCTAAAGTGAGGAAATAAACCAGGCTGATCTGAACTCAAACTTCATGGCTCATTAATATTTTTTTTTGCTGATGCATTTACAGATGTTCTTCAAACACCACCCACATGCCTGAATATGAATTGTGAAATATCATACCAACTACAGTTAGCTCAAATCACCTAAGCTTCTTTTGCCTGATTACAGCAGAGTAATGCCTCTCAAATTTAATTTACACAGGAAAACCCTATTATACAGATTCCTCTGAAGATTAATGTAATACTACCGATATTTTATCAAAAATGTAGATGGTTATTACGTAAAGAATTGTATAGAATCTTATCAAATGTATTACAGGACACTAACTGTAGCATCAATTGCTGACAGCATCACACACACACCCCCCACGTATGAGCTAGAAATGCTGGGATTTGAAAGAGTTCTACAAAACATACTTCTTTTGATACTGAGTTATGCAGGACTTTTCCCAAAGCAGAACACTCTGCTTTTATACAGTCTGATATAAAATTTAGAAACTATGAAGCTCATTTTAAATAGGTCTAAAAAGCTGACAATTATCATGAAAAAACAATTTAATGTTTTTGGCATGGGAAGCCTCTGTACTTTAACGTATATAATATATTATGCTACAACAATGGCATCCTGAAGACTAACTAAAATTTGCATTCCAATCTTGAAAGCAAGGATTTGACGTTTTGATAGTGTGAAAAAAAACCCACCTGATTTAAATAACAGTTCTTAAAAAGTATGGAGAACAGTGGCTGCTTCTATTTCTAGACAAATAAGAGTGCTTATATATTGACCTTTTTCAAAACAAAAAGAAGGAAATAAACCACCCCAACACCTTATAAAGGCAGGTACAGGATATTTAAAGCAGAACTGTTAAGACAACAAGGGTGTGGTATATCGAGAATTATACTACAGAACACAAAATCATGTAGTCAAACTCTTGGGTGACTTTTCTTCCACTTAATAACCAATGATTTCTGTTGATGACACAGAAAATAGCTTTTGTACCTGCAACCTGTCAATGCTGTCAACTGAGTCTTTATCAAATGGACACAATTTGACATAATTTCTGTTTAAGGTTTGTGCATGAAAGCATTTTGGTAATTGTGTCTGTGGATCTATTCATTTGACAGGTTACATTGCTGCTATTCAAGTTATTGCATTCTAATGTTTTCCTAATTAATGAGAAGCTCACCCTGAACTTATTTAAACTCATCTTAAGGAAGAAAAAAAAAACCAACACAAACAAACATAAAAGCCTCCCAAAACCAGAAATCCCCTCATTTCCCTCAACCCTTTCACCATATAAATATAGCAAAAACTAGAGATAGTGCATGAATCTGAGTGGTTTTGTTTTGGTTTAGACATCGTCTCGCATATATACATTTTAGATCCAGAAGCCTCTAGAGATCTTAACTACTATTTTCCATTTATACAGTATAACATAATCATCTAAGCCTCTAAGTCATATGTAGCCTAAAGTAAGGCTTCTCTTTCCTTCCTAATTGACTTCTGCACTTTTTCATTATCTGACCTCCACACAGGACCTTAAAAAAAAGAGAGTCAGAAATAAAATTTTCCAGGAAAGTGTAACAAGTCAGTGTATCATCATCTTTAAAGATCTTGCCAAGATGTGAAAAATTCTGTTTATTTGATTCACGCTGATCTGAAATAAGGATTGAGTTCTTCCACATCCCAAGTTATGGACCTACATTTTGGACATTTGTAAGTAAACCTTTCTTCCTTCCATGTCTAGACTTGTTCTACTTTGTGTAAATAGCATAGCTCAAAATACTGTGCTTTTATTCAGAAAAAATACTCCTGTTTTATTATATTTGCTATGGTTGTTAGTGTTGTTTTTCTGGTTTTCTTTTAATCTGTGGATAAAGTACCACAGAAATTTATGATTCTTGCAACTCCTTGAACAGGGAGGTAATTTTCAGTGTTACTACATACTACTTTTATTATTACTCTTACACTGACTTTAGTCTTCTGTTTATACTAGACTAGTCACTGAAAATAGCAGCGACTCTCTGTTTTACAGTACTACTACCCAGTAATGTAGTTGGAGACAGTTGGTGAGACAAGAAACAGAAAATCAAAGATTTTATAGTCTGTGAATAGAAATAATTTCCAGTTTCTCATTACAGTATAATTTATCATCATATGGCCTTGTGTTTTGGTGTGGTTAGAGAGTTTAATATCTGTTTTACTGTCCTGTCATTCTTTGCTGGACCCTTGGTGTGTCGGCAGCTACTGCAGGAGGCCAAGTCATCACGAAGTGAGGTCAAAAGCAGACTTTTTTGAACTGTTCTTTCCAATAAACACTTATTTCATACTAGGATTTTTGGGTAGACATTCTTCATGTGAGAAACTAGAAGGATGAAGGAGTAACTGCACTATTTGTAACAGAGGAGCTATATATTTGAGAGTACCATTAACAAAGGATTAATTTCATATTGTTACTACTTAATAAAGAATATTAAAGTTTTTATGAATGCTTTTACTCAGAACTGGATATTATCAGTATTTCACTAATTTCTAGTTGTACAACCCTCCTAACTCCGTAAGTGCACTCCTAGTATACAGACAGAACTTTAGAGAAAGGGGATTACCTTCACAAAGGATTAAAAATTAGGGATGTGAGTTAACACCTGTACATTTTATCTTTCTGTACTTTTAAATTAATGAGTGCTGTTTATTTCCATACCAAATTTATACTACTTATCTGACTTGTTTCATGAGGTTTTTCAGGTATATTACCTATTCTATATATTATGTGCTGTGGCTTTCTTTGGAAGAACGCACCTACTTCTTGATTTCGAAATAAATCAAGACCTCCACATACAGAAAAAACAATGTATCAATAATTTAGATTATTCAAAATACTGTAGATATCTAACAGCCAGATTGGGATTTCCCAAATTAGATGGAAGAGAGATAATACAGGAATCATACCTTTAATAGCAACTTTTCTCTTGCAGTGCTCTAGAAGTCTAATGCATGCACTTTGCACACATTACCATACTTATGCCTATTTTACAGGCAGGTTAACTACAACACAAAGAGATGAAGCACCTGTCTCATCACTGCTGTGTCATTAGATTAAGAGTAAAGAGAACATAGATGCCCTATATTCCAATCTGATACTTAGCCATGCTTCCTCTGATTGCAATATTATTAGATGCTCCGTTTCACACAATCATTGATGCCAGAGGATTCAAAATCAAATCTGAAGTCATTATATACAAATGATACCACAAAACTCAATTTTAACTTCATTAAAGTAAGATAACAGCTGACAACTGGAGCCATCCAGTACGATGTGTCTCTTAACCTCGGAAAATGCCTGAAGTAATCAGAAATCCAGCCTTAGGACTGCTGCTATGTTAACGCAGTCAATGAAGGATACAGACATCTCTGGTACTGACAAGAGCTAAGAACACTGAAATGCAAAACTGCAGAACTAAAAAGTAAACAATAACTCACGAAATTAAGTAAAATATTAGTGTTGAAGGCTGAAAGAACATGATTAAGAGTACATGGAATGACAAGCAACATTTAAAAGAGAAAAATGTAGTCCTTTTTAACCACATCATAGAGCAAGGACAGCATGACATTACTAGTGTAATTATAAGTTCCTGCATACTTTCAAGAAGTTCTGAAATAATTCTAGCAACCAATGAAACATATAGTACCTATATACGGTCAGTTATGATCAACTGGCAAACTATAACAGTTTATGTTTCTTAGGAGTTTCATTTCGGTTTTAACAAGAATTCAGTAACCACTAATTTTGCAATATACGACTTGATTAATCGCAACTCATTCAACTTTCTCTTAGTTATTTCATGCTGTATATTTCCCAGTCATCCTTGCTATTACCCTAATATCAAGCTAGTCTTTCTACCAATTTATATATTTTATAAAACTTATCAACCCCTTTTCACAGCTTGCATGTCCTAAATCCTACGATAAACCTCTGCTGTGGTGTATATTTCTATNAACAGCTGACAACTGGAGCCATCCAGTACGATGTGTCTCTTAACCTCGGAAAATGCCTGAAGTAATCAGAAATCCAGCCTTAGGACTGCTGCTATGTTAACATAGTCAATGAAGGATACAGACATCTCTGGTACTGACAAGAGCTAAGAACACCGAAATGCAAAACTGCAGAACTAAAAAGTAAACAAGAACTCATGAAATTAAGTATAATATAAGTGTTGAAGGCTGAAAGAACATGATTAAGAGTACATGGAATGACAAGCAACATTTAAAAGAGAAAAATGTAGTCCTTTTTAACCACAGCATAGAGCAAGGACAGCATGACATTACTAGTGCAATTATAAGTTCCTGCATACTTTCAAGAAATTCTGAAATAATTCTAGCAACCAATGAAACATATAGTACCTATATATGGTCAGTTATGATCAACTGGCAAACTATAACAGTTTATGTTTCTTAGGAGTTTCATTTCGGTTTTAACAAGAATTCAGTAACCACTAATTTTGGAATATACGATTTGATTAATCGCAACTCAGTCAACTTTCTCTTAGTTATTTTATGCTATATATTTCCCAGTCATCCTTGCTATTACCCTAATATCAAGCTAGTCTTTCTATGAATTTATATATTTTATAAAACTTATCAACCCCTTTTCACAGCTTGCATGTCCTAAATCCTACGATAAACCTCTGCTGTGGTGTATATTTCTATTTCCATATCCTTTATCTTTGACTCTTTGAAACTTCCATCTAAATATCTCAAGTAAATAGCTTCAGAATACAACTTTCACAATTCGAAATGATGCTTATTAAACACAAAGTGCTTATTAAGCACAAAGTATTACCGCATTCAGGTGTTCCTATTTTCCTTTCCCATGCCTAAAAAAAAAATCACATTCTTTACAAGCTTCAGATAATCTATGTTTGTTATTGGCCACCTCTAGTAAAAAGTCAAATGTATGTCCTTTCTCTGTGTATTTCCTTTGATAGCTTTTTGTGTACTCTTTAAATAGATTGTTTAAATAGCACTGGCCTACCAAGAAAGTAGTCTGGCCTTGGTGAAAACAGTGCTTGAAAATTATCAACAGAAAAAATTTCTTTTCCTTTATGAAACAAAATAGTTGTTTCTGGATAAACCTACTAAGTTTAAAACAGTTTTGAACTAATTAATTAATCAGTTTTACAGCATTCTCCAATTTCCCTGTCTCTTACATAGATATCTGTGTGACCATTTTCTGATGTCACAATTCAATGAAAAATACACTTCAAAGCTGAAGAAAAGTGTACTTCTAAACCTGACGCAGGCTTATAAATATTTTTGATTGGTTTAAAATAAGTTCATTATTTCCAGGCTATTTGTAGCTTTAAAACATTGTTCAAACTCCATATTAATCTAATTTATGCTATTCTGATATCTGATGCAGGACATTTTCTTTTCAAATGCTTTTTATTCCCCTGTCCCACAGGCTCTTCCAAATATCTATACATGTACAGCATATATTATGCATAAAAACATGTGACATGCTTTAAAGGCATCTCTTAGAAAGAATGAAGGGCTTGCTCTGACAATTTTCAAAAACCTAGAGAACATTACTTTAGAAAGAACTCAATATAGTTATTTGTCTCTTCCTGAGATTGTTCATAAAGTGAGAATATTTCCTGCTCAAGAGTCAATTAGTTTCTTCTCTTACTTGTCACTTAAAGTCAAAATTCTGTTTGGGACACTGTAATCATTTCCACAGTAGCCCATTACGATATTACAAATATGTAACTCTTTAGTGAATAATAAAGCAGTCTGTTTGAGCTCATGTAGTAGCTCATGTAGTCCAGCGCTCATTCTAATATATCCAGTAATTACAAATGATAGTCAGAAAGTCTGTACCTACTTTTTAAGGCATTTTCCAGGTTTCTGACACAAACACTGTCAGTTGAGTTGGTGCTCAGCCTCAGTCCAGAGCAACTGAGAGTTATTTTACCTGCACTTACAAACCCCACATTCAGCACAGTGCTGGGATACAAAGGAATGCTGCCAGAAGTTCTGATTTATGCTGATTGTGCACTGGCCTGCTGGGATTCTCACTCAGGTTTAAAACAAAAGAAAAAAAAAACAGAACTGATGCCACTGAAAACAAAATATAATAGCCATAAATCTTGTTTAATATTTTAAGCAAGGAAAAATAAAATATATATGAAGGCAAATACCACACAAGGTTCAAAGCTGACATGTCATGGGGAAAAAAAATGAAACTTTCAATCGGCATCTTAGCTCTTTTCCTTCAATACCCACGTCTTGTGCAGCGTTAGGATCATCGTGTAAGAAATCTGAAGTGTGGCTTGTTTTTCACTACCACTTTCACTTATGGATCCAGGATATTTATCAGATAGATCATGATTCTCACATGTGAATAATTACTTGGGATTTTATCAAAATCTGAGCAGATTTCATCCTAAATTGTGCTGCAATAGTCACTTAATGTTCTAAATTAAAACAGCAGCAGTGCAATTACTTTGCAGTAATTACTTCTCTCAACACTAAACCTAAAACCAAGCTGTTCATATGAAATCCCTCCACTACTACCTGGAAAAACACTTGAGCTATTACACCAGATTCTGTAGGTCATTATTACAGCTCTGCATCTTGGAAACATTAACCAGCAGTAGAAAAAGGATGGCAAGCAATATTAAAATCTGCCATTTCGAGAATAACGTTTCAAAATAGACTCCCATTATGCCTGATAGTTCTAACAGCTTTCAGTAACTGATTCATAATGCCACCAACATTTTCACTGCACAGGAACTGAAAACGGACAGATTGTCCAGTTATCTATTTGGGCTCAGTGAAGAATGGTTGCTGATCAGAATGTTGAATCCAGTCCATTGTTTTAATTGCTTTACTGTGAGAAAAAGAAGAATCCCTACTAAATTACTCCTCCTGGTTCCATATATTTCAGCTGTGCACCTGTAACACTGGAATCTCAACCTATTCCCTCCTATCTGAAGCAAAAATACAACAATAAGTATTTCCTGCATGTTTTTCACAACACGTAGATTTTCAGGCCACAGTTGAAGCAAGGGTTTCTCAAAAGCAATTAAATTACAAAACAAAGTGCTTTTCCTCCACTGTCTCCTTACATCTTTCTGCATTGCCTTAAATTACGGTGCAATATAGAAAGGACGCCAAGATGTGGAGAGGGCATAACGTTGTATACCTAGGGGGCATAACGCTGTGTACCTAGGCAGCACTCGGAAAAATATTCTAGGATGTTTGCTGAAACCAGACAATCTAGTGTCAGTGAATCCCAAGCCCCCCAAAAATCCAAGTGCAAATTACCATACTGCTTCTGCAATGTTTTGTAAGGACTTCCACTGTCTCTTTTTCACTGTTCACATGCTTATGTGAAAGTCTTAAGCCTATACTAAAGCCTTAGATCTGTAACAGTAAGCTGTATACAACACATAACACAAAAGTTCCCCAGCACCATGAAGAGAAGGAGCAGTACTAAAAAATTCTAAAACAAAACTTTTATTGCAGCAACTGACTGAAAGTCTTTGAGACCATGCAGGCAAGCCATTAACCCTAGCATTGCTACACAATACTTACTGCATAATAAAAGACTTCACTAAACCATTCAAAAAAGCCTGCCAATCAAGCACGACCACCTCAGCTTATTAAGGTTTTTTTCAGAATTTTTTTTTAAATGAAAAAAAAAGAAAGAAAGAAGAAAAGTTATGTTGGGCTAGATTTCAACCACTTTGTCTCTCAGTCTGCCTTTCAACGACTACTTTTATTCTAAATACATTTTTCACATTACAAGATTAACAGAAGTGAAGTCCACACAAAGCATGCCATTGTCACCTTTCCAAAGAACAGTAGGTGTATCCATGATGTACAAAAATGAAGAGCCCAGCCCAGGCCCATGGATGCTGCACTGGACACCAAACGTTCTAGGCACCAAACCAGCAAAACTCTTACGGAACTGAAAAGTTGTTGTTCCTCTCACTTTAACTCTATGTGAGGTTCAATTCAGAACTCAGTGAAACTTAAGAACTTCTAATACCACCAATACCACAAAAAACAGTGACAGCAAAGAAATGGAATCTAGTGCATTAGATTTCAAACAAAGCAGAAAGTTTCAGAAAGAAATACACAACTTGGAGAAGTGCCTTACTTTAGAATTCTGCAAGCCTATTTTTATTATAATCAATTCTTCTTGAAAAGAATGCTCAGGGTTAAAATGTGTATTTGCAACTTTTTCTACAATATGGCACTATTTAAGTGCCATACGTAGAATCCATCTGCAGTCTTAGTATTTAACTGTAAGTGGATGATATTTATTCAGCTAGTACATTTTTTCCTGACATTTATATTACCTCAAAGGACAACAGTGCCTTTGGAAATTCTATTTCAGATTGAGCTAATTGAACTTTCAAAGGCATGGTAATCTTGTCATGAATCAGCAGTGTTGGTTATGACTTTGAAGCAAGCAGCAACGTATCATAGAAATTGATTTTTTTTTTTCTAGCCTCAGTGGAAAAGAATCAAGTTGCATGAGAAAATAAATTAACTTCAAGTGAACCAGACCCCTAGAGGTATAATCTCTAAATGCCCCACTCCCACAATGCATGTACATACACAGGCTTAAAAGACAGCTTGTCTTCATGAATAAGACTAAAACTATTCTAAACTTAAGTTTACTGCTTTTATTGAGTATGTCAGGCTAATAGAGTATTTGAAGAACTAGAACAATACATTACAATGTATACATTATATTCTCAAGGTAAATCATTTACTCTGGAGTAATCATTAGCTCTGGAGATTCTCTGGTGAAAAGAACTGAGGGATTTAAACATAATTACTTGTCATTGATAAAGTTTCTTATTTAGAGGTCATTATTCTAAATGTAGGTCACGTGAAGCAGCAAACAAGCAGTAAGTACAGTTTTCTATCTGAAAAGAATTGGTATTCTTGGACAGGAACCATGGAGATGTAGCAAATCTGCTTCTTCTGTAAACCATACAATCCATCCCCCTAACTGCCTCTAAAAGAGTCCACAGTACATAAAGAAAAGCCAGTTCTTATATGCTGCACAACACTACTAATGTGTTTTCTAAAGAGGTCCACACACTAAAGGAAAAGGTGAAAACAACTAATCTCGAATAAAAACTCTCTCTTGGATATTCATAAGAGCTTTTGGCAGGCAGGAAGAACATTAGTCACGGCAGCAGCCCAAAATCTCCCAACCATGTGGGAGGGAATGTGAGCAGAGGAAGAGCGGCAGGCATATGGTAAAAAAAAATAATAAATTCAAAAGGACTCCTGCTCTGAAGACTTAGTTTGTGCTTTCAATCAAACATCTGTCTATTCTAAACTAGACAAAGTCTAAAGACTTCGTCTTGAAGTACAAGTTGAAGAACAGAACTCTTCAGAATTCCCAATTCCCTTCATACAGTTTTGCTCACATTTTGTGATACAACAATTATTTGGTTGTTCATGGCACAGTGGAACATTTTCAGTAAAAGGATGGAAAGTGCCTCTAAACAAATCAGCCAAAGCCTCCAGCTATGACATTCACCTATGTGGAAAACATAGGGGAAAATCCTTCACACTCAGAAATAGAGTTGATTTTAGATTACCATGCCTTAACAAAATGGAGCTACGTTATTGAACGAAATATATTCAAGCACACACCTGTGCTGGATCCAAGAACAGGCTTATTGAATGTAGCATCTTTCAATCAACTGTTGGAGTACCGTTTTCAGAGGATCTGAAGTAGGCTTGAGCATAGAATAGGTGTCGAGTCATTTAACTGCGATACAATGGAGGCAAACTTTCTGTATGGTCTTAGATGACTAGAAAACTTCAACTGAAGGCAAGTTAGGCACCCCAATATCAGGGAGTACTTACAGCTGGGCAGTCTACACCACAGCTGGGACCCAAGTCCTTTTGAAGCTCTGGTTCTAAGAAAGTGTGCTATTCCACTGTATACTAACTTGATACACAAGATTAAACTTTCCATAGCATGAAATAATAATATACTAAATCATATGTTCTACCTGTTCTACAGGAAAAGATTACTTTAGAGCTATTTGGAATCAAATACAAATGTCTACTTGGATCAAGCCCTGATTCCCAGTATTGTAGGGAGAACTGGCCAAAGCCCAAATAATTAGAAATTAAAATTCTCATTTTATGACTATCTGGCATATGAATTTGTCTTTTACATTTTCCAAAAAGGTAAGCATTATTAGAAAGAAACAATGTATTTTAATGCAAAGATGGACGTTTTGTGTAAAAAGGATCTGAAAGTTATCATCAGGGTCAACTTATTGGAAAATGCAAGGACAATCTGAAAGCAACCGCTATATAAACAATGGAAGAACCTTAAAAATGTACTGCAGTTTGAGAAGACAAATTTATATTATGCCTTGCTTACTAGGATGTAAACCAATACTCAATTATGTCTAATAATTCACAATTAAATAACAAGTATGACCTTTTCTGAAACAAATATTTAATCTAAGCCTACAAAAAGAAACAAATCAATGTGATCTCACCACACTGGGTCATCACTCAGCAATTAACACGCTTCTAGAAGATATACACGTGTCTTAGTCTAAATTGATATCTCTCCACAATAATAGTTTCCTTTTGAAGGTTAATATTAATGAAGGAAAAATATTGAGAAATAGTTTAGTTACTTGGCTTAAAGCTTATATACTGCAGTACACATTTTCTAAATGAAGCATCAGTCTCTCCCTCCGTTACATTGACACCCCATCATGCCTATGCAAAATTCTGCTTGCTGTAGCAGCAGGGCACAGTAACGGTGAACACACAGGACAATTCCATACACCTTGTACAAGGGCAAGATGTCATTAACAGTTGTTCCTGGAAAATGAAGGAGAGCGAGAACCTGAATGAAGTAAAAAAATGACTGATGAAAGAAAATTAGCCAACCAGAAAACTCTATCAGCTTATGCCGAACACAAAACAAGGAGATACATGAGATAACAGTGACATAAGCCATTAAATTGTCTCATGACAGCTCTCAGCAAAAGTACCTATAAGTCTTCCAGGACTAAGTTATTTGATGCAAAGGCAATGCCAGCATCTCTGCATCCTGCATAGTTAATTAGGCATAGTTAACAGAAAATCTGCCCATGAAGAAACCAGTTTTGAAAGTAGAATGTTTCCTTTAACCTTTCCTTTTCCTCCTTTCTGACTTAATTGAATATAGACATACTAGACCAGAAGTACACAACATTTGATTCTGGAACCCAATGGTGTCTGTCATATTGACAGTAACAATGAGTGACTGTAGGTATTTTACAGACAAATATTTTTCCTGATCATCACAACATATAATTTGAGAAATAGTCAAGATTCAGTTATGTCTTTCATTAAACAGAAAGTTTTTCCTCACATTTTTGTGTTTTTTCTCACGTCCTCAAGAGATATCCTCTTCATTTGGGTAGAAACTGCTTTTCCCGCTAGCACTAGCCCTTAACAATAAAGCTAGCATATGTTATTTCATCTTGCAGATAATCACAGTCTTTTCCTTTTAACAATATAAAGTCTCAATAACACCTTTCACTCCCAGAAAAGTAAAGCAAGTTACAATCCTCACTGTTTTGAAGAGTACACTGCAAAATTTTTCTGTGGTCTCATGGACCTTTCTCACTCTTCGCATTTGAATGTCAGGGTGTCTTTCATTGGTTTATTAAGGGACACAATTAAAAGATAGTTTGATTCTATCATCCTGCCTTCAGAGCAAGAAACAGGCAGTCAGGTGTTCTATTATAGTAAACTGTATAAATTTATATATGTTTAATTATTTTTACAGACCTATTAAGGTTTTTGCTATAAAGGATTCACACTGTGCCACTCATTTCAAGATTATCAAACTACATACCTGCAAAAAAATCCTCCAAAACCAAATCAAAAAGCCCCAAACTAAAATCCAAAAAAATCCTAAAACACTAGGGATTTACAGTTTGCAGTTTAAGAGACAAAAAGCACAAATGATATTGATGTTTTCCAAGGATGTATAGTCTTACATTTTCTAACATAAAATGAAATGGGGAAATCTGCTCCTATATTAAACCCACTGAGAATACATATTTATATTTGATTATTTTACTTAATTTATCTTGAATGCTAGTGATCTATTTTAATGAAATAGCAGGAAATTTACTTTAATATCATGCATAAATGCCCGTTTGTTTACTGGACACATTACTGAGATAAAAAAACATTATTCTCTATTGTTTTATACCTTAGTCACTCACAGTGAACACAAGCAGCTTTCACAACAGAAATACATAAATAGAAACAAATATACAGACATGACACATTCAGACTAGGAATGAATTCCCAGAACCAGGAGGTTATCAACAAAAATTTTTGGGGGGAATTGGAAAAGGAATTAAGAAACCCAAAATATTTTCTAACCTTTAAGTAAAATACCTCCCAAGAATGTGCAACGCTTCATCTGATAAGTGTTCTGATCTGATGGAGTTCTTATAATGCATATAAAGGTAAACAAAGAAAACAAACCAAAAAAAAATCCCAACACACACCCCAAACCCACCAACCCCCTCCCAAAAATCCACTCTCCCAAAAAACCCAAGCCCACCAAATCCCTCCCTGGTATTTGGTGTCCCTGTATAATCCCTCCCAGGATGTGTCCCTGTCCGTATGAGGGGGGTTGGAACTTGATCTTTAAGGTCCCTTCCAACTCTTACCATTCTATGATTCTGTAAAATCTGCCAGAAAAACAGACATATATGAAATTACATTCTGCATTTACTAAATAAGCAAAGGTGGGTTTTTTTTCCTCCAGACAGAGAGCAAAATCCCTTTGTTTCTATGCCAGAAGTTATAGTGAAAGATATTATGATATTTTAAAGCTATATCTTCAAATTAAAGATGTAGTCGAACTTGTTTTTAAAATAAGTGTGACAGTGACATTCACTGAAGTCACATGAGACCACTTCTTCCTTCAAGTGAAATGTGGAAGCATTTACATCCTTGTTATGCACAACAGTTCTGCATACATTATAAATGCAATATCTACAAAATCAGATATTTCAATCACTTTGGGGCGTTAAGAGAATATAGCAGTTGGAGAATAGAGGAAAATCCTCTTTACACCAGTCTTTATACAGACTTTCAGATTTGTTCATCTGAAAGAGTTTAGACAGGTCTTTCCATTTGATTCATACCACAAAAGTAACAAATCTCCCTTCTGTATGAAATTTTAGTATGTGAGAACAAGTATCTGAGAAGACTAACAGCCTGCCTTTTCAGAATACAGCATAGGAATTTACACAGCATTCAGCATAAGGACAAAAGACAGATACATTTTCCAAAAAGATTAAAAGTTGCCAAACACAGTCTCATAAAATATCATTAAGGCCTGCAATTATTCTTAGAGTTAGGATATGGCAACAAAGAAAGCCTAACACTGCTAAGTAAGGCTTAAAGGGGATTGCCAAAGCAAGGGAAGGGCTACAAAAAATTCTCCTGATACCTCTTGGTCTTGGGTTAAGGCTCAGATGAGCGCCTAGAATTAGGGTTGAAAAGAAAGGTAGATCCTAGAGCTACGCTGTAAGTAGAGCTAAAAGGCCTGCCAAACAAAGGAGATGTCTGCCAAAAGAAATATCCCCTGAAAGCCTCTCTCTCTGGGTCATGGCTGTTGGTCCTGAGTAAAGACTTATCTGAGGATCAAGGGTTAGGGTTGGCAGAGAGAGCCCAAAGCTACAGCACATATAGGGCAGAAAGGGACTGCCAGGGTAAGGGGAGACTGCCAAAAGAAATCTCCCCTGAGAACTTCCTCTGGCCAGTTCCTGTTGGTCTCATGTTACTGAAGATCTACAAATAATACTTACGCCACTACTTTTGTCACAAATTTTGTTGCCCATTTTCCAATCAGCTGTACACTCATAGACTCTTCTGAGAAAGAGTGGTCTTGCTGTCATAATGTGGTTCTATAAATTATTGCACTAATATCAATTCTGCCAGAATTCACAGGACTTTTCTCTTCCCTTGAATCTTCAGTGACATGTCAGTTCTGCTAAAAGACCCTTCCACATGAAAATGAGGAAGCCCATCCACAGTTACATACCTGACGGACAAGCAACCTTGGATTATATCCCCCATACATCTGCATTGCTCTCATGACCTGCAGATTTTTTTTTCCTAGCATTTTTACTTGGGAATGACCTAGGACCAGAAGGAAAAAAAAAAATACCCTCTGATGAATCTGAACTAGCTGCCAATTAAATATATATATGTCTGTGTGTGTGTATATATATATATATATACATATAGTTCCAAACCATCCTGATTCTCTCTTAAGAGGCTTACAGTTCTATTTTTCTCTCCCTTACATCTCTGTAGACCAGGAATAATTTTCAAAGAATGTGGAATCCAAATCAGGCTGAAAATAAAAGAAGATACTATTATATCCACATCAGGGCTAAAGCACAGAGAATAAATGAGATCAGGAAAGAAATGCCTTGCCGGCTGGCATTTTACTGAACCTGTACAGAGAGTAAAAACCTCCTACTTGTTCATTCTCGTACCTTTTACAAGCAATTAGGTTTCAAAAAAGGACCCATGATTAGACTTCTAATCAACACAAATTCCCTCTGCGTGGATTTTGATGGATCAGAGCAGACCAATTTCCCTTAACATCTGGGTTGTCAATAAGTGAAAAAGCTTAGGAAGTTCACATTTCTCATTTTTCTAACAAACCTTCTGTTAATTATTAAAAATACCTCTCACATCTTGAAATGCTTAAGGAAATGCTGCTCCTGATGGACCAGAATATTTTCCTAGAATTGACACTACAGTAAATGGTATAAGGAAAGTCTAACAAAAGATCTTACAAAGATATGCCTAAAAAACTTAAATATTTATAAGGTATATTAATATACTTACATAAACTAGTTTCTACTCTCACGTACAGTTAAATTGTCTCACAATTGGTGTCATCAGCTTGTGGCCAGTCACCTACTTTATATAGCACATACATGCATATGGATTAAAAACAGTGTCCATATATATGTATTTATAAATATATAAAACACCACTGTTCGGGACAATAAGGAAAACAAAAAAATTAATTAAGAAAACTATATACAACAGATATTTCCTCCTCATAAGCTACCAATTTCTAAATAATTTTAGTATTTCCTGGGGTCTTTTATTCTTTATTTTTATTCCTTTAGTTTCTGGAATGCAATTCTCTAAACATATTTACCATTTATTACACATTTAAAAAAATTATCTAAGTCAGCAATGCAAAGCATTATAGATTAAGTGAAATATTCTGAATCAATAGACTGCATGATTTTTTCCCAGTTTTCAGCTGCAATTCATTTACTTTTCAAAAAAAAGTTTTTAATTTTTCAGTTCTCAAAACCCTGAAGTCATCTGCCATTTGAAACATTTTCTGACCTTCATAAAGTCATTGCTTTACATTCAATTTTCTACTATGTATTCAGCAGATTAAAAGACTTCAAATACTTGTGCAAGTTATAGAAGCTAGGGATAAGATAAATCAGAGAAAGCACCACAAAACACACACGTTAAAGCACTGCTCCTACACTTATACCATACTTCAGTATATCTACATAGATAGACCTAGAGCCTGGACTATTAAAGTAAGGTTCTTGAAATGTATGGCTGATAAGACCATTAATTCTCTTACAACTGCCTGTCTGAATACATGGGGTTTTGCTTTAGAGCTTAACGTAGAGTTCTGCAAGGTCAAATTTAGGATCCACGCAAAACAGATGAGAACTGAGTTTTCCAACAGCCTCTCCACATATTCTCAGCAAATCACAATAACATTATAACAATAAATATTATATTCAATGTATCTTAGTTTGAGTGTTTATCAGCCCTTCAAACACTTGCTATCAGCAGGCATTTCGACCTTCTCCTAGCAGAAGACTTTTGTATTTACATTAAAAGGTCTTCCACCATCTCAGGAAGGATAAAATAACCCTGTATTCAGGGCTAATGGCAACCATCAAGATTCAGTGCCAGAGTGCCACTGAAAAATCACACCAAATAATCTTCAAGAAAATAACCTTATTCATGTTGTGATCTATTGCATATTGTCCTTTCTTCTGTGATAAAAATCACACTGAAAGATTAAAAAGAATCATGACCCAGAGCAAGGTCACATTCTCACAATAAATAGCAGGGAGAAACAAACAAAAAAAACCACAACAAAACAACACCACCTCAAAAGACTTTTGATGCAACTGGAACAAAGAACAGCACCCACTCAATGACAAAGGTGTTAAAAAAAGGATTTAAAAATAAAATTGATTTTTCAAAGTGACTGACATCTTCAACTTAGTATAGTTTCAATTCCTCAAAATAAAAAAAAATAAAAATCTGTATTCTTGATCTAGTTGAACTTTCTTACTAATCAGAATAAAATTGTCATAATAATGATGCCTGCTTAAAGTTTGTAGTCTGTCAGAGTTTCTATTATAAGCCTTATTCACAGGTGTTTAATTTTGTATTTTAGCAAAAAACAATCTGGTTTTGCACAAAAGGGTTGGATTCGGAACATTTAAACCATATCTGGATTAAATTGCTTCAACAAAAGATATGTAAGTGCACAGCATGTCTCATGTATTCAAAGTCATTTATTTTTAGGCTGACCAACTCATCCTTTCTTCTTGACAGACAGCCCTCCTTGTTCCTTGCCAGTTTTCTGGCAAACTTTGAAAAAGCTTTGCTAGGGGCTCTATACATATAGAGAGAGGAAGTTATCATCAAAGAAGTTGTGATCCTGCACACCTTGGGGCTGCATGTCTCCACCAGGGATCTGGACTGACAGAATAACTATTCAGCTACACCACCGAAAGAACTTGTATACACTTACTTTATGTTGGCAAGGTAATAGGTATCCTAGATCCATCTGAGTGCAACTCTCAAAAAAGAGCAGCAAAACCAAATCAGACAACAGTCTTGCTCCGTTTTTAATTTCCTTCTCCTTATTTCCCTCAAAGAAGATTCACAACGAGAGCAACAGTACCTTGAGAAAAGACAGTGGCAGCACATCAGAGGGAAAAGACAAAGAAGTGCCAGGGGTAACATCAGTTAAGTATTTGTTGGGATTTTGGTTTTGTGGGGTTTTTTTATTTGTTTTTAAGAGATACTGGTTTCTTCTTTCATGAAAAATAATAAAAGTTAGTTTATGTATTTATGTTCTTCAAGACTGACTGTAAGTACAGTTCTGCTACACATAATTTCTTTTCCCTAACCAAACGTACAAATATGTAAGAAATTTTATATTCTTGTTGTCTTTTGCTAATAGCTGACTGATAAGAAATGTATTTATAACCTTGGAAGTGAATCACAAATTGGTAAGAAACAGAAAAAAATAATTCACTACTGCATGAATTGAATCACCTAGAACACTCATAATTAAGACGACAGTCAAATAGCACTATTCTTTCTGGTTCATTTCAGGTACCTTTGAAATGGAAAAAGAGTGATGTAATACACAAATCAAGTATTTAAAAGGCCAGAATAAAATTACTATTATGTAAATCTGAGAACAGTTTTACGTACGACTTGAATTTGTTTTTTACAGTTTATCTTTTTAACAGTTTATTTTCATCACAATTTAAAATCAGACCCTTAAGGCTGCTCAAATGTTCATTAGCAATGACAGATCAATAGACATAACCCTCCAAATTAGGTTATAACTTTAATCCTAAAGTTAAGGAACTTTAGATACTATCTAGTGTTGTAACATCCATGTGATGGAGGATTATGCAAACCAAAATTTTTTTTGCGTTGTTGAGATTTATTTATTCATACAAAGAAAACGTACAGGCTCTTGATTTTTCAACCTCTACCTCCAATTTTGGTCATTTTACTCTAAAATAGAGTAATTCCAAACACCATATACGGTAAGTCACTCGTGTTCTCATTCTACAAATCACGCAGAGTTGGATAAATAAGAACAATTAATAGGAATAAGGGTTGCATGATAAGCCTTTAACTAGTCAGGTCCACTACTATTAAATATTCTCCAGTGTCCAAACAGCTTGATGACTTGCAACCACTGTTGCCTTTGTAATTTATCAAACTTTGTTTCTATTCACTAGCATCACCTTCAGGCTCACCTTTTCTTTATATTACCTGTGGAATTTATTGCACTTTTTAAATGAACAAATGAAATTAAAAACCTACTATACATTTTAAAGCTAAGATTAGCAAGACACACATAAGAAAGAGAGGTGTGATTACAGTTGTGAAAATGTGTTCTAAGGAATAACCCCCACAGGCAGCAGTTCAGAGTTTTCTAAGATATATTAGGCACAGTAATAGCACTGTCACCAGCCTGTAACTCCAGTGTTCTTCAGTTATTTCATTTCGCTGCACAATAAGCAACAGAATAACTCACTAACTCAGAACGTGCCTGCAAGACTCTGCTATATGCTCTGCCCAAAAAAGGGAGGGGGGAAATAATTCTTTATCAAAATGTATATGTTGCTCATTAAGCACATACAACATATGGTTCATATACTATATTTCATATAAAATAGAAATTGTTCCTTAAACTAGTAATATTTATGCCGCTGTAATAAAACTTAGCTCATTAGCTTCACGTGAATGAATGAAGACTGACTCCAGGAACCCCTTGTTTACCACAGTTCAGGTACCACCATACTGCACTAGATTAAGAAATATTCATATGTCTTGGTCAACTGCTCTTTAACGCATACAACAAACACACTTGAGAGCTAGACTGAAACACTTACAGTCTATTACATGTAGAATTGATTTAGTAGCTACAATTGATCTACTGTATTTAAGTCCTCTATGCCACACCTTTTCTCTGATGTTATTTAGCTTAATTTATCATCTATAGAATGTTTAATTCAAATGGCAAAGAAATAAACACATTCAAGACCTTATTCCTAATCACTTCTCTATCTATATGCCTGCATTTCCCACAGATCATTCCTTTATCTTCTCATTTCTGTCTATAGCTAACAGAATCCATTACCAATTTGGTTTTAAAATGTGGTTTCATTAATTCTTTCCTCAGACATACTAAAAAAAATATTTGATCTATCTATGGGCCATACAACTCTGACAGCCAAGCTTTAAAGTACATCTAAATTTAGCATTCCAGTTTCTGTCCCATTTGAGACACGAGGCTTAAACATTCTGACTAAAAAGCAGAATATGTCATTCTCTTGAAGGTTGTGTCTAGTCATGTCATATCAGGCTATGTCATAAAACTAAAAGGAATAGGAAGGAGTGTGATATTAAAAATAAGACAGTGCAGACATTGTGCTATTAAGCTATTCTAGTATTTCTTCCAATAAAACCCCACCGAAAGCTGGTTAAACTGAGACACTCTCATTGGAGACTCTGAACATACATAAGCATTAGATGAGAAATAATCATACAGTTCTTGCAGTGCTTGCTCTAGGGATTTCATGTATGCAGGCATCATGAAGCACTATTACAACCCAAGTAAATTAAACCACCTCTGGATAATTAATACGTAATAATTCACTAGAGTGCAATTTTTTCCAATTGAATTATTAGTACATCATTTCCTTCACTCACAATCCCTTCCACTAGTGTGTGGTTAATAATTCATATTACCACCTTGACTTTAGTTACATCATAGGGCAAAATGCAGTTCAAGTACTAGTATCCACAACACGGCCAAAAGGGTAGTGGAAAGGGATATTTCACACAACTGTAACAGAACATACAAGATGATTCTACATCAGTAATATAGTTAAATACAGTTAAAAAGGTAAATGTGAAAGATACAGATGAGAGATTTAAAAGTATTTCTGCTTTTATTGGCAACTGCTTCTTGCTTAACAGCAAAGAAGATTCACTCTTTTAGATAGGCTTATCAGTTACATGGCCATGAGTTTCCTAAAATATCCATTATTTTTACTGCAGTGCCAAGTAAAAAATTCTCAGTGCCTCAGAGACCTTTCAGAATGACAAGACACTGACAGAAATTTTAGATTTAACTACAAAAATCAGCATTCACATTCTGCAGTAAAAACATCTATAGCAATTTTTCCCATTTTTCCTTGTGCCTATGACCTTACACCAGGAATAGAAATTAATGCAAAGGTATGAAGAAACTATGAATCTGAGATAAAAGGTACAAGGTCAACAGTACCCTCCAGACCTTCAAAATGCCTTCATTTGTGTTTCCGACGTACACCACAGTTCCTCTGAAATTACTTCCTAATATAATAGCTTGACAAAACTGTCACATTTCATGCACTTGAGAAGTTATTCAGCCTTCATATTGCTTATTATGTGCCAAGCTTGGTGACTGAGAACAGTCAGCATGGATTTACCAATGGTAAATCATGCCTGACCAACCTGATTGCCTTTCATAATAAAATGACTGCATTTGTGAATGAAGGGAGAACAGTGGATGTCCTTGATCCCAACAAGGCTTTCACTGCTGTCTCCTCTAACAGTCTCTCCTGGGATGTGTCAGGTTTAACAACTTTGCCAATGGACTGGAAGAGGCAGGGTGTTTGTTCATCAGGTTTTCAGATGGCATAAATGCCCCCAGCTGATAAGAATGAGAGCAGCTGTCCTGCAAGGAGAGGCTGAGGGCCCGGGACTTGTTCAGCTGGGAAAAGGGAGGGCTTTGAGGATACCCGAGAGCAGCCCCCTAGAGCCCATGGTGAGATTACCAAGACAGAGCTACAACGGTCCATGGCAGGAGGGTGAAAGATAACAGCCAAACTGAAGACGACCCACTGGTTGTAAAGAAAGACAGTTTTTCACTATTATGACAGTCAGACGGTGGAACAGGCTGCTCAAAGAGGCTGTGCAATCTCCAGCCTTGGAGGCTTTCAGGATCCAGCTGGATGAAGCCCTGAGCAGCCTGGGCTGACCTAAGGACTGACCCTGCTTTAAACAGCAGGTTGGACTGGAGCCTCCTGAGATCCTGTTCAAACTGAATTATTCTACGATTCTACTAAATTAGTATTCAGTCCATCACTTGTACACATTTTCCACTAGAGGTGACAGCTTAAAAATGCCCTACAGATGAATATGAATCAATTATCAGTATGAATATAAATCAGGTATCAATATACTACAAGGAATAATCCAGACAAGCAGATCCCAGACCATCTTTGATTTCTTAGAATCCGCTATAATGCATAACAAGAGAAACTGGAAAATAGACTGCCAGAGGGGAAAATTTTTTGAACTCCAGTCTTTCTGTACTCATTCATTTTTAATGAGTCACCATGAAAAATTAAAAAAGGTGCTTAAAGTTTATATCCCAAGTTCTACTTTCTACTATTTAATGAAATTGTTTTTCCCTTTTTAAACAGAAAATAAAGGTTGAGAGCTGCTATAAAAAAATTTAGTTTTGTCATCTAACCATAATATAACACACTAAATGCCTGCTGGGAAGTACAAGACTTTTCAACAGACCAAAACAATTATAGGTCAGCTTGGCCCTCCTACCCCTTCAAATCACTCTCCATTCATTGCTGAAAGGTTCTCAGGGATTATATTTTTTTCTTAAATAAACACTATCAGGGCAGCAACAAGTCCTGGAATGCCTCACGCATTGCATCTGTTTGCAAAATGCCTGACATAGGGCTCAGATAGGGAATGCAGGAAATCCACAGGAGCCTTCCTTGAGGAAAAGCCCATAAATCCAAGCTGTCCGACAATCAGATGACGTTTCTTTTTTCTGAAATAGCAATATATATATTGCTACTGTATCAGAATATAGCAAATTCTGAAACATAATCCAGTACATCCCATAACAGGAAAACACAAAAGATTCCTACAAATCTTATTATAAGTATGACACTTCTGTACCAACTCTTCTATTTATACATTCTATTAGTATTAAAATAGCACTAGTGACCTATAGAGGCTCTAGAAGTTCTGCATTCTCATTCCATACATAATGCATTTATTTGACTTACGTTACAGGGAAAAACCCCATAACAAACAACAAAAAAATTAACCCAGAAAACAACAAAAACCAAGACAACTTTCCCAGTTAATCTTAATTCTCCAAAACAACATCATTATCAAGACAACTGTTTCTTGCTAATTACAAAAACAGGTCTGTTACATCTCTGTTTCCACAATTTAGATTCAAAGAACAGACTTCTACCATTTTAATAAATTGAGATTTAACCAGCCGCATAAAGTTACTGTACCAACTGCATTTTATGTTTCCATAACTATGTCACACAAGGATTGAGCTATATAACTAAGGCTTCTTCGCACATTACTAAAATGCATTGTTTGCATTTTAAAGCTCTTACCTTGACAGAGTTCCGAAGTCCAGACTTAAGTGACACTACTCTGTACAACATGGATAAGGCAAGAAGTCAAGTTCCTACTAGTCAGTTTTTGGCCTACTGAACGACACCATTAGGACAAAAAACATTTACAGAACAATAATCCAAGCTGACAGGTCAGCATGGTCCTGTACACAGAAACACTGAAACGTGGTTGCATTGCACACAGCTTGAAGAGAACTGGCTTTCACAAGCCATGACATATTTTGAAATATAAGTAATTTCTACACTATTCCATAATGGACCTCAGACATTTTGGCATTCTCGTGCAGCAAACAAAGTACAAGAACAGCCAAACAGAAATGACTCCTTGTCTAACTGCCCATTTTAATCTCATTGATACCAACGTGGACAGACAATTGGGCCCTTATTTTGACTCTCAGATACATCTTACCGGGCACTCAGGGAAAACTTGAGAAATCAGCCTTGAATAGGTTAATGTATGATTCCTGAGTTGAAATAGTGTTTTCAGATAAACTTTTACAGACCACTGAATTTCCACACAAGGACTGCGTG
>JAHREE010000245.1:18536901-18569403 GCA_033628505.1 Tringa tobata
GGGGGGGGGGGGGGGGGCGGGAACCAAACAAAAAACCCAACAATTTTTTAAAAAAAACCCAACTCTTCAGCAGCTCAATTTATTTGAGCGCAAAACCCACTATTTCATTCACAAAATGAGTAAGTGGTGCATAAGGAATGAAACAGGGATGTAAAATGAATAAAAATCTAAGACCCCTGCTTTAATTTATGCAAGGGTTGAGAATGCGATGGACTGCATTCTTTGAAAACTAAAAAAAATAAATAAAGGATAACTAAATGGGAACCATCTTTGAACACTGTCCTGGAAAACTGTATTTTACCCTTAATACAAAGCTTTACATGATGTTTTGCAAATCATTTAAATATTCTTTCTGTGCTGAACCACCATCTGTGAAGTACAATACTACACAAATCATAGCAATTGTAGCAGTTTTACATTTTACGTATCACTCAGCTGCTTTTTTTTCCATGTTAGAACAAAACAGTACAAAAGTTACCACTTTGAGTCAAAAGAAGATTGTATCACATATAGAAATAATGTATTAAGTTCCTTTCCAATGACGTATTTAAGAAAAATATTGAACGACGTTTTAGTGAGCAAAATTCACCTCATCTGCACAATAATATGGAATTTTCCCTGCAGTCCATATGCAATCTGGACCTGGACAGAACAAGAAAAACAACCATGTCCTCAGTAACTCATATAAGGCATTCTCAAGTATCCAAGGATTTGCTTTGACAAGCCTGTGCAAAATTATCATAATGAATGATAAGTTCCCATACGTCAGGTGAAATGTCAAAATAGATAATATTTGAGTACTGCATTACCATTAAGACTAATCTAAGAAATTGACTGAAATTTTCCCATTGGCCTCAGCAGTATTGTCTTAGACCTTAAAGTTTTTATTTGTCTTTGCTAACTGGCACTGATCATAAATTTGAATAAATTATTGCATGCTCAATATTTCACACCACATTTACATGGTGAACTTCTACCAAGCACGAGTGATACCAGGAATCCCAGTACAGTATTTTCTCCTGCACATTAGTCCATCAAAAATTTTGAAATTTTCAAAAATGAAAACAAACCCCCAAACCAAAAACGTTAGTAAGTAACCTAAGTAATTAACCATCAGAGTAACACATGGCTGTTTTAATTTTTTTGGTAAAAACATGAAATAGTTCATCCTTTGCTAGATTTAGAAATGTGATAGCAGGTGAGGTAAAACAAAGCTACTGATGTTGTTGATGCTATCAGAAGTAATACAAGGTGAAAAGTATGAATTAGTGACTCAGTCTCAAAGAAATCATGGAGTAAAACATGAAATATGCTAACGTGTTTTTGAAGATACTTAACATGACAAAATCGATATATATATCTAAGATAGCATTTAATGCTAAACAGTAATTAACCATTAGAAAACTGTAATAAACTATTGTTGCACAGTGCATCTAATAATTTAACAAATGGGGGGAAAGTCCAATTATTTATGATAAAATACATTCAAAGTATTTAGGTTGGTAGAGATTCACTGCAAGAAAGTAATTAAATTACTAAAGCTTATAAAGTAGGCACTACATTATCATTACATGATAATCTCAACAAATGTGAAAACACAGGTGAAACCCCCTGAAAACTAGGAATGGTACTCTCAGAATGACAGTATAAATATAGGCAGTGAATGCTGCATAATTCAAACACCAGTATTCAAAGTGATCCAATGTGACATCATAACGAAGAAAGTTTTTATTAAAAAAATAAATAAATCCTATCACAGAAGCCTTGATGGGAACACGTGGAATTACTGAATTTCCTCAGCAAAGCCTGTGGAAATATCGATAATTGTTGCCTTTTCAAAGCCTTCTTATGACTTCTTTTTGTATATTATTGTTTTTAAATTATAATAATAAAAAAAAAAAAGAGTTATCCTTTGTCACTAAATTAATTCAGAGGAAATTTAGGGGATGCACTGTATCTTTAATAGTTAACGGGATCAAGACACGTTGCTCATGGCATTAGCACCACAACATTTTGTTTTAATAAAGGCTCTTGTGACTGGAACTAGACGCGTATGTTCTCACTTTATGTCTGGTGGAGCTATCAGCTCGTTACCATTCACTACCTCTTTAAATCATTCCCTTAGGTATAAAAACCATCATACTTATTTCCATTCAAAATTACAAGTAATATAAGGCAATGTTTTAGAAATCTGTGAGAGGGGAGGGAGAACTTGCCTTTAATCTGTAATTATAGCAAGCAGTGTGAATATGAACTATGGAACACTTCGAAGGAATGCTGTTTTATAGATATCAATTTTTAGTTTTACTGGCCACAGAAAACAACAGTTGAGCACTGCAGCGAAGGAGCAGGAGGTGAGGTGGGGAGCTAAACATTCAAGAGTTTCTCCTCCCTAGAACTCTGGACAACAATAACATTTGATGTTTATTTAGAACAAGTAAGTTACATTATTTTCAATCCTTATGTGTACAAAATGGGATTCATACTAAGGTAATGTGAATAGGTCATAAATCACACCTTAAAAACACACCTCATATGAAGTCTGCCAGTGCTTAAATACAATAATGAAATATTCACCCTCACCTGCACAGACTAAGGAAAAGACATTGCTTTTTGACAGACATCATTGATTACTAGAAATATTATATGGTGCTCAATCCATTTAAGTATTCAAGCATTTACTTTAAGTATATGTTTAAAATCTAATTGAAAGTGCTGAGGCTACTCATATGTAGAAAATTAATCATGTGCTCACTGTACAGAGCTTTAGAGTTCTTCCAAAAAAGACTTAAATATGCTAGGCACTTCACTGAACTTGCACTTTGGGACTGCAAGCGAGATTCTATGCCTCTTGTATGTCCAAACAGCACTGAGTATTTTCCCCAATAATGAGGATCAGAGTCCCATATAATCAGTAACTCATTCAATCTACATAGTGCTAATATTAGAAGGACTAAAGACATGGGGCACACCTAAAGGTCACCACTTGCCATGGCCTTTGTCAGTGGAGTCAGAGCTCTGGGAACACGTCAGGTACTGAGAGCACAACAGCGCTCCTAAGGACTGACTGGAGGGGCAGGGAGGGTGAACATGGGAGATACATGCGTGCGTACACACATGCTGCAAAGATGATGACACACCACTAGAAACAAACACAAGAAAATTTTCTGGAAAGTCAGAGCCACATACTTACGACAGTATTTTTAAATGCAAAGGTGGTATTTTGCAATGATTTTACATATATTCTAAGCTTTGTACTGTCACTTTATATGAAATTTGCACTTGAAATGGGTGCATGCATCTCCACTAGACCTTTCTGTGAGGTGGAAGAGATGAATAAGTAAAGAAAATGCATTACAGAAGGGCATCAGGCTAGCACATGCTCTAGGAATCCAGGGACAGCTGAAGCTACTGTAATCTCTGCTTTCATTTTTAAGGTAAGACACAAATATACATGTACAGTGTAAACAAGTCTTTATTTTGATCCGCGTTAATACTAACCAGATGCAAGAAGATCAAGGAAACACTCTCTGAGGCTACTGTTGTGGCCAAGGCTAATCTCCCAAGAGACTCTCTGAGAAATCAAATCCTTATGTTCATAAAACAAATGAGCTTGTGTGAACCTGTTCCTAGTAGCTGCAGAATTTAACTGCCGTCCAACTCTCCACCACTTGTAGTACAAAGAAGCTGAATACTGTTCCACCTTTAATTTTCACCCTTAAATTAGTATGTAAATTTTCCTATGGCTATTTAAGTCAAAATAACATAATTTAGCATATATCTGATGCATTACCGTATTTATTAAGAATAATGGAGTGACTAGCACTTTCTGAATGCTTTCAGAAGTCAAACATGCTTCTCTGCAGCGAGCTAAAAAAACCAAAATGACAACAACAAAATCCCCACTACCCTCCAATTTTCAACCTTCTACAAATTTCTGCATCAGTCCCATAAACCAGCATCAACTCACAGACTTCACAGTTTACCACAGTCACATGCTCAGGTTTGGTGTAGGGTCAACAGAGAATGAAGTGTCAGTATCTGCACTGAAAAGTGTCCTGTTCAAATACAAGGGAAGAGATAACCAACGCTCTCGAGGCTCTGTAAATCTGAAACCATGGAAACAAGGAGATCAATGCACTAGCAGCCTGACACTTGTCATGTTATAACATGGCACAAAGGGAGCGATTCTCCCCGCTTCAATTCAAGTCACATTTTATTTCTTAGCTACAGTGCTATGGTTGTCCTATGCAAACACCTCTGAACTCTACTGTTTCAGTATAGAGCTATTCTACACTTAATATTCTTTAGTGGATAATAAAGTAGAATTCTCAACTTCCACCGAAGAAAAAATTTCACAGCGACAAATTAAGCAATTCCAGAAAATACCAGTACTGGAATGCAAAGAACCATCTCCAGGTTAGCCAGCAAGGAACAATATAAACAACTTAGATATCCAAGCACAGCAAAGAAAAGCTCAAAGCTTGTGTGATCCTGTGCACATGACCCTAATGTATAGCAGGGAAGGCAGCAAAGAAGCTTAAGACAACAGTACAACCTTCATGCAAATAATACACATTTTTATTTTGGCATTTTTACCTGACAATCGTTTAATGGCCCACTTTATCTTACTTTCTGTGTAAAGAATGATATCTGAATAATAATAGGCAACTTTAAAAATGGAGAACTAAATATTCATGTTATTGTTCCATGAGCTGAAGTTAAAAAACAATTAACAAAAACTGAAAAGAGAAGGGCTAAATTCTGGTTTCAAAAAAGGGGCATGGAGAGAGGACAGTTGTCTTGAAACACATACAGAATATCACACTTGAAAATAAGTAGAACTTCACTCAATTCTTTCATCATACTTTTTTTTTTTTTCCACATGGGATTAAGGTTTTTTTGAAATCTGACTTGTTAATATCAAAGTGTACAGCCGTTACACTTTCGCAGCAGTGAGCCAATGTTCAATTTGGTTTTAGCAGACACCCACCTGCTTGAGTGATTGGCATTCAAAATACCTGCTCAACTGGAGATTCTGTAATTGTTTGCTTTCAGAACATTTTCTTTCCTCTCCCCACACACAGATGAAAGATATCATGGGATAAATGGGAAACAGCAGCTATAAACCAGCTGAAAATAAAACATTTACAGGTGAAGTCTTACCTGAACTTTCCACTTCAGCATAATCACAGGGCTTTTTCATGCTAACTCCGCTCATTTTCAAAGAAACGCTTTGTGAAAACAATCATGAATGTTTCTTAAGTTACAAACAAAAGACAACCAAGATGTTGTTTACTGTGAAACAGTCTTAGGTCATCCCCCAATTCGTTGTTTTCAAGAGGAATGAAAGGATTTTGCTAATAAGGAAACACAGTTTTGACTAAATATTGAGAATTGCACACAAGATAAGTAATGCTCCAAGGCTGGTTTTATGAAATCAAATATCCTGAGTAGTCTTTCAATAAAAGCCTATTTGTTCTCAAGAAGTTCTGCATGTATAGTCTTCAATCAATCATGTAATTACTACCTTTGCCATGCGAGGAGGCGAGTATTCTTCACCACTACAACAGCCCTATTTGCACACAGTATCTATGAACTACCAAAGCTGTTTCAGTACACAGCCTCTCAGACAGTACTTCTCCAAAAGGGATCCTACAATGCATTACACCTGATAGGAGTGTTGGGCCCACATGCCGAATTTGCTTGAAAGATTCCTCACTGACATACTGTTATTATGAGCCTGCTCTGATCATTCCTCCATCAGTCCCACCTTTAATCCGGACATTGCTACTATTGCATCATCAGCACTAATACATTAGTAACTTGCATTTTCAGTTGACATGAAGTTGTGTGATTGTGCAAGATCGTTTCATGCAAGCTGACTGACATCCTGCACTGGAATGATTACCCAGAACTCCCACTGCAGAAGTCTGGCCGCTGAACAGACAACCAGCACTTTTCCACTATAGCCCTCTGGCTCCTCAGTGTGCCTGTTTATAATTGGCAGCCAAAGCTTTGTTCTATGCAGGCTTCGTGTTAGAAATTTCATTTTAGGTTTGTACCAGCAGATAAAAATATTACCAGGTCTGGAATTATGGATGAAAATAGTAACAGTACACCTAGTTGTAAAATTACTGAGGAATTCTGGGCACACTGCACATACAGAATATTTTCTGAGAGAGTAAAGAATGTTATTAATAGACTATTGATATACTAATATCTTGGATGACCATTAAAAGGGAGAAAACACTGGCCTAAGGATAAAAATCAAATTGTCCACAAAAAAAGAGAGGACTCACTTTTCCTACATGACTTTGCTCCAGTAATAACACACACATCTAGATCAAGTATTATTCATGGATGTCTGCATTTTCCTGACCTGTACAAAGATCTAACAACTAAATATTTTGAGGAAAGGAAATTTTCACTTGAAGGAATAAATGATGAAAATTGTTTACATTTGAATCGCATGTTAACGAGAGAAGGATGAAAATATATTATTCTACAGACAGATCAGAATGAAATTGTGCTGTACTGCTGAAACGAAGATGCTTTTCATAACTTCCAAAAATCCCAGAGAGTGGATTCCATAAAGCCAAGATAAGCAAAAGAAATAGCATTCACTCTGAAAGGCACAAACATTTCTGCATGGACAGCTAGGTAAGAGAGTTTAAAGGCATATAAATACAGAGATCCTAAATGGCTCCATAATCTCACAGCTTCAGAGTAAATTTGGGATATTGTGTAATAAATACAGATGTGACATTGAAGTGATATGTTAAACCTACCCAATTTGCAGATTATGTAAAAGAGTTAGGATGTTTGAACTCTACTCCAAACACTGATACAAATGCAAATGTTCTCTGCAATCACATCCACTGTCAAGTATAGTGAAGGAAATCAGGCACCATGGATGATTTTTAGAATAATAATCAGTATAGTAACATTAGTCTGTGTAAGACATTGCCCAGCTTATTAATGAACCATTCCTACTCTACAATACTTATTGCAAGAAGAAGGATGTACACAAAAGCAGCAATTGAGTACGGTAGGAAACAGCATTGCAAGTTAAATCCTTTTCCTCTTTAACCCTGTTTCTCAAGAAATTATTATATATACTGCATTCCAACATAAATGAAAAAAAATCCAAATAAATGAAAAGTTTATTTAGAAAAAGGACCCAGGCAATCAGCAACAAGTACAGTTTTGACAGAACTGCAGAAGTATCAAGACTGCCACGGCGTTCATCAGAATGACATGCTCTCTCCACAGGTCCTTCAGGAGACTATCTCTTTCCAGTACAGTTCAAACCTAGACACTAGAAACTTTGCAGGCAGTTTATGGGGTATTTCTTGCTCTTATACCTGTATTTTCAGGAAAGCAGTTTTTGCTTTCAGTTCTTCAGGTTTGGCCTAGGAACTTCTCCTTATGTATCAAAGATGATTGATCCAGCTTGCTAGTTTTTCATCCCCCTGTGAATCCCTTCCTTACCTGTTATTCTGCAAAGAACTGTTAACAGCAGAAACTCTAAACCAACAATCCCCCACCCCTTCCTCCCAAAAGCAGAATTTTATTTACAGGTGCCAAGACAGTTGTGCTTCATGGCACCAAGTGCTCTAAAGCCTCAGATCTCTCTCCAGAAACTCTCTTCTGTAAACACTACTTTTCTTCCTTTATCCAACCTATCCCAGATCGAAAACTGAGGGCTTAAGTACCCTATCACTCCTACAAACTTGTCTCCCTGTCCTACCACAGGTTTCTTTTCTTTCTTCCCAAAGAACAGTATTCCCAGCAGTGTCTGTTGCTTTTTTCCCCTCCCTGATTTTATTATCCTTTTTGCTCCAAACACATTTATAGATTTGAGATATCCACTGCAACACTTTAAAAAGCTGCCACTACTGCTGCCAACTTTGCTATCTTGCCTGAACTCTGAGGCACAACTATCATTTTTATAAAGGTCACTCTAAGAAGAGATCCACAATGCACCAGAATCATATCTAGCTTATGTAGGAAAGTACAAAAATATTGCTTATAACTATTTTACAGGGAAGTATAAAGATGCTGTTACAGAAAGAATTGTTTCTGTATCACAAAACAGCTGTAGGCAGAAATAATTCTGCGAGTGTACAGAAATGACCACAGAAAAGTAGTTCATATAAAAAAATTACAAGTCCTCCTACTTTTAGACCATTTTTCGCTGCACTTTTAAAATGCTGGCTGTAGATTTACTTCTCCTTTTTCCTTTTAAACCAGTTGAATTGTTTCAGCACAGCAATAACAAACCAATCATTTTTTTAAAAGTGAATTGGGCTGTGTGTTGCATCAGCAAGAAGCTCTGAGCCACATTAAGGCCCCTTGGGAGGGGTTAGATGCGAGTTAGGTCTCTAGAACACAATCTCTGCGCTCCATCAACAGAATTTACTGCCATCTTTGAAGACTAGTGTGCTGTAAACTGAAATCCAGGGCTAAGTTAATAGGACAAGTTTCTGGCTGGAGAGCACATACACTCCACCACGAGGGTGACAGCTGGGGCATCAGCAGTTGATAAACAGTGCACTGCCACAAGTATGAATTCTGAGAAATTATCAGTGTGCCCTGACATAGCTAATGGCCTCGTCTCCCATAGTTAAGAGCCTCTGTAGCCTCATCACTCTTCCCTCTGACTGCTCTCTGCAAATACACTCGCAGAGCCATGACCAACCTGTTTCTTCTCACTTCTGTGCTTCCAAGGGAATTATTAGATACATAGACATATCACACAGCTTCCATCTCCAACAAACAGTACCAGAACAAGGCTTTAGCACTGCCAACTATTCCATTCTGTACATGAGATGTTCAAGTGTCAGCGAGGATCATTGCCTGGCATGAAAGCAACAGTGAAGAGTTTAAAAAACAAACAAACAAATTGTCTCACCTAAAAAACAAAAGGAATCCAATTCTAAGCTTTGACTGTAACACTGGACAATACCAATAAAAGCAGAATGACATAATAATATGCAAAAATATTACTTAATCACCAAGTCCAGCAGCCAGTACAGAAGCAAAAGCCTCAACTACAGTCAAGGTGTACAACTGCCCTAGTCCAGTGCATGGTTCCAGACAAGAAGCTCAAATGTAGCCACCACAAGGGAGGCATCCCTAGGGGAGGTGAACTGCAGCTCTCCTCCTACAGGTTTCCTGTAGCTCTGAAAATTATTTGAATAAACATCGCCACCCAACTGTAATAGTATCACCTTTATCACAAAACAGGATAATCTTTAAAAGAAGTATTAAAATAGCTTGGAAAATATTTATTGACCATTTGACTTGGAATCACATTTCTACTGCTTTTTGGATCTCATTAGCTGGGCATATAACAAAATGTAATCCAGGCCAGCATACACCTGCTGAACTAAAACAGCCCTGTGGAACACATGGCACTGTCAGACCTCTCAATGCAACTTAACAAAATTGAGACAACACATACCAGGGATAAGCAATGGAAAAAACAACCTAAAGCTACAAATTCCTGCACAGAATATCTGCAGTTTTTGTGAATTGGTCTGTGTGTTTGTGAAGGAGAGAAGATGGAGCATCAACACCTGCAAGATCTTGACTTGTAACGCACCACTGTCCAGTTTTGCACCAAGGAGCTGTTTTGCCTTTCAGACAAATTCCTGTTTTATATCCTCCCCTGGTCTGTAGTGTTGGAGTGGCACATTCTTTTTATCAGAAGCTTTTACAAAGTGATGTTAGTAACCCTGTCTGTAAACACCATTTAATTGTGCAGGGGTGTCTGTTTTAAATTTACACTAAATTCCAGCAACTTACTCCTGTCCATGTACAGACCTTTTCTAACCTGACCTTGAGGTAAAATTTCAAAGCTGGGAAAGGAAGAAAGCAACAAAAAACCCTTTCACAATTTACATCTATGAAGTGTTAGTTTACATTTAGACTTTAAAATGTTGAGCTTAAGACTCTTAGACAAGAATTCCACTTAAGAGTTATGATTCCAAAATACAATTAAAGTCTGACCAGCTGCTACAAAGATATTCATTTGTCCTTCTTAGCTGATAACAGCTTAAGAGATAAAATAAATATTTTATACTTCTGGGCTGCTCAGCCATGGAAAAATAAGATATGTTGAGTCACATGAATATCTTCTCACTTACCCTGCAGTGGCTTTGTGAGATTTCATATGGGAACTATTTGTTATATTTTGAGCCTTTAATTTTCAGTGAAAAGTCATCAATTTTTCTAAAACTTATGAGAGCAGAAGCTCTAGTTCTGAAGTGTGCCTGTGGAAGTGGGGCTAGTGGAACGGAGACATTTATGCAAACTTCTGGTTTGTACCTGTCACCAGAATTAAGAGGGTGGAGTGTATTATTAGACATTTTATTTTATTCAAGCAAAGAGGAAAAATAGGGTACTTTGCTTGTAAGTGAGAAAGAAAACAGGCAAACAATACGCTTTTGCATATAAGCGGAAACTTTGATCCTGAAAATGTAAACAGCACCCCAGCATCAGTTAAATAATGCTGAGAGATGGACAGTGTACAATTAGTGACTAGTCATAGCCCACTGCAGGATCCTCACATCAAGCTTCTGTGTGCTGTAGTTGTGACTCATTGCACTTCCTCCCCAATACCCTACATGTTCAAACTTGAGTTGGAAGAGCAGGGTATGGTCCTGATAGTAGTATCCCCAACTTTTTCTTAACCATCTAACAGACAATTTTCTGGAACTATATTTATTTCTAAATTTCACTTTCTACAGCATTTTAGAAGTTTCTGAACTTCAAGCCTCCTATTCCATGGCTTTAGAAAAGCAGGTCCTTGCACTGCTGAGCAGATGGTGCTTCCTCCCACCCAAAAACCAACACAGAGCCTAAACTATGGGCAGATTCAGTGCCCTGTACAGGCACTGGGGAGTACACGTGTACTTAACCAGACTGGATATAATGTGGTCAGCACAGCAAAGGCCTTTGGAGAGTTACCAAAATATAAAGTATTATATCAATCTACCCCAGCGGTTGAAAAGTTAGGCCAAGTAAGTAAAGTGGAGGACAGGCGATGAATAGCAAAGGATATACAAGATACCAGCAATATTAATTTCTTTGTAATATATAGCTTTATCAAGCTCTTTTATCATAGCCCCTCTCCTAGATTGAATTTAGACAAAGGAAAGCAAATCAAAGAATATTCTTATTAAGTGCCTTAACTACATGATTAATGACTTATTTAAAACAAATGTCTATTCTGATGAAAGAAAATCTCGTTATTTTGAAAAGCTGCCTTATCCTACTTCATTACTCCATTTAATAGGAAAGTAAATTGAATAATATACCATATAAAACTCATTTATCTTACAATTTTTACATGAGAAACAATCTTGTGTTATAGATAGCTGTTTCATTACTAGAAATTTACTCAGCAGCAATGCAGTAGTTTCAGTTAAAAATCAACAGCAGCTTGTTTTGCAACATAAAGGATTACAAAAATATAGTTTGCATATAAACGGAACCTTTACAGTAAAGGTATTAAAATGCTGGCCAGGGTTACAATGCTGGATTAAAACTTCACTAGTCATAGGAGATATGCCAGTAGATTGACCTAATGCAGGAACCATTTCATTTTATCACTGCAGCATACCTAAAGAATACCCTAATGCAACAAGCAACGTCAGTGTTTTCCCTTAAAGTGGCTTTTCACACATATGAAAATGCTTGTAGGAAGGCTTTTGCCAATGTAGCTAATATTTCAGAGGGAAAGGAAATTGCATCCTTAATGATGTTACCATCACAAAAATTTCAGTTCAGTGCAAAGCAGGCTGGGGAGTCAATCGAAGGTCAAGCCAGTGAGAGGTCAAGTCCCTTGAAAGAACAGGGTTCTGAAGTTTAATTATTTTCAGGGAGAGCTCTGCTGATAGGTCAATAGTGTGAGTTTTATAGCTAACAACATTCACGGAAAGAAATCACTTCCACGGCTGAAGTGGCTATGGACTGCTGAACAATAGGATAGAAAAAAAGTGTAACTCTAGAAGTCAAGACAGATTTTCAGGCTCGTCATTTGGAAACTTTTAAAAATTTCTACTTGCATGACTGACAAGTAAAGCAGCCTAATGCATGCCACTCTCAAAAGTTGATTAAATACACAGCAAAAATACCATGTTTTACAAGAGAATATAGACATGTTTGAAGAAATATTGAAGAAATATTGACAGTAACAGTAATCTAAAAGTTCAATGTCATTTCACTGGCAGAATGGTTGGAGCTTCCTCTGCCGCTCAAATCAGTATTGTAATGGGCTGGACAAGGAATCTGGATTATAAAATATCCACTGATTATAAAATATCCACTTTTCTCACACAAACTGTTGTTGGTCCTCATCTTTGTTGTACTTAAATTCCTCTCCTCACTGCCTCCAAAGCCTATAGTCTTTTACAATGTTTCAAATTTGCCTAACTATCTGGAATAAAGAAATACAAATTTTCCCCAAATAAAGTAACGTTAGCACTACAGTGCATAAAACCACAGAGCTTGGCCTTTCTTCCACCATAACAGACTTCTTCATATACGTCTAAAGTTTTTTCTTAAGTTCTTATAAAATTGTCTGGAGGTTTTTCTAGATATTCCTGATTGTGCAATTCAGGACTCAAAGAATTTTGCTTTGAATATTTTGATCAGAGCAATAAGCTGGACTCTTCAGCTCTGGTAAGCAAACGAACTAAACCTGAAATCAAGGTGTCACCAATAACTCACATTAGAAAGAATCAAGATCAGTGCATTTTCCCAGAATCTCACTATTTTGAACCTGTATACATTACACAGTGGTACAGCTACTCTACATACTTAAGTTTGAAAATACACAGAGCTTGCTAAGTATTTTAAAAGACTGAACATGTGTTACAAGGTACAGCACAATGGAGTACACTGGAAAAAATGGCACATTGTTCAGATGCAATTTACCAGTTCATCTATTAACAAGAAAAAAATGAGGGGAAAGACAGGAAAACAGCAACTGCAATCAGCCATTTTATCTGTATTATTATCCAGATAAATCCATTTATTATGGATTTCAGGCCCATCCATATAGATTGTTTAAATGCTAACAAAACTTACAGCAATTAGGAAGCAAGAATCAATTACAGTGTTATAACCCCAATGATCTTCTATGGAATACACCAGACCATGTGGGCACCTTCATGTTTGTGCACACAAAAACTTTTCCTTTCACAGGGAAGGTGAAAGACTGAGAAAGGGGAAACGTACTTTGAAAGTACTCATCCCATTCACTTGCTCCTCAGTAAGTGAGAAGACTTTTATTGCTCTTGTAGATAAAGTTTAAAAATAAAAAAAAAGGGATACATAGTTGGAGTCAGCCCTCAGCCAATTTTTACTTTCTCACCAACACCTTCCACATGTGAATAAATTAGCATGTCCTTACAAAGTACTAATGAAAAAACCCTCATTTCCTCCACTTTCATAATCACAGGAGATATATTAATAAATTTTAATTCCAACTGAGTAGTTCTCCAAATCTGCAGCTTCAAACCCTTTGCTTGCATTCACAAGCTATTTGTGTATGCAGATCAGAAATCTTATTGCCATCTGTATGAACTGATTAGTTAGTGATCAAATAAGGTGCAAAATATATTCAAGTATGCAAATCAACTCTTTGCTCAAATACTGAAGGCTCAATTAAGCATGGCCACCTGAAACTCATCCTTTATGTTCTACAATGAACAGGAAGTGGGAAGAGTAATATTTATAATCTCACCTGCGCACAGCTCTAGCAGCCTTATGAGACAATTTCATAATTTTGCCAAGAACAGAAGAAAAATATAATAAAAACATTTTATTGGGGAATAAAATGGGAAATAATCATTATATTTACATTATACAAATATTTATCGATAGCTGTACAGACAAATGAGCATATGCAGCAATTTAGTAAGGCCCAATTCTCCACTTGGGGCAACAGCTTGTTCCTCTTATACACTTACTTGATTTAATGGAACTCAAAATAGAACAGACTATAATACCTCAAAAGTAAACTTAAGTAAGACACACTCTCGATGCTTTTGTGAAATTTTAAGACTTCTGTTTAAACCTTTTTTTTTTGTTAATTATAGGTTAAAAGAAACATGATTTAAATTTAATTCCATATGTGCGGGATAAGGCACACGGTCCTTTATAAAAAGGGTAATATTTACCTATCATTAAAAAGGTTAGAGTTCTTAAAAACAATAGAAAAACCACTTACAAACTTGTTCTCCAATCATTTGTTAAATGCTATAGAGGTCCTACTCTGATTCTTAAACTATCATAATCTAAAAACATTCTGAAAAATAAAACGTGCAGCGTATCTTCTCTCCTGGGAAAAATGCATTTGGCCAAGCTTAATGACACTTCATCTCTTTGTGACAGTGTGCAAAAGCACATTTTATTTGCCTAGCCTGATAGAGCCCTAGCTTGTGGCCTTGATGATAATGCTAAGAGATAAATTCAAGAGATACTATAACTGCTTAAGGGAAAAAGAAAAGAAAAACAATGCTTTAACAGCGGTAATAGAGATTGTCAAACAGACTACATGGCATGTAATATAGAATCTCCTTGTAACGCTCAAAATTCAAGCCTTTAAGAATACTGTTTTCTTACTATGACATAGGCAAGTCAAAGGGTTAAACATCAGTTTACTACAAACCAATCTAACAGAAACTCTTCTTTCAAACAAGGGCCCAGATTCTGCAAGCCATCCCTAAGCACTGACACAAGTGACTGCATGAAGAAAGTAGATTTAAGCATCTCACTGAACTGAAACTGAAGACAGCATCAAGCATCACCAGAAGCAAAACATCTCCTTGCATTCCTCTAAATATCACACTGTGCTGCTTATTCGTCGTATTTGCAGTGCAACAAGTCATTTGAGAATGCTGAACAGCAGATGGAGGACTACGTGTTTATTTGTTGTTTTATAACATAAAACGTATAACATTAACCATAACCTACTACCCAAGTAGCAAGATACGGTTTTTGCATGCTAACTCATTTAGATGACTTTGGCATTAGTTTTCACCACCTCTGGGAACCACCATTTAAGTTACTATTTAAGTTACTATTAGAAAGTTATTACATTGATCTTGGACAAACACTGCACTACTTTTGCTAATAAGAGTCCTTGTTAGGTTTCATCAAAATGAGACATTTTAGCCAGTTTAGGTTTCTTTGTTGGTTTACATGCAACAATCTGGAGAGGAACAGAATGAATAAGTCTTGAATTACATCCTGTCCACAGAGACAGAAAACTGCAACAGACAGAAATTCAGCCAATAAGCAAAACCAGGAGAAATATGAATACTGAAGTAAACAATACTGGACCATATGTACCCTTTACTTTACTTCTAGACCTCTTGTAAAGTCAAAGTTATAGATTAATAAAATAATTGTTTCCCTGTACATTCACGCTATAAACAGCAGGCAAAAATCACTGGTCAAACCACACAATGGTTTAGTGACATGGGAAAGCGTGTTTGTGGGAGCTAAAAGAAAAACCGGCTACGAATATCTGCTCTGCATTATGGCCCTTACATCACCAAGATGACAATTTTTTTCCACAGAATTCTAAAACTGCCTGACTTAGCTATCTTTCTGAGAGCACAAAATACGCACAAGCATGAAAGGTGGCTGTGTATCAGCAGAAGTCATGCACAGCAACCTCCTGCCAGGACTTAAGAACAACTAGTAGAGAAAGAGTCCAAAGTCAGAACCATATGCATCCTTGAACTTTCCCTCAAATCAAGCCAAACTTCATTCTACCATACAGTGGACATCCAGGTAAAAACAAAACGGTATGCACAGCATTTTATCCATTGCTTTCTCCCTCTTCCTCCTTCGGTGCTAGTACTCACATGAAGCCAGAAATTCCTCAGTGGGTTAGTTCTAGGAAAATATTTATGAATAAATAATTTATTTTTTTTTAACCTCCATTTGTTTTTCTGAGAAATTCCATACAAAGCAATATAATACTACACAAAATCACACATGAAATTAACCGAAGGGCAACACAACATGAAATGCATGTTTACAAAGCACACTAATTCAAAATTGAAAACTAATATTGATTTTGAGGTAAAAGAAGTAAACAACAGCAAGGGTGAAAACAGTCTAGGTTTCTTAACGATGGCTCAGCCACGAAGCTCAAGACAATCCATCAATTTTAATTTATTTATTTTTAAATAAGTGCATACATGTTTTTACAGTTACCTCCTTTTAGTCTAACACATTTTAAGCAAGAAGGAGGTAGAGTCTTAAGCAGATGGCATATTTATAATATATAGATTTTCGTATTTTCTGTTGTTAATAACTTTCTTGCAGGGCAAAAGCAAATTATTCCTCTGAATGAATGATGCCTTCCCTGATGCACCGGATCTTGCTGGGATGGAGTTAGTCCTGAACAGCCCATATAGTGCTGTATTTAAGACTTGTGATTAAACCAGTGCTGATAACATGCCAGTGTTTTGGCTTGCACAACAACATGATTTCCCTTCAGCCGCTCTGCCCATCTCAGTAAGTAGGCCAAAGGTGTGCCAGAAGCTGGGAGGGGACACAGTTGGGACTGCAGACCCAAACTGACCAAAGGAACTTTCCCTACGACATGACATTGTGTTAAGCAATAAGAGCTTGTGAACGGGAGAAGGAAAGGGTTTATGGTTATCGCTTTCCTCTTCCCAAGAAAGTATGCTGAGGCTCTGCTTTCCAGGAAGCGGCCAGTCATCTGCCTGTCAATGACAAATAGTAAACAGATTCCTTATTTTGCTCTGCTTGCACATACAGCTTCACTACTTCGTCTCAACCCAGGAGTCCTCAGCTTTTGTTCTTCCAACTCTCTCCCCCATCCCGCTGTGGGGAAAGTAAGCTAGTGGCTAGCTGATGCTTAGCTGCTGGCTAGGGTCAACCCATTACACCTCGGCACACTCAAACAGACTGTTTTCACAATTGCACTCCCTGTGTTTCTTTCTACATTTGGGAATCTTGAATAAAGAAGACAGATTGTGACATTTCTATTCCCTTTTATCTAACGTACTCATTGCAGTTTAAAGGGCACAGATGAAGACACAATTTAGAATCTGAAGCAATTAGATAAATACCTCAAGAAACCATGAAACATTCATACCACCTACTCTCAGCTACTTAACAACCAGTCAACACTGTGAAGTCATCATACCCAACAAGTGACTAAATTTTCTAGTGCAGATAGTATGGATAACTCTAAAGCGTATAATGCTTTATACACTATGAAACCTTTAGAATTTAAGAGAATTATTAATGAAGAATAATGAGCAAATAAATGTAGGTCTGTGAAAAGTTACAAAACTGGGCCTAAGACTGTGAAGCTGCAATCTACAACTTCCCTCTTGTGTTAGGTAAATATTGTAGAAAATACTAAAATACAAATAATTATTAATTGTGACAGTTTAGGCCAGTTTGACCAATGACATGAAGACGGATGCTCTCCCCACCTCTCACTCCAAGGAGAGGAAGAAGAGAAATTAAAGACAGTGATGAGTTTAGGAAAAAATTAGACTACTTTAATGAAATGTTAATAATAAAATAAAAAGGAAATAATGAAATAGATGCAATATATATCAATATACATAAAATTGTATCAAGCTCCCAGGGAGACGTCACTGGCAGGCACCTGGAAAGTTCCAGATTGGACTCAGTCACAAATAAGAACTGAATTTGAGAAATTCCATACAAAGCAATAGAATGTTATACATAATGACAAATGCAATTAACAGAAGGCCAACACAATGTGAAATGCATGTTTACAAAACACGCTAATTCAAAATTGACAACTAGTATTGATTTTGAGGTAAAAGAAGTAAACAACAGCAAGGGTGAAAACGGTCTAAGTTCCTTAGCGGTGGCAGAGCCTACCTTCAGGAGCACACAGATCCAGATCAAAGGTAGATGAAATGACATGGTCCTCCTCGGATGTCCATCATAAAAGAAAGAGAGCCATTGACAAAGAGCTAACCTGACCTCTTCAGTCCCTCAGCCTTTATACTGTGCCTGGCAGATAAATGGCATACTCCATTGGTAAGTTTGGGTCACCTGACCTGCCCATGCCTCCCCACAGGTGAGACCCCTCTATGGGGTAAACAACCCAGTCAGCTGGCCCTGGTTGTCACAGTAACAAGGATAAGCAAGAGCATCTCTCACTGAACGGAGGGGTGGTTCTGCTCCACCCCAAACCAGGACAGTAATATGTGAAAAATATTACAGGATCTATACTTACTGGCCATAAGAAACTTAAATTCTTTATACTCCTTTCACATAAGTTACTCTTGAAAGCCAAATTCTTCTCTAGTGTATATACATTTGCACAAGTTGTGGCACAACAACGTAAATTTGGTTCACACTGTTCTACAACATCATGAATTAAATGCAGGCATACTTTGAACAATTTTACATTTCCAAATAAATCAATACTGCCTGGAGCATGATTTGGTAAAAAAAGCTCTTTGTGCCAATTTTCTTTGCACCAAAAGAGACAAGTTCTGGGAAACAAATTCTCAGTTATGTAACCATAAAAAATATTTTATAATATGCAAATGAATGAAAATGCTATAGATTTCTGACAATTTAAAAACAAGAACGGTAAGAATTTTAAGACTATTTCATTCCTAGATATATAAACTGTTTGCCTTCCGTTGTTAAAGCAGGAGTCATCAGTTAGCAACACAGATCCGCAACCAGGCACACGGGCAGTAACCTGCCCCCACTACAAAGCAGGCTATTAGTGAAAACACACAAGCAAACAAACAAACAGAATGGGGAGGGTGAAATCACACACACACACTTCATATATAACAACTCTACTGCTCTCTGAGCAACTCAAGATGAAGAGGTTCCCCTTAATTACAGTAGCTTCTCTTTTCCTGTCAACACAAACAAGGACAAAAGGAATACAGGATTAGTATTCAATGTGGTTACAAGATAAATTGTTCATTACATCTGATGACACTGTGATAACCTGTTCACTAACACAGGTTTCATTACTTCGCTACAGTAAGTTAATGAATTTTGTCCCTTTGCTCATCTAGTTTTTCTCATCTTTGTTAGATCTTCCATCACAAGTACAAATGATGTGGGCATGATTGTCATCTCTATGATGAATACCAGTACCTCCAATTCTCTTCAGAAAATTATGTAAGCAAATAATTAAGAAAAAAGAAAAAAAGAAACAGTTGTCTGCCTTTTAGCTGTTCCCTGCCCTGATTTTAACTGGTATGAAAAAATAGTGACTGAAATCGAAGATGTGCATATGAATACTGAATAAACAAATCAGAGGAATTAATCTCTGTACCTTTAAACAACAATTTAAATAATCCTATTACTGTCAAAATGTACTATTACTACTTAGATGAGCATTAGAAAGTATTAAGTTGACTTTGTATGCAAGAAATTCATCGCTATCTAACATAGGAATCTGGCAACCTTTTCACTGAGATTGGAGTCTTCACCAAGAAAGGCACCAGCACAAAAGTTCTCTTCTCCTGTGGGAGAGTTTCTGATGGGCTGAAGCACAGTAGCAAGTTACATGACAGTTTTCACCATCAGCCCATTTGTGTTATGCATCTACTATTGAATTAACTCAGAATTATTATTCACTTCTGTCCTCGGCAGTCTGAAAAGGACAAATAACCCATGTATTCCAATTCAAAACTCACATTTTAATCCACAAAATGGAGAGAGGTTTAAAAAACTCTACAAATTTCTTAAGTGCTATTAATACCTTATTACCTTCAAAAAACCACTAACTACAGAACATCTTGTCTGATAGAAGAGACTATCAGAAATTTTAATGCAAAACATAGGAATAAACTCCAATTAGTCTGTTGTATTACCAGAAAATAGGTCAACTTTCACATGGTCAGCTTGTCTTTGGGGTCACCCAGATAATTTTCTGCAAAGTTTCAGGTCGCCAGACTGCACTGTTGTAGTTTGATTCCTGTAGATAACAAGCTCATCTTCATTGCATATGTTTTTAAAAGTACCTGGGCTATGATAATATCTCATACCTGAGCACTTCCACACCATCATACCTCTTCACAGCAAACCAGGCTAGTTCTGTTTATTGCTCTACTCTAGTATAAAATGGAAGCACAGAAGGCCAACTGAGCCTTTAATTAGCCAAGGAAAAGCCTGGATTTTCAACCACGGCCAAGACAGTGCTGGCTGAAAGCAAGGTTACTGTGTATCACCTCATAAATCCTGGGCTCTGTTCACACTGGTAGGAAGCTAGGTGAAGTTTGCTATGGGTACTCTGTACTGTCACCTTACAGCTAGGAGATAAAATAAGCATTTGGAACTTTTTTTTTAACATACTATCATTTACTTCCTCTTTTCATTCTTCTGGTCCTTTGAAATGGGTTGTACTGAAAGTAATATTTCTTACTCTTCATTTGGCTCAGAAAAATAATTTCTTTCATGCCATTAAGTGTCTGACCACTAAATTAAGTCACATTATTCTGTGGAGGAAAAGGCTGGAAGTAGCAGTTCATTACGAGCAGACACCAAATCTCAGTTTCATTCACTTTGCACTGCTTACCTCAATATAAATATTATTGTACCTGGAAGCAGAAATTTGAATGATATATAATATAACATATTGAAAACTTTATTTTAGACAATAAATATAAGCTGCAAACTGTTTGATGCTGTAATTTCCTGATGTAGCTAAACAGGAGTAGAACGATCATATCAGCCAGGTCTCAAAACTAAACACCTAATTCTCTACTCCTTTATAGCCTGCATATTCCCACACATTGTAAACAATGGGAGTGAAACACTACTGTTATGTAGGTTATGTTTCCCACTGTTAGCAAAGACAGAAATCTGTCAAATGCCTCAAGGAGTTTCCCTGAGATCTTGATCTGTATTTGTTCCAGCCATTAGTCTTGCAACTGATTTGTAATGCTGAAACGTAACTTTTTGAGACCATTAATTGACCTGCCATGAAGACTTAGTAAAATGATTCGAAAACAGCACTGGGGAATAATCACAAGAATAAGCTACAGACGTGTCAGCTATTGAAAAACAGCAGAATGGTCACACAGTGCCGACTCCTACCTCTTACCTCCTCTTCTACTAATGCATTTAGAAAGGAAAAAAAGCTCATCACTCTTTCTTAATTGCCATTTTATACATAAGTGTATAAGTTAATATAAGCTCTGCATTAACTATGATATGTTACAGAATCACAAATAGGACAGCAGAATATCCCCACATTCAATACCCTGAAATGTATTAGAGACTGGAGGTATATACATAAGGATTTGAGAAGATGGAGTTCCAGGAGAAAATTCAATGGTATGCACATACAGAATCATAGAATATCTCGAGTTGGAAGGGACCCACAAGGATTCTTGAATCCAACTCCTGAATCCACACAGGGCAACATAACAGTTAAACCATGTATCTAAGAGCATTGTCCAAACACTTCTTTAACACCAAGACGCTTAGGGACATGACCACTGCCCTGGGGAGCTTGTTCCAATGTTTGACCACCCTCCCAATGAAGAAAGTTTTCCTATTAGCCAATCTGCACTTCCCCTGACACAGCTTTAAGTCATTCCCTCACCTACCATTTTTACGACCAGACACACTACATCCATTTCATATATTATAAAGCACCTCCTTAATGCCAGTTGTTTCTGTTTCAATATCTGCTTTAGCTAACAGGGTTCTACAGATAATCACCCTTCAAGAAAGTTAAATACTAATAATCTCTATGGCTTTCTTGTTACTTTTACCTTCTGTTAACTTGCTTATCTATTTCAGAACACTGTAAATATCTATGTCTATTCCAGTGGCAAGAAAAGTTAATGAGATTATGGCAATGGTTAAAGCACTTATTTCTGCGGTGTTGATTTAATAAGAAGAATCCATTTTAAGAACTGCAGCACTGAAAGATAATGCAAAACATTTATTTGTGCAGATGCTACAGTACTGCCAGCCTGACTCACACAGTTGCCCTTAAGGAAGGAAGTATAGGCTTAGGAATCCTCTTCACAGCCTCATTAGAATAACAGCAGAACAAGACCAAGTGAAATAGAGGAATATGGAAAAGGATACCAGGAAGCATCTGAGACGTGATACTCCAGACTGCTGAGTCAGGAGAGTCTTCAGAGTCCCTGCCCACACAGAACTCTCTGGGTCAGCAGGCGGCACAGGGAATAACAGTAGAAGTCACAACTGATAGCTCTTGGCACATGGCATGTTAAGAAGTTACACAGCTAGATAAATCTCTCCAGTAATCATACTTACCTGTGAGACTGAGGAAGTGCAACCGGAAATAGTGCCTTCTGTCTGTTCTTAGTCTGTTCATACTTCCAGGTGCACCAGTCTCTTTGAAATCTGTTCCCACTTCACAGAGAGGAAACTGGCAGTGAAAGTTTGACTTGCCACTCTAAACTTGAGATGTTTCTTCTGGAAATAGGTACAGTATAGACCTAGGAGAGGAAAGAAAAAGTCAATTTTACTTAAATCTGAAATTCAGACATTACGCTTGACACAATATAAGAAACACTGTCACAAAGCTCACTTGCTGATTGCAGAAACTGGGCAAAATCAAATTTTGTGGAACTGGGCAGGGGTGGGGGGGAAGAGGAAGAACCCCACAAAATCAGAATCAAAAATAAAAAGCCTTGGGGGTTTAGTTTGGTTATTGATTTGTGATTATTTTTTTCCAGGTTCATCAAAAAAGGCTTTCAAAACACAAATTTGTAGAAAAAAAAGGTTTTGCTCCATAGAGTACGAAAAAACAATCAAACCAGCATTACTGACTGTCAGTGCAAGCATTTTTTAATCTTTTCTGTAAAATTCCTATAACCAAAGTACAAGTCATATCTGCCAGAAAGAGTTAACAATTTCTCAGTCTTGCTTAAACAGCTAGAGAACAACAAATCCTCCACAAAACAGATGCTTCCATCATTTAATTATTCCTAGGTGAAAACACATTCTAGTTTGAGCATGAACAAAGAGTTCACTCCTGTATCTTCAAGCTCTTCTCAATCAAAACACGCATTTCTTCTATGACTATACACTATCTTATTAATTATTCTATTATTATTAAGTCCTTTATGTTTAGATTACTTTTTAGACGGGGAAAGGAATATCACAGGACCAGTATGAGCTGGCATGGATTGGCTAGGAGAAAGAGGATCCCTGGGGAATGATAGCATCTCTGCACTGCCCTCTCCCATGCCACTGGCTTCCCTGGAGGATTTCTCTCCTTGCTCACAGCAGGAATACACCTGAACGTCTGAATGTTGCCGAAATACCCAAGGTACTATGCTATTACCTGCAGCACCTCAGTTCTCCTTTAGCTACTGGTTAATTAGAATTAGCTGACAGTTGATGAAATTATACATTAAGTTATAAGAGCCTTACTTTTGATCCTTCTTGGTTTATAGTTCCATTAATCTATAGTAAATTAATTCCATAGTAAACCACTAGTTTTTCTTTGTGTTTAGCAAAGATGCAAAAGTCCTCAGGACTAGAAATTGGTGATAAGAGATAGAGGGTCTCCACAGGCTTTAAAGCATGATTTGCAAACAGTTACATATGGAGACTCTTTAAGGTCAAATTTTGTTATTCAGTCCCCACTCTAATGTCCTACTCAAATGATCCTTCATGAACAAAATTTTTCAAATTTCTCCTGTAAATTAAGTCACAGCAAAGCTACCATAATGCTTTATATCCCTCCGTGGGATTTTAGGACTCCACGTGACAATTGCTAAGTATCTGCAGTGCAGAAAAGTAAAATTTCTCACAGTACTTTCACAAGTGCTAACTAAAATATTATAAATAGTTCATTAAATAGCTTGTAATCAGACTAAAACTATTCAGCAAAGGAATGTCTTTTGTCAATAACTCACTGAGTAATATGTATTGACTGTTTTCCTTTCCTGAAATAATATCAGGTAAAAGTTGCACTTAATTCTTGGACAAAATCCTCAAAGAGGGATGTGAAGATAAATCACTTACAAACAGCGTTTGTAAGTGAGGCTTCTTTGTTTATTGAAAGGCTGTTAGAAAATATATTACTAACTTTAATTTGATAGACTGTACTTACCCACAATAAATCTAAGCCATTTCTGCTCCACCACAATTCATCAATTTAACTTATTACATGGGAAGAATTTCTTAATTGCCTCCACAGTAATTCATTTAAAATGAAAGTGAAAAGAAATCACAAATTAATCATCCATTTTAATTATTTCTTTCCCAACTTAGCAGGACTGTGTATCTTCAAGATTTTGTTCCTGCTAGTACAATATAAGACTGAAGTCCACTGAGCATTCAATTTCGTACCACATTTGGGTTAGTGATACAGCTGCTGCCCCAACATTTTCAGTCTTCTGAATGGTTACAAGAATCAAATTGAACTGGCAAGGACTAAGTTGTGAAGTTAAAAATTTGTCATCTCTGATGATTAATGAGTATTCAAGTGCTGAGCTTGTATTCAAACCACTTTATCTTTCTTCTTTACAATTACTGAAAACTACTTCAACAATCTGTAGTTTGATGCTTCAATGAACCAAATGCATTTGTAGGGATATTTCACTTGGCAAGCAATGGAGACATTTTTAGATTTTTATCATCTTGTTATACTCTCTTCCTACTCCCCAGAGGTGGTAATTCAATAACTGGAGCATTAATCCAGGTGGAAAAAAAAAAAGTCAAAGGCTAAAACCCACTTTGGAGGTTTTTAATGAATTTAAGGAAGGCTAACCAGGCAAGCCAGAAGGGTGTGCAACTTATCAATGACTTAACAAGTTTTCATAGTGCAGTACTTCTTGCTATTCTAGTTAGGCACTATATCCACCCTTTAGGAAAGAAGTATGCTTGGATTTATAGCAAAAAGACCAGATGCTGGTCTTTGTGTTCATATTTTGATTTGTAACAGAGGTTAGAGAAAAAAAAATTCCCTTTTCAAGATGACTAGAAAAAAAGGTGATCAAAACCCTATGGACTGATGGTATATTCTTCTAATTAGCAAGGAAAACATAGCACACTGCATAATTGGCTTTCAAGTGAGATGGCATTAAGCTTCAGCCTTAACTTTGTGGTCCTTAAAAGGGTCAACACTGATAAAAAGGAAAATCTCTTAGGAAAATGAAAAAGTATCAGCCATTTGTCCCAACATCCAAAGAAGACAATGAATGTCTCCATTTTTGTCTGGATGTCACCTGATACCTCCTGAGCATGGAGGTACCAGCTGCTCACCAGGGACACAGGTGGCTGCCAAGTCTGCACCCAGCCCTGGCTGCTGCGGAATATAACCAGGACACTTGAAGGGGCCATATCCTGTCTGGGCAGGCAGAAATCTCTCTCCCTTCAATGCATTTGGCTCCAATAAAGTATTTTTTTTAATGCATATAAAGGGATAAATTCACCCCCACCCTAATGGGTTCGCTTCCTTTCCTGCAATGCATGGGAGAAACAGCCAGGCCAGGCCTGCCTGGAAATCATGGCTTTATGGCCATTTCCCTGGCCATGCTTCCCCGCAATGCCTCCCTGCCCAGCTGGCTACCTCTGTCACTCCCCACCTGCCGCACGACCCAGAGGATACCTATGACTATGCAGTGTCACACTCAGAACAGAAAGGAAGAATGAGAATTACTAAATTCCCTTTAAGAAAGCTCAAATAAAGGAGCAAAATTAACCCAAATCTATACAGACTCAAAACCAAGGACCTCCAAATAAAGTTCTCCCACTGCTATGAGACCAGCCTTAAAGAAAAGTGCAGTCCCAGGCTTTGCTTAGCTGATAAGCATTCCATTTCTGCTTCATAGCCCACCTACCACGTGGTAAAGTGGAGGTCACAGGTTATAGCTAGGGCACTGTGGCTGCAGGCTCCAACCTTACACACTCCTCTTTATATAGGAAGAGAAACTCCTCTGGTAATTCAAGCTCAGCACTGAACGCTGCCCAGCACAATTTAAGGCAGACTGCCTGCATAATTAGTGAGGGCAGAGTGTAATCTGGCAGGCCTGCTGGGGAAAATGAGTTCCTGAAACTCTTGAAGCTGGGTTTAGGTAAGCACCTCTTGCCACAGCAGTTTCCATTTTAATTGCACACACTTCACCATAACATTGGCTCCAAATTACAATAAATTGTTAAGGCAAATAGCATCTCAGCTATTTAATTGCCAGGGCCAGCACTTTAAATATGGACCACATTTAAGGTAATGCATATTCTTCCCAACTCTAGACCACAAAGGCACATAATAACAATCTCCTAAGCACTCATTAGCACTCATTTCCTTCTGCAGTCTACAAACAGGAAATCTAATTCAGTAGCACTTTATACTCTCTTTGCATTCATTCTGGCTGGGAATAAATGGTGGTGTTAACTGAAAAAAATCCTGTCTTCTTTTTACCAAAATTAAATACATTGATTTAAGAAACATACTCCAAACACATCTGCAATTCTCCTCAGCTCAAACTAAACATCCATCAATTTCACTAAGTTTTCAGTCATCTCGAAATACTTAAGTATGAATAACTCTATGAGACGAGCTGTCTCTGAGCACAGAAAATACTAAAATTATTGTCGTATGTTCATGGTCAACCAAATGAAGAAGCATGGAAGGATAAGCATAAGAGGAAGAATAAGCATCTCAACCTCAAAATAAAAATGGTATGTATCTGTACGGAGTAACCTGTCAATAAAGAGCAGTTCTCATCTCCGGAGCAGATGGCAGCATGCCATGAACAGCTAGCAGATCTAGCTGCTTCTCTTGGTCAAAGAATACAGAGCACGTACTGATTACAGCCACACATTCACATCTGTCCACAAATATCATGTCTGTATTCTCCAGAAATGACCCCACAAAGACAAAACCCATAGTTAGGATGCTACATTTCACCAGCAGTATTACAACCCAGTGACACACTGGGAACTTAACACAGACACGTAGATAAGGCTGGCAGGCTCCCAGTATAAAAAGCTACAATATAGCTTTCACACAGTTTTATAGCTTGCACATCTTCTATATAAATATTTATTTCTTGAGACAGTATGTTCCCTTAAGAATTACCTCAATCTATTTAACACAAGTTTTTTAAACAAATATTGCAGTAATGTTGTTCATTTTAACTGAGACGTAAACGTAGACTTTAAATTCGATGTTAGATCCTTTGTATCTAATATTAAATGAGGATTACTTTCCCTCAAATTCTGCTACATTGTGTTTTTATGCTCTTTGGATACTCAGCTATGGCAACAAATGCACTATAAATGTTGTGTACATGGCTAGCCTGGTAATTAAAATGCGTTTAAAAAAAACATATGAGCAAAATTAAAATGTCAAATACTTTCTGTAAAAGCACAATGTACTTTGAGTCCTTTTTAAAGAATGACCTTTTCAATGATCTCTAGGATGAAAGACTTCAAATTGCATAAACTCTCAACCTCCCAAGGAAAAGCTGAGATAAATGAAAGTTTTCCTCTTTAGAAGGTAACACGTAACACTTGCCGCAATTGGGATTTTCAAAAGAAATTGCCTCTCCGGTTCTTCTCTGTGCTCAGCTGCATATGAGAAGCTATGAGGTACAGAACAGGGAATGCTAACTCTATCATTAAGAAACTGCTTTATAAAAATATGACCTATAAAGTTTCAACTTCCTGGGAAAATTAGAAGAGCAGTGCCATATCCTCATGAACCAAAACAAGTCAGAACTTAAGACCTAAAGACTTGGCAGTATCCTTTTAAAAACTAGGATTAAGTTTTGCTAACAGAGAGAGGGTGAAGTAAGCTGTCATTATGTTTTAAATTACCCCCAATACAATAAATATTTGAGTAATTAATGGAACTTTGTTTCTATGTGCAACAGTTCCTGACATCATCTAAATTTTTCAAAACAATGTAATTTAATCTTCTGGGAAACTCTACTCGCACTGCCATGTATGGTCTTACACAGAGGGCTGACTACTGGTTTGCAAGTAGAAAACTAGAAGCTATAATGGGATTTCTCCCTTCCCCCTGACAAGCTGTAGACGCAAGTTCAAGGTCCGTAACTAAGATAAATATACAGCACTCAGCTGTGCTCACCGTGGCATTAATTTTGTATCAGTATAGTTCCACACTCCCTTAAACAGAACTCCCCCTGGTTTACACCATTTAAAGCCACCACTAGGACCACAAAATAATAGTGAAACTATATTTCTGTTTACAGTCTTAAAAAAGCATCAGCTTAATATAACAATCAACATTTACTTGAAATTTTGTTAAAATACATTTCTAAGTTGAAAAACCATGTAACATATGAACAACTATAAGCCCAGAATTAATTTACTTGACTGACACTTAATTTACATATGCATAATTTACTTTCATATGTAACAAACTGCCAAATATGCTCAAAATCTGATTCATAAAGTGATCACGTTGATTTCTGAGAAATGAAACCTATACAAACACTAAAGCATTTTGCCTTTCTGCATAATAAAAGCATTTTTGCCTTTTTCTTGCCTCCAGATTCTTAATCAGCAAAATAACTGTATATGATGCATTCCTACTGCACTTTTTTCTTTCTAAATAGCAAATCAGTTCTTGTAATTGAACAGCAAATAGCCCAGAATAAGGAAAGGATTCCAGTGGAAAAACAATTACTGGATCACAGAAATAAAAGCCAAGGGTCCTTGTCTGTCATCCAGTTAACTTCCTTGCCCTTCAACAAGTGAACTTTTTCCAACACATTATTTATAAATATCCAGGGGCTATCTTCTTCATTAGCAGCTCCATGCTTTAAGTGCATTCTACTTTAACTTAAAATAGTCATAAAGTCTTTAATAGTGATCAATATTTACTGTCTGATCTGAACAAATTCATCTATACAAATGGATATACACATTCTAACCAAAGCCTGTAGAAGGTTTCATAATCAAGAAAAAAAGCCAGCAAACAGACATTAGAATACACAGTAAAGGTTAAAATGGACAAAATTAAATGGATCAAAAATGTAAGAGCTCAAGCATTGCTCTTCCAGTTAGATGCTGCATACACAGGCAAACTGGCATGAGACAAAGATGGAAAGTCCCTAGGTGTGTTTGCACCACCACTCAGGATCAGAAAAGTAAAACACTGTGACAAGGACATAGCACCGATGTACTGGCTGTAGATTCTGACTAAAGAAGATGACAGCCATGCCAGGTAACAAAAGAGGAAACCACAGTCCTATTCCTCACTTTCTCCTTTTAAATCTATTTTCCTGCATATTAATCCTCCCATTCACCGCAGGCAGCTGGGTCCTACCCTTCTACCTTATAAGACTTCAGACTTCTGCAAGACTTCACAAAAGCTCAGCACCTTCAGCTACTCGTATGGAAACAGGGACAACGTGGGAGTGAATTTTGCACAAGCAGCAGTAGGCAAGTCAGGAGAGACACTCCTTTTGCATAAAAGCCTGCTGTTAGAACAAAGCCTAAAGCAACAACCACAAAAGTTAACCTTCCACCAAAAGTTTACACAATAAAAATAGTATGACTTTTTGCAAGGATTTTACTTTATGCCAGACCTTAACAGCATGTGGCACATGAACAACAAACCTGAGCGAGACTGAAGTCGGCCACTGATGCAAAACAGACTCCCTGCTCCTGTGCACCGGTTAGTCATGGACACAGACCTCATGCTCGAGGTGCAAATTTGACATTGGTTTTACATCGATGACCTTCCCACAAAAAGCACTGGAAATCTATTGATATAAAGCACTATAGGGACAAGGTATCATTTCAATAGTAGTATAATCATAGCAGTAATAGTAACAAATGATTCACATCAAGGTGATTGGAAAAATCAGTCCTTATAAGTTCCACAGTAAAACAAAAGTGGAAGGTATCGTATATGGAACAGAAAGAATACAAGGTTGGGATGGTTCAACAGTGTTTTTGAGTTATAATCACCAGTGGAGACAGTCAGTAACCAGATCCTACAAAAACAAAGCAGAAATACTAGGAATCCTGAATGGTACTTTTTTTTTTTTTTCTTTTTTTTTGAATTTGGCAAGTCCTCCTACCCTCTTGCTAGATTCTTCTACCAACAGAGTCACTGATGAATTCATGAGGAACGTATAAACAAATTAATTGGAGAATTTACAGAAATGTGCAAAGGAATTCTGCAAAACAGCATTACTTCTACTGATGAGCACTCTGTCCATCTCCCATAATCAAAGTGTGATGGGAGAAATATGAACAATTAAAGTGAATAAATGTTTATCAATGCTTGTGCCCTTATATCAGGCTGCACCCAATACTGCCTGAATTTCTTCCTGAAAAGCTGACTGCTACCCCACTTTCTGGGGAAAATTAAATATTTGGGAAAAAAAAAAAAAAAAAAGCCAACAGAAAAATTTGAGTGACCTGGATCTGAGAAGTTTTCTCAGCTGAGAATACTTAATGTCAAGCTATTATATACACTGTCAAGTGGGACTGGCAATGAGGACAGAGAAAATAAGAAATGGCACAGTCACCATCTTAAAAGCCAATTCTCAAATCCTTAAAACTGTCAAGACTTCTCACTTCACTCTCACTCAGAACAGGTGTTGCTCCTTTTGTGAAAGTGTAGTGCCTAACCACATCTTTCTGCATTTTCAAATTTTGGTTCACTATTTGATTTGAATTATTAGCTCTGCTGCTAACCTTCTTCATTCATAATTCATTCCCTACTGACAAGGCTGAAGAAAAAAAAAATTAAAAAGAGCTAGAGATTTACTGGTGTTTAGGACATTCAGCTTAGATACAGAAGAGTCAGGTTTAAGAAGCAGATCCTACAGTTATTTCATTATTTGCAAAGGAAGATAGCTCTACCAGGAGAGACTACACGGTCAATGCAGACATCTATCACGATCTAGCGAAGGCAACTCCTTCCACAGCTTCATTATTCCCGCAAACCCAACTATTACTGTGCGTAATTTTCTCTGCTTCTCATAAACTTCAAAGTGTACCTTTGGGCTCAAAAACAACAACTTCTGAACATTAAGCTGCAGTAATGTTGCTACTTTACCCTTACATTGGCTTAAACGAGACCAGATTTCATCCCAAGCTTGCAATTCTCACTTCTTCTGCTTACATAATTGTTGCCAGTGCAACTATATTAGCAAACACCACCACTGCAAGGTCTTAAAATAAAAAAATCCTTCAATTTATCCTGAACTAATTTTTCCCAAGTCTTTCCAAGAAAAGGTGATCAGCTCCACCTGCTGCCAGATTTAGATTATTGACCGCTGAGGACTGCACGATACAAAGGGATTTATTTTCCGTTTCTTAAACATTTTATATGTATGCAAAAGGCAGAAGTCCAAACTGCTGCTATGTAGATACCTATCAAAGCAAAAGGCATCCCTCCTCCCCACAGGTCCATTAACACATCTCGTTACTGTCCTTAGCAGTACCAGTATCCATCCTTGGAACATCTGTCTTCAACTCAGAAGTAATTTATTGTATTTTGCCCTTGTTTGCTAAGATAATTATAAACATAGAGGCCAAAGGGTACTGAAGCTAGGGTGCCTAGACTTAGCTAACTATTTCAAATAGCTATGCAAAAATCCCTGGGGAGAAAAAAAAAAAAAGCCAGTCTACTAAATATTAACATGCTCTCTCAATCTGACCCTGTAATAATGAAAATCCATTCACTAATACACTGTAATAAGATACAACAAATAATTTTAGAAATGGGTTATTGGCACCTCATGAGAAACAAATTCTCTTAATAAAGGTATATCTTCATTTAATGAAAACATCTGATGGTGATTTTGAGGTTCCTAAATACATACTTATTATTGCTCCTTTTTTTGGTATGCATTGTTTGGGCTCATGAAATACTTCTAATGAATAGCCAGAACAGTAAAGAGATATGTAAAATGCCATTAAAATATATTTTAAAATAAGCATTTACAATTATAAAATTGTAAACCAGACTTTCTGAACAAAATCTTGCAACATAAACAAAGCATACACTTGCATTAAAAGATTATAATCACTGAGGTGACCTGTGTAACCGATATATGGCTTACCTACGTCAATAAAGCAATAAGAATTGGTATTAATAAAACCTTTTAAAAAACACAAACAAACAAAAAACCCCACAAACTTTATACCCTATTTCTTTTTATAGGCCTGATTCTGATATTATTTTTACAAGCATATTTTCTTTTATCTTAATGAAGCAAAGCTAGATTTACACTGGAGTAATTCAAAACAGAGCAAGGACTGCGTGCCCATAAACAGAGCTCTCTTTATGCACTTTGGTGGGGCTTTGTTCATCTAAGCACAAGTACAAAATGCTTTAACAGCATGGTAGTTTAGTGGAAAAATAAAGCGTTCCAAAACACCTGGGCTGTCAGTCACTGAATTTCACTGAATTTTCAGAGTTGGAAGGGACCATAGAGATCATCTAGTCCAACTCCCCTGCTGAAGCAGGATTGCCTAGAGCATGTTACTCAGGAC
>JAHREE010000245.1:18574217-18625898 GCA_033628505.1 Tringa tobata
TATTTTGTTTTGGTTTTTTGTGGTTGGACTTGATGATCTCAAAGGTCCCCTCCAACCATGAATATTCTGTGATTCTGTTTTAATGTCTTTAGGCCGTGACACTGATTTGTTTGTGGGTTTTTTTGTTCTGTAAGGACATAAAGCAAGACAAGGTTAACTCTTGTCTGAAGATATTTTTATGTATCTCTGAACCACAAGGTTTGTTGTACTGTCAAAGAAGGGCATCAGATGAGTTTGACACAATTTGTTCTCAGCTTGCCTGTTTTGTCTGTCTCGTATCATTTTTTTACCCTCTGTGCACTGAACAAACACTTTTTTCGTATCTTTCTTGGAGTTGAAATTAGTTCAATGGCTTTCGTATTGGTTTGATAGGAATCCACAATGAATCTGAGGTGAACAGCTGTCTTGTTATCTAATTTCATGTTTACTGTTGCTAACCTTCTCTTTTTCTGCTTTTAGGGTTTTGTCACTACTGCTAAACAAATGATGTCCAAATTATTGTTTTTTCCTTCAGGAAAGTGCTAAAAGAATTAGATTACTGAATTCATCATCAAAAGATAATACGACTGCTTTCTATGGAATAAATCAGTTTTCTCACCTGTTTCCTGAAGAGTTCAAAGGTACGTTTTCTGGCTGCTGCTAATACCTTTTATATTATTGTTCTTATTCTTTCCCAGAACCATGTATCTTTCACATTTACAGAGTCTTCCAGTGCTGGTAGTCAGCTAGTTTACAATGCCTGGTACCAAACTGTAAGTACTTCTGAAGGATACAACAGTCCTCTTCATGTTTCTCTAGTCTTGCAAGATTGCATTGCCCAGAGCCTGAATTTGATTTAGTATGCAGACTCTTGTGGCTGCTGTCTTCTTGTCTCTCTTCTCACAGGGCCTTAAAGACTTCTTCAGTTGCAATAGTTGTAAAATTGGAAAATACACAAGGTTCTTGAGTACTCTGAGTTCCTATTCCCTACCCCAAGACAAACTGACTACAATCCAAATAATGCTCAGAAGTCCAAGGCTGTACAATGATAGCTATGACTTTCATGTGCAATATGACACACATACTTATTTTTTTTTTACTAAGGAAATATGACTGATACCTAACCTTCCCTTCTTGCCATTAAAATTTGCTGTTATATACTCTATTCATTGGGGTATTTCACACCTTTCTTGGTTTTAAATAATTAAGCAGCTTTTTTTAGTGAAAAACTAGAAGTTTGGGTGTATTTCAGAATCTTTACATTAGTCTCTTATTTTTCCCCTTTTTTCCTGACTAAAATAAAGTAATATTTTTCCAGTAAGTAAAATGTGAAAATTTTCAAACAAAACCTGTTTATGGAATGGTTATTATACTCACATTCCCTGCATGAAATAGTTCTGTTCTTTCTAGGGCTGTATGAATACCTACATTTATTCTGGAGTATAATGATTATTTTAAAATACATGACTTTTCTATGGATTTGACAATGAGATGTATTCTCATGATTGTAACTGCAGTTCGAAGTTACCTCTAATAGCTTCTAGTGAAACAGTTGTTTGTGGTTGTTTGTTTGTTTTTGTTAGTAGATTTATAGACGTTTGTGTTCTGTGTCTAGCTATTTACTTAAGAAGCATACCTCACAAACTTCCCAGATACATAAAAGTGCCAAAGGGAAAGGAAAAACCTTTGCCCAAGAAGTTTGACTGGAGGGACAAGAAAGTCATTGCAGAAGTGAGAAATCAGCAAACAGTAAGTCTTGGTGTCTTTCTTTCCTGGTTCTCAAGCACTGCTCAGAGGCAGTTCCAGCAGGTATGTAGTAGCGCACAGGGAAGGTTTTGGAAGAGACCAGCACTGCCTCAAGACTCCTTGGAGCACTGGCACAAGTAGGGCTGGTTGAACATACACAAAGTCACGTAGCATTTTATGCAAGGTGGGATTAGACTTAAAAGCATGAGATGTAAAAGTTGTGCACTTAGATATTGTGCAATTATAAACTGTGTGTAATGCATTTTTTGATCTAGTTTACTAAAGCTGCAAATATTTTGCACCATGTGTATTTTATGTTTTTCTGAAGAGGCAGAGGTAAGGTCAGTACCTGACCTCATTCCCCTGTTTCACCTGGATGGGTGTTGATCCTTTGCTGTTGTTTTCTGTCATGATTGAATGCCCTTGCCTGGCCAACACCCATATCTTTACCATCAAACGACTCAGGGGATGTATTCGTGATAGGAAGCTAACCAGACCCACATGATTATAGTTTATCACAAAATGGTTACAGTCTCTGGTAAGAAAGAAACAAGCTGTAAAATCCCCAATGTCTGTTTTTTCTGTGCTTCAGGTTGTGTAACGTGGACCTTGCCTAGGAATAAATTCTGCTTCCTATTTTAATTGTGTCAGTTTAAGGAATCTAGAACTGCAGTATAGATTCTGATACTGTCTAAGAATTTTTCTATTGTTTGATTTCAGTTTACTCTTTCTTAAACTGGAATATAATGTTTTTCTATAGAATTCCTCAGACTGTAGAAAGTTGTAGGCTGTCTCCTTAAGTGCATCCTTTTCAAAAACTTTCTAACTAATGTGGTTAAAAAATAATTTCATCCTGAGCCCCAATTCTTCTTTAAGAAAATAGGTATCTCACAGTAAAAAGCATCCTCAGACCTATCTTTAAAGGGCAAAAATGAATCGGGAAGGAATCCCTAAATTAAGACACCCATAACACATTTCTAGCTTTCAGAGAGCAGTATAGCAGAAAAAAAACCCAGTTCAATATTTTAAATGGCTGATTAAATTTCTTTTATTATTGCCTTAAAAATGAAGTTCAAGGATCTTGTAATAAATGAAGAGTGTTAGAATACCTTTTGGCCTTTTCTTTTTTTTTTTTTTCCTTTTCACATCAGGCTTCAAAAACAAAGCTGACTTTCTCCCCTGTTTCCCTTCTCTTTGTACCAGTGTGGAGGCTGCTGGGCTTTCAGCGTTGTGGGTGGTATAGAGGCTGCCTATGCAATTAAAGGAAATAACCTGGAAGAACTCAGCGTACAGCAGGTTATTGACTGTTCATACAATAATTACGGCTGCAGCGGGGGATCCACTGTTAGTGCTTTGAGCTGGCTGAACCAGGTTTGAAACTTTTCATAGATCTTGAATTCTTCCTTAGCTTTCATATTAACTTTTTTTTTTACTGGGAAAAATTGATGGGGAAGGTGGTGTGTACAGCTGATCTGATTTTTTTCTTATGTATGTGTGTATATGTATGTATGCATATCTCTGTGTGTATATACATACATGTATTTATTTAGTCTGGGATTAAGAGAAAGCTTATGCAGGCAGAATTGAAAGTTGATTGGAATTTTATAGTCTGTGTGTTCTTGTGAATGTAACAAATCAGCCCACAGAGGCTGAAAATAACGTTCCCTGAATGCTATGGTACTTCCACTGAATTCAATTGGAACTGCAAACATACAATACCAGTGTAAAAGGAGCCATTTATCTACGTGTCGTCTTGTGGATTTGAGTGCCCAGTTTAGGCACCAGCATCTGGGGAAAAAGAGGAATGGTGACATATTCTACTTTCAAATTTACGTGGTTTCTGTTGCAAGTGCTGTAAAATCATAGAGGAGTGTGGAGAACCTCAGAAGAAATACCTTTGTTTTGCTTGCAACCCAAAACAATGAAAATGTAGACACTGTTTCTACTTTAGTTGGAGCTAACACATTTCATTCATGGGAAATGCAAACTGTGTATTAATAATATATGTAAGCAGAAACATTTTAATATCTTTGAAATAAAAAGTACTCTCTAGGATGACAGTTTGAATTACAAGAATATAAAAAGATTTCCTTAGCTTTTTTAAGTTTTCAAAAAAAGCTGATTATCCTTTTTAAGAAACTGTAATCCATGAAGATTCATGTAACCCCAGCTAATAACAGTCTAGATAATTTGTTTAAGCTTGCATTTCAAGAAAGACAGGGGATATTAATCTGGATTCCTCTGAATCTGAAGCAAAATTCCCTCTTGCATGGCAACAAATGAATTAGACTGGAGAAGATACTGTTATAAATGTACTATACTGCAGAAGAGAAGAAATATAAAAGGTTGATGCAATAGCTTTATAGCTAGACTTTGAACTGTGGCAACCATTATAATACATTATATACTGGAATAAGGATTTGATGCTAATAGCAGAATTGGACTTAATCTCAGCATTTTATATATAACTGTTCTTGGGATATTTGTGGTTCTTGAACTGTCCCAAAGAGAGAATGATTTTGTGTATGGATGTTATTTGAAGAGAATGAATAGCCATTCATTACATGATTACATGTCTCTGTGTCTTGAAATTGATAGCTCATGAGACTAGTTTAAACCAGAGATATCTTTCAAATTTTATTAATTATTTAAAGACTTCTGAATCCCTTCTGAAGCTTTTTGCACAAACAAGGAAACTGTAGATAGTATATAATTAGAATTAAGAATGTCATGTTGGGAGAATGCCAACATGCATGCCAAGAATGCAATGAATTTTGAGTGAGTTCTGTGAGCATTTTCAATGTGTTTTGATCTGCATAGTGTTAAAGACAAATGCATTAAATTCTCATTCATTTATCTTCTTGCAGACAAAAGTAAAACTTGTAAGAGATTCAGAATACACTTTTAAAGCTCAGACAGGACTGTGCCATTATTTTGATCATTCGGATTTTGGAGTTTCAATAACAGGATTTGCTGCATATGACTTCAGGTAGCTCCTATTGATTCTTTTTTTATTTACTGTACTTTCCCTTCTGTGTTCACTTACTGTGGAGTAAGCTAGAGCCAATAGTGCATTGACCAACCAAAGGTTATGAGGCTGATTGCATCAGTTCTGTAGCTGTGTACTGGATAAGAATTAATACATAACATTATTTAGGGTTATGGCTTGCCACAGTGAATCCACTCAAGCCTGCCATCACTAACCTTGATCAAATTAGAAAGCTTAAATCAGTGTCTTGCACTTAGGTCTTTTCAGTTGGCTGTGTTTCAGTTGGAACGTTGAGTCAGTTACAACTTTAAATATATGCGAAGTCCAGTTCCAGTCCCTGACTTAGCAAAAAGTGTTGTCAACTGAATTTTGCAAGACAACTGGTAGATTTTAAGGTTTCTATATGAGTTCAAATTTTTATCAGTACAATACAGCTGCATACTGAACTTCAAGACAAGAAATATAATTTTGACTGGAATTGAATTACTGCCAGATACAAGTGACTAAAATCAATTACAGCTTTACTAGTCTGCATTTGCCAAATTTAGTCATTGCACATAAAGATTTCCTGTTCCAGTATATTACATAAGTAAAACTGTATGAGAACGCTAATGGTAATATCTGTAGTGGTAATGTCCTGTGTTTTGATATGTTTGAGATAAATTATACTTAATAATACATAAAATACGTATGAGGTACTTCTGCATGTTTGAAAAACTAGTGGGAAATAATAATATAGACTACCTTTTCTGTAGTCTATGGGTCCTCTATTTGTATTACTGTGTTGTAGTATATAAAATACATATTCATTGATGTATGTTATGTGGTTTGTAGAACTCATAGGACACAGTTGAATTATTTGATTTTTAAATTGTACTTAACAAGTAGATTACCACCTCTCCAACTGCTTTAGTGCACTAACTTAAGTCACTTGGCACTGTCACTTAATTCTTTCACAGCGGTCAGGAAGAAGAAATGATGAGGGTGCTCGTTAACTGGGGCCCTTTGGCAGTGGCAGTTGATGCGGTTAGCTGGCAGGATTATCTTGGTGGGATCATACAATATCACTGCTCCAGTGGAAGAGCAAATCATGCTGTTCTAATCACTGGTTTTGACCGAACAGGTGCGTTTCCATCAACTGAACTTCAACCCAGTAGGTTTGGTTTTTTTCTCTTACTTAAAACTTGCCTTCTGTGGAGCAGGTGATTAAAATCCAGAACTGTGTGTTCTATTGGGAGCTATTTGGTTTGGTGTCACATCAGCTCTGGAACTGCAGCCTGATCCCAGGAGGAAAAACTCTTCTTGTCTATGCTCCTTCAGTTCTGGGGCACTTCATATCCTTGTAAAGTCATGGACGTGGCTGTATGTGTCTTTACACTAGCAGAGGATATGTCCAGTCTGTCCAACACTGGACTGTAAGCTCTGGGTCTACGTGAACAGCAGTAGGCTTCACTGTACTATATCATCAAACCCTCAGAAATTATGAGATACTAGAATGGTAAATAACTCCTTAGAATGTTAGAAGTTTTTATGCTTCCCATTTCTCATGTTGTCTCTTGTTGACAAGAATGTCTCTTCCAGGTAGTATCCCTTACTGGATTGTACAGAACTCTTGGGGGCCTACATGGGGAATAGACGGCTATGTTCGTGTTAAGATGGGCAGCAATGTCTGTGGTAAGTCTGACAAAAAAAATAATTGAAGTGGTAAAGGCCACATGCTGGGATATGTTTCCCCATGTAAGTAATAATAATAATCCCAATATAATGGGATCCGCAGAGAGGAAATACAAATCATTGCTGTGTTTTAAAAGAGGCTAGGTGAGTCCAGGTGGAAGAGTAAATAAAGTGGTTGCTAGTTCAACCAAGCCATATAGTTGACTGAAAAACACCATGCAATGGTAAAGCCATATTAAGGCATAACAATTAAAGTGCTCTTTGTACCTTACCATGTAGAGGTAATGGCATTGTAAAGTACATGGTCATGTATCATAGAATTGTATAATGGTTGGAGTTGGAAGGGACCTTAAAGTTCATTGAGTTTCAACCCCCCTGCCACTGGCAGGGATGCTTCCTGCTAGACCAGGTTCCTCAAAGCCCCATCCAACCTGGTCTTGAACACTTCCAAGGGATGGGGCATCCACAGCTTCTTTGGGCAAGCTGTTCCAGTGTCTCACCACCCTCACACTAAATATTTCTTTCTAATATCTAATCTAAATCTCCCCTTTCAGTTTAAAACCATTACCTCTCATCCTATCTCTACACTCCCTGATAAAGAGTCCCTCCTCATCTTTCCTCTAGGTCTCTTTTAGGTACTTGAAGGTCTCCCCAGAACCTTCTGTTTTCCAGGCTGAACAACCCTAACTCTCTCAGCCTGTCCTCATAGGAGAGGTGCTCAAGCCTTGTCATCTTTGTGGCCGTCCTCTGGACTTGCTCCAACAGGTCCATGTCCTTATGGTGGGGGCCCCAGAGCTGGACACAGTACTCCAGGTGGGGTCTCACCAGAGTGAAGTAGAGGGGCAGAGTCATGTCCCTGGACCTGCTGGTCACGCTTCTTTTGATGCAGCGCAGGATGTGGTTGGCTTTCTGGGCTGCCAGCACATGTTGCTGGCTCATGTTGAGCTTCTCATCCACCGACACCTTCAAGTCCTTCTCTTTAGGGCTGCTCTCCATACATTCTCTGCCCAGCCTTGATTTGTGCTTGGGGTTGCTGTGACCACAAGGCAGAACCTTGCACTTGGTCTGGCTGAACTTGCACGGGCCACCTGTCCAGGTCCCTCTAGATAGCATCCCTTCCCTTCAGCATGTTGATCACACTGTACAGCTTGGTGTTGTCACCAAACTTGCTGATGGTGTACTCAGTCCCACTGTCCATGTCACCAATAAAGATGTTAAACAGCGCTGGTCCCAAAACTGACCCCTGAGGAACACCATTTGTCACTGGTCTCCACTTGGACATGAGGCTGTTGACTGCAACTCTGAGTGCAACCATCCAGCTAATTCCTTATCCTTTGAGCGGTCCATCCATCAAGTCCATGTCTCCCAATTTAGAGACCAGGATGTCATACAGGACAGTGTCAAATGCTTTGCACAAGTCCAGGTAGTCATGGACTCAGCTAGTGCCATCATAATACGCTCTACGTAGAACAGCTGCTGTCCTTGTCTGGTGGATGCAATCATCTCTGGGCTCAGCTTAGCAAACAAATCTGGAAAATGGATCTGCCTGTGCTTGGGAATTGGGTGCCCTGATTGTGGCTTTTCTTGTAGGATGAAAGTATATACTCCTGTTGCTAGTTCCTCTCCTACCCTACTGCTGTCTGCATGAGATTTTTTTCTTAGTGTTTGAGGGGATTTAGTCATTTTACATACCCAGTTTCTTCTGAGTTGCTGAATATGGAGGTAAGGCAGATGAAGTTCCTGTTTACCAGCAAAGAATGCTGAGGCAAATTGCTGGGATTGGACTACTAGATAGTAAGTGGTGTGTGTCCGTTGAATTTTTGTCTGTTAGAGTAACACTGTACGTCTGTCGTCTTTCCCTTCTGTGGATGTTTCACAGCTCCCACAGTCATTGCAAAAGGTGTTAGATGACATAAATCTCCTGCAAATAAGACTAGATAATATACAGTTTGCCTGCACTCGGTAAATATCAGGACAATGTATCCAATCATAGCTTTTCCATGTTGCTGAAACTTTTATTCTTATTCTTGTTGCATAAACAAACTATTTGGAAAGAGAAATTTAGAAGTAGTGATAATTAAAGCAAGTCAAGTGTAAAGTGGTCAGGAAGAACAGCAGTGTTATTTTCAAAACCCATTCTCTCAAAAGTAGAATCTTTCACATTTTCTGTAGTGTGTCACAGAAAACCAACCCAGCAAAGGCCAGTAGTTGATCTTTCCCCCACAGAAGTTGTCTTCTGATTTAGAGGTGTTCTGACACATTTTTTGAGGGTAGAGCCATCACCCTTTGACACCTTCACAGGCTGGTGTCAGACTTTGCTTTTAGTGCTGGAAGGAGTACAACAATGCGTAAAGGACTGAGCATGAATAGAAAAGCCCAGTTTGCTCTGTGTTTGTGCGTGTGTGTATGAGTGTTCAGAAATGTGTCTTGTAATGGAATTTGTGATCTCTAATCTCTTGGTGAGCTTTCAAAGCTACGTAGCTTTGTATTGTCTATCTATTAATGAATATGATATCAATATTTGGATTAGATTGTTTTTCAGCACACAGATTGGACCAATGCTGAAGCCTCAAAAAGGATCTGAAGTTTTGAAAAATGAAAGTAAAGGAGGGAGCACATCTGTAAATAGTGTCAGGCAAGGAAGAAATAAAAGGATAAAAGGGTTGCAGCTGATTGCCTGCCCCAGCAGTGATGCATGTCCATACTGGCATGGTGTGGAGGAGAGAGGACTTCATATTACTGTGAATTCTGGGAACTTATTTTTGGCAAGCTTCCACTTCTGGTCTTTACTTAAAAATATTTTTTTTTGTTTCATTTTTAGGTATAGCAGATACAGTTTCATCAGTATTTGTTTGACACTTACTGGCCAAAGGCAACGATTATCATTTGGATAATGGTTTGGTACACACTTTATGTGAAGATATACTTCAAAGCAACATTTTCTAAAATAAGAAATTACCCTTAAGGGCAATTCCTGCTTTTAGGCAGTGCAGGACTGTGTTGGCTAAAATTTTTAAAAGTGTTTTTATTTGGAAAGTGTGTTGCATATCAGATCTCTTGTGGAATAAGAAGACTCAGAATCGACTTCAGAGTACGTATAAAGAAGTTATGAAGAGGGACTGAAACTGTGGATCTGAACCCTGTCCGGGTGTTTGAATACTACTCCATGAAAAAAATCTTACAGGGAAAGAAGTGATGACAAGTGATAAGGGATTTGGATCAAATAATCAATGATATGTGTATGATAGATAATATGACAGAATGCAATCAAAGTGCTTTGAATATAAGAAGAACCACAATTAGGTCTGCTTATATTGCAGGGGAGGAATGGCAGTTGAAAGAAAATATTCCCTCTGTTTTGCTTTGATATCTGTCAGAGGTGCTAGAAAAGCCAAGATAAAAACACACACTTTTGTCTTCCTCCTTTTTGTGAAGTCCTACTTTTTCTCTACAGCTAGAATAGAAGAAGAGGGAAATAGAGGGTCAAAGTTGTTTCCTGAGCACACACTCACTCTAAAGTGCTGCAGTTCTCCAGTATCAGTCGTCAGACCTTTATTGGGTAAATAGAACTTCAGAGCAGGGACTGTATTTTAGAAAGTGCCTGGAATATCAGTCTTCTGCATTAATTTGTTAAATGGATAGAAAAATAAGAAGTAATTGTAGTTAGACAAATCAAGGCAGTTCCAGTGGTTTAACATCCCGTGTCTGGCAGGATGCGTGTATTTGCAAATCAGCCTTTCCATGCTTTGAGACCTCTATCAGTTCCATGCCTTCCCTCTTCTGTACTTCACAATTAACAGTGAAGTCCATTGCAAAGCATAAATTAAAAACCTTATTCATTATACAAATTAACCATTTTTTTCTATAATGGATTAAGGTTTTTAATTCATGTAATTTTTTTTTAGAATGGTTAATTTATATTTACCACCTCTAGAAAGTCAGCCATTACAGAATACTCCAAATGGAGTGGATGTTAAATGTCCTTACATTAGTTGAATTCATAAGTGGGACTTGCTGGGAATCAAAAGGTGGTTCCAGCTCTGCTGACCCATAAAATTGCACTTGCAGGCAAATGTAGCTAGAATTCACAACCAAGCCTGTAATTCTAAAATGCTCTGAATCTTTCACCTAGAATGCTTTACCTCTATTCTTTCTGAAGCACTACAATGAAAAGTATTGAAGCAATTCTGTAATTTTTGCATTCAATTACTGTATCATGTTTATAGATCAGTGTATTATTACCTTCTTATGACAAATGCAATCACAATTGCCTATTGTAAGTATTTTCATTTCAGTCCTTCTACTTTTAAGTGTTAATAATTTTATATGAAAGGAAGACCAAGTGCTATGTTTTACTACTTCAGGTTCTACTGCTTACTGAATTTACTGGCTGAAAACTTCCAATTAACAAAAGAGGATATCTTCTGTAGTTTTACAGTCTTCAGTAGTAAGGCCTTCCCTTAGCAGTTTACAAACAACAAATAGAACACTTCCATAACTGGAAAACAGTAGCCAAAGCTCCTAATTGGCACTGGGAAGAGTAATATTGTTCTGGCAGAATCAAACATGGATGTTCCACCAGAGTTTTTGAGGTGGTACTACCAGGAATAAGTACCTAAAGCAGTAGGATATAAAGCAACTCACCAGAAATGAAGGCCTACGCTGTATTTCCAAGAGAAGCATTTACAAAGATGAGAATCCATGTACTGAGATTACACACCTTTATCAGTATTATATGGCCAAATTTGCCTTGCTTTTATTAGATATCCACTTTATTCTTATTTCAATGATATTTTGAATAAAAAAACACTTTAAATGCCTGCCATACTGTTGTTTGAACTTTGTGTGAACTTTAGAAGACAACTAAAGATGAGCTTTAACACTGCTTTATTTGAAGGGCAAAGCAAGTACTTATTTATATTTGCTATTCTTAACAGTAAGTATTTCTACAGAAGGGATTTATATTCATATGTAACACATAGATGGCAACATGATTCTTGATGGTAAAAGTTCAAGATGCTTGGGTTTCTACAGACTTACTTTCTTAAATCTAGCTTTTCAAACTCTTAATACAAAATTCCTTTTGAAATTCCAGTAAAGCTCAGAAACTAATATCCTTCTGAAGGTGATGAGACTAATTATGTCCTCAGCCAGAAGTAAATTAATAACAGCCTGTAGGCAAAGAAACAAATATAAAAATATGTACAAATAAGACATGATCATGATAATTCTGTACAATTTGCTCCCTCTAGATGTAGGTTTTAAGAAGCCGACTAAGAGTTAAATTGGTCATTGAGCTGAATTGGGGTATCATTTTAGTCTTAATATAGAGAACTCAATACAGGTTATTTTATCTACGAACAATTAAGTTTCTTCTATAAGCCTATCGAACTATTCACATAGCTGTCATACATAAATACATATTTACACACCCACACCATGTGAGAATAGCTGTTATATTTGAGGCGTAGCACCACTCAAGGTGAAAGTTCCTGAAGTTCTTTACAGCTGCCAGTCTAGGAAGGCAGGCTAGTCAGAGTCGTCACTGCTAAAATAGGAGCTATCACAGTATTCTGCTGTGTAAAGGAATTTATGAATGGTTGGGTTCATCTTCGGTATCCAGTGTCTTGGCACTAGAAACGTTGAAAGATTGAACAAATCCACAAACACCTTGTATCTGTCACTGAAAAAGACAATTGGAACAATCAATACTGCGATACCGGCATAGAAGGCGTAATCTTAAAATCCTCAGGAATCATTCCATCTCTTCTATTTATCTAATTTTATACATGGAATTATTTTCTTTGTCAAGGTTTCTGCACTAACCCTCCTCGTGAATATTCCTAAAAATCCAATCCTAACTGTTTCTGGGGCATAGCAGATTAGACTTAAAGGAAATATGGTTGCTATAGTCAACATCTTCCTTCTGCAAATGCAAGGTGCACAGGCTGTGATCTCCAGACCTCCGCTCTTGTGGTAGGTATGAAATAGAATTTATCTAGGAAGAATGTTAACCTGAAATTAAAGAAGAGCAAGAAGGCTTGCTGAAAAAGACAGTGAACATTTAATCTTCAAATTCAATCTATCCGTCTGCTTTCTATTCCAGCCTCTGTGACGATGGTTGTGACGGGAATCGTTGCCCGCAGTCAGTAGCTACGCGCGGTTTCTCTTTGAAAACAATCCTCAAAGACAATCGCCTTGGAAGATGATGCTTTAAATAGCCTTTTTTGACATAATGTTGGTCAGGACGTAGTTGCAGCTAAAAGGCTTGAATTGTCCAACTAGCTGAATCCTCACATTTGGTGTAAAAAGAGTTCTACCCATTCAGAGAGTTCCTCGCTCAGGTCCCAACCACCCCTTTTAAGATCCTTTGTTGCTTCATCCAATAGGAGGAAATGTGTTTCTACTTGGTGTCTGCACAGCTTGAGAGTAATAATTACTTTAATAGTAATAATCAGCTTTAAGAGTGTATTCAATCCTATATCGACTTACCATAGGTCGTACGATTAGAGGTCATGTTAAGGAATAAGAAACTGTCATCAGTCCCACCGTAGACGGGACTCACTTCCAGCCCGTATCACCTCATTGACTTGGGCCAGATTCCACACAAACTAAGCAGTGCAGGATTCATACTATTGCTATTACAGGAACACCTGGAGCCCTTGGCTGAGAATTGCAAATGGCACTTTGCACGAGTGACCAAAAGGAGTTCTTTCCACCTCAAAAGACTTGAAACATATATATGTCAACCTGATAAGTAAATGTAGAACAGCCAGGAGGAAATGCTGGAGCCTCAGAAGAGAAACAGCAGCCCTCTGGCCTCCAGTGAACTGTCTGAAATGTGTCTCCTGGCGTCAGAGTATCTACAAACTGCGTTATTGGAGGTAATGGGGGACACGCGTTATCGGTACCTGACTGTTGAGCGCAGATACTGGTACCCCGATGAGCCTCCGGTGCCAGCCTTGCTGCCAATCATTCTGTGCACCATGCACACGTGGTTATCTGAGTAACACAAAAGAAGGACACGGCCTGTGTTCAGTGTTAAGATATAACCCAAGGGCCACATCAAGGCGCACCGCTGAAATACTAAAGATCCTACGGAGATCTTTACAGAGATACCAAACTACTCGGTCTCAGCAATGCAGGAGTTAATTACGCCAGTCTTCAATCAACTAATATAAAATGATTGTTAATACAGAATGAATACACTAATTAATATACATTATTATGCTCAGTTAATACAGAATGAATACATTCATTTATGGATGTCTAGATAGGGAAGGAACAGAAAGAATGTTTGCATATGAAGAGTCATCATGATGACGTTTCGGCAGACATTGGAAAATATATACGTGTCCCTTAAATAAAATTGTTCCCCTAACTTAAAGCATGTTATAGAAGTGATAGCTATACCTGTGTATCTAATGATCACAGAAGCAGCTGTTCATCTTTCCTCTTAGCCCAAGTACAAAAAAATAAAAAATCATTCTTAATGTATGAACTCAGAAGCTCAATTCTAAAACTGGGTATAACTTATCTCAAAGAGGGTGAAACCAGAACAATTTACTTGCACATAAAAGAGGGAGTGTCACCATCAAAAAGTGAAACTTACATCTCCATTTGGTCATGAGCGCATCGAGATCCATAAGGGAGGTAAGAAGCTGAAAGGGAACCTGAAAACGAGGCTCCTCCCTTGCAAAATGAAAGAAAAGACAGTGAGACTTCTTATGATACGCTATATTTTTCAAAGTTTCACTTCACCAGTGTGTAACAGTGACCTAAGGTGCATTTTTCCTAAATTGGTATTGAAATGTCAGTCAATGTTCTAAGAAACGCTTCTGCCACGTAAGTCTCGATTTGTTCCCTTTCCCTCATACTTGGAAAAATAAATCATTCTAGGACACTTGGTAGTACAGTTTGAACAAGGCATTTGCTAGTTTCAATCTGAGGAGCAGTATCTGGGCAGACATGAAGCAGCTGCCCAGAGAAGCCGTGTAACCTCCACTCGCAAAGATATGCAAACCTCAACTGGACCCAGCCCTGAGCAGCCTTCAAGTTGGATCTGAGCTGGGTTTTCGTGGGGGGTTGGACTGGATTACTTTCCAAGGCCCGTTCCAACCTAAATAAACCTGTGCTGCTGTCCTTAACCATCACCCCTCCTCCTGCCAGTAAGCAGAAAAGATACATCTTCTAACATTACCTGTAGAAGTAGATCATTAAGGCACCCTTCAGTGCTTTATAAGACAGTCGTCTTTCTCCTGCAAAATACAAGTCTCCTTAGTTACTGAGTCTCCTGCAAATTTAATGCTATTATGTGATTACATGTATCATGTATAAAAAATAAAAGGTGCGTATTGGCATACATTAATACAATCTACCTTTACTAAGCAGATGTTCATGGCGTTTTTCATCAAATAAGGAAAGTAATACATCTTTCTGCTTTTGGAATTCAGATAATAAGTCATCTTTTTCTTCTGATTCTGGTTTGGCCTTTAATATTAAAAAAAAAACAAACATCAAACATGTTTTAGAATTCAGTAAGGAAAATTAAGCTCTTGAATTACCCATGATGTAAATTCTATTTTCATTACAAGTACTTTTTAAATTTACATCTTAAATGTAAGAACTGTATTTTCAAACAAAATAGATGAGTCACTGAGTCACTGTCCTTTAAAAAACACAATTACCACAAAATGTAGAATTAAATTGCTGTCAAGAAAATTCAGATGAATGAGTGTTCTAACAAACTGGCAGCTTATCACTTTTCTTTAGAACTAGAGGCCTTAAAAACACTTAATCTTCATTTGTTTGAAGTCTGATTATTTTATTCAAGGCAAAAAGGAGACATTCTTGCACAGCTACAAGTAAGGAAATTTTAAATAAAAAAGTCTAGGTAAATTAGAAAGTTGTAAACTAATATTCTTAGGAAGTTGATTAATTCTTATGTTACGGTGTTTTTTCCGTTAGAAATTTACTTAAAGCTACAGGTCTTACAATATTAACGGATTTTCTTGTCCTTATTTGCCAGTGTAATTCAAATGATCTCACTGCAGGAAATCATCAATTACTGTTAAATAAAAATGGGCTGTTTATAGTGACACTCCATACTCACAGCTCATGGGCCCAGACGTAGTGGAGTTTTACTCTGAACTGTAGATGCAAGCACTAACTAAAGATGAAGTTGTAGTTTTGGTAAAATCAATTTAGGCCCTTCCATTGATACAATCCCTTTCCTTTTGCAATCAAAATAATCCATGTATCACATGCTTTAAACCATTTTAGATATCAAATTACTCTTACTCAGATTTCCTGGAAGAGTTTGCTATTTTTTCTGCTTCTTGCAGAGAGAGGCTGCTGAAGATTAAGTTAAATCAGTGGGAAACTGTGAGTGGGCCAAAAGTCAAATTTATGTCGGGCTGTCATTTGCCAGGTGTCTTTGCTTATAGGTAGATCAAGAGCACATTATATACCTGCAGCAGGGCAAATTCCTCTTCTAGACCTTTTGAAACATTCACTTCAAATTGTCCCCAGAAATCAAATCCTTTTGCGTCAAGTCCTGGAGTTCTTTCCAGCCATGCCTTTAATAATAACAATAATGTGTTCCAACATTAACAACGCAAGGGCATTACCCTGGAATTACAAGTTCTAGCAACATAAATTATAATGCTGTGGTTGTTCTGGTTTAATATCCCATAGAAGTGGTTATTGCTGGAGTAAGCACATCCATACAGATGATTTATACCTGCGTAATGGCGCTGTGCAAACATACCCACAGGTTCCAGGTTAAATGACCGGTGTTGGAAAACAAAAGCTGTCTCATTCTAAGAGTAGCTTTAAAACCAACTCCGTTGTAGATACAGGAAAACAATCTTATTAGACATTTATAGGATAATTGTAAAGATAAATCTCAGAAGGAAGATATAGAATCATCTCTACAACCCTTTTTTATCATGCCAGACAGGCTGAATAGCAATTAAGCAGTCTGTGATTAATTTTCATCACAACATGTGATAATACAAGACATAAATTTACTTGGCATTTAGCAAAGCTTCCCCTTTGGTTTCCTTTTAATAGTGGGAATGATTAGGAGACTTTATGTCAAATCGTCTTTAGAGTTCACTTAATTTACCTCCTTCTCATCTGAAATTTCTTATATTCTGTATCAGGTGTCACTAGACACATGGATAGGACTAATAAGAGTGGATGCTTTTACTGAGGTTTATACCGCATTATTCTTTAGAAAGTTATGTTAATTTTGTGTATGAAAATGACAAGGGAGCTAGAGAAATTACCGTGAGTTATTCATAACTTTAAGAAAAAGTCATTAAATCAAGGTAAGTGATAATGAAACATTTGTTAAACATCTTTTCTCCCTTCCATTTTGGGTTGTCATTTTTCATTTTCTGTTTTTAACCTCTCTAGTAGCCATCAATAACAGTGGAAATATTTCTGAAGTTCTTTTCTAAAAACTGTTTATGGTCATGAAAAACGATCTGAATGAAACAATATTTATATTCTGAGCTCATATTTTCACAATGCAATTTCCTAGTTTAACAGTCAGACTTGTCAGACAAGAGGAAATGCTGTGAAAAATCAGTCGGTTTACTAATGACTAAGTCTCTTTCATCCAAAATTTGGTAAGAATCCAAAACATAACTGACTGGGAAATTGCCAGCATGCTTGCTTCTCTCAAGGAAGCGGAATTTGTCACTGACACCAATGAAGGACATTCTAGGAGACAGGGGAAAACAAAGCAAGGTGTAGGACAGACATTGTTACCTCCACCAGTTGCAGTAGCGTTGGTTCTTGCTCTGATTTAAGCAGTAGTTCATAATCCTGTCCCTTGAAGTGATCACGATAATGCCTTCTGTTATAGGGGACTCTCAGACTTTGGGGAACACCAATTTTGTTCTCTAGCAAGCGGAACTGCAGGCTTTGAAAACCTGAGGCTGGGCTTAGGTAGTATCTTTGTGAAGAGAAGAAAAGATAAAAAAAGATGGGATATTATTTTACGATGATAGGGTTCTCTGATTCTCAACAAAATAAAAAAAGACCTATTTCACATTTGGAGAATAGCAAATAGATATATGCGCATTTTTTATGATTGCAATTAAGAAAAAAAGCCAAGCAGTTTTAATGCAGTTAGAATGGATGTATAACATACTCTAATTTTCTAGCTATATAGTGTTTGTGCATACACAATTATATATACATACTTATGTTTATATGCTTTGTGTATGTGATGTACAGGAAGAAACATGTCTTTTCCAGACAGAATAAGCAGCTTCACCCCAAATAGCTATTAAAAAATTTCCCCATCGTTAAAGTGAAAATGAATGCATTTTAAAGAGGATTTTTATACAGAATAATTGTTATGCATACAATAGAACAATGTTTAGAAAAACATTTAGTGGGTTTAATTGGAAGGATTCCTTAATGGGATTCTTTCAGAGTTAAGTAGTGTGACCATGCTGAAAAAATAATTTAATAAAAGTAATCTAAAATCCCGCATTGCTATATAATTGTAGTGGACTTTGAATTGAAAGTGTAAGATTTGGTAGAAACAGATAATTGATTTGATTTTACATTTACTTATCAAATGACAGTATGCTGTTGAAAAGCAGAAGCAAGAATGCACCAAAACAGAGGATTAGGCCTTGGATTTCCCCCGCTGTTGTGTAATGCTAGACAATACAGATGTTTCAGACTTCCAGGAGAAGTAAAATTGTAGTTTCATGTGCTTTTTAGTTAGGGAACATTAAAAGACAGAAATGAAAGGGTACTAAAACAATGCAGAAGTGGATGGGATGCTGGATGGCACTGAGGTCACAAGTCAGATAGGTCAGGGACACAATCAGAACAAGAACAGGAAGGCAGGCAGTGGATGAAGCTGTCACACACAGTAGTGTAGTAGAAGGTCATAGCTGAAGCGAGGGAAGAGATAGAAATGCCATGGGAGAGGGGAGGCAAGCCAAGGCATCCCAAAGAAAGCCTGGGCAGAAGAACTATCAACTACCAGCCCAGCAATACACTGGGCAGCTACGGGAGAGCAGCAGTTACTGGGAAGAAAGAAGAAGAGTCAGCAATGCTTCCTTCATCCACGTGAACCCTACAGACCCACTGAAAACATGATGCAAAGAAACACTGTGCAAACCAAGACAACTGAAATACCTATTCGATAATCTAGGGAGAGTGCATTTCTCTCAATCAAGCACTTCTATAATTTTCCATAGAACATGGCTGCAACTGTGCAGAGGTAAGTTTCAAGTAAATTGTTCATGGAACCATGAGCTATTTCTATTGTTTCAACTTTTTACTCTGAAACTGTTTGGCAGCACCAGAAATAAACATCAACAATTAACTTGTACCTCGTTGCAGAGCATGCTGGACTCACGCTCAATCTCAACTTCTTAATCAACCCTTGCACTCTAAGGTTACTGTTGCCTCTCTAAGGTGGGCTCTCACCTTGCTGAACGGTGCATGTACTACAAGCTGCCAAGGCACATGCAAAATTCACAATCAGTTCTAGGGATGTGAATTATCAGTTCATGGATTGCTGTGGAGAAATATAAGTAACTACCTGAAATCAAAGAAGTCCAATGCAGTCATAGTTTCCAAAACTGAGAACTGTTCCACAAGTAATTTCAGAATCAATGAAATTCTGTTCATTCGAGTAATAACCTTCAGCATGTTCCTCTCATCTCTCACCTGTAGAAAAAATAAAGACCATAAGGAGACATAATTGTGTTCTGTTTATAGTCTACCTATTTATTTCAGGACTTTTCACTGTTGTACATCACTGTAGTTCCCAAGTCCTTTCCATGTGAAATCCATAGCAGGCGAATCTCATATTGAATAGAGACCCCTGTTTTTAAGTGAAACTACAATCTTCAAAGATCGAAACCCATTTTTCTCTGAATGATGATATATTACAACTAGGCCAAATATATAGGATTTTTTTTTCTTTTCTACATTTTTGACTGAAACAGAAGTCACCACAAGAAATAAAATTCTACACCAAAATAATTTATATCACAATCAGTTTCAATGATTACAATGCTATTTTCAATTATATATGATATAATTTGATAATTATATTATATTTTCTATTCAAATTACTTCTACAATCATTTCTACTACTGTTAAGGAAGAAGCCATAAGGCAGGTTGAGAAGCGGAATAATCTGAGAGGTATGTCAGGAGAGCACGTCTTAAAAGATGTTCATCAGAGATGTGCATTTGCAAGCAGAGAAAAACAGAGAACACTACACCTGGTGGGAAATCAAAAATATTAAATGGAGAACTCAGCAGCTCTTTCCTCACTAAGTTGAACACTTAGACTGCAGAGGATTCTGCTAAACTTCCTAATAGCTTCAATGGAATCAAGTTTCTCTCTAAAACCAGGGCACACAACCAGGAAATATCAAACCACAAAAATGAAAGATTATAACCATTTCTTTAATTGTTTTGCTTTCTACTTAACCTTAACGTTGGCATTTAAAATTCTGATTATCAGCAAAGTTTTATTTTTCACAAGAATAAATTATGAAAAATTATTCTACTTAGGAATAACTTATTTTGATCTTTTATAATTTGATATAATGTTCAATTAAAAAGCCAACAAAATAATGAACGTGGAGGACAACAAAGAACATTTTCATTGGAGATTACGATAAAAAGGTTCCTTCTTTCAGTCTGGTCTACTTTCAAATTTCCTTCATCTACAAATACTCATTGTTATTCAAGGTATTTCTCACATTACATGCAGTCAGCCTTTATTTTGTGGATGTAGTATCAGATTTTCCTTTGTTATCTGTTGTTATGAGGTGTGTTTAGCTTTGAGAAACTGTTTAGTGGTGTTCCAAATATTCCTATTATATTTGTAATTTTCAGAAATTGTATATGGTGATTTTGATTATTGCTTTTCTGTTGGATTTCATAACACACAAATAAAAAAAAATTCCTTTCATATAGCAGGTATTGGATGGAAGGATATAGTATGTAAACTTCAAAAAGTTGAATAAAAAAGTTCAGCAGAAGTGACTTTTCAACATCAAAATATCTGTTAGCCCTCTGGTTTTCAGTTTTGCCTCTGAGCATGCTTTTTCTGCAAGTTAAGTTTCTGCAGTTATCAGTATCTCCATTTTTTGCAGATCTAATGTATGTACTATCAGGATATAAGAGCCACTCAGCCAAATTTCACTGTTTTGTTTGGGTTTTTTTAATGCTGTTTTCAAAAAAATAGCACATGTTCCTTCAGTAAACCCAAATATATCAGCAGGAGGCAAGAGAAAGAGTGGGCTGCATTTTCCCAAAACTAATAGTTGCTCTTAACTCACGTGGCCATTTTGAAAGATCTCCCGCACAGAGTCCATTTCCCACAGAATCTGCTTAAACCAAAGTTCATAAGCTACAACAAGAAAGGCATTGTTAGCATTAGCTTCAGCATTACTTTGTTTTTTCTTCATAGTATTGAAGAAGTAAAACTTACATTTTGATTTTAAATGAGTAGCCTACATTTGCACTGCTGGTGTATAAAAAGATGCTGATACACAAATGAATTACCTGTTACAGTATGCTGTCCTTTACCTATACTGTTACATGAAATAATCTAACGTTGAGAATGTTGTCGGATTTTTTTAAAGCATGTCTTACAGTTATTTGATGTACAGAATGTTCATTACAAAAGGGGGAAAGAAAATCTAGATCTGACACTCTAATAAAAGCTACCCCCAGAGCTTCTTACAACCTATACATCATCTACAAGTTTACTGCCAATAACTGGAAAATATCATCAGGCCAGTGCCTGCAAAACATGTGGGTATTTACAGTTAGGGAGCACCTAATCACTATGTTGTCTTCTAGACAGACTCTGGGTAGTTAAAGCTTGATTGAAGTTTCAGAGAAGGCATAAGCCAGCACACAAAATTCAGCTTCAATAAATCACATAGCAACATGCCACTAAGACAGGGAATGTGTTTCACCACCTTAATTTCTCTAGAAACAGAACCATCCAAATCTTGGTTTGCCAAATCCAAAGGTTATACTATGGCTTCAAAAGCATAGCGTTGATTGCAGCCTTAAAATGAGATAGGGATATATACAAACATAAATGCAGATAAAAGACAGAGCAAAAATGCTGGTCAGCCACCCCTGAACTTCTCCCAGCCACTTACCTTGATGCGTCACAATGAAAAGATGTTCATCATGGATTTTGTTTCCTTTCTTCTCACTCTGAAGTTCTTGAGCATTCAATATTTTGTTCAGCTTAAAAATAAAGATAGGACTGTTATTTAAAGTTCTCGATTCTGCTATTAGCAATGGTAGTCCTACAGTGTAGAGCTAATATGTAAGGAACATTTTTAAAAAAAACCATACATATATAGGCCTTGTATTCCAGGCTGTATGAGAAGTTAGACTGAATGGTCTCAGGTGTCATTTTTACTTTTTAATTAAAAAAAATAGTCTTGCCTAAAATGAAAAGTTTAGATACCTTAAGTAATAAAATTTGGAAGATCATTTTAAGGATATTTTCAATTATAAAAATGAGAAAAAAAAAATCCAGCACATTTTCCATATCTTAATCTATACTGTTGTGTTCCATGAAAGCAGAGTTCCTATATTAAAATTCTGTATAATCATACAGTAACATCTGCCCAAGAAGTCTGATTTGAGTCTATACTAGTTATTTCAGTTCTAGCATTACTAATTGTTTTCTTGAGTCAAATTTACAATCTAATCACAGTTGTTTTAAAAGAAATCTTCACAAGATTCCATGTAATATGGCAACAAATCAGTCTTCTCTTCATGAGCACAGAGTAATTCTACTCACAATTCAGTTCATGCTGTCACCAAAAAAATATGTCTGGATTCTTTTATTACTTAGGGCATTTTATTTTTACTTCTCTCTTAATTACTTCTACTTGTTGCAGTTTTTTGTTTGGGTTTTTTTTTGTGATCCTCCTTAGTCAACATCCCACCCCCTAGATTTCTGCAATATATTTTTCCTGCCAAATATTCTGGGCTTTCACGCAATAATTCGGGGAAGTTGCACATGGCCTGCTGACATGGAGAAATTGCCAAGTGTTGACTGCCAGACCAAAGAAGGCCTTTTGTGGTGCACCACTTTACAGTTTAGGTTTACCAATATAAATAATTCCCTCCCAAAGTCTCCCAAATACCCAGCTACCCAGCAGTTTGAGAAGCTATCCCACAGTCCACCTGCACCATCACAGTCGAGATGGGCACCTGTGCTTGTGAGTTCATGTGGTGAGCTCAGGTAGGTGAAGGGCTCTTGGAGTCCTTGTCTTAGTGACTGGCTGACTGCTGGGAGAAGCGTCAATCACAGGTCCTCGCTCAAGTCTTAAGAGAGACCAGGGCAGTAAACATGAAATCCTTAAACTTACTTGTAGGTAATCTCCATAGATAAGTCCACCTCTGCTGGCTTTATTTATCCCTTCTTGTGATTTGTCATCTTTTTCGTCTTCCAAAGAGAGCTTGCTAAACCTAAGAGGAAAATTAAGTGAACATACAAGCTATTTAATTAAAGAGCTATGAATATACCTGCCTTTTTACTAACAGGTGAATCTACAATTCAAACAATGCTTTGTTTGGACAAAATGAACTACTAAAGCAGGCTTTTGAGAAAAACAGTACACTTGAAATATATCTTGTCACAGTAACAGCTGGTAGCATTACATCTAATTTATCAGATAACAAGCGCTCAACAAGTCCAATCTCATTTCCTTTAGCGATAGCTACAGCTGTCTGTCTAATTTCTCTTTAAGCTTTCGTATTTTATGTTAACATTATATCGCTTGAACTAATGTTATGTAGCAAAACACAGGAATGAGGGACTCACACGTAGTTGTTCCCCGCGAAGGGGCACCCGCTCATGATTCCAGGATCCGAACGTGCTGAGCTGCGCGCCAGGAAATATACTCCGTTAGTGCTCCCAAAATTGCTGCGGTTGCCTTATATGTAACCTTATCTCACTGCCCAGGCCAACCCCCAAATTCTCTTCCTTAGCCCTCAGCCCATCCCCACTAATCAATACTTACAGAAACTATCGTAGCACAAAGGTCAATAAATCCACGCGCTGTTGCCTCTCCAGGTTTTGGGTTGTTTTTTGTTCAATCAGTCAAAACAGGAATGGCTGGCATACTTGCTTTGTCCTATGGCACACACCTTTTGTGCTTTTCACTGCAAGGTTTCCATCAGCTGCTTTTTTGGGGACCAAGGCTGATGCAAAGGGTAAATCAATAAGAGGTCTGTGTCTGAGAAAAAGGCCATATTTAACAAATTCAACAATTGTTAAAGGTCTTTAACTTTCAGCCCTTTATATCAAGATAGCAACATATTTTAAGTTTTAAAAGTGAAACATATGGAAAAGGAAAGAGGAGGGGAAGGTATTTCTGTGGCAGACTGAATAACGCTTGTAAGACATCTCAAGTAATACCCATACTTTCAAGAAATGTGCACAGATTAAGTAAAAGAATTAAAAATAATCACATACATCTCATGCCATTTTTTTTCGGTGGGTTAATTCATGAAAATTTCCTAATTTTATTTCCTCACACAAAAGTTTCACTCTCGTTTGTTGACAAATGTTACCCAATTCTGTTTAATCACCAGCTTAACATGTAACTAGTGTGCACTGCTTTCCTGCTTGCCAGCCTTTTCTGAAAAAAAAGTTAATATTCAGTTTTACTGCAAACAAAGCTACAGGGCCCCTGTGACCCCAGACCACTTTCTCTCTGCAAGACTTACACTGCTTACTGGTGTCTGCGTGGTGGTTTCAGCTGTTCTAGTCACTTAAGAGTAGCTGGCTCATAAAAAAAGTCATCTGCAGTACCTGGGTGATGGGATGTATACTCTTCTAAGCCAGATGCCAGATGTCAGTCTATACAAATATTAGCTTAAAAATAAGCTGAGCCACAAGAAATGTAGGACTCCACTGAGGCAACCCATCAGCAAGGTCAAGGTGTTCTTTCCTTCATGCTGTAAAACCTGACAGAGTAAAATAATTCTCTCATCACACACATCTATACATCTGCTTAGGATGCAGGCAAGTAGAGATGAAGATGAAGAGCGGGCACTGGCACATACATGTTGAAAACTGTGCTTTTCACCATCCCATTTGCACTCAAACAACTTGATTAAAAATGTAATAATATAAACTCTCACACTCACAGATCTTAAAGACACAGAAAAGGAATGTTTACCTTGTCGTTTCTATACACCTTCACCTGAAACATCCAGACTGAGCCTCCACAGTGAAATCAAATTTTCTGTTGCCTTTTCTTATGGCACAAGCAAAGAGTGTGAACCTACTAAAAATAGGGACAGTTGAAAAATATTGAACTCTTAACCTCACCAAAGAAGTTACTGTCTGTTTTCTTGTGCACTTTCATTTTCTTCTGTGGCACACAAAGAATAATAAACTTCCAGAGCAGCAGTCTCTGTCATTCAGACTTTGTGTTGTCTACCCAGTAGGCGAAGGACTTGGAAGTCTCAAAGCCCTTTTAAACTATGCTTAACAAAACATTAACTACCTATTTAGGAAGTAATACTACCTGTAATTGGTTCAGCATTGCCAAATTCTCTCAAAATTTGAAGATACTATACAATTTCCTTTTCTGATTCAGCAACAGACAAGCTTCAGTCAAATAAATCATCCAGTCTACAACAATTTAGAAAGCTATTTCCAGTATTTCCAACACATTCAAACCCTCTGTTTAGGGACCTCATAGCTGATTGGTCCCAAAGCACCTCCATCCTAAAAAACACCAGCCTAGCAATGTTTGTGAAACTTGACAATCCAACTGGAACACATTGCTCTTGCTTGATGACCATGTTCACTTTCTCCTGTTAAATTCTCTTGCACTGTTGCATTTAGAAAGCTTGGTTATGCCCAGGACCCTATGGCTGAGAGGACATTCCCAAGCTTCTCCAATTCCTTTATCACCAATATCTGCCTTTCCATCAGTTCCTCTCGTATTTCACTAGCAACCAAGAACCTTATGACATACATAAGAGGATTCAAAAATATGATTCTCCAAATCATCAGAAAACGTCAAAGAAATTGAAAAAAAAAAAAAAAACATGAATGGTTTTTTTCAAGCCCTCAAGTGGGCAACACATTCCTCTAGCCATGTTTGTACAACATCCTAGAAAAACCCCAACGATATAACAATGCAAAAAGAGAGATGGTAAGCTCAAGTTCTGTATTTTTATGAGAATCAAAAAACAAATGTATGTTTAGGAAAAAAAGAATACTTTGTAAATTTGTTTTAAAATGTTGGAAGTAGCCTCATGTTAATGTCTTGAGCAAAAGCCTTACCTCTCCCCTGCCCTGCCTCAAAAACAAGCAAACAAGATGAGACCCCTGTATCCATGTTTTATAGAGAGAAGCAAAAATAAGCAAAAAAAAATACAAGAAAGCTTTGTAGATTGACCATTTCCTGAAAAGCTGGGTAACATGGATAATATTATCCTTGCACCCATTCTTTTAAGGAAATTTAATCTAATGCTAGCTGAGTTCTGCTCTCTATCCATCTTTATCCAACTACAACAGACCTCAAACTGTCCAAAATCAGTGGAAAAGATACATTAATGAGGACTTGAAACCCCCAAAGTAAACCCATAAACAATACAGAACTATCATTCACTCATCTTACTGCCTACTTTCATGTGATTTCAGTAAGGCTTAACAAGCATGTAATGACTTTGGTACTAAAAAAAGTTTTTTAAAAGTGGCTTGTACTACCTGGTTATGAAATTGTCTGTTGGTGGTGTAGGTGATAGTACAGACTGAAAGAGCCCTTAGGTTTGGCTCCACTCAGAGCCATCATCTCTGGTTTGTCTGCAGACACCCTTAGAAATAAATGTGCTTCTGTTATGCTGCTCAAATTTGGTGCTTATCGTAGGGACCTGATTTTTCTTTGAGTGGTTTGAGTGGCTTTTATGTCCTGACAGAGATTTTACAGCTATTTTGCCATCTCTTTATGCTAGCATAATCATAAACAAGCCTTGATGAAAAAGCTCTTCCATGTGAATATATCTGAAAGCAAAACATAACCTGAATTTTAGTTGGTGGTATTACTTTTTTTCTCAAAATGCACCATCATTTCCCTTTTTCATGCTGAATGCTCAGAACCACATAGGAGCAGATGTAACCACACACACAGCTTGTTGTTCAAGCCGTGGATGACTGAGCAAGGCTAAGAAAACCCAGAGTTTGTGCACACCCTTGAACTTTTATTTATTTATTTACTTTTATTGCTTGAAAATCAGACAGAGAGACTTCTGTTCGTCCCAGAACCATATCAGAGGACTCTAACCTTCAGCAGAGTGAGAACATTCCGCTTTGTGACTGGGCCAAATACAAGGCAAACAGCAGAAAAAAACCCCAAAGCTTTTGAGAACTGCACTTTGTGGCCTCCAAACAATCATGGCCTTCATGACCAAGCATGGGAATTGTTAAACACCCTTCTTAATCCATCCTCGACCTGTTATATTGTTTACCTCCCCTTCCCCAGTTGTTGACACAGGCTGCTGGTCTAGCTTTGCTCATCTTGGCTGCAACAAGGATGCAGAGCAGAGACAAGCTGAACTTGGACAGAAAAAGTGATTTGTAAGGGCAAAAAGGGGAGTGTCCTTCTAGCCTGGCCAAGTGGAGGTTTGATGTAAGGCAGAAGTGGCCTGTAGCATATTTTGTAGATGCAGCTGGAGCCTAGAGTTTGCGCATTCTTATTGTGTGGGCCTCTCAGTCTAAAACACTAGTTCGATGAGGACAGGTAAGTAAGAATGATCTCCTATGTACTGTCAGGAATCCAATAAGAGTCTTCTCTCCTGCTGAATTAGAAATGACGTGGTCACCCAAGCCAAACCTCAAGTTATCCTACATGAAATCACTTATGGAGAAGAAAAAATGAACACACAAATGGTTTGCAGAGTGTCACCCATTCTTCTGCTCAAACTCTCATTCTGATTACAAAATCATCACAGATCAATTTGTTTTTCCAATGTTCATTAACTTGAACAAAAAGCTTGGAGACCTTCTGGCTACAAACAAGTGACGCTCGAAGCTTCCCAACACTGTTATCCCAGAATTACGGACAAGGAGTTATTCAGCACAGATGGTTTCTACCTACATAACAGTGGCTGCAGTGAACTGGATAAAAGATCCAAGTAGGTCATGCCATCCTGAAGAGCTTCTAGAAGAAAGTAGAAGATATCTTGGGAAGAGCTATAAGAACAAAACAATCAAACATTAAAAAACAAAACAAGAAACAAACTCAAAAAAACAACCACTAAAAATCAAGCTTGCAGTGAGGTGATTTCCCTAGTGCCTCCATCTAACTTTCCAATGCTGATAGTCCAGGACTTCCTAGGGTACCTGTATCTTTGCATTTAATAACCCCTTGTCTGTGAATCCACAGTTGCATGAGTTCCATAACTGAAGCCTATATGATGTGAAAGAGCATTTCCCTGTGCTAGGTTCAAACTTCTGCCAAGCAGTCACGTAATTTTAATTTCCTTTTGATACTAAGTAATGGCTTGTGAGATTATGAAAAATAACTGTACTATACCATTATAGTACTATACCATTATGGTCCCAGTCACCCTTTTCTGCACTTGTGCAGACACTTTTGTGACCTTTTAGAGATGGAGCATTCAAAATGGGGGTTGGTCTGTTCTCCCAAGTAATAAGTGACAGGACAAGAGGAAATGGCCTCAAGTTGAGCAGAGGAGGTTTAGGATGGATATTAGGGACAATTTCTTCACAAATGGGTTTATCAAGCATTGGAACAGGCTGCCCAGGGAAGTGGTTGAGTAACCAGCCCTCGAGGTATTTAAAAGATGGGTAGACATGGTGCTGAGGGACATGGTTTAGCAATGTTTTTTGTCAGTGTTAGGTTGATGGTTGGACTCAATGATCTTAAAGATCCTTTCCAACCTAGATGATTCTATGATTCTATAAAAGGCAAATATCTTTTTGTTTTATAGATGTGAGCATAGTTATTTCCATAAAAATACAGTAATGAAGGATTTGTCTCTTGGACAGAACTGCAGCTATAATAGCGAAATGCAGCATGGCAGCTGCTGGTAGGTCTTGGTTTACAAGGTACAACTCAATTTGTGCAGGTGAAGCACCTAGTACCTTAAGCCAGAACCTCACTGTGCTGCTTGTTTTACAGGCACTAAACAAAAATCACTTCCCCAGCCAATTTAATGGTATAACAAGAGACAGACAAGTGAATCAATACATATAAAAAGAAGGTAAAGGGAAGAAGATAAATTTGGCACCAAAACATGTCATCTGCACAAATGAGTGTTTTGTTATTTTCAAAACTGGAATTGCTACTTAAGTAGCATTTGAAATTAACAGTCTGCTTTAAGGAAAATAAAATTTAGTGACTCAAGGCTAAAACAAACAAGCTTAAGCTTGATGCAATATTAATAATCCAATCAGACATTTGTATCTGGGGGAGGAACAGAGCTCAAGGTCTTGCAAACTACAAACAAAGAGAAGAGATAGTGCTGCAAGGATTTTATTTTTTTTTTTTTCATATTGTATTTGTTCTATATCTTAAACACAAAGAACAATGTGTTGTCACTTTTCAGCATACCTTTAACTCCCATTTATGTTTCATACGTACCAGCACAATCCCTCCCCTGCTGTCTATCATATCTGTCTATCAGCAGAATAAAGCAGAATTTCTTTCACATTGCACGGTATCGGACTCTGTTAATGCTAGTACCAAATCTCCTGCTCTGAGATATGCTTAAAAAGGAACTCTGCTTAGATTACCACCAGTTCCTCCTACACCTGTGTTTTCTAATGCACAGCACTTGTGCTGATTGTGCTTTCACTGGTTGTCTGCAAGCTGTACTCTGACAGTGAAGCAACCTGCTCTCTGAATTGTCCCAGAGGGACAATTTATCGTCCTCATGTTCTGACTGATAATTATTTCCCAACTATGGAGAAAATGTTCTTTCACTGTTTTTGCCAAAAATCCTTGTATCAATATCAGGCAAAACTATAAACTCAGGAAAAACAACAAATCTTGACTACGTGCCACAGAGTTATCTCAAAGCCAACCTATCCTCTTTTAATGCCATGCAGCCACGCATTGTAAGGTGCAATTCTTTAGTATAGGAAGGCTCTTGGTTTTCCCCTCCTAAACATCTGGATCCTCATTACCAGTCAGGTACAGCAAAATCAAAGTCTAGGGCCAGAAGCTACTCCTGTGCCTCCACGTGGCTCAATTCGTGCTGCTGTTTAACCCCTGGCACAGCTGGCTAGCAAGTCTGAAGGGCTGGTTCAGGACAAACGCTGATAACAATTTGCTAATCTGATGCTATTCAATATTATCATTAATGGCTTGGATGACGGAATAGGTTGCACACGGCTTAAATCGACAAACAAGAACAGCCTGGAAGGTATAATAGCATGCTGGCAGATGGAGGCTGGAATTCAAAATTACCTTAATGCACTGAAGCAAATTATGTGCAGCTTCAGTGATGCAAAGGGTAGTTCTTTGGACTTCAGCTGTGATAACCAAACTAGCAAATACAAAATTCATTAGAAATTATCTGGATATTTCAGTAATTAAAAAATAACATGTTAAGCAACAACAGGCAAAACTTAAAGGAGCAAATTTTAAACTGGAAATTTTCTACATGGCAAGGAAACCCTCCTCTCCTTCCAGCATCAGAAAGGATTTGTCTGTTGTATTGTGTCCTGGGGACCACGGTTCAAGAAAGATGAAGACCATTTGGAAAGAGCTCAGAAGAGAATGGCAAGAACAACAAATGTTTGGTGTGAAAAATACAGCCCATTAAGAGAGATGGGAAGAATTATACTTGACCTGTGTAACTAATAGAAGACTGTGGGAAAAAGCCATAAATACTTTTGCTTCAGAGGGAAGAACAATAAATACATTTCCATATACAGAGGGACGGGAAAAGGAGTAACCGCTTTAAATTATGGCAAGATAAGACAGACATAAGAAAACAAACATAAAGACATTTCTAGTATCTGTAGAGCACTAGAAAACATTAATGAGAGCTTGTGATTTCTCCAGGCACATCTGATTCTGCCTTGATGCTGAGAGACAGGCCAAATGAGTCCTCAGAGGCCCTTTTTCTGCAGTCCCCCTCTATTGCTGAATCCACTGGCATACTCGCTTTGAAAGAAAGAGCAAGACATGCTTGCATTTACAATTAATTACATACATTTTCCACATATCCCAGCATTTGTCATGAAATGGCAATGACAATGCATTGTTACGTCCAGGTGGTGGTTACTTCCTTTGTTCCTGCTCCATTTTTCCTTTTTTACTAATATTTTTGTATGAATGGAGTATAAGTATTCGCAGTCGCCTATATTTGCAAATGCATTACTTGTTCTGTCTTAAAAGGAGATAATGTTTGAAATGGTTCTACTGATAAAAAGAGCACTAGGCAAAACATTATAAGAAGCATTAATATCTATAAAGCACTTGCAGAAAGAACCTCATACAATTAAACACTTCAGCAATTTCTGGGGGAAAGAATTGTCCAATGAAAGCTAGATATGCGCCAAATGTATATCTGTGTGTGTGTGTATGTATGTATTTTCTCTCAGAGACTCATAAGAATTTCTACAAGATATTCTGCTGCAACTAGGCTATAAGGAAATAACTTTATCAGAAACACATTAGCTATTTGTCTCAGCAAATAGCTATGTAGTTATGCTGGCTGCAGCAAGATTTTTTTAAATTTAGCACTGAAAGAGAAAAATTGAACAGCACTGAAGACTGATTTTAAATAACATTTCAAGTACAAAATTTACAATATGCATAAGTACAAAAAATGGGGACCACCTCTATCATTGGTTGGTTTTCCTAAACTGTACTGCATTAAGTATTAGGGAATGTGCTGTTTAGATAACCAGACACCCACTGCAAGGAGTGGTTAAACCAAGTTCCACGTGACCAATTTATAATCAGAAAGTTATTTGTGTAAGGTATTTGGGAAAAATTAATACAAGATGGTGGTATTCGCCCCCTAGTGTTAGCTTAAGAATTAATGTAAAATAACCATACAAGAAAGAAAATTTTATAAATTAATTTATTTTCTAAAGCACAATGAGAGAACACAAGCTGTGTTTGTCTAAAGTATTAGATAAGCATAAAGACTCTTTGTGAGCCATCAACTCACAGAATTAAAATAAAACAAACAACAAAAAAATAAACAGTAAGATGAATTATATTTGATGTGTGGAGAGCAACTTACAGTTTGTACTTCTTAATCTTATGCACATAGCATAAGATTAAGCAGTATAAAAGACCAACATAATTCGCTTAAAGAACTCAACTCAAACAAGAGGCGTTGTCTGGGTACTGTGAATTAGAGTGTTTTGCGTTAATAGGACTCAATGGCTCTGCAAATAACTGCTTGGCAGTGCATTAGATATGGTTGAGTTACATACAGATGTTGGAAACCAGTTTACTGTTAAGTGCTTCACTGCTTGAGTGAATGCAAGCGCTGTGCAAAGCTTGCCCTGGCAGAGAGCCTCATCTGGGAGGCAAAAGCGACAAACGGAACAGAGATTTCCAAGAAGCAGACCAAAGAAATCTGCCTGACATGGGAATGACTAAATGGAGTTCAGTGCTTTACCTTGCAGCTCGCACCTTGAGCCACACGGCCAGAATACAGTCGGCAAACAGCTAGACAGTGGGGCACTGTGGGGCCAAGCCAATACACCTGGCAGCCCAAGAACACTGTGGGCAATCAACTGGACCATTACTAAGAGAGCGAATGAAAGAAGCAGCAGCCATTCCCATCCACTGCAGACCAGAGAGGGAATGTGAAGGGTTTGGCTTTTTTATTTATTCCCTACAGCATGAACCAAGCCTGCCCCAGGTCTGAATTTCCTAGTATTTTCTATTGCCTTTTATTAGCTGCTCAGTTCTTTCCTGAAACAAATTCCAAGTAAGATCACACCACGCATCTAAAACAAAAGCAGTTTCTGCCCTTTTTCATGAGGAGTTAGTGGAATGATTGACTCTGCGTGCATTTTCATCCTCGCCCACAGGGTTAATTCTCAGGAATAACAGCTCATTTTTGCTAAAGCCCACAAAAACATGAAATCTGGTTATGAAGACAGCTACTCAAAGTGTGGGTGAACTGCATCCTGCTGCTGGTGGGAACCTAGTGGCAGACAGTTATTGCCCTCCAGAGCAGGATGGGCTCCTTATGTACTTAAAGAGAATCTTTTCAGTTCTGAGCAGCAGGGGTGACCGGTCTTTCTAAAAGAAAAGGGAAAATTATGAAAGAGAGTAATTTTTAGGATGATGAAACACACAAGACAAACCCACACTTTTGCTATTATACTTGAAATATATATAAATATGTACACCTGATCCTGTCATAAAACTAATCTTCTCTTTTACTTTGCAGACCATGTTATTTAAAGGCAAAACATAGCAACCTTGGCAGGTAAATTGCCCAGTGTTATGTGTCATCAAGTATCACCTCCCATTTAGTTTTCTATAAAAGCCATTTACCTAGCAATGATCACAGTGATAAGGCAGCTTACTTATCCATTCCTTCCCTACTGAAATAAGCACAGCCTCATGGACCAGCTTGGGAGATTCATTCGATCGGATGCTAAAGGTATGTGACTAGACATATTAAAGTGCTTTACCAAGATTTTTAACTACATTTTGCTAAGTTTTTTTCAGGATTAAGAGGCAAAATGAGAAAATTTGTCTCCTTTCTCTTGTAACCTTGTCCAAAAATAGCAGCAGTGTACATTTTCAAGATACAATGAAGAACGGAGAGATGATAAAAGCTTGTAGGAAAAAAAAAAATCATACACTTTGAAAGTGAGAAGTCTTTAGCTATTGGTCCTTTACGCATTTAGAATAAAGCTAACACAGTTTTAACTAGGCAATTACTTCTCTGAATGACCCCATACTTTAATGATTTTTAGATTTAGGCAAAAAGGAAATCACAAATCTATCTAGACTAACTAATTCTTGCAAAGGGGCCACATATAACCTCCCTGAAATAACTCCTTTCAGTTAAGAGCTCTGGCTAAAGCTGAGCTTCCTTTCAAAGAGTCATTATTTTTTAATATGCTCATTAATGAAAATTCAATCACAATTAAACATTAGGAATGTTGTACTGTATTTCTACTATGCAAAAGTTTAGCTTCCAATTCTTCCTTCTAGGTCTTGTTACCATCTTTTCCCTCACTTGATCAAAGAGCCTATTATTATTATCTATCAGTTTCCTGTACAAGTAGTTATAGACTGTGATCAATTACCTGCTGACTAAAGTTTTAAAAAAAACCCAAAACATTTAAATTTGGCTTACAATATAAACATTAAAGATACTGTAAATTTTTGAGGTTTTTATGTAAGAGTACGTCCCTGGCCATGTATTTCCATGGAGGGAAGTAGTTTCTTCTTTAACAACATTGACTTGAAAATCAGGTTTATCTGACTAACCACGATGGTCCTGTGTTCTTCTCCAGTAATTAGTGTTTCCTGAGGCAAAGTGCCTGCAGCCCATCCTGAACATATGAGCTACCTTAGCAGTTCTTTTCTCACAGAAAGAGTGGTCGGGCATTGGAATAGGCTGCCCAGGGAGGTGGTTGAGTGACCATCCCTGGATGTGTTTGAGAGACGTTTAGATGCGGTGCTGAGGGATATGGTGTAGGGGAGGACTTTGTAGAGTAGGGTAGATGGTTGGACTCGATGATCCCAAGGGCCTCTTCCAACCTAGATGATTCTATGATTCTTAGCTGAATGTTCTATATTTGGCTCCAAACATGTGGTTTGCTCCTAGACCTGGATACCTCTAATTTAGTTACCTCCTTGCTTTTCTACTTTTCCATCCATTAATCATTGGATCTTGTATATTGTTTTTACTTACATCTTTGACAAAAATATTTTTATTGTAGTGCCTACATTAAATGTACTTTATGTTGCTACTAGAAGAGCATAGCCCTTTCAAGGTGTTATTGTCTCATATGTTCAAGGCCTAATGTCTGTCTAAGGTCTTGCAAGACCTTACTGTCTAGCAGCAGCTTGGATACTCTTAACTCACTCCCAGCTGTTTCAGCTATGTTGGTTATACAACCTTAGACCAGATATGCACAGCCTAAGTTTTACAGACCATAGGATAAAGGGTTAATAATTTATAAACTCACACTCGCTGACATTATTTGGCTAGTAACAAATGGCTAGTCCTGACTTTATTTCATACTATTTTCCAATCTACCATGTGACAAATTTCATATTAGAAATTTCCCACTTGACCCTATGTAGTTAACAATTTTTATTTTTTTTTAATTAGATCATTTTCTAATAAAATCTAAAAGTAGGATAAGGATTCTTGAAGATGTTAATCTAGTAGTGTTAATTCCTCTGGTGAAAGACAGTAGTGAAAACAGCAGTATGTTATTAGATAGTCTTATGTATTAACAGCAAAACTTTCACAATGAGATGAAAGATCGGGTACTACTTACAGTGATAGCTATGCACAAGAGCTGAAATACAGTTTAGCTACATATTGGCATAGATTCTAAGTTAAGCTTCTGCTGATTAAGCTAACTAGGGTTTTTTGATGGCAATAGGCTTTTATGTGGGGATATGCTATCATTCTCTTACCTAGCACAGTGTGTACAGTAGGAATAAACACACACAGCACATTCCCTGGAGAAAAGGATCTGACCTGCTTGTGGTCTCTTGTTGGAGTCTATGGGCAGCAGGTGCAGACACAAGCCAGGAACGTACTTTGTTCTGCTGTTATTGAGGGAACACACAAAGTCCTTGTCTCACCGCACGGTCTCTGGTGAGAGAGAAGCCTATGAATGCCTCTTATCTCAAATGCAGCAAAACCAGATACCCGCTCCATTCCAATGCGATGTACAAAACCATACGGGGCTGAACAGCTTTACAAAGGGATCCAATGGTCACTAGAGCTAGGAGATAAACTTTTGAAGTTTTCCAGCAGAAACATGTTTGATGATAAAAAGGGGTCACAGTAAATTATACCAGTATTGATCAAAGTTCTTACGCAGATCTTTAAAGAACAATGTGAAGAAAATTTTTTCCCTTCAGAAACATTTTGAAATGCAGCACCATCTGGGATTTCATTATCATGGTCCAGAGACTGTGCAGGGACCAAAGCAACATCCCAGAGTGCTGATGTGGTCACAATAGCTTTGGCAGACAACTCTTACATCCCTTTGTTCCTCTTCCCAACTGTAATAGCCTCAAATAAATATATTCTCTTCCTACAGCATGTCACACTATTAAATCTACTTTTTTTTTGGTTAAAAATGGAATTAAGGAAGCATTTAATTGCTGTTAAACACTGATCTAAATAGTGTATTTTCAGAGCCTAATTATTGTTGTCTCACAAAGTTTCTTTGATTTATTGTTCCTACGGACTTCCTTAATGACAGAATAAAGTAGCAGATAACAATCTGTAAATGAAGCACCTTATAAAGAGACTGGTCCATTTATGACTAGATACAGAAAAGGTCTTATTAATTGCCCCTCATCTGGATGTTTTGAGAGGGAACATTCTGTTTAAATCCATGCTCAAAAGATCATTCAGCAAAAAGCAGAAGAAAATAACTATATTTCCAGGTATTGATTATATTCATTACTATTATAGCTCTTAACTTTAGAATTTAAAATGTTGACTTTTTTTTTTCTAACATCATTTTGTAGAAATCATGGGGAAAATGAAAACTAGAACATTCCTGTTTCAAAGTTATAGAATCAGGCTAGTACAAACCTAAAGAACAGAGAGTAGATTTCCTTTTAAACCTGTAACCTTTCAAGTTTTATACAGAAACTTTTTAAGATGAAAGAATAAAATCCCCTTTCATATCATTCCATATCTCTTTTCACTACATTTCTCAGAGCAAGTATGAAGGACCAGGCATTTAATGGGATGTTACTGTAAGAATCAGATGCTTAGCTTTTTACAGTAGGTTCACAGCAACCTGGTGTTTTAGATCTGAGATATGTCAAAACCCAATCTTTTCCATAGAAATAGAATGATTCTTTTATATTAATGTGCTTAAAAATTTGTGTCCCTAAAACGTTGCCAGATATAGTCTGTTCTCCAGCAGCACTGAGCTAATCTCTGCACACACAACTCTTCCAGGGCTCTAGACTATCCTCAGAAGCAAGTTCACTACTTAAACAGAGAACTTTCAATTAAAGAGAAATTTTACAATTGCTTTCTGGTATCATAATTACATGGTTTCCTTTCTTAAGTGCCATTTAAATGCTAATTTCAAACTAAAGTGTTTTCACTTTGTTCACTATTAAGGAATATTGGAAAAGATACGATTGTACTTAATAAAGAAACTGCTGCCACATTTGGAAGACAGAAGGAAGTATCATCAGGAGTTTGCCTCATCCACTTCGTTTCATGGAGTGCATAATATTGTCCAAACGCGGAGCAAGACTCGCAAAGCGCTGTGGCTCTTAGTAGTGGCAGGCTGTCTTGCCATTGTCATTTGGCAAATCTGCAGTCGCTTCATCTACTACTTCAGTTGGCCAACCACAACTACAGTGGTAGTGCAGTATGTGGAAAAGGTCAAATTCCCTGCTGTGACTTTTTGCAACCTGAACAGGTAAAAGTTATGTTTGTTGCTCACTCTTGAGACACAACACCTCTTTGTCTGCATAACATAGAGCATTTGGATCCACAACTTGTTTGGAAAAAAAAAAAATAAATCATATAAAACAAGGAAAACATGGCTCTGAGGGGCATGTCTTCCACACTGCCAGATGAGATTTAAATGAAGAGGAAAATAGGAGAATCATGGAAGAGAGGCTGTATTTTTAATCTTCCACCTCCTTCAGATGAAGAATTGCACCACAGATTTTTAAGTTTCAAAATGTAAGTTGGAGTAGAAAAAAAACTCCCTGATGCTGTTTTATGTAAGAGTACTGCTTCTACAGTGTAACTAAGGGACAGTCATCAGTCACATCCAAGTTAAAAATAAAAGACAAGTTTGAAAATAGATTCAAATAGAACCCTCATACAAATATAGAAATTTAGGCAAAGCAGATGCCTTTTCAGAAGTGCTCAGCCTTTACAGTTCTAGCTGATGTCAGGAGGGAAGCAACTGGTTTGTTTGGGAGTCATTTATCTAACCAGGAACTTCACTAAAGATTTCTACATTTGAAGATAATGGCTAAGATTCAGATGTATCCACTTTGAAAATAATGTAATAAACCTATGACTTGATTTTTAGAGTAAATATGAAATTTAGGAACAATTTTAGAAATACAGGAAGTTTAGCCAGCAGTGTTCCCAGGTGGCCAAGAAGGCCAGCACCATCCTTGTCTGTATCAGTAGGTCTACCACAGTGTGGCAAGTAGGACCAAGATGTGATTGTACCTCTGTACTCGGCACTGGTGAAGTCCCACCTCAAATACTGAGTCCGGTTTCGGGCCTCTCACCACAAAAGAGGCATTGAGGTGGTGGAGGGTATCCAGAGAGGGGCAAAGAAGCTGGTGAGGGGTCAGGTGAACAAGTCTTATGAGGAGCAGTTGAGGAAGCTGAGATTGTTTAACCTGGAGAAAAGGAGGCTGAGGAGACACCTTATTGATCTCTACAGCTGCCTGAAAGGAGGACGTAGGGGTTGGTGTCTTTTCCCAAGTAACAGGCAATAGAACAAGAGGAAATGGCCTCAAACTGGATATAAAGAGAAGCTTTTACACTGAAAGGGTTATTAAGCATTGGAACAGGCTGCCCAGGGAAGTGGCTGAGTCCCCATCCCTGGCAGTATTTAAAAGAGGGGTAGACATAGTGCTTGGAGATATGGTTTAGTGATTGTTTTTGTCAGTTGATGATTGGACTAGATGATCTGAAAGGTCCCTTCCAACCAAGAGAATTCTATGATTCTGTTTTTTCCTCAAGAATTGTAAGCTTTCTTATCTTCTACCTTTTGCTGGCAGAATCAGGCAGAAGTGCAAGTCTCAAACATCTGGAGCTGTTCTGCCTCACTATGCCTATTCCCTTTGGCCTGCATAAAGCCATCCTGGGTTATACTGTATGACACCCACTGCAGATAAAAGTCCCTCTTGACTACAGTGGGCTGTGTGTTATAAAAATCTCTCACTCCTTGTAACCAGTGGTAGCACTTTGTGACTAAGTAGTCAGCTACTGAGCATGGCAGTTGTCTGCCTAAGCGATATCCATCTGTTTTTCATGCTGTGCTTATCCTTCCCTCTTGTTTTTGGTAACCAGTATTTTTTGCTGGCAGGACAAAGAGGCACAGATCTACCATCGTCTTTATTTTCTGATTCAAATTCAGTTGTGAAGAGTTGTTCCTACCAATCTTCCTTAAGTTTAGGCATTAAGATCTATTACACAGATATGCTTTTAAAATTAGCATTACATAAAATGTCAGTTCTAAAGAACATGATATTGCAGTTTCATTTGGTTTTATCTTTTCAAACTTACAAATGTTCTATGAAGCCTTACCTTTACATCAAGGACTTCAATGCTGTACATCTAGGAAAGCATGTCCAGCACCAACGTGTTTGAGATTTTCAAGTGGATTGTAGGAATATACCTATTGGTTTATACCACTGTGTCACCAGCCACAGAGCTCATGAGAAGGCAGACTGTCTCTGCTCTGGAGTGCAGTGCCTTAATAAAGCAGGTGCATGAGATTACTGCAAATGCACTTAGAAATCAATTTTCTAAATGATGGAAGACAGCTTTTTTGAAAGGAACAGCTCCTGCCAGCTAGTCTCCCACACATAAATGCAATTGTTCAGCTTGTCATCAGTTCTACAAATCTGGCTGTTGCAGATGGCTCACTTTGTTGTTGGTGGGTTTGGTTTTTTTCTTATAAACAGCCACACAAAATAAAAATGTTTTTAATACAACCGACCAGAATAGCCCTGGAAAGGCATCCATTTTCTTTTTTCAGGTATGGAAAATACTTTCCTAGAAATTGAGAGTATATAGATTATTCAGGTTGTAGAGATCGAAGTGCAATGCGGTAAAGAAGAATCGCTTATAATTTGTGAACAGACAGCAAATTGTGCCACAGATTTGGCAAGAGCAGCCTTGGCATCAGTCCTATAACTGCAGAACTCCAAGCATTTCTTTCTCCTTTCCACTGACAGGTTTCAAGCTCAGGCAGTAAACAACCTCAGAATCATTTTTGTAATTTGGAACATTGTGTCTGGAGTACTCCAAAAATTTGTTATGGAAGATAAATATTCTCAAGAGCTAAATGATTTCCTCCATGGGAACCAGAACTTCAGCATCAAAGACTTTACAAGGAAAAATGGGTTTTATCTGAACAGCAGCACATTGATAGAATGTGAATTTTTTGGAAAGCCATGTTACCCACAGGTAAATATGTTTATTTTACTAAAACAGTGGCATGGAGGAGAAGGGGAATGTATTCTTACCATTCAATTTGGGACATCTAGTTTTGCCAGCTACTCCCCCTGTTTTCCGTTTACAGTCAGCCAATGGAGAAAAAAAGTCCTGCTCTAAATCACCCTGAAGACCCCAATTCTCCCACTGACTGCAGAGATAGCCTGCTGGACTCTCTGAGCTGTAAAATGGGATTTCAGTCTAAATTGCTCCTTGCCTAGTGCCACTTCTGCACAGACAGCAGCCTTTCAAAGCTGTCATACCTCCAGGCTGTATCTAGCAACCTTTTCCATAAATGGCCTATAACGAAGGTCAGTTTGAATGGAGTTTTTTGCATGATTGCATAGTTTTGTTCTTGAGGCAAGAATATGGACAGACAGGATAGCTGTATTCAGAGCCCACAGGAATTTTAAATAATGAGATTAAAATAGCCCATCTTTGGAAATTTAAGACAACAGCAGAACAATATGGTTGTCCCATTCTGTTGGGATATATGTTAATTCCTCTATAGAGCAATTCCCAATTTAAATAGAAAACGTGAACAGAAAAGTCAGTCCTATATTCTTTCAGAGTAATCTTTTAGATATGCTGTAGCTTCAAAAATTATGCAGTGGAGAGTTCTCTTAACTGAAAGACACTAGTACTAATAACTAAAACTAAAGTGATGAGACATAGTCATATTAGCAAGTGTTTTCAGTTAAATGATGAGGTAGCTTTGGGGGAAAAATGCAAATATTGTACTTTCATACGTAATACAATATTTAGTTTTGAAACAGCCTTCACTAAACATCTACTAGAAAAATCAAACAAGGTGGTTTTGAATATATAATTTCCATAGAATGTAACAGCTATAGAAAAACAACAAGACCTCATTCAATGATTCTAAGAAGCTCATGGGTATTAATAAACAATGCAGAATTTCTCCTGTAAACTTTACTATAGAAAGGGATGAAATTCTTTTGAATACTTCCATCAATTACCACTTTTCTTATTGTAATATTTAGGCCTGCCTTTGTGGAAAAATATAAACCAGAACAGTAGTCCATCTCTTACACTGTGACTCACTAATGAAATGTCAAGTGATCTTTCTTCCCTATTTTCTTTTATTGAAGGATTTTGAACATGTTTTCACTGAATATGGAAACTGCTTTACTTTTAATCACAATGATCTTCCAGCAAGAAGAGTGAGTTTGTCTGGAAGAGGCTTACATTTACTTTTTGATGTCCAACAGGTACAGGTATCCTAATGATTATAAAAACTGGATCATGTAATAACTTATAGATGAGTAGGAGTGTTTTGTTCATTTTTTTTTTGTTTGGTTGGTTTTACACAGACCTTCAGAATTTCATGCACAAAATTTCTTACCAAGACTATTTGTGAGTGGAAGGGTATTTTTAAGGAATGATGCAAATCAGATTTTAAAATTCAGAATTGTCTCTAACCCAAATAAGTGTTTCTAGAAGTTGTAAATCAGTGTATATATACACAGTTCACCTACAGTTGAAACACATTATCAGAGCAGTAATATAATTTTATGCGGATGCTTCAGAATAGAATAATTTCAGTAGGGAAGGTTGTATGGTGCCAATTTCTAAGTAGCACTGAATTTTAGTTGCAGCAGCTGTAAGTGCTCAGTGCCAGCTAAGATCTGGTCTTTGCACTGTAAATAGTCCCTGACCTTATTAGAATATTGTCTTTGACCAACAAACCCCAGAAAACTCAGGGAATGTAACCTTGTGAGATCAGGGAAGAAACCTAAAATCTAGAGTGATAAATGCCTTCGACATGCACTTTTGTTCTCTAGGAATTACGAGACAGGAGTGACAGGTTCTGGAGAGAGTAATGGAAAGTTTGCTGAAGTGTGATGGGTAGTTTCCTGTAAAAGGAAGGAATATCCAATTTATGAGTAAAGGTTCATCTATGCCTTCTTGCTTTTAAAATTGGGAGATGACAGAAGGAATAGAAAACCTGACAGTTTATAGTAACTGGAAAGAAACTCACAGAGGTAATCAACAAAGTAAATTCAAGTCAGTTTGCTTCTATACTTTTGTGTAAATTGCCAAAAAACATAACTAGAGATACAAGACCAAATAAAAACCATAATACTATTTTAAATATAGATAAAGCTTCAAAGGGTAAGCAAAGGCAAAACTATCTTAAATTACTCTTTTTATATCAGGAAAAATTCACTGATGAACCTGCTCTTGGTTACACTGATTCCGGTATAACTTTTGTTATCCATTCGCCCAAAGTGCTTCCACGCTTTGATGGTTTAGGTTTATTAACACCAGTCGGCACGCATGCACAGGTCGCAATCCGCCAGCTGAAGGTAAGGACTCTGTCAACCAAGTGGAAATATTGCTCTTTACTGTCTCTAATGCCTAATTCATTGTCGCACTTCGGAAGAGCATTTTGGAAGTTAAATTATTTTTCAGGCCAAAGTGACTCTAAAAATAACATTTCCTCCAGACAGAAACAATATAAACAATGTTACTTTTTTTGGGGGGTGGGGGAGAGAAGCAATATCATTGGTCTTCATAATCTATTTTTACTGAAGTCAACTTTTCTTTTCAAACATCTTGCAGTCTCACTGCAAGAGATACAATGATACCACAGCAGTTTTCCATCACCACATTCTGTTTACTGTAAATGTTGTCTCAGATTCCTAGTGGTATCCCAGTGGAGTGGACTACCCTTCTGCAACAGGCTGTCTGATCAGGTCCTACTTTTGCAGTAAAAGGGAGTAGATTATTTTATAATCCCAAAAGCATGCACTGTAGTTGCATCCAATTAAATCACAATGTTACTGCTTACATCTTCAACAGACTTCCTTTGTAACTTTAAAATGTGAGAAAATAATGTCTAAATCTAAAACAGAAAAAACAAATTATATCTTCTGTTATTTTTACCCTACAGTCAATTATCCAAGAATACCCATGGGGAGAGTGCAAGCCTGATATAAAGCTTCAGTACCAAAAGATTTATAGTACTAATGGATGCTTGCAGGAATGCAAAGCCCGGTACATACAGGACTGGTGTGGCTGTTTGCCATTCATTCTTCCAGGTACTTCTCAGGAATGTCATCATTCCATACACTCTATTTAAGGATCATCTTGCTAGAATGTTATTGAACACCTGTTCATTGAACAGCAAAGGAGATGGGGCACATACTGGGATAGGAGAGGGTAGTCTACAGCTGGGATTAATTAAAATTATGTACATTGGTTTGGCCTTTGTTGGTTTTCTTTTTTTAATTCAGAGGAACAAAAAAAGCAAGATATGTGGTCAGGTCTACACCTAGCATCTGGTCAATGGCTATTCTTAGAATATAGATCAAAAATGTTGAAAGAAAAGATTATGCCTTAGGGCTGTGAGACAAGTCTGCAGTCTTCAATCTGACATCCTAAAGAGCTGGAACTAAATCCATAAGAAGTCATAGATTTTCACATGTACTGCAGAAAACCTACTTTGCAGGCATTTACCAGCCACAGCAATACTGGTTGCCTGAAGACGGAAACTGAGATGAACTGTGGAAAGAGTTTGGCACCAGAAGAGGGCTCTGCAAAAGCCGAAAGGCTGCATGGTGCCATCTAATGAGCCTGAAATACTGAGTACAGGTGTATGCTGTAATACTCTCCTCAAGAATCCAGGCATCTTAGCCATGCTAGAAATGTAAAACAGTAAACTCTAAGCCCTGACCACTCTCATCCCTCCCACCTTTTCAGTATTAAAAGTAATGATAACACTGTAACCTCTCTGAAGCGAGAGCTGGAACCCAAAGACCTGTGCTCTCAGTTCTTTTTTCACAATTTGTGGGCCAGAAAGCCACTGTCAGGCTTGCATTTTCTTACTCAATGTATTTTTAAATATCCCCAAGCAAGGTAGAATGTTTTCACTAACAGAGACCCACTGAGTAGTCTCCAGCACGTTTGTTTGACAACCTCTTGGAAAGGAGGTTGGCAGTCTCCCGGAAACTCTCATAGAAGGGGGTTTCAAATGGAAATAAGGTGGAAATTAATGGATTGGATGGAAATTAATCTCCCATAGCCAGGGTAAGTGTTTCATCCACTGGCAACTAGATGAAGGAGGGCAACACCTTCTTCAACTATGTGCTAAAAGGCTAAGTGTTATTTCCATGCAAGGAAATAAATCGGGGTGAAACTGAGGCCATCTGAAATCTGAAAAATTTCCAACTAGCTCAGGGTGCTATCTTACCCCTCAGGTCTCCAAGTAACTCTTTCATGAAGTTCAAAACTTTTGCTGAAAGGTAGAGTGTAATCACATATCCCATCAACCTCCTCTATTTTTTCATTTCCACTAGCAAAAACGGGAATTCCTGGCCTTAGCAAGCTAACACAGAGTGAGCCACAAGCTTAAAGGCGGTTCTGGTTGGTACACGTAATATACGTTTGTTCCAACAGCAAGCCTCCTGGCTTAGTCTGTTGCCTCTTTTTACTATGTACCCCTTTTGGTGTTGGTAACTACACTGTGCTTAATTGAATTGCTTTCTCAGTTTTATAATGATAAACATGAAGTGGCGAGCAGGCTCTGATGACATTGAGTTTCAATTTAGCAAAAATAAAGCTATGGGTTAGGTTGTTAATTGAAGGTCCTTAAGTTTGCTGTTTATTTTTAAGGAAATGGAACAGAATGTGATTTGCTGAAGTTCTACAATTGTGTTTATCCTGCAGTCTGTAAGTAAATAACTTCATATTCATATTTTCTAAGCCAATTCCAAATAGTATACAATAACAATCAATTAAAAAAATACTGAAAGTTGTACTGAAATGGATTACATTCCAGTTCATTTAATATTCTGAAAATAGAGACCAGACAGACCATTAAATAAATGCCAGTTTAAAAAAAAGAAGAATTCATATTAAGAATCAGAAGTGGTTCAAAATGGAAGAACATTCAATTAATCTGTTTTCAGTTATCAAGCCTCTGGCTTGCAGTTTTCCATCTTCATGTTATCATCCTTCTAGCTCCAATGTTGTATTCTTTTTGATTGTGACAGAAATGTGAACAGCACAGTAATTACAGGTTTGCTAACTGATAGAAAATATAATTTAAAATTCACTGGGTTTAAGGTTTTATCTTTTCAAAAGTAAAATGGATTATATGTTGTCAAAGTGCTCCAAATACAATTCATTTCCATAAGGAAATAATCTGCACACAGTAGATATAAAATTTGTAAGTCACTACAACAGACTTTATGGAAAGTACCACAAACTGTAATCTGGGAAGTAACTTCTCATGAACTTTAGAAAGACTCCTTTTTAATTGCCTTGTATTCTGCTATGTAACACGACTCTCCCTTTCCAAAGGAATGGAAGATTAAGACACCAAGTAGATTAACAAATTTGGGGGCATCTGTGCGGGAGTTTATGTCTACTTTCGTTACATTTGTGCAATGTTCAGGCAATATCTACCACTGTGAACAATGAGTATTTCTTTTACCTATGGTTTCTCTGAAATAGATTCCACTGCGTTCACATTCTTATAATCATGATCTTCGATAGCCTGTCATGGTGGAAATACATATATTATTTTACTGAATGGATATTCTGTAATCAAATTTCAAAGAAATGACTGAGAAATGACAAAAAAATAAAAATGACCCCTAAGTCCTATCAAGGGTGGATAGAATTCAGAGCTGGACTCCAGAAAGAACTGGCATCACAGTGCTGTACATGGTGAACCACGTACGATACTGGGCTTGTACAGGACCCCAACTTAAATCTCCTTTTACAGTGCAGGGGAGGCTAGACACCTGATAACAAAATCTCAAATGACAGCAAACTCATCCAGTATCTGCAGGAGCTACCAGTCTTGGATATCAAGTCTTCTATTGTCCTACCATTTAACTGTGGATGAGAAATAATAAGCACATAAAATCCTTACAAAGGCAGAAAGACTTATAAGTACTGAATTTCTTTGGAAAAATAGACCCAAAAATCTCAACCCTTATTACTGTGCACCAGTTTCCCAAATGCCAGTTACAAATACTTATTTGTTCCTTCAAAGTTGAAAAGAATCCATTTTTCTAAGCATAATTAAGTCACATCTCTATCACAGTCAGTTAAAAACAATTTTGTAAGTTTTTAAGAGTCTTTAAAAGGTATGATTTTTTTAAAGAAACATTATGCAAATTCTTTCTCCTGAAATTTCAGATGATATAGAGATAAAAGGATTATGTACAGTAGGAACCCACAATTCCACTTGTCCTACCCCATGTGAAGAAACAGATTATCCTACCACTGTCACCTATTCAAGTTTTGGAGGAGAAAAAGCCATAAAATACTTTTCTACAAAACTGAAGAAAAGCCCAGAATACATTAGGTAAATCTTGCTTAAGACCTTGTCTAATAAAGAAATGATCAATTACTTCTAAGTGTGCTAACAGGGTGTATGATGTAAATGTGACCTTTTAAAAAGATACTCTTATGTGTGGTATTAATAATGTTATTTATGAGATAAAAATAATGTCTTAGACAAAACTGGTTAAGATTTATACATATTCATATATATAAAATATACATAAATATGTCCAAGACCTGTGGATATCATAAAATAGATACTGCAATTATAAAGCAATATTCTAAATTACCTCCTATAATTGATATCTTATAACAAATCTTTTTTAATCACTTTAGCAATTAAGAATAAAGAAAGGTCAGGGTTATCAAATCTATCCACAATCCACAACCCATCCAACAGAGAAGACAAAACTCCACCCTTTCACAACAACGAAGTTAATGAACAACCTAAATATATGCCACATAAAGTTTCTCATTTCTCTCAACCCATTCCCAAAGGAAGCTTCATAAGCACTGAAGAGCTAGGATTTATTAAGCAATAGCGTCACAAGCTTAGTGAATTAGAAAAGATCATTAACGACGTTTACATTGTAAAAGTTATTCAGAAAATCTTCGGTACAATATGAAATCTCATGAAGTAGCAAAAGAGTGAACTGGCATAGTTCTATCTGTGTGACTGAAAATGCTACACAGCAAATGAAAATAAGTTTATACCCAAAGAAGACCTTCTAGTGTGAAAGCATGTCTCAACAGCATCAACTACATATTTACTCAGGAAATGGTGTTGGAACTTATGTTATGCATAGAGCTGTGTCATTCAGTAGTAGCGCTGGGTTGAAAAAATCTGCATACCTCGAAATTCATAGAATAGATATCCTATATGTTTATGCTTTAGTAGAATATATGTGCCTTACTGTTACAATATAAAAAATTAATGCCAGATTTCCTTACAAACACAAGCATTATATATCCAAAAATAGGATGATTTCCAGGGCGTTTTTTTTTTTTTCTTTTTGCTAGAAAGATACAGTCTAGTTGTCTGAGCATTCAGTACGGTGTTATAGACTGAATTGCCGGATCCTCACAGATGTATGTGTTAGCAGTAGAAATAAGTATTAGGTGCTACATGAACTCATATTATCCACACCAAAATACATTTCTAAAGAACAGTAGAAAATTTGGCTAACAAAATATCTATGAGTGTTTCATTGTTTCGGTGACTTCAGTTTTCTCACTCTTGAAGCCATCAGTCTGAAAATGTTTGCATATGTTTATACATGAACAGGAACCATATGAATCATAGAATAGTTTGGGTGGGAAGGGACATTTAAAGGTAAAAAGGTAAAAAACTTTTTCCTTCTAACTAGTCTAAATCTACCCTCTTTCAGCTTAAAACCATTACTCCTTGTCCTATCACTACAGGCCCTATTTAAAAGTCTGTCCCCGATGAAGACTACAAAAATTAAACCTGTTGTTATATGCAAAAGATAATAATCCTTTGAGGACATTTTATCTTTGTTGATTATTTTATTGTCTGTAAACATCATAGGTAACCCAGTAATTATTCAATTAAGCAAGTGAAAATAAAGAACATTCCCCTGTTACCAAGCCTTAACCAATAGGAATTCTGTCCACCTATTAACAAGTACATATTCTGAACTATGAAACGTAGAGATCTATTGATTTCTGAACATGTAAGAAGGGAAAAGTTAAATATTTGCTGGACAGCTCTGCTAGCAACCCCATGACAATGGTAGGAAGTCTTATTAATAAAAGCCATGAGAATAAGGTTATTTCTGTTACTCAGTGCTACTTGGAATTTCAGAATTACCACCTAAAGAGATAGAAGTGATCATTCTGTATATCAAATACTTCATTTTCAGCGAATATTCTTAATGAGCTCATTATCACTGTCAACCCAAAAATCTGTAACTGTTCACACTTCTGAAGAATAATCACTACTTTTATTCTTAAAGGTCACAATATTATGTGTGCAATCACTTTTGTGTCTATTCCACAACCATTATGTTTATATTCCATTTAGGAGTTACGCAGAATCTTTCCATAGCCACAGGTCTTGCTCCAACTGAGATTTTCGTACTCTCCCGCTATTGCAGCAGGCAAGAATATCATTAGGTAAGCAAGGCTTTTAGCACAGGATAGAACTAAACATCCAAGTATAGGACAAGGGCTCTTCTGCACAAACATGCTTGTTGAAATAAGCACAATTAAATATGCAGTTGCACATAAACAAGAGTAGTAGACAACTCTACCAAGCACTGTAGGTCAGGATGCTTGATACTACCACTCAAGCTTATCTCTGTGACTCTTAAAGAGTATAAGTCTATCTCACAGTACAGATCTAGAGTTACTTTTTCAACATAGCCTAAAGATCTACTCCTCTGATAAGCTCCTGTTATAACTGCTGTTATTAGGACACTTTTTTTTTTTCTTCAGTCATCTGACTCATTTTGGTAACTCTCATCTAATTGTTCTTTAAAAGACAACATCACTCTCCATGGTCCATGCTGATAAATACTGGTAAAAAGGAACAGCAGTCCTGGCTGTCTTAAGTAATAATGTATGCATTTGTCATTAGGCAGAACCTTGTCCGTATTGACATTAAATATCATGATCTGAGCTACAAAATAACACAGCAGCAGAAGGCCTTGACAATATCCGAGTTGCTTGGTAAGTGAATGTTTAATATTTATTTACTGCTGGTTAATAATTAATCTAAAAACATAAAACCCTACACAAACCAACATATCTTTTTATTCCTTCCCCTCCTGAATCATAGCCTATGTGGGCTTCTAAACAAAAAGCAATACTTTTTATATTACAATGGTAATAATCATGTTTGCCTCATGGTAACTTTTGATACTGTCTCCTGTCATTTCATTAAAGAACCTGCAGTACTGACAGCAGCTGAGAGTTTGGCAGTAGTTTATGGCTATATCACACACACCAGGACTGTAAGATTAGTGAAGTTTACAGGATTTGGAGGGCAGACAGAGAACATGGGGAGGAGAGGAAGGAAAATGGTTTAAAAGGCATAGCAGTAGGAATTATTTTAAGTATCTGTTTCACAGTAGGATGTGTTGTATTGTACTTCCTTTATTTAGAATTTTAAGAAACACATTATTCTTCCCCAATAAACATTTTTAAGAATATTAATTCTGTTTTCTTAAAGTGATGGGCTACATGTATCGAAATTATTTAACACTTGAACCCAGCAGGGTTTTGTTTGCCTGCTAGACTAAACCAAATGCTTAGTATGACATACGTTTGTTTCCTTCTGTTACAGCTGATGTAGGTGGCCAGCTTGGATTGTTTTGTGGTGCCAGTATGATTACAATTATAGAACTGCTGGAGTATATTTTTACTAACTTCTGTTGGATGTGCATCTTTCTTCTACTGAAAGCTCCGGAAATGCCTCAATGGAACAATCCATCCCAGAACCAACCAACACACAAGGAAAAAAAGAAGGGAATACAAGAATGTTAGTGGCTTGTAGAAGCATAAAAATAATTGTTTCTGCAACTTCCCTTCCTTTTTAAGAGGCAAAGTAGACAGTAATATTTTGCACTGCTCCCTTCCCTGTATTCCCTATTCTTCCTCCTTCTTTTATTGCCTAGAACTATTTAACTGTGCTAAATAAGTTAGGAGAAAAAATACATATGCCAAACTAACACATGCAAGTTTCTTAACCACCATAAAGGTGGAGCATTGTTATGCTGAAAAAGAAGATTCCTTATTAATGACAAAGTCTTTGCTAGTAGGTTATCACTGTTATAAGTTCCAGTGAAGAATATCATAGCTTTACTTATCAGAATTAGGAGTGTAAGAAGAACTTCTAAAATGTATTATCCATTTGTCTGAAACACATCAAAAGGATAAATCCCATGAACCTGCTAACTGCTGTAGAAAACTTTAGGGCATCTGTGTGGATGGCAATTGAGCAAACATACACCAAGTTCAGATTTAATGTCACAAAAGATGATAATAAAGACTAAAGGCTTCATCTAAGTCTTACTAGAAATCAGTAAGAAAAAGAATTTTGTGGCTTTGGTCTGAATAAGGCTTCCTAAACATTTATTCCTTTAAAAGCGTTCAGAAAAGCTTCTGTGCTTTCCTACATCTGTGTGGGCCTATGAAGCAGTATTGTCACCAAAGCCTTCTCTAAAGCCAAAAGCCACCAAAGCCTTCTCTAAAATAAAAAAAATCCCTGAACTTCCAAAGATGTGTAATAATATAGTGCAAATAGAGACTCTCACACACACTGACAGAAGAATTGTGCACTGGAAGGGGATGTTGTGTTCTTTTAAAATACAGCATCTTAGTAAACAGCAGAATAATTTTAAAATATACGAGAGTTAATAGGATAGGATAATTTCACTTTCTACAATGAAATTATGTAGTATATCTTTAACACATTTCTCTAGAATAGATATCTCAATACAGTTCTGAACAAATCCATCCTTGCCCAAGTCTCCTGACAGACCCTCCTGTCTATCAGAGCTTTTGAAGTATTTGGAGATGCCAAACAGAGCCTGGATGTAAACCCTTCAGGAGAGGTAGATGTCTTGTAAAAGTCTTGTAAAAGATGCACCCAAGACTAATTTTAAGACTAGATGATAAAGGATTAGCTTGATTTGAGACACTGAATTCTATTCAATTAACTATACATAATAGTAATAGAGAACTGTTTATTTGAAAACTTTCAGACAACGTCTAGACTTCAGACTAGTGCTGTATTAGACTTAGTTAATAACAATTTTTTTACATTAGAAAGCTCACAAAGGCCACAACATTGGTGCCCAGGCTCTGCAACCCCCAGGCTGCCCAGAGCATGCCACTGCACTCATGTAATGTCAATGCTGAGCCTGAAACTCCAGGTGAGCAATCAGCCACAGCCATCCTCTATAAATCACACTACTCTTCCATACCATCCATTCAAATTCAGTCACTAAAAATAAATTCGTTTCTACAAAGAAAGTAGTAAGTGTATTTACAAAGCAGCCAAGTCCTTAAGGTTAGTTATAAAGTAATGAAAATCCTATAATTTGTGCGTGATTGGCAACAGCTTCCCTTCAACATAAGTCCTAGGATAAGCAATTTAGGAAACACAGGAAATGTTTTTGTTTCCTTGAAAGAGATGCCTTGATTTTACTCCTCAGTAACTGCAGGCTTGAGAGACCTTAAGGTTAAGATTTTTTTTCCTCTGTTCTTATTTATTGGTCATTTCTGCTGGGATTTTTCCCCCCTTACTATTACCAAGCACACTTGGAATCACATACATACAAAAAGGTCTATCTAACCCCACTGTCCAAGGCATGTATTGGCTGACATAGACAAAGAATGGGAAGAACAGAGCAAATGCACTGCAATATTTCTTTAAAGATTTCTCCCAGCCTCAAACAGTTTATAGCTGTGGAAGTCTTGAGCCAGAAGAAATTACAGTTTTAGAAGTAGGAATCAGTTATTATCTGGCTTCTGGATAAAAAGAAAAGCAGGGAAAGATTAAACATAGTGATATAG
>JAHREE010000245.1:18626086-18679800 GCA_033628505.1 Tringa tobata
CTTGGAATCACATACATACAAAAAGGTCTATCTAACCCCACTGTCCAAGGCATGTATTGGCTGACACAGAGAAATAATGGGAAGAACAGAGCAAATGCACTGCAATATTTCTTTAAAGATTTCTCCCAGCCTCAAACAGTTTATAGCTGTGGAAGTCTTGAACCAGAAGAAATTACAGTTTTAGAAGTAGGAATCAGTAGGAATTATCTGGCTTCTGGATAAAAAGAAAAGCAGGGAAAGATTAAACATAGTGATATAGTATACCTTGTATTTTACAAACCAATTTTTTTTGTAGCCATCAATCACAATGATTATTTGTTTGCTTCTACTAATAAGGGCTAAATGAAAGAAAATTAGCATTGTAAGGACTAAACAAAAGAAAACTGGTGTTTCTGCTGTGCTGAAAGTTCAAGGGAAATGACACACAGAACATGCACAGAATTAGCAAAAAATCCAATTCTCAGAAAGGGAAGGTTCTTGCATCTTTGCTTAGTTTAACAAGACTAAAGCAACTTTTGCTTATTCCACTGACTTTGGACAAGGACAGCTGAAATCACTGCTTGGTTACACATTCTTCTAACATACGTGACAGAAGGAGTTCTGAAGAAAGCACAAAGACTGCTGATTTGCCCAAGGTCAAGTGACAGACTTAGACTTTTTTTTTTTTTTTCAGCAATAGCTTGTGATGCGATTACATAATGCAATTGATTCCCCAGCACAGCTAAATATAGCAAATGTGCTGTGCAGCAGAGCAGAAGTAAGGGTGCTTTTGTATTTTGATGTATGACTACTGTTCTATTAAGGCAACAGAATTTTAAAAAGTTTTAAGGAAATATTTGGCCTTACAGGATAGGTAAAGATGAGGTATCTATAAGGGCAGCAGAAGCGATGCACTTTAACAGTTTGATCATAACGCCTCTCAATTTAGCATTACTTTTGCTGCTTATTTGTTCACTTTTCACAAATGCACATTCATGCTCCAAGTACAGGTTTCAGCAAGCTTTTCCCATGCTAATTGTTTGATTATAAATGTTAATCTCAACAATGAAATTAGTGACCCCTTGGGTTACTTCCAGATCCTTTTCTGATGTGCACAAAGAGATCCAACACAGAATTTTGTAGTTAGAGACACATCAGCCCAAAGATTATATCCTCCAGCTGGCCCAAAGTAGTAAGTGTTGCACAACAAATAAAATAAAAAAAGGGATCTATTTTTAAATTCATCCTGCAGGAGTCATTAAACTTTATTTAACACTGTAAAGAATGTCATGCTGTTGCATACAACATTTTTCTGAAGAGCAATTTGGTTGTGTGGAGAAAGATCTGTATTTGGTTGCTGTGGATTTTCTGTCTGTAGAATATTTTTGTGTTGTCTTATGCATTGTATCCATTTTCATACCCTTGGGCAGTGGATCAGAGTATTAAAGTAGCTCCTGGTTCAAGGAAGGCAGCTTTATAATCTATTAAGACAGAGAACCTGACATGATAGATTGGGGTGAGGGAAGGTTGGAGATTGTTAAAGACTTTTCAGACTTTAAAGACTTGTCACATCTTTCGACACATTTCTTTAGCTCTTTTTCTTTTTTATTCTAAGATATTTCACAACACTACTATTGCAATGTACATGGCAGTTGTCTGTGAAGGAGTGCCAAAAAGTAAGAATCTATTTAAGGAGAAATTGTAATTTTGGCTAACAAGCTCAGGACACAGGCCTGGCACTTGTTTATTTGGCAAAGCAAAATGAACACAGGATGTCCTGTACAGGAGAAGGATTTGGATCAAACTTTTAGAGTAGACTAATTCATTGCAGCATCTCGCCAGTAGATGCCCCACTTGCCTTAGGCTTCTGTTCTCACGCATGGATTTGATTTCTTCAGCCCCTATTATAGAATTACTCAGTATAACTTAAGTCAGATTATTTGCCTCTGATTAATGGTGCATGAGCAGGGGAAATACTTCAAAGGAGTTGCTGGCAAACGTGACATTACTTAGCATGAACTAAGTGACAGCATCTTTGCCACACAATGTTTAGATTTGTTTTGAGGTAAACAAACAAAAATATACACCCATCCCCATTCTGCATCAAAATAAGCTCATCAAAGTATCTCTTAAGGAGCTTGTACAAGCCAGCTGATCTACTGTTGCTTAATAAGCCTCACCAACTCTTTAAGCTAGAACTACACAGGAAAAAAGGAATTTCCCTATTCAATCACTCAAGTTTGAAGGTAGTCAGCTGTGTCTACCTTATAGTCCTAATACAAGTGTTTGCACTGTGTGGGAATCTGGTGCTGGCAAAGCTTCAGGAAAGCAGTCTTCCTCACCCGAGTAGTACCCCAGGGCAGCATAGTTCAGACCCTTGGTTTCCTGTGGCTCTTTGCCAGCTTAGCACTGCACTGGGATTGCTCCATATTTTGGAAATCCAAGGATCAGCACACGATTCCAAAAAATCCTAGACCAAGAGAAACCATAATGCTTCACTCATACCACCCCTCAAAGTACAGTGTTTTTAGAAGCATATACCCCTTATTACGTTATAAATGTTAGTATATCTAGTTATTGTAACTGTATCCTGAGTTAAACACAGTCTCAGGCTGACAGTTGATATGCTTATTAAACTCAGGATACAGGAAATATCTCCAAGCTCATATTGTAGTAATTACTTACTGCAACCTTGAAACACAGCTAGCTTATAAATGATAAACTGTATATGAATGGGATACTGCTGTATATCCAGGGCTAGCATCACATCTTGTTGATGCTCCTTATGACCATCCTGGTCCTGTTAACCCTCTTGCACTGTAAGTCCCTTTATCCACCAGAAGAATCTCTCCTCTGATGACTCCTCATTAGAATCAAAGCCACCACAAGAAAACAGGAACCTTCTTTAGAAGGGAAAAACTCCCAAATGGACTTCCCACTACACACACAACTGTTGTCCAAACAGGGGCTCCCTACCCATCTCCTATCTCAGGACACAGGTGCTCAAGGTGATGACATTTTTATTTATTTTTTTAAAATCTCTATTAGGATGAGAAGTGCTTTTACAAAATGATAGAAGGGAGAGATATCCAAACATGTAGCTGTTCTTTCCAGGCTGAAATACTAAAACCCTGTTACCACTACAAAAAGTGTGTCTTTCTACAACATGAAGCCTGGTTAAGTGCATATCTAGTTTTGCTTTCTAATTGTGGGTTTTATTTTCAACTAAGTGCCCAAAATTTAGTAGTACTTCCAGTACACTTCAGGGTTTGTAGTCCACATTATAATTGTTAGTGTTTCTGCTTACTTTGTGACACCTTCACAGCCACTCTCAACCTAGCCAATTGTTTTGACTTAAAGCAATGAGCACCTAGACTAACACAGGTTGTGTCCCTCCTGGGTCTCAACCTAAGCACAGCATTGGGTTCCCTTACCTACCTCTACCCGTTTAAGACTTGGAAAATAGGCATTCAAGGCAGGATTTATGTTTATATATTTTACCATTGCTGATGTATCCACCACATACTTAAAGACTTCATTTTAAAATGTGAATCAACTGAAGATAAAAAATAAGAACAGCTGCAAAAAGAAAGACTTCTCTACACAAGTTGTGAAAAATGTGGGCTTCTCAGGGCTGCACACATGCCATAGAACATATAAAAAAAACCCTATTCATTAAAAAAACATTTGCTTCTAATGTCGTTCAGCTCAACCCATGTGCCTCCCACAGCAGTGACCCAATTCTTAGTGCACTTTCCATAACTGATACCCCCAGTAACTTTAGCTAAGAATTTTAATATAACCTCTTTTCCTAGGGTAACCAACAGGTCTTTGTGTGCAATAGCTGCCAAATAATCATGTTTAGAAAGCCTGCTATGATTCTTGGGTAATAAGACTAGCCCTGGTGCCCTGGAATATTTTGCTGTTGGTCACCTGGCGTGCTACATTTATAACCCTGAATGAATCCTTAACGGTCCTAGCCGCTGTACGTACAACTAATATTATTTGTTACAGACTTGGTCCACAGTTCAGTGGAAATTTTCCAACCTAAAAATGCCAAACAACTTCAGACCATGCCCATGTAAACTTACAGTTATAGATCGTACATGCCCTAGACTGGAAGTGTTACATCACATCTTGATCTTTTCCTGCATTCTGAATAAACGGAATTTTTGGGAGTTGTTTTAGTTTAAACTTCTGAGCAATGTATGAATAAAAAGGGCAAACAATGCCCCATGTGAAACAAACCAGATATAAGAAAAAAAGCAACTATTTAACTGGAGAAACTTCACAAAATGTCTGTTTTAAGACTAATTGCAAGAAGCTGTTCACTCTTGAAACACGAAAATCTAACAAACAGTAATAAGTAGAAAAACAAAAAGGCAAAACTGTTACTGAGACCTACATAATTCTAACAAAAAAAAAGTCTGAGGGAAACAAAGTCACATCATGCAGTACAGCACCATATTTTAGAGATCTCATTTTTCCTGAAGTGTAAGTTGCTAGCTGCTCTTTATTTTCCAGTGTCCCAGGTCAGAAGATGACTCTACTATGTGGAATATTTCACAAAATAAGGTCCTTCAGCCTTAGAATACCATCAAGCATCTGTGTCACCCCTCCATTCAAAGTGCCAAAGTGATTTGGGATGCCACTTCAAATAGGCAGACAGGAAAGTGGGGTAGGTAGATAATTGCCTCATTCCTACGGCTCGCAAAGAAAGCTCAGATGTCTTAACATAAACAAACAATGTCCTAAATAGTGAGCAGAAAGCAGCTACAGCACCACCATAGCAACAGGCATGACTCTTCCTGACCTCCCCTTGCAAAGGGAAAAACATTACGCACCTGGTGTGTGAAGAAATGTGGTGGTGGTGAGCAATGAGTTTAAATCATGTTGAGCTGCCACCCATTTTGACAACATCTTTGAGTTTGCTCCAGCAAATACGCACCCACATAAACTCTACTGGGGACACTAGCAAATACTGGATTATAAGGTTTATATCTAGATTTGGAGACAATCTATTCATTCTTTATTGCTGAGACACGACTGAATTCTCTCTAGTTGGCATTGCCAGTGGCTGCGTATCCCATGAGAAGTTTTCAGTACAATAAGACGATAAGAAAAAATTTTGGCAGAAAATTCTGTCTGGAAATCAAGAATACTATAAGCAAATTAATAACTGTATTCAATCCCAGAGATATATCCAATAGCGGAAATTATCTCTTTGGGGAAAAGAAAGGAGTAGTTTCCAACAGAATAACAGAGTATTTCTTGTAACGCTCCAGATGAGAGGCATAGTTCATATCTCTGAGGAAAATCAGAAGGGTTGAGGATCCAAACACTTCCCGAGTTAAGGAAAACCCTAGACATTTGTCTTCTGTCTTAACTTCTATGTCTTTTGTAGCACCAAACACAAAATACACCTTCTAAACACAGAACCTGCTACTGAGTTTGCACTTAGCAATGGAGTTCGGCTCTGTTAACTAACACTTACAGGTGCATTCACCACACTCTCACAGTTTAAAGTCAACAAATACATTTCAGATTCAACTGCATAATTCTGACACTGTTCCCTTGATAGAACACAGAATATAAACACATCCACAAACCAATCAGCCATTTACATGATTTCAAGACCAGCCCTAGGGTGCTCTGTAAGGAAAACATGCAACAGTCACTTCTCAACATGGATTTCATTAACAACAAAATCCTACACAGCAGTGGTTAAAGCTAGACACATTTTGGACAATTACATCAAGGATAACATTTGGCTTTTTTTTTTTTTTAAGTCTCCCTGTCTGGATTTATAAACATTAGGTTACCCAAAGGCTCTCTTCCTTCAAGTAATCAGCTGAAAGAGATTGAGGGTTAGTTTTTGAGATTGTTCAGAAATCAGCCATCAGGACAGAATGGCTGTCCTGCTGAGAAAGCTCCAAGAGGAATAGAATTATAGCATGTATTCTGACTGCACACATTTGGCTATGTGTTGCTAACAACAGATTAATGAAATACAACATATACAGGACTTGTTAATTAAAATGAATACATAGTTCACAAGCATCAACAGATGAACACTTGCCCTAAGGAGCATGAAAGACAACAGATGCCAGGCAGCTCTCAGACTAATAGAACAAAACAGCAATTCCTTTGGCCATACTTACAGAACCAGTTACTGCCCAACTTCTCTCCCTCTTTTTCTTGTTAAAAGTGAAAAATCAGCAACATCATTTTGTGCTGTTTCTTTGAGTGTCAATGGGAAGAGTGAGTCCTCAGCAGGGACCAGAGCCTCCAGCACCTTCCACGCCAGTTTCCCTCACCCAGGTCCCCTGCATCTACAGGGCCACATTCCCCCTGCTACAGAGCAAGGCAGGTACATCCTACGCACTGCTGCTTACTCAAGTGCCTGGGCAACGAGAGGGGCCCAGGTGAAGCCTAACAGTCAGAAAGCATCAAGTCTCCTTTATCCTGCAGCCTCCTGATGATCTGTTCCACCTGCCCTTAAAGGGTGGAACCAGGCATCAATAAAAATGCCACAGCAGTGCTTAAAGCTATTCCCTGGCTGAGCTGTGCACTGGTGGGTGTGGGCTGTTCCTTTCATCACCCAATTTCATGCTGAGGTCCCTATTTGTGATTGCTACTACATTTTTTTTATGCCAAGCTATGCACTAACAGGACTCACCCACTTGCACATTGGCTGGAAGAAAACTGCTTTTTGTTTTTCCATGGGCAGGGAGTTTTTCTGCATGTGTTTGTTGTTTAGGAGCAGGAGATGTTCCAATCTGACTCAGCTGCTGCAGTTAGTAATGCTAATGACTTATGGATGTTTTCAAGTACAGTGAGCAGGTGAAACCATTCTGATAAACCAAAGTTCTTATCTGCATTATTGAGATGAATGGAAGGGAAAGGCTACAGAAACAGATGAGCAAAAGAAGCAAAGACCCTTTAACATCGGTCCATTCAGTTTATCCACATCCTCATAATTACAGATTGTACAGTGGTTTGAAGAAGGTAGAACTAGAAGCATCAGAGGGCTTTTGGCATACTCCAGGTATTAGCAACAGTCTGGAATAATAAGATACAAATTTTATCTTTTTTTGCAAGTATTTTCAATCCTGTCTCCAATTCAGAGACACTTTCAGTAACATTTGTCTTAATAGGACTTTTTCTGTATATTCACCCAAGAGCTGTGGTCAAAATGAACATAAGGCAGAGAATGAGATGTGTAAAATGGATTACTCTGCATTGGAATGTGGGTCAGTAGAAACTGGAAACTCTGAGCAGAGAAGTGAGCACCCTACAGCAGAAGCCACTCCTGAGGTACCGATGACATCTTTCAAACAACTAATTCCATTAACAGGCTAGGTAAAACGCATCATAGTAATGCCCTAATATAACACTGTCTTGCAGCACTGTTGCAGTTGCCACAAGTCTCCAGGTTCATGGGGACATATGCAAGCAGAAACAACACAAAAAGCTCTTCTGTGAGAAATTATCAACGAAACATGAAATGCTTAGGAAGATGCGGTAGTGCAGTATCTTTGGCTTGTAAGTCTTAAACAATTAAAACAAACAAATATCCCTTAAAATAGGATCTGCTTTGTAACAAGGTCTAGTTGCTTCTGGGACGCTTATCTTGTGGGACCTTCCTGTAAAGGTAACTATGGGAATACTCTGTGCTGCTTGGGGAAAGTTTAACTCGTTTATCTTGAATTGGGGTTGTTATGTAACACTGTTGTTACATAATCCTTACCAAAAAAGTTACCAAAGATCAATGGCATTTTAACAACCTCTTATGTAGATACTGGAATATTTCATGTTCATTTAAAATGGTAGGTCATATTACATCCTTTTACACCTGACAGCTGTTACAATGCAAAGTATCAACACATTCACCAGAGGTGATTTGTAAAAGTAAAATGTAAGGAATCACATGACGTTTTTCAAACAACATTAATACTACCAGTATTAGGCAAACCAACCACTAACATTAAACTGACATCTGAAGTGAAATGCAGAGTTAGAATGCAAGAATGGAAATACTTGTGATTTTTTTGGGAGTGGCAGGGGCAGGCAGGGGTAAAATGAGAATTCAGCACTTAGGAAAAATAAAGCCAATGAACCAAAAGGATAAGCAGTGTCTCTTGACAAGTATGCAGCATGCTTTGGGGACCATTCCCCCAGGAAATATGGTTCAAGTGAAAATTAAGGCCAAGACTCTCACAGAGGTAGGGATCTGATTGTTAAACCAGCACTTTGTCCAGATAAGCCTCTCTTTTCAGTCTTATAAAATGAGCAACAGAAATTAGTATGTCTAATTCTGTGCTTTGACAGATCATTATGTATTGAAGGAAGCAATTGCTTTCAAAAATAAATATTTTCCTATATAACAAAAATTCACCTTCCTTTTCTTCCAGTGGCCAAAGCAAAGCAGCAATTATTTTCATGGTCTTCCTTAGGAGGAGAATTGAATGCCTCAGGAAAGCAAGTTCTTCCAACAGCTATTGTCTGTAGATTTTGCAGCCTGTATGCCACTGGCCACTCTGTGCAAGAGTGTACAGTACACAAATGGGTGCACAGTCAAAGGTGCCTCTTTGGTCAGTGCTTAATTCATCTTTTAAACTGCTGCAGGCACAGCAGAGAGCTAACTGCTTGCCAGTAAGGAGAAAGCCAACAAGTAGCAACGTGACCCTATCCTTCTTCCCTAAAGACACCTGCAAGATCCTCCAACCACAAGCAAGCCTCCAGCACCCAACGTAAGCCCTTGCCTCCAGGCTGATGGCCAGCTGCTCCTCTGTACCCTTTTGACAGGAAGGAGACAGCAGGGGAGGTTGAGGTTGACAAGACCCTGGGAGTGTTCAGTCCCGCAGCCACAGTGAGCTCTTTGCTCCTTCCCTGTCTGGCAGCAGACTCTGCCCTGTGTTTGCAGATCAGACTTCTGGTTGTCTACGCAGTGCTGGGACAGAAACACTCACCAGCATCAGGTAGCCCCCCGGGGGCCTTACTCACCACCTGCTCACGAATCCACACCTCCAGAGGCACTGTCCTTGTTCAAAAAAGGGAAGAGACATGGCGTGCCATCTGTGCATGTCATCGACCCCATGGAGGGCGGTCAACATATGAAGCTGCACCTCCTTTCCAAGTGAGGGTTTATCAAGGTTAGGCCATTTGGAGAATGAGGAAGGAAGGGTAATTGAGCATTCGGAGCCAGAGCTACATACACTGTGTGCAGGTTCTCTTTGATTAATTTTGCCTTTTACTCCTCCTTGTTCCTGCAAAACATCTGCAGTCTTACAAGTTATCTCCAGTCAAGTTCTATCTGTAGAAGTAAATTATCCCTACGGTTTGTTTTTCTAATACAGAATTTACTGGCTGCCTTCAATGAGAGTTTTGCCTGGTTATTAGTTATATCCTATAACACAGCCAACGGGACTGCAGTCCCTGCTCTCAGTAGAGGTGACAGCCCAAGACAATGGCAACCAGCCAGAAGGACAGAAAAAACAGCCTCCACCCGACAGGAACACTGTGCAATGTGTTTGTGTTCATGTCACGGCCTAACAAACATAAAGTAACTCGGCACCAAACACGTAGGCCCAGTCAATTAGCTCCTCTTTTCCAGGGAAAGGTTTATCTTCTAACTGTGTATAAACAGATAATAAACATTAAAACATGTTAGGGTAAAACTACCCAGCTCATATTACCTTCTTCTACAGACTTCAATTAGGAAAAAACCCAACCAAACAAGACTTCTTCTTCAGGTAGCTCCTGCTCCACCTTTGGATGACCTGTTTGAGACTGTTAATGGCTTTTCTGCTGGGGTCAGGGCAAAGCAGGGCCCTACCCTTACTTTCTCCCCGTGTTTTATAGCATGTGATACTTTCCCTTCAACCAGTTTTGAGTTGCTGCCCAAGATAAATGACTCTTCTCGGTAAAAATTGACAAACAACAAAAGAGCAGCCCGTACAAGTTGAGCAAACGCCTGAACAAAATATTTCTGACAATGTAGTGGTGCTTCAGTAAATGGCGTCTGCTGCCAGGCCCAGTGCAGATCCAGCAGCGCCAGCCCAGGCCCGGAGCAGCCGCAGGCCATGGCTCTGGGAAGAAAAAACCTCATTGCACCTTTTGCAAGACTAACACAAGTTTAACAACCCATCTCGTTATCTCCCTTTAAGTTTCAACCAATTTCCTCTCCTAAAGTGTATTCCTCCATCCTGTTTTGTTACGATTTTATGAAGTGAACTGACATTGTTTTTTGGATGGAGAGTATTTTACCCAAGTGATATTTCAGTGCAACATGCAGGAACCTCTTGTTTTGTTTTTTTTTTCCAGGGCACCATCTTGTTATTTGTAGAAAAAGTAATCCTATTAGTTATGGAAGGTGGAGAATTCTTTTGTCTCACACTGGAGGATACAAAGAAGGGGAGGCCAAACTCATGCCAGCACTCTGACAGACCACCTCCGACACCTTCACTGCCATTACCCCAATATGGCATTCAAAGTCGGGTCTAAGAGCTACAGGCAGGATCATACGCAAAGCAACCCCTATGGCTTTATCTGTCAGCCTTGCAGAGCTTTCAAAACCTGACACGACAGTCTAATATGATACGCTTTTTGCTTTCTTCACCACTATCATAACGTTCTACATGGATTGGTTGGTTATTATTGTAGCAACAGGGGGAGAAAATATTAGCACCCTGCAGCATTTAATTAGAAAACATGACTTCATCTGACACAGAACAGGCTCCTCCATTAGACAACAAGAAACACAAAAATGGAGGACTGGGAGCTGTGCCAGTGAAGAGATCCACAGCCAGATTTATCGGTCAGCTCCTGTGTGATCTCCCATGTCGCAGCAGCTCTTCATTTTGCAGGTTCTTTCTGAACAATGTACTGGAGAGCTTTTAGCGTGTTGGGCTAGAAATTAAGAAAGCATAACGAGAAAAGGAATCAGTGGCTTTTTAAAGTGTTGGGCTCACTTTGGCTCTTTTTGATAGGTTATGGCATTCAGAGAATAAGTATCCTACTGCTGCAGTGTCACGGTGACAGGAAAAACGTGGTCCAAAGATAAGGAAGTACCATAGTTAAAATTTGACATACCTGGGAATGCAAGAGACAATGGAGACTGTCTCCAGCTGTAGTGCTGTATTTTCCAACTGAAATTACAAGTCACTGTTTACACACAGATACCACAGTGGGAAAATGATTCATGCCCAATAACAAGTAAGCAAAAAAAAAAAAAAGTCCTAGGACAATTATTTAATAAATGAATAAATGTTGGCTTTTTCTTGGCATCTCCATGATCAAACAACAATTAATTATACCTTAAGAAAATATTGACATCTCCAGTTTAACAGTGTACGTACACCAAGCCTTAAATTTACACAGGATGAGCCACAGATGAGAAAACAATGTTTGTTTGTAATCTGAGACATTTTTTGATCATTCTAGTTGGAGCTCAGGTGTTCTCCTCCTGTCCCTAGCTGTACCCTTCCCTGCCAATAGTTGTGCAAAAATAAGGACTGCGGGGACAGGAACTAGCAAGTTATTACCCCGACCCCACACAGTGCCTTCATCAGGACTACTGCAGTATTATTGTACTTGTTTCATAAGCCTCATGAGTATTGTCTTTTTCCCTGGACACAGGTCCAAGTAGCAAGGAAAGAAGAAAAGCGGCCTATCCAGAAGTTAAAGTGTGATATATGTGTATGTAAAACCAGAAGGGTAGGATGATGAGGGAAAGGAAGGCTTTGTGAAAAGGCATGTATCTGCACTTTGTGGGCAGGTTTCTTATCCTCTAGATCATTACATAACTATCAACAAACACACCTATAATGTGACAGAAGGCAAGGCTTTGGTTTCTTGTACAGGCTGTTAAATCACTAATTCACTAAGCCCTCTGTGAAAAAAGGATGCTCACTTTCAACCTCCTAATACAGTTGTTTTGAAAATCAGATCGTTTCAGAACACTTTGCATATGAAAATTGACATTAAGTTGACTTGCACAAAACACCTGAAAATAACAGTACATAACCCAGTTTCTTTTCTTTCCAGGAACCTTACACACAATGTTTAGGACTTGTGAGAAATAGATGTGCATTTCTTCACACTTAGTACATTGCATATTTCATTGAGATTTATGAAGACGGTTTGATTTTTCACACAGTTCATTACAACACTATACTTGTATTCACATAGGGGCTGAAGCCAGCGATACTGAACTCACAGTTTTACTTCTTATCTGAAAACTATGGCCATATAGTATTTGTGTTGGTTTTTTGTTTTGTGTCATTTTTATTTAAAAAAAAAGCTCAAGGACTATTGACTTAATTGGTCTCCAGTTCAGGATTCTGATTAACACCAGCTAGGAACTATGAACACTTGCAGTCTTTTGGCTGCACTCAGCTAAGTTCTGTCATTTTAATCACCAGCCAGTTGTTTGAGCACTAGACAGGATACCACACTTATCAAAGTGTAAAATCAATTTTGGGAGGCTAGAATGACCCTGAGAACCTGCAATATAAAAAAATCACACAGGCTTCATGCCAGAGGTGTCCAGTGTATGAACAGATAAAAACAAACGTGTGCTAGCACTGGCTGACTGCTGCGAGTTCACAGACCTTCGTCACACAAAATCACTTCCCTTGAAAGTACAATTGTACTGTAGTATAAAATTTGTACAAGGTGCTTTAGATATATTGAAATCCCCATAATCATCTCTGAAAAAAAACAATAACAAAGGCAATGTCAATCTGACTGCTGGATACGTGGAATAGTCTGGAACAAAACCTTTATAACAAAGAACACACGTCTTCATCCTAGAATAATAATCACAAAATTGTTCTTACATTCCCTGGTTGTCCTTATCTCCAAAAGAGCCACATTGGCTGAAAGACTCATCGACCATTATGATGAAAATTAACATTAGCCTTTTCCTGACAATAACAAAGAGTGAATTGGTGGAGACGGCACGTATTGTTGGAGTTTTTCCACAACTGTCACCTAAAGCCAGCCAAAAGTCTGAAGAACAATAAAGAAAAAAAAAATAAGTGCCTTGTATGTGCAGCTATAGATGGGGCAAGAGAACCATTCCTTTTTTCTTTACAGTTAGATTAGCACGGCTCTGTTTACTGGCTTATTACTTGCTGCCCACTCATTTTCAGGTAGGTGCATGAAATGACAACAGTTTCAGACTCTCCCTCAGGAAAGAAAGGATCTTGCTAACTGCAAAATAACAAGGATCCTCTCTGTGTCCCTGGCACTCAAAGAAAACGGGACTAGAAGTCCAGCAACATCTTTACTTGGAGATGATAAGCCACCACAGTGACTGTCAGAATTCATTTACAATAGCCCATAAGCTCCCATTTTTACTGCTGTGCTGCCTGCCTGATGACTCTCCAGAGAACAGGGCTATTCTGTTCAAATTCTCATACTGCTAGAATGCGACCATCCAACACGTTGGGTTTTCTTTCTTTTTGAATATACATCGCCTCTGGAAATTCACTGAATAACCATATTACAGTTTGTGACCATAGATGGATAGTGTTGACCTGTCTACGTGGCGAACAAAAACCACATTAGCATATGGATGCCTCAGGCCTTGCTCCGGCTCCACGGAGACAGGTGTTATTGACAAGACTATCAAGGTTTCAGAGTTCAAGAGTGAATATTGCAGTGCACAGCTTGGCTGCACCACACTCAACTGTTTATTAGCTTCAGATTTTACTAGACTTTTGTCCAAAGAAAAGGTTCTGTGGCCTCAAGCTCCACCAATATCTTATTCATATCAGATGCTTGCATATCCCTTCCCAGTTCCTTCTTGTGCGTATGATTGTCTTTACAGTCTGGGTTTGTAACTAGTCAGATATGTTTTGTACTACCACCTACATTAAACATGGTAACCAAGTAATGAAAAAAATCTTGCAGAACCCAATTGGGTTTTGCACTTTTGTCTTCATGACTCATTCCTAGAGGATGTATTTTTTATGTGTGTGTATATATACATATATATTTGTTAAATATATATAAGAACTAAATTGATTTTTCTGGCTGCCAATAAACCATTGCTGCTAATGCTGCCTCTGTGAGGTAAGAATAAAAACATGCAGTTCCTCTGAAAACAAACAAACAAATAAAGTATAGCCCAAATAGCAATTCAAAAAGTGAATTAAGAGTCTTCTGGGCAATAGTTTTTGTAACTGTACCCAGGTCTAACACACATACTGCTGTCTCCTGCTCCTACTAACCTCTAGTGAAGGTGAACAAAAAGTCCCCAGGTCCTGCAAAATTTTAGTGTGCATTCAGCTGGACTTAGCAGATAGTCCCAACAGAAATCACAGCAACAAGGATAAAGGCCCCTTACTTTCATAAATAATGCATCACTCTCTTGTATCATGAAATTTAGGGGCAAGGGAGAGACATTATACCTCTCAGATCATTACAGCTAAGCTGGTGCTGGATACAGGAGGGGAAAAAAAAAGAACTATGAGCTGTGCAATAGTTTGTGATACCAATCAAAGAGATCAGAGCTGGAGTCCTGACATTCAGTCTTCTGCTCCAGCTGCTGACTTGCTGGCAACTTCCAGCTACATCCCAGTTATGACATCTGTAGATGCCTACACTCTCCTAAAAGCAAAGAGACTTGTGTAGCTTGTTATTGTTTGGTCTGTCCCCCACATGTAATTTTTCAGAAACATATATGGAGATAAAACTGCAACATTCCACCCATACCCTTCCCGTTTATTGAAGTTTCAAGATAGTTTTCAAGCTATTCTTATTTATAAAGCCTTTCTAGTTCCCTAACCACAGCAGAACAACCTTTTCTTTTTATAAGTAAAAAATACAAGAATAACTCTTGTGATAATATGATAAATAGATACCCAAATCAGTGTCTCATTCATTGTTTAACATTCTGTTTTCCACCCAAAATAATGAAACATGAAACTATGTTCCCCGAGTTGGTTCCTACTGAGGACTGGATTTACAGTTTTTACCTTATGGAATACAAACATTAAAAAAAAATTGATTGCATAAAGCTCATAACTTGTTACATCTCAACGGAGCCTGTGAAAAGCATATTGGTTATTAAAAAGTAAAGACACATGTTTGAATACTCATATAAATTTTAAAACATCAAGTTTTGATAGAATTCCACATAGGGAAGGTCAATGAAAAGATCATAATCTAAAAATATGGACCATATTATCAAAGGGCCTCATTGGTTGTAGAAGTCTTTATAAGTGCTTAATAAACTTGCTTCAAAATTTACTGAAGCCAGGAAAAGTCCTGCTGTTTCTCAAGCCCTGCATTAGGGAAAAAAAGGGAGTATATTATCCAAGAAACACTAGCAACAGACTCCTCAACCTTGCATTATGGAAGGCAGCTGCAGTGCCAGCTATAAGGCAACAGCAGAGTAGTAGAGTCTCCTGCATGGCCACAGAAACACAAATCTTTTGCATATCTGAATTCAAAGGACAGGAAGTGATCCAGAAGATTACAAACAACTAAGCATTCCGTATTTTGCAATTTCATTGGTGCTTTCCCCTTTCTTCTCCTTTTCTCAACTTTTTCTACAAAAAATACTAAAATAAAACAGATGCATTTGTAAATGCCTTTGAAACAGACTTTGGGACTTACTTTGCCTCATGTTTCAGCTAGAGAGCTTCTACTGAAAAAGTAAATCAGTACAGTTAAATAAAAGAGGCAGTAAAGAACTAAATATCTGCAGAAGTTTTTGACTGTTATCTGAGAGTAATATTTAACCAAAGTATAATTTTAGTGGGTGAATGCAGCACTTAAGTGAAGACCAGTTTTAGTAATAAAAGTGGTTAAGTGCCTGAATCGTATTGGTTTCCTTGAGATAAAATGCACTTACCTGAACACAATATATGAGCAATTATTCTCATGCTTTAAGAAATTGGTTATGTTACAGAGTAACTTAACAGAAGCGTTAATATTTTGAAATGATTAAGAGAGTAAAACATAAACTCAGAGCACCATTTGAGTTTTCTGGCATGCCATCTTCTATCGGCTTGAAACGTAACACAGAAATTTCAGTTACTTCACAACCTTTTGCATGAACCATGTCAATGCACAACCACAGCTGTCACAAATCCCATTTCTTTAGAGGAGCCACCATTGAAGCTTTGGTAAGCTGGATCAACTTTAAGTGCAAATTGCTGTTGTGTATTTATCAGAGCGAGGGCAATCTCTCACGGAGTGCTGGGAGGCGCCGATGTCCAACAGTGAGATGATGGGAAGGAATGTAGGTGGCTTCCTCTCTTCATTTCCCATTCCTGAAGCTTTGGTTGGTAATGTACATCCTGCTCAGAGTAGATGACTAATAATTTCTAATTTTTAAATATTGTCCAAGTGTTTCGAAGGAATGTATGCATTTTTGTGACCTTGGAGCATTAATCTACAGATTTTCAACACTACTTTAATCTGAGTATGTGATGCATTAGCCTCAATATGGGAGACTCTTAGACATTTGCAAGCATTGGAACAACAACTTGATAAATCATTTAAACTTGGACTTTGAATTATTGAATGGAGAACACACTTGTTTTGTATCAAACAATGAATTATAGCTTTCACCGAAAAGAAAATCCCAAAATTTCTCTAAGTCAGTGGAAAAAATAATTTATTGCAATTTCTTATGCACATTAACATGAAACATTTATACATATATATGTTCTGTGCTGATAAGGTATACTAGATATAGACAATTTTTATACAGAAAGTAATTGCACTATCCTATTTTATAATGCAAATATTCAGAAATTATCAGTCAGATAAGAACGGATATTATTCACATAAAAATGCACTGTATGTTGAAGTTACGGAAGGTCTACGCATCTGAAACCTCGTCTACTTTTAATAACTGTATCACCTGATAAAAGACACTGTCCTCTTACAAGCTTTACATCCTTTAATTATGCCATGATGCCTAGAATATTATTAGGCCCTCCCAAGGAATAAAATAAGACCATTTCTGAAAATTCGAGAGACCAAACCGAAAGGTAACCATGACAACCATGTCCCGGCAGCACGCCTTTCAACTCTGGGGGCTCCATCAGAAAGGACTCAAAGCACTACAGGTGCTCTAAAATCGTCCAGCAATCTATTATTAATATGACAACTTAATTTAGTTAATATAAATCAATGAGAAATACATTGCAAGTGAACAGCATTTCAGTAGAAGTACATTGGCACATGCTTCAAATAGCAGTATCAGACAAACAACTGCCCCCTTTCAATATAGAAAATGTTTACATAGTGTCTACAAAGGGAAAATGCAGGATGATACCAAAAGAGGAATCATTTTCTAACCAGGAATGTACAGTGCATTGAGTGTTATTCACAAAATTAATGGGAAGCACGGTAACAGCAGAACTAAATCTGATAAACAACATTTATACAATAATTTTCATAATGCTGCTTTATCTATTATTTTTTAAAATAGTTCTTCAGGTTCATTGTTCCGCCCAACAACTGAAATACCTGTCATTTCCAGAAATGTCACTGATTCACGTAACCACTACACCTCAGAGATGAAAATGAAGATGTGAAGCATCAGATTGAAGTGGTTAGTTGTGGCGTGCATATTACAAAATTTTAGTCAATATTATGTGGTGGTAGGAAGGGCCACATATGACTGACATGCAAAAATGCATATCAAAAAAAGGAAAGCTTGAAATTCATGCTCATAGCAGAGATAAAATACCAAACATTAAGGAAAAAAAAATAGCAAGCAAGCCTGGTGAAAAACAGTGAGTGTGATTTCAGGAGTAAGGCAAAAGATAATGGTAATGCACATGGAAATGGGAGATATGACATAACATCCGTAACTCAACCTTACTGCCTGGCACTCTATTTGGAGACAGTATTGCACCCTATCCAGCGTCCTCTTCCTCTTCCCTCAGCTCAGAAAGCATCTTGCTTTGTTTCCTCGAGTGCATGCAAGTAGAATTTGAGAAGTAAGGGATTTTCTTTGAAGCAACAACATGGTGGGTCAATGCAGTGACAAAATACATTTTACAACTTGCAACCAGTATCAGTAAATAATAAAAAAATAATAAAACACAGCATAGGTAACGCACATATTACTTTCCTATGTGTAGGAATGTAACTGTTTCTACATTCCCTGATGAGCTACCAGCTCTGACTGAGATACTTTAATTTTTTCCCATGAGTAATGTGGGGACAGGGCAGAAAAGAAAGATATTTGAAAGGGGGGAATGATGGAAATTGCAGTCAGACATCAGAGGTTCTCTCCAAGCTTTATTTTTTACAACAAAGCTGTTTCTCAAAAGAGAAGCTGCAGCTGAACCTCTGTTAAAATAATAATGATAGTAATAACTAATCTTATAACATGCAAACAAGCCGATGCAAAATGAATAATCCATCACAGCTGCTTTTGTTCTATGTGTATTTCTGATGCAATTCTAATTTTTGCTGTAATGGTAACATGGAAGACATATCTCACGTGGAAACAAGTAAAGGAGCAGCACTCCAAACAAACACTGATTCTTGCAAATCAGGTCTTTCTCCGAAGTAATGACTGCTCATGGTGACTGATAATAGAGATGCCAACTTAGGAGCCAAGTCTGAGGTATGCTGAGCTGCTCCAACCCTATCATTTTCTACAGACCTAGCAGAGAGACAGCATATTTTAAGCCTTGGTTTCACATCTCTATGCCAGCTGTAAGTATTTTGTCCTCTTTCCTCACCATATATTCATTATTGGGCTTTGGGGTAAAATATTACACTGATAGATTTGCAAATGCTGAGCTAATCACTCTCTAAGGGATATAATGAAAAGTAGAATATATCACTAATGTGAATCTATCCTAGATTTAAAGATATTGGAGGTAGAAAACTTCACCATAAGAGAATAATCAGTACAAATATCTTCAGGATGATTTAAGAAATATTTTCATGTTTACTTCTATAAGCTGCTTCTTGCAATATTCTGGAGTGACCTTTCAGGAAATTTACCATATAGTTTCTGAATATATGTTAACATCCCATATTTATTGTTGTGAACAGTCCCCTTGAAATTCACGGCACTGCACATGATAATACACTAGCATGTGTATGTGTTGGAAAGGTCAAAGAAAATAAGAGTCTGAAAAGAAAACCAAGACTACACCCTCGCCTATAACAAAGTGGTAACTCTAAGGTAAACAAACATTAAATGTTGGCGATCTGATTTCTGCTTTTGGATTACAATGCAGATTAATATGTACAGCCTATAAAGTGCCAGAAATAACATGAAGAGAACCTTCAAAAGACAAAGAGAAACCGCAGACAGTTCAGAAAATCTTAAAGGAGTAAAACTCAGTGCATCTTTTTGAGGATGGACAGATGAAATTGTGCAGGGAGTGAAAAAGAATTAAAATATTAGAGTATTATTTTCTTTCACTTTTCAAAATCACCTCTGACAAAATGATTATCAGTTCCAGTCACCACATGCATGTATCTTTCTAGTCTCATATTATCCCAAACTTCCTACAATTTAGAAGAGACACCTATCATGGGAGAAGTCCTTCTATCTATAAGAATTACATGTATATCTGAATTTCAGAATTAAGAAAAACTAACAAAAATTAGTGAAACTTTTTGAGTGTGCTTAAACTGCGAGTCTTAAGTGCTCCTGAAAATCATATTGACAGTATTTTTCTGTCATGTTTATTCCTGCCCCCGTGTCCCCCTCTACAAAGCTCGATAACTGGATAATAGCATCAGCAAGTACCTCTCAGGACTGCTGTGAGGATTAACAAAACCAACTGTTGCACAAGATGTCTAAAAGAAAATAGCAATATTTAAAATTCTAAACTACCTGAACCCTATATTCATATTAAACATGTGAGGCTGAAACACGGAAAATACCCACCTGACTCAGTACCCCTCTGAAATTTTACATTAAAAATTACAATGTGCTCTGCTACAAATGATAGAACATAATTTATAATGAAGAAAAAAGTGAAAGGTGTTTAAATAAAATATATTTTAAATAAAACTATGGATTTGAAAGAATGTTAGCTGAGTGAAATTATATTTAATCTTGATATAGGATAAAAATAGAAAAGTATCAAAAGTGACACCCAGAATATTATTGTAGGTAATATATACTAAAACACAGACTTCAGCAGAGTTAAAGTACAGGCTCTCCCCTGAAGTTTAATACTGGGGGTTAATACTGGGAGTTACCATTAAAAAGTCAGTATTCATATACTTGGGTACCAGTGGTAATAAATCTGAATTAGATCTCCTAAAGAGCCCAAGCAGTTTAACAGCCTAAATTTCGTTTTCAGAAGCATATGAGTATTCAGACATGTAATTAATTTCCTGTGACTTACAAGAACTATTTCAGCGAAGGTAACTGATGACTTTCATTATTTTAGTTGAGAGGATTTTTAAGATTAAGTACATTAGCTTAAAACTCTTGCTTTTTGTATTACTTTGGGACAAAATTCGAGCTATGTAAATTACTTTTACCCTTTTTTTTCTCCATTTGGAAACGGGTGGAAGGTATGCTCAGCTATGGCAAATCAGCTGGCATACTGTAACCTTATTAAGTGTCTAAGTTTGTAGCACACTTATGATCTAGATCTCATTGGCTTTTAGTGAGATTTCGATTAATACATGCCCAGACTTCTGAAATTGAGGCATATGCCTAAAGACCACTCAGTGCTTGAAGAGCTTTGCCCTACATCATTTTGAGAAGAGGATTTAGGCTCATATGTCCTTTAGAAGAAAAAGTTTTCACTCTGTTTCTAAAGCAAGATGTCTATCACGCAACAGTCTCGGAACAAGCAGATATATCTGGGGTTAACAGACCACCATATACACCACATGTGAACCTGCCTGTAGGTAGTAGCTGGACTGTTGCCTAAATATTTGAAGGCACATTTATTCACTCGCTGTAAGAAAGCAAATGGTGAATTTTGAAGTGTTGATAACCAGACATCTCAGCTAAACAGAAATGGACATTATATTGAAAAATCCAGTACAGTGGCAAAATACTTAAGAAGAGGGAGTTATAAATATTTAAACACTCCCTCAAGGACTTTTTAAAATACAAAAGTATTCTTTCAGGGATTGCACAAATTGCAAAGACAAATAATCAAGGACTTTAATGTGCTGTCAAGATAGTAATTGCATTAATGAAATAATGTTGTACAAAACTTTTCATTTTTTCTAGGGAACATTTAGTTTGGCAAATGCAAATGGATCTCAGTGGTTTAGATTAAATTTGTCCTGTTTATGCCTTGTTTAAAAAAAAAAAATTACACTCCGATTAGTCATACCTCTGTCTCTGTACTCTTTCTGGACAAAAACCAAACCTGCATTGGTTCTTTTTTACCCTTCATAGAAACTGGACCTCTGTACTCCAGGTGGAACTGAGGATCCGAATTTTCTGGTGTCATAAGACACCTGAAATTGAAAGAAAAAGCATGTAAATATACGTACTATGCATGCATACAACACACCATATAAAATATTACACATGGTACAGAAATGTGAGCAAATTAACAAAAAAGTCAAGTTTATCTATAGATCATTATTATATGTGCATACCGATAATGGTATATCATAATGCAGTCTGCCATGGAGTCTCATGAGAACTCATGTACTTAAATAATCTGTTGTGGGAGTCTGTCACTTTCAACTTCAAAGACACTTTGATGTTAACACTGATGAAGTGATTTCTTTTAAGATGTTAACACCAATAAAAATGCTGCATCGCTCACCTGTAGGTATATTCAGAGACGTTGATCTTTCCCTTTTCTCCAGTAGTTTCTGTTCTGCTTGTTAGATTGACAGTATTTCCAAAGAGACAGTAACGTGGCATCCTTTGGCCTATGACACCTGTGACTACCTCACCAGTATGGATTCCTATTGTTATCTTTAGAGAGAAAAAATAAAGTTTGAATATTCAAAATCAATGTAACTGAGCCGATGCTTATGACTAAATACAGGTATTATGCCATTTCTATCTACTAGAGCTTATTTTTTCAATGTGCCCCTCCTGCTTCTTCAAAGCCTTCCATTTTCTGTTTTGTATCACTTTCTTTTTAATTGTAGAGCAGTGTCCTGGCTCTGCCTCCCACATCAAAGAACAAACTTCATATCTTTCCAGCATGGTGCTATTAGAGGGCTGGAGCACCTCTCCTATGAAGACAGGCTGAGAGAGTTGGGGTTGTTCAGCCTGGAGAAGAGAAGGCTCCGGGCAAATCTTCTAGCAGCCTTCCAGTACATAATGGGGGCCTACAATAAAGCTGGAGAGGGGTTTTGTACAAGGGCATGTAGTGATAGGATGAGGGGTAACGGCTTCGAACAGGAAGAGGGTAGATTTAGATTCGGTATCTGGAAGAAAGTCTTTACTGTGAGGGTGATGAGACACTGGAACAGGTTGCTCAGAGAAGTTGTGGATGCCCCACCCCTGGAAGTGTTCAAGGCCAGGCTGGATGGGGCTTTGAGCAACCTGGTCTAGTGAGAGGTGTCCCTGCCCATGGCAGGGGGGTTGGAACTGGATGATCTTTAAGGTCCCTTCCAACCCAAACCATTCTATGATTCTATGATTATGTACTGTGAAATTTTAAGAAGAGGAAAGAGAGGCACACTCTGCAGGTCTGTGTTTAATCAGTGCTCAGAAGATGCAGAAATGGATGGTGTAGGATTTTTCTCAGAGGAATCACCATGGTATTTTGCATTTAAAAGCTCAAGACATAGGACAGAGGATTGGAGAAGCTCACTCTTACAGCACATTACAGTTATTGTAAAGCTCCAAACCAAACCTTCTCACTTCTTTGCCCAGTGACAAAGTCTACGCTAGGTGTTAGACTAATAACATTAATGTAAATAGAAATATGCATCACATTCATTACTTATTTTGCTCTCACAGCCTTCTGATAAGGACAGGTCAATGCAGCCTCCCCAGTTCTGTATTAAGGCCCCAACGTCTTCATAAAATTCCACAATGAGTGAACTTCCACTAACATACATCGCTGCCAGTAATCATTGACATAACTGCCTATGGAACCATACTTTTTAATGCAGTATTTTCTCATGCTGACAGGAGGATCTGAAGCATGATCAAAAATATCAGTGAGGGAATACTATTGCTCTGTTCATTGAGATGAAGAAGACTCAATGCATTGTAGTTGATGTGGAATGTGAACTTGTTGATTAGATTGCAAATGATCAGAAAACAGACATAAATGATGCAGACCTCATTTAGTCCTTTAAAAGGTTAAGCACGATAATTAGATTTTAAGCTCGGGGAACTGCATGTCACATCTCTTCACGTTATTTGTAGATATCGGACTCAAAATCTAACAGTAACAAAGCTTGCACCAACTGAGACTTGAGCATGATTATAATTCAAAGCATCATCATCATATCAAAGAATGGGCTCTTCATTCAAGCCCCCACATTTACTAACCTGTACAGGCTCACCATCTACTTGAACTTGGCCTGCTATTTCCATCATATCCAATGCCAGGTGGCAGATAGATCGTGCATGATGAATGCAGGGCTCTGGTAGACCACTCACTGTCATATATTTGTCCCCAACTGTTTCCACCTATCAAGATACGTATGTCTCAATTACTGGATAATCATGGGCTTTCGAGTATTAGAATAGACGTAGTGCTTCCTTCATGACTGCTCATTCTTTCAAATAGTTTCTTTTCACTCATTCAAATCACCTTAATTCCCACCATATCTGCTTGTTATTGAAGATAATTTATTGTATGCTAACAATTTAACAAATTAAAATGATACTGTGATCGTGTGAACTGAAGGCTCTCTTTTGGGGTCTTCTGGATTTTTGTAGAAATTGAGCACCATATTTGTTTTCACTCACACCCTTGATTCACTTGGGCATAAAGCTGATTTCTAGTAAAAGCTAGACATGAATCTTACACATACAAACATACACACATACACATGCACATGTATATATGGGATATATATATGTATCCACCTTCCTGCTACCAGCTGCATCTGCAACTACACCTCATTCCTAATGAAGGCATTACATTCACATTGAATAACTGAATAATAAGTTATAATTTAAAACCAGAAGACCCAGGTATATGACTGAAAAACTTAAAGCACAGGGTCAGCAGAACCACAAACTGCTTGTGTAAGTGTTCACATCTGCTAAATGCAGAAGTAGATTTATATATCCACCTAATGACTGACTGCAGAAATCCTGCTGAGAGCTAAGCCCTTTACGTTCCTTCACACATTTAGAGAGGAACAACATACTCTTCTTTTGCTATGTAATATCAAGTAACACAGTTCAAAGACTGGGAACATAACTATTTTTTAAAAAGCCTAAAATCCAAAGGGTGGAAAAGAGTGACATGATAGTAAATTATTGAAGTGTCACAAATTAAATACATGGAAAATCTTCTGCTTACCTTATAAACAAATGGATTCCTCCGTGAATCAGTCAGAATATCAAACCTCGTGTAAAGATCATTTAAAAGATTAACAATCTTCATGGCTCCCTCTCCAGAGGCATGTTTACTACAAAAGGCATTGAATCCAACAATGCCACTGAAAAGAATGGTCACATTGTCATACCGCTTAGCTGGAACAGGACGCTTGTGTCTCAGCTCATTTGCCACTGATGGTGGTAGAACAGAGTACAGTAATCTAAAAGTATAAAAAAAGAAAGGCACAAGCAAAACAGAAAGAATGTGGAGAAAGGTCTTTATATCAGCACTCTTTAAGTGTTAACTTATTACCTCCCATAGGGTTTATAGCATACTTGCATCATCAAACACCAATACAAAAGACATTTACTGAAGAATATGTTACTTGGGAAAGAGGAAATCAGACACAGAGCTTCACCCTGTTCTCATGTGTATTCATTTAACTTTTTAACTGCCATTTTAAGGTGTATTTACCTCCTCACACAGCTAAGCGGCCAAGCTGAAGATCTTTTAGCTGTTACACAAATCTTGAGCATCATTTTATACACTGCCTCCTGCCCATACCCCTACTACCTGCATTTTTGGCAAGTTCACTACTGCCTGAGTTATAATTAGGGAATATTTTTGGAACGTGGTATAGTAACAGACAGTCTGTTCCAGTGGCTGCAAAGAAGACTACAATTCCTGAACATACAATGACTTCACAAAGCAAGTCAATAAGAGTGAATAGAAAAAAATCTTTTTTAGGCTTTTCTCTCCAACTCGTTTGTCCATCCCTTTCAAGTCTCTTTTACAATAATTTCCATTACTACAGATAAAAATAATCTGTCAATAGAATTCATAGCACAACATAGTGTTAATACTGTTCATAGTGTTAATCCTATTACTAAACTAGCATAATCCACAAGAAATTCTTCTATTACAGAGATGGGAACTATGTTCTATACATGACAGTCAACCATCAACCTTGTCAACCATCCTGCTTGTCAAAAAAATTTTGTTTAATTTATGTGCCAGTAGTCCTTGAGCTGTGCTTCTACAGACTAATGCTATGAATTTGATATTATAGTTACCTGCAGAAATGGATTTGGGGCCCAGTGCATATAATTTATTATTGTTATGTCTAGATAGTTATGTTATATCTAGATATTAGTATTACCTAGATAGCCCATAACTATAAAACCAAATTCATAGCATTAGCCTGTTGCAAAACTTCACCTTCATATAGACTACTCTTGAGGCTTATAAGGTATGTTTTTCCGTTCTATTAACCTGTGAGCATGGCAGTTCAGAAAGACAAAGCGATCTTCAGCTAGTTCACAGAACTCTGGCAAATAGTAGCATTTGGACATTCATCAAATTCATCATGGCTACAGGGACTGCATGTAAGAGAGTTTGCAAAACTACTGTTTTAGGTAATTCACAAAGCAAAAAGGATTGTTGGTTCACTTCTCATAATTTTCCTTATCTGGGAAGGAGCCATCAAAATACCTGTGCATGTAACAGCCTAGATGACATTTGTCAATCTAAATAAAGAAATATCCTATGAGGCATTAAAGTAAAATGTTCTTTCTTGACTCCAGAATTATCAGCCCTGAATATCTCTTATATTCCTTCCAAGATTCTGCTAATTTTTGAAGAAGTAGCTATAAATAATATATTGTTGTGACTGTTTCAGCTCAAAATTAGGATTTGGTTCTTACGTGTCTGTCTTTTTCTTTTCATCTTCCAGCGCACGCAGTGTGTGCTGCAGTCTGTCAGTGAGGATCTCAAGCTCTTGAGTCAGTTTATATTCCTCTCTGAACTGCTCTCCCAAAAGGACCAGATCACGGGTAGCATCATGCAATGGAATATCACTCAGATATAAACCTCTTCTGGTTAAATCATCCAAGTTCATCACACTGCGATGTGGAGAAATATAAAATAATATGGGTACAATTAAACTTGCCAAAGGAGCATTTAAAACTCAAATGAACAGCAAAGGTTGAAGAATAACAGAAGAAAGATTATGCTCCTGAACTTCTGACGAGTTGTACAACACACCCCTTCTACAAAATACCTAATTTGTTCATTCATGTTAACATGTGGTTCTTGACTTTTGTATCTAAATTCAGAATTCTCATTGATGAGTTCCATGAACATATCAAATGCACATTCTTCAGTATACAAATAAAAGCAAGACTACATTAAGGTAGCCTCTTCCCTTGTTGTCTTCATCCACTCTCTCCCTTTTACACAGGATATTAATGTATCATAACTGTAATCTGGTGTGTTAGCTCAACATGCTCTTAGCTAAAGAAGCACTCCATTCAACCCCCCATCCCAACCACTTCTTTATAATCATTACTACTCCATTATGTTAAAACCACTGCAAAAATACAGGAAACCAAACCATTGTGACATTTCTTAGCATTCTCAGAGTAAGAAACAAAGAACAAGACTTGCCAAGAAAATGTAATCATGAGGAATTCCCATTTGTACAAACTGGGCCAGAACATTCCAATATTTGTATTGAATTATTTAATAATCAAGCAAGTTCTGATGTTTAAACGCTTCTCCCTCTTTTAGTATAAACACGTCAAAATCAATGAAATCAATATTTGAGTCAATTAATCTCTGTAGTAGTACTCTCATAAGTGTTCTAAAAAATAGTAATTTTAAAATGAAAATCAATATTATAGAACTCTGAAGGTTTAAAGTACCTGGGCGAACAAAGAAAGAGAATGCTGTCTGCTTCAGGCAAGTAGATCATTTGCCCTTTCAGGCGTAAGCAGCTGATTTCTGTGCCTGTCAGTTCATCTTCGCACTCCAGCTTTTCCACATCCAGCAGCCCCTCCTGATGATGAAAAGTCACATTTATATAAGGGCAATGGTACGTGTGTTATGCAGCAGGCCACCACGTATATAGGTGCCTTCACTATCAAGGCAGTCAGAACATTTGGAACAGGTTTACAGACTACATTAAAACCCAATTAATTTCTCATTTGAACACCATACATTACCTTTATTTTAATACAGTGATTTGCTACCTCAAAGATACAAACCATGGCATCTTTCTTTACCTTCGTGTCTTAAGTTCTTGTCTTCTTCTACATGATTTTTTAACAATAGTTTGTCAAAAGTACTGTCTATTCTATGAAGTTCTATTTGTGCCTGGCAGCATTCCTAAAAAATCTTGTTGGTTTCTCTCAGGTGTGGTTTTCTATAAATAAACGGCCTCCTTGACATATTAGATGCTACTCTACGTGCTGTATTCATTCCTATCACCTGCCTCCTCTCCTGCCCACTCTAAAGGACACAGAACTGTATATGAATGTATGCGCCCAAGCAAGAACACATTTCATATTTGTCTCCCATACTGTTATGAAGCAAAAGTAAATGTAATTGCCTTTGTGCATTTAATTTGGCACAATGCCATGAATGGGTTAGTCCCTTGCAAAGAAAACATCAGACATGAAGTATATGTACTTCACCATTCCTATAAAGCATTCTACTTAACAGCTACACATGAATTCACACTGGTGACTTTTTCTTGGCTCAAGACTCAAAAGGGACTGAGCTTAGTACTGTGCAAAGAAATTTCTCTGAAGACTTCTGAGCTTTCAGCACTTCTTATCTCTCTAAAACATACTTACTTACAGAAAAGCGAGGTGAATATTTTCTAGTTACCTTGGTCCGCAGTACAAAGACTGTATTGATATGTGAGAGGATCCCATGGAAACTAATATCAATATGAGGCCGGACCAAGGAGAAAACTGACAACAGACTGCAATTTCCTGGCTGCAGCTAGAATTTAAAAAGAAAAAAAAAAAAAAGATCGTTACATTTTATACTCAAACTATACATGAACTAATTATATTCAATTTGCTTAGATGACAACACTGAATGGAAGAGAACATACACTTTATGCATTTCTCCATTAAAACACAAGGTTTTTTAATTACTGATTTTCCATCAGAAGTATACAGACTTCAAAGTGTAATTCTAGCCTGCAAGATGATTTTGTAAAATTGTGTTAGACTACCACATTCGTTATCTGTCAAACTGTTACAGTAAAAAAAGCCTTCCAGGGTTTTCCTCCTAAGTGCCCTCCTTCAAACTCCCTTTTCAATAAGCCGTGTCCTCTATAAGCATCAACTCTGATAATAAGGACTCTGAGAGCCATCCTCAGTAGCCGGAGTAGTTATAGCTGTTCAGTGAACGCCCTTCAGAAGAATCTGCCAGAGCTACTTACAAAGCTCTACTTCCAAATCTTTCTGCAAAATTCAGAGGAAACCACCAAAAAAATGCAGGAAAAAGCAAATAACACAAAATTGCATTTTAAAAATATGTCAGTGATTCAGAAACAACATGGTATGTGCAATATTAGCCTACATAATTGAAAAGCTCATTTGATGTTTTAATCATCTTACCTTCTACTTCTCTCATATTATTGCTTTTACCTGTTGCTTATTTTTAGAAACACTATCAGCTCTTTCAGGGAAGAAATGAGGTATCCTATTCATATATAGAATGCATAATTTGTATGGACCTCTGAGTACTCTTTTACTGTAAATTAACAGGGGAAATTGCAGCAGCAGCATTAAGTTCAGAACACATACACATACATCACAAAAATAGTTTGACTCGTCTTAGTTAATAGCTTCGTTTTTGATGCACAAGCCAGGAAAGTATACTACAACTTGTGTTATTCTGCTCTTCAGTTATTTTGCATCTGACAGCTTAAGTATTTGAAGACATTACTGCCAAGATATACACAGACTATGTACCCGCTGCTACGCTACACAGTAGTACAGGCAAGACCATTTTCTGAACCCCAGACCAAGTTGCACTGACTGTCTGACTTCCACTCTGAAGAGTTATTTGCCACTTCCACAGCAAATGTGTCTTAGACCGAGCTACGAGAAAGAATCAGGTATGAAGCTAACACCTGAACTGTGGGGGTGATCAGGTTTTCTCTGCTCAAGCTTATTCTTTTACTGCACATGGACCCGATCATAAGGAACAAAGCTGTTGTAGAATTAGGGCTATTTTCACACTCCTTTTTCAAACAAGATGAGCATAATGCAGTAAATATTACACAGTTACACAATTACAATGCTGTTTAGACAGAGAATCCTAAATCTATTTTATTCATCTTTAAAATAAACCTGTGAAGCATCTAGCATCAGGAATCTCTATGACTATTCATGTATGAGAATCAGCTAACCTGTGGAAGGACTCTGTATATAGCATTGCCACACTGCGTGACCACCAGATCTCTGTCAAATATTATGTGGAAAGGAAAGGCCTTGCAGAAAGTATACGGACTGATGCGAGACTCTTGGGTACCATTTTCTTCAAATCTGTCAAGGTCTTCATAGTAGTCCTCTTCTTTAGACTCTTTCTCTTCAATTAAAAACTGAATGTGGTCACATTCCTCATTTCTCTGTTGAATAACCTAGAAAAATGTAGGAAAAGGAAAAACTGAAAACTCTGCTACTCATTAATAGCTGATATGCTACTATGGGGACCGGAATACATTTAGAGCAGAAAGATGAATTTAAGAATGGTATTTGCATCTTGAAAAAATATTATATTCTAATAAGCATTTGTGATTTTAGAGAGTCTTTAAAATTCCAGGTGACTAAATATGGCTTTGCTTACCCACAGTTGCTCTTTGGATGAACAACAAATTGAAGATCACTCAGATACAATTTATAAAGCCTGAGTGAAATGCACATCCTCAAACCAGGGGTCAATGCCCATGTTATGTTTGCTTTTACCAGTACATGCCAGAAAACAGGATTTTCCTGTCATCTTGAATGAACATATGGCAAGTCTTGAATTACACAGACCATCTGAATCCTTATTTTGATGAAAGCTGTTTGGAAGGTCTATAACACAGCAGCAAACAATGCTGACCAGAAGATGGGCATGTCACAGTCAGCCAGAAGAAAGGCAGATGGAGTAGATGTTTGAATATACAATCCTTACTCATTCAGGCAGCGACGACTGCAAGATCAGGACCAACAGATAAAACTAAAAGCAATGATAACCTTCTCCAAGCTGCATTCCATAGTAAATGAAATCACAGCAAAACCAGTCATTTACATCAATCTCAAATAAGTGCATTGACTATAGCATTTCACACTTTATTAATTTTACTCAGTTAGTAAAAAATATGAAATTAATAGGGATTATTTTGTTTGCAGTGAGAGTCATGTATTGCAGTATAATTAAAGCTAAAAACCAATAGAACAACGTAATTTATCTTGAGAGGCCAAATTCACCTCTTCTCAAGCCTAATTAGATTTAATGACTGGAACAGAACAATTCTATTTACACAGTATTGTTTAGCAGCAACTTTCTGGAACATGGTGCACCCGATTCTACTTTCATGTAGAGTCTGATCCTAAAGCCACTGAAGCAAAAAAAGACTTCTTTAAATCTCTAATGCATCCTGATGCTGCCCTTTACACATAGTCAAACCACAGAGATTAACAGGTACAATATGAAAACAGAACAGACATGCACAAGCACTCCACCTGATCCCTAGGATGTTTAGTTCATTAAGTATTTCTCATCCACGGCTGTCAGCCATGCTAGCTGATCACTTGGGGAGTGCTGTTTCCTTTATTTGTTCCTATACAAATGGAGGAGAGTAAAACAACAAAACAATATTTTCCTGCTAAATGATGCTTAATTTAAGAAGGTAGCGTTCCTTGATCTCCTATTTGACTATTCATTTAAAGGAAAGAGAGGCTTTTCTTGAGGACAGTTCAGAGCAAGAGTCTGATTTAGGTGCTCTATTAGTCTTCTCTTTCTTCAGCACATGCCACATTACTCTTCTCTTTCTATTGCATACATAAGTAACTTAGAGAAAGATCTGCCTACTGATTTTACCAGCTAATGTAGGTACCTACAGCTGGATATACGAACAAGTTCAAGTGTTAATCATGATAAAACCTAATTTCCTCAAGAAACTACGCTGGTGATCCATATGGCAGTGTGTGCCAAAGAGAAGTAGGAAATTACTAGTTAATAGGAGATAAACCTTGGAAAGAATATGTGGTGGTCATTAGAGGAAAACAAGTTACGTGGGTTTGTCTAGGAAAATGAACTATATTATATGGAGACCTAGTTTTCCTCTGAACTCAGGGTTTAAAGGTTCTCCATGTCTTTGTCTTCTTTTAAATCATTATCCCTAAAATTGTGAGAGACTGGCCATACAGAGGATTGACAGAACACATTTATAGTCTTAGTTCTTACTTTCTATCACTCAGACACACTCCCACAGGTTTTATTTTATTATTACTACTATTGTGTCCAAAAATAGCTGAGATTCTACACAGTAACCTTTTTCAAATTGTGTAGAATTATCACTAGAACTGATCTGTGCTTCCAGATAATTTCCAGTCTTGGATCTTACTTCAAAGAGTTGCTCTTGCCACAAGTGGAAAAAACAAAAAGCATACGTTGGATGAGAAGCTTATTCATTCGGTGAAGTTGTCCTAAAATTAATTTTTAAAGATCTAATAATTTTTAAGGAAATGTTCGTATTAACAGCATATCACCTTCCAGAGATATTATCACCTAATGACCATCTTAGTCACTGCATACTAGTACTCTCTTGCCAACTTTCACCAGTACTTATAGGTTTTTTCCTATTACTATGCAGTTTTTCATAACCCACCATTTTTTTCCATTTATTAGAAAAGAATGGTGCATTGATAAAACTCAGGTGACAGTTAAAAAACCCTCAAACTATAAAAACAGAACTGCTACATGTTTAAAGATGTCTAGCTGAGTTTGAGACCCAACCCTCCACAGATCCTACAAGCTTACACAGTGATGAAGTCGGTCATCTCACATAATGTGCTGTTTTCTTAACCTTTATAAATCAGAACTGTGTCAGTAACGGTGCAGATTTCCCAGGCATCTTCAAGTTCATTTGCAACACTATTTTTGAGGAGACTCCAGGGCATCCAGCAATGCTTACTGTACTGGTGGATCACATGAGTGCAGCAAATGAACAACAGGCCAAACGCACCGAAATGTATCAGATCTGCAAGACAGCCACAGCACCAGCTGCACGCTCCTGGTAAACCTGGTATGTTGTGGATGTGGCTGGTTTAATGAATTTGATTCTGGTCATCCATACACAAACCCTTATTAACAGAAGCTACAATCACACCCCTCTCCAGGCTAAGAAAGCTAATGATTCATCCTTAAATATCTTCCTATTGGATACTTAATTTCATGATGTCTTTTCTGCTCACATCATTTATGCACTATCTAATCTTCCTATCTCATGATTTCATCCATCTTGTCAGCAAGTTTAAAATAAGCACCGCTAACCATTAACATAATATGTGAAGTTCTGTCCCTTCACACTTGCACCTACAGATCCAACCTAACTGACCAGATACTTACCTGGCATAAAGACCTGCCCTATATACTGTGCAGGAAGCTTAACTACAACAGAATTTACTTGTTTCTTCTTGCACAATAATTTGTTTCATTCTGCAAGCGAAGTTTGCAAGCCACAGAATTTCAATATAGTTAAATTATTTTAGAAGCCTCTGTTAAATGCTTGACAAATGAAAGTTCAGTGACAGAAGCAACAAAGTTAGCAATCAAGTCTAATTTTTCCTCCCCCTGTGGTCTTAGCTGGTGAAGTGACATCAGTTCACCATGTCTGAGCTCAATCACCATAGTAACTGCAGTTAAAAACTGAAGGGAAAAATCACTCTCCTGGTTTCAAAGAGAATATGAAACACCTAACTGCTAACGTTAGGTGCTTTCCAGAAGATGTGTCTTCAGACTTCATCTTTGCTTAGCCAAGTGAAAAGTCACACCAGTATTTCAGGGAATGACAATCCAGAGAACAGTTATTTTAAAATGAATTTGTGGTTCAGTATATTTGGTGAGCTTCACACAAGATATTAAATCAAGCAGTATCACTGTGATAATGAACACATACTATCTGTTAAACTTTCACTGATATATCTACCAGGCAAGACTCAATTCTATAGATAGGAGCATGTCCCCAAGATACACTCATATCTCAGAATGGGGGAGAGACAGAATGTCCTTGGACAGGGACCTTCTTCCATCAGATTGTGAAGATTAAAACAATGACCTTTGCCATTTAAAGGTCAATACAGGTGAAATTCTTGATCTCTTCTGATCAAAACCAACTGTTCAATGCTACTAGACAAATTTCACTGCAGCTGTTTCAGGATGATACTGAAGCAAGGCAGCTCACTGTGGAAGCGGTACCACTCCTAGCTTTGTGCACCCAAAGTTAAAACTGGGGGGGATGCCTCCACCTGGAAGCTGGTTTCAAGGCAGGCTGTCTCACTGCACCAAACCTCCAAGCTAGGAGCTAATGAAGTTTCTGACTGCCCTTGTGTCAGAATTAGAGGCTGATTATGCTCCATGGTTGACTTATCTTCATATGCAGTTAGCATTTTAATGTGTTGATCAGTACTGCTTGTCCCCTATGACAAGTACCCAAGTAGTTTTTAGGTCAGCTCTCCAGCTGGTCACATTCTGGCTTTGTTTTTCATATTTCCATTAGTAACAAGACAGTCTGAAATTACCATCTTGTCAAGGATTTCCTCTGGTCTTTTCTCATTTTATATTGTAAACCATCTTCCCTGTGTAAAAGGAAGATTTTCATTGTCTATTCTCAGATACTAGAGCTGCAGAAGTCTCTTTTCCCAACAGATTTTTGGGCTTTGTAGGATTGTACAACTTTCTTCATTGACCTGTACTATTTGTAGCCTTGAGGGAATTCCTGTCCTGACGTCACCTTCACAGGTCACTCTCATTTATACACAAACAACCTCTGACAAGTGAAGCAAAAGAAGGCATAGCCAGAAGGCTGCTAACAGAGATCTCATGCCAAAACTGGTCATCAGCATCATGAAGATTTTTAGTTCTCATACTGAGACTGGCAGAACTTAAATATTCTTAACGTGTTCTCAAAGTCATCAATTCTTGGGACAATACCTGCTGAAAAAATGATATAATCTTAGTTCTATTTAGCTATAAATGGATTACGGTATCAGGGAAGATAAGGCAAATTGGTCTTGAACTAATTAATCAATTAATGTCAACCTAGGTTTTCCTGAACTATTCAACTGGAACTGTGAATCCAAGTTCAGAACAAATTGCCTTCCTTTCAGCGCTAAGAGTTTAACAGAGACAAACAGAGACCTTTTTTTTTTTTTTTTTCTTGCCTTCAACACACATATCCCTCTAAGTGAGAAAAGGCACATTTCCCGAAGGACACCATTCTGGAAAAATGAAGCCCTACTGTATTTCAGAAGAACTTGTATGAATTTATATGTATCTATAGATACATAAAATAGTCCTGTGTGAAACTGCAGAAAGGTGATAAAAGGAAACATTTTTTCCTATTTAGCTATTTCTCCACCCAAAACAAAAACATATGTTTTTCTCAATATTAATTTTTCCTCTTGTGATCATGAGATTCCTTAGGTTTGCTCTGCAGGTTGAGGGAGACATGATCCTTCCTCTCTACTCAGCACTGAAGAGGTCACACTGGGAGTGCTGTGTCCAGTTATGGGCTTCTCAGTACAAGCCAGATACAGAGCTACAGGCCACTAAGATGATTAAGGCACTGGAGCATCTCCCATAAGAGGAAAGGCTGAGAGAGCTGACACTGTTTGGCATGGAGAAGAGAAGGCTTGGGAAGATCTCAGCAATGCGTACAAACACCTGGAGGGAGGGTGCCTAGAGGATGGAGCCAGGCTATTTTCAGTGGTGTCCAGCGCCAGGACAAGAGGCAATGGGCACAAACTGAAACACAAGACATTTTGTCTGAACATCAGGAACACTTTTCTATTGTGAGGGAAATTGAGCACTGGCACCTGTTGTCCAAAGAGTTTGCAGAGTCTCCATCCCTAGAGACAGCTGAAAGCTGTCTGAACAAGGAGCAGAGCAACTGGCTCTACGTGGCCTGGCTTGACCAGGGAGGGTTGGACAAAATGCCCTCCAGAGGTCCCTTCCAACCTCTGCCATTCTATGACTGTATGACCCATGAAACAAGAATCTAGCCACTGAACAAAATAAAAACAGCATAATTGTAAACGATTAAGATCTACTATCACCTTCACAGAAACTGGTAATATGTAAGACAAATTCAAGCAAAATCTCGTGAAAATACAGACTTAGAAGCATGTATTCCCTCAAGCAGATTTATGTAAGCATTTCTTCTAAACAGCTCGAGAAGAAAAGTGGATAATAAAACATTAAACATCAAATTGCAGATATTAACTTTGCACTTATATAAAGAGAACTTCAGAACTTACTAAAGCAGGCCTGTGTTGGATTGTTATGAAAATGCTTTGGATAAAGAGATTTGGAAGGACAATTCTGGAATCTCAGCTCTGTTCTTCCAAGTTGGAAGTCAACTGCCATAATAACATCAGAAACTTAGGGCTAGTCACTGAAGCTCTTATCAGTTCCAAAAAAAAATTATTCCTTGAGCAAAATTCTAACTAAAGTCCAAACCAAAAATTTTACAGAAGAGGCATTGATTGGTCCCCCCAAAAAAAGGGGATGAAAAGCAACTCCATTGTTTTTCTGTGCTGTGCTATTTCAAACAACGCGTTACTAACAGCCTGAAAATCTGTTAGGCATGAAACCATTAATTTATTAAATTATGAGGCAAAGGATTGAGATGAAAGAAGTTGGTCAATTTTTTTCTCCTGTTCTTGTTTTTTTGACTAGTGCAAAACTAGGCAGGTACCATAATGGTAGACTTACTCTGCTTTAAAACCCTCGCTCTATACTATTAATGATTAATAAGTGACCTCTGGAGTAATAGAGGGAGCCTTTCACTGTCTGTGTGGATAAGCTGCAAATTTTGGCACTCTCACCTGCAGAAACAAGGAGCTGATTTTTTTCAGCTTATCTACCACTGAAGTTTATAAGTATCTGTGAAGTAAAGCATTATGTACTCTCATTAACGGTGTCAAAAGCTAGGCTGTATTAATCAGCCGAGGCAAGAAAAAGTTCAGGATTGAGGGCACATGACTTTCTAGTAGGGACAAGGGAAAAAAAAAGGTTACCAGGGAAAATAAAATACAGACAATATACACTTTCTTCAGTTTAGAGATTTCGGCTCAGAGTATCTGGAAGAATAGTTTGAATTTAAGTTAAACTTTGTGCTCATTTACAATAGGTTTGACTAATACTGTTAAATTTAAATTTAATTACAGTACAACAATAACATTTCCAGGAAAGCCTAACAAAGTCAAATGAAAATGACAATTTAGAATAAATATTTAAACTTCTTTGGAACATATATTATTTGTGTGTCCTAGGTGGACATCTGTACTGTCCAATACAATCTTCTTAACAAAGTAATATTCAGATCGAGGACACAGTTTGTCAAAAGTGTGTTATGGTAGCTGCTTTGCACAACCCAGATTTCTCCTCTGCCCCACTGATCCCTTTTGTGTCTGCATGTCCCCTTGACTATGCTGGCAGAATTCACTCTAACAGCCAGAACACCAAGCCACATAAAAGAACCGATGTGGGTAAAAATAACCCAGAAAAAAACCCTGTTATATTGAACCGAGTTCATTTCCTCAGTCTAGTTTATTTTATAGCTTGACAACAGCTGGAGAGACCAGCTGAAGAAGCTGTTGTAAGACAAGCTTGAGCAGTAAGAAAGGGGGACTGCAGAAGCTGCTACCAAAAAAAATGCTTGTCAAGCAACAGCTCCAGCACTCTAGCAGCCAACTTTCCAACACGGTCTTTCTTGACGCTTTGAATAAACAAGGACCTAAGAAGAGGATTGTTTTGATTCTGTCGCATCCTTCCATATCTGATTACTAACACCTGCTGTAAAAGTTTAAACTTAAACAAAGTAGAATCTAAACAAGGAAAACAAGTATATCACCATCACTATACAGAACTAGCCATTCACTATAAATCTGAGTGAGCTTCTAACAAGAAAACTTAAAGGCAAATACTCTGACACAGAAGAACAAATACCTTTGTCGTGGGATTGCTTGTAAATCTCTTATGTGAGCAAGATCATGTTTTTGTGATGCACTCATGAAACTGGAACTGATTTTCTGAGTAAGTACACAATGAAGCTGTGCCAGAAATGTAACGTGGCTAGGAAATAATTTAAAAAAAAATAAATGCTTGCTGTACCTGCTTAGATTCTTTTCTATTTGATGAGAAGTATTTTTATATCAGTTGCAATATTTCTAGCACCAAAAAGCTTTCATTTGCTGTTTTTCCCTAGATATATCTGCACCTTGGATCAAGCTCTGATTTTATACCATTACATATGCAAGGCCTGATCAATTTAATCTTTCTGTTACTCCCTATGGACACAAAGCAGAAGGCTCTTTCCCATTTCACAAGTGACTTAGCACACATTATGTAAACTCTGTGACTGAAGAACATTTTTCCACTTCTGGGGTGGTAGGTGTATATCCAGCCACACTGTCATGCAATGATTGAATGACCCGCAAACACATCTTGGTTCTGGGAAGGACCTGGCATGCAGGCTGGGAGGAAAACACTGCTTGCCAGCCAGGCCTCATCAATGCACATCAGCCTCACCGTTTGCACATAGATGAAGAATTTAGGACACACAGACAAAATATCTGTGTTCTCACAGAACACAGCAGACAGTAAGAAATATATGCCAAATATGAAATAAAGTGGAAAAAAGCACCCCAAATAACCCAGTACCTAATTTCTGTACATCATCTCCTTCTTTGAATAAGGGGATATTGTTCTGAACTGTTCCCGATTGGGTGTGTTTCTAAATTAGTGCTGGCCTTCCCAGCACATGGCTGACCTGTCCTTAAAGCCAACATAAATGATGACAGATCTTCCCGAGTCAGTACTGATGCCACTGCTTCACAGAAGACAGCAGCAATGAAAATGATTGTTTGCCATCACTTGACTTTTTATTTTCTTGATTTTGTCTTAATGACATAAACTTCCAATGTGTACATCCTTTCAGACATTACCTTCATATCTATTTCTGTACCGTGGATCTGTTGAGCTACTGTTTTGATTATTCCAATGACAATATCCTGGAGACCTTCTCTTTCCGAATAGTAATGCAGAATGAGTCCCTTCCCCTTCTCCGCATCAGTGCATCTAAATGAAGGGGCTCGCATACCCGGGTAAATAGTAGCAAGGTGGTCATGCAAAGCATCCAGATTCTGGAAGAAGAAATTAAAAACATGATTATAAGGCATTCACTTACTAGTTCTGAAGAAAGTAAGTACATATTCCACCTAATTCAAACATCCTCTTTCTCCTACTGCTCACACTCCCAGTGTATTTGCCTTATTATTTGTAGAACCATCATGAAAGCAGGTTTTTCAGGTAGCTTGCAACGTTCTTTCCACATACTGTAGCAATATTTGGACAATGAATGGCATCAAAGTTAGCACCATTAAAAATTACTCCAGATAGTAAGAATCCATGTTTGATTATGTTGTGTTTTGTAACACTCCAATAATTAAAGGCCTTTTGTGTGTTTCTCAATCCTGTATCTCATCCATTTTCATGCCTTTCAAATTCTAGTCCCTATAAACTCTTCAGATGTGAATTTAGGTGTTGGAAATAAGTAAGCATGTCTGAATAAACATGTATCTTTTTACTTATTCTCAATGAAACGGGCTAGTTCTGACATCATAACAGTCAATCCAAGTTTACAGGGCCTGACAAAGACTCAAATTTTAAAGTAAAGATTTAAATGATTGAAAGACCAAGTTCAAATATATACTTTTATTGAGAATAACTGAAAAAATCCACAGAATATTTAGAACATAACACAGTGCCTGTAATAATGTTTCAGCAAAGGATATTCAAGGAAGGGAAGAGGTCTTCTATTTTTCCAGCTGATGTTCTGGACATCTTATGTATTTAACTTAACATTTTGACTAGACAAATAGCTATCTGGAGAGGAAAACTAAATGATAAATTGATAGGCATATCTAGTAAGGAAATTAAAGAGAATAATGAGATAAAAATCACACTTAGAACACAACAGTAGCTCCAACTTTGATTATGAAGCAATTATCAAGCACCAATTTGCTATTTACTATATATTTAATACAGAAAGAGCAACCTAGAGCAATCTTTCTGGTTGGTGTTGCAACCCACAAAATTATTTATCTATGTTGTAAAATTCATACAACTTCTTTACATCTTAAGTCCAAAAAATTACTGTATCTTTTAAACGTTGCTCTCTCACACCCCCAGGTAGCGGCTATAGCAGGCTTCGCATATTGTTTTCTGCCAGCACAAAGAGAAGTGAGGTGAAAATATTTTCAATGTGCTACCTAGGCTATTCTCCACCATTTGTGAACATAGGTCAACCATCACGTTTGTGGAAGCACACTGAACTTGATTTCACGTAAGCTTGTGAAGTGCTCAAACAGCTGCCTCTTCTCCTGGGAGGCCTCCAGAGGAAATAAGACTCTTAGGAATGAATTCCGTAGGATGCACTCAGCCTGGAACTTCTTCCTTTGTTTTTTCAGTTTGTTTCAAATCAATGTTTTTGTTGCTGTATCGACACCTCCAAATTAAAACTTGAGGAGGCAAGAATCTGGGAGTCAATTAATTCCAGCTGTTAGTGGGCATTCAATTGCAAAAAGCATAATGCCTGAAGGCAAATTCTGTAAGAACTTTGCTGGGTTCAAGACAATGAAATTGGCAGACCCTGCTCTGAAAGACTGTGGATGAGAAAAGAGCAAGAGAGCAGACTGGCTCCAAGGGAGTGCCACACAATCTCCTTAACTGGGAACAGAACTGCTCTTTCAATACACGTGCTCAGAAACAGCAGGGATATATTGACTTTGGGAAGAAAACTCTTAAGGAGATACATGGGAAAAAACGATAATCTTCCAGATTCACAGTCATCAACGCCCGAAGAATTTCAAAAGGAGTTTGTTATGGGAAATGACCAATGTTCAGGACAGAATTTTTGTAAGATGGCTGTCTAATTATTAACATTGTGTCCAGCATAAGTGTTGCTAACAAATGGCAGTAGCCCCATTCTACAAGACCACTATGTCACCCTACCACCCCATTACTGACTTTGTCTAAGCAGTGTGACAGCCAAGCCCATGTGATAATGTCCTTCAGTCTTTCTAATCATCCAGAGTCAGGGACTTGCCCAGGATGTATTGCAGCTGTATTTCCAGTCCCCAATGTGTGTCTTCTTCCTGTATACAGATTATGGGCTGAGCAAAGAGCTAACTGTAGTCAGAACCCGGCTACAACACATCATCAAGAAGCAGCAGAGATGTGCTTCCAGACCAAAGAGCAGAAATCACTCCCAGAACCTGTCATTTAGACACTGTCCCTGTCACTCCCACTCCTACTTTTTTGTTGCATTTGATCCATTCTAAATTGATATGGCAGCTTCTGGATGAACAAACGTGTCTTTCTCTAGTTTGTTCACCAGCTGTAGGCCAGAGGTGCAGTCAGGTACAGATAGTAATATGTTAAGCTCTCTCCCTGAATTGTTGGCTCCTAGACTGCTCAAAGGTATGCCAGAGCTTGCGCTGGGCCCAAAGACACTGATTCTAGAGCTTTGCACAGCAGTGATCAGCTCCATGGTGAAACACAAGGGGATCTCCAAGCAAGAATAAGACGTGGTACTAAATCAGGTAGATCCTGTCCTGTCTAGAAGGTAAAGAGCTGTGGCTGTCACCTGAAATATAAAATATGCTGTTCAACTCCATGTCGTACAGAGCATCTGGAAACTTTTCTAAAAGGAATTAGTCCCCTGAAATTTATTGCACTGCAGTTACAAACAACTAAACAGCCATGTAAATGATCCTCTAAATGAGAAAACTAACCACTGCTCCAGTGTTTGATTTTCATTTGGCAGAAAGCTATTGAAAATAACATCAAAACATACAAGGGTTTCTTAGGAGTTACCTCTTTTCACACTGCTTCGCTTTGGCGCAGTGTCTTTCAGTATGATTTGCAATTTTTCCAGGCCTGTGTTTCTCATAGAAAGTATAAATATTAGACTTAGTCGCACTATATTTTCCTCTGTCATGAAGCTTGAAGTACCTGTGTTTCATCTATGAATAAACTAAATTTTCTCTGAGATGTCAGGGGAAACAGAATATAAATATGAGATTTATTTTCCCATTCTTTAAAAAGCTGCAGCCCTCAATTATTTTGTATATCCTGAACTGAGTACAGATTTCAAGAAGCACCTTTTGGAGTTCTATTACGCATTTTAAGAATCTGACAAATGTTCAGCACATTAAAACCAATCTGCACCTATTTTTAATAGGTAAATAAATTAGTATCTTGACCTAATCTGACTGTTGGAGTGTATAAATCACGTATAAATAATTCGTGTATAAATCACGAATAACATTGATTTTCCATTATAATAAAAAGCTAAAAAGTACACTTCTGGTACAGCTACTAATACATTAGTTCTATAAAAATTTACAAAAGTATATAATAGCCAATATCATCTGCTAACACTGAAATTCAAACAAAGCAGCTTAGTCATTAGAAGAATATAAATGTAAGCTGGCTGCGCTTTTATAGAGGTTTGGTGTGCACTACAAATGTGTCCAGTCTTTTCATCATCACATATGGTAAGGAACAGAAAGAGAAGTATACTATATGGAAAAGGGGATGAAGAAAAGGAATAGGGAAGGACTGACCCATCCATGTGTATGCAAAATGGTGGAGCAATGGGCCAGCTACACTTTTTTTTATTTCCTCCCCTATTCTTGCTCAACCCTAACCACAACTTCGGTACATGAGTCATCTTTAAAAATTACATTTTCCTGAAGGCTTTCTTTGAGGGCAGCCTGTGAATGAAGCTATGAAATATATAGGATGCCACATCCTATAGACAGACAATGGTATACAGATCACACATGGTATGCACATGTTTGAGCATACACATACCCTCTCTGTCTGCCCAGCAATTACAGTCCGGGGGATTTGTACAAGAAAACTGGGTTGACTACATCTAGAATGTTCCAGGTTTTGAAGCAAATAGTGAGACACAGAAGTAAATATTCTAGTAATCCAGCAAACTATGCACTCTGCTCTTTTCATTTCTTATTGCTGGAGAGATTTTAAGGGAACAGATGGTAAGAGGCTGCTGAATTTTCAGTGAAAATCAATACAAACTTGACACTCAGCTTTTGGGCAATCTCCTGTGAAATCTCAATCAGTTCAGTCTTTTTAAACTCATTGCAGCAAACAGTTCTCTCCAAGAGGAATATATACCACAAATCTTAAATCTCAAGTGTTTTTTGGAAATGAACAATTTTCAGGTTACAAAAAAGGGAAGTCCATTTTTTCCTAGTAAACACACTTTGGAGAACTCACTACATTTCTTCCATGCTACTGAAAATTTGTTTTGTTTTACAGTGCAGCATCATGTTTTTCTGCAGTTAGGAAAGCACAAAAATTGACTTAAACACTGCTGCTTTATCCAACCCTCAGTTCATGGATGAAGCATAGTGTCCTAGAGATAAGCTATGTATGAGCCCTAGCTCTATACATAATGTAAAATTAGAAATAGCCAGTATCTATAGTCAAAGAGAGCTCAGGAGAAGAAATATTCTGCACATCTGAAGACCACGTTTTCTGTTAGTATAAACAACTAAGTCTTTTTATTTAACATACACAGACAATTTGATTTGGTTTTTTTAATGTTTCTTGAAATCCATGCTTATCTTTCACATCAAAACTCCTGTTAAAAACTTTTCTTTGCAATTTCAAATGAAATTTCAGATTTATGAATGCCTCTGCAACCCCAGCTTACCTGCCTTCTCACTCCTTTTTTAGGAAATTGACCACTCAAAGATGCTATAGGAAAATCATTACTTTTTCAAGTAATTACTTTTTCAATTATTATAGTATTATTAAATTATATATAATTATTATATTATAATTATTATTATCAGAATAATATTATAAATAATATTAACTGAGAGGGGAAAAGAACAACAATGCCAAAACTGCTGAGCAGTAGAAAGCTCTATAGAATACAAATACCAAGGAAGAAAGTTTTCAGACACCTCTCCACAAATAATTAGTAGATTATACAGTACAACCTGTATCCCCAGATCTCAATCATTATCTGCTGAGTAGACCATACTTCTGTCTGGTATCTGAAATAATTTGGCACAAAATTCTTACCTGCAAAAACTCTCTGACATTTGAGCCCAAGACACGTAGAATTGTATCATAACCGGATTCTTGACAAAACACAAAAAACATCTTTCCAAACATTTGAAGAATTTCCCCAGCATTTAGATCTAGTTAAAACAGGAAAATATGATTCAGTCCAAACACTGCATTTCACACACTTTGCTTACTACTTTAGTCTCATATTCATACTAGATCCAGTAGCTCAAGAATACGAGAAAAATAAGTTTCAGGGTCCACATGGCAAATAATGATCATTCAATACAGGGATTACATTAGGATTTAGCAATTACCAATTACCATATGAATTTGCTGCATTGTTCTTTTCATGCATGTATAGCATTTTAGATTTTGGTACAGATAAGAAATCACTACTTGAAAATAAAGGAACTCAGTTGTTAGTATTCGCCTCAGGGGAGTAACTTATGGTTTAAAATAGCATGAAACCACATAAGCTGCTCCAATTCAACATAACTACTACAGTCATCATAGTCTTATGGGTTCTTGGCTAATTACTGATTCAAAACAAATTCATACCACACTTGGGTCTGCAGATAAAATAATGTTGATGGGCATAATTCTATTTTTACATCCTAGACCAGAGCTGCAATGATTGAAAATGAATGTGACCCAAATCAATGGCAGTTATGAAATGAGATGTGCCCGTGCCACAAACATTTCTTTAACTCAGGATGCTTGTTCAGCAGAGAGATCAAGGATTCAGCAGCCACCATGGGCTGCTCTTGCGGCAGCGGTTGAAATCTGGGTGTATTGGCAAGGTAGTTGCAGAGGTAAATTGTTACTTCATGACTGCTTGTAATACAGACCATGCTCTGTGGATGAGGTATATTACTGCAGTTAAAGATGTAACTATGGCTTGGAATATTTTGGAGGTAATAAAAATCACTTCAGGGAATAAAAATATCTTAGATAAATTAAAAAGAATAATCCCTTCTTCTGAGATTTTTAAAAAATTCTTTCTTTGACCAATACCTTATTTTCACTTCCTCTGTACTAAATCCTGTTTCTCTTTGCTATGTGGATTGTTTTCAGGGGGGTTATCTTTTATGTGATCAATGAGAAAAGAAAATATCTGCATTACTTACTAAGGACCTTGCTTGCAGCTGCAACCAGATCATACGTTTTGGAATCATCGTAAATTATTCTGACAAGAAACTGTCCTTCTTCATCCAGTTGTGCCTCCTTCCTAAAGAAAAAACAGAACAAAATCTTTTTGGTTGAGAGAGAAGCACCATATCAATAAATCAATTATACATTGTTTCGTATTATTCTTCTAAACAAAGTAAGTTTTTAGGATCTACCTTTAAGAAGTCACTTAAGACAGAAAAATGGAAACAAATCTGTTCCATACCTCAGAGCCATTAAGGTACAATACAAATATTTCAGACAATGTGTGTTCTGAAATACTAATTAGCTGTGAGAAAATAAACATGATTTTTCAGTGCAGAGCCTCACAAAGAAGTTGCTGAACTAATAAAGACAGAACTTGCATTCTAAAACATGGGAATAGCCAATAATCCAGCCCAAGATGGGCTCTTAAAACATTTCTGAAGCAATTGCTTTCATTCCTTCCAATTTTGATTATATTTTTTTTACCAAAGGCACAGGATGTTTTTAGCAACCATTTGCACATATCTTCAAAAAGGAATCTAAAATCCAAATGTAGGTACCTAATCAAATACCCTTTTTTAGAATTCTGTACATGTCCAGTAGATAGAAATGCAAAAAAGGATGCTAGGATTTTGTAAGGCCTTGTTCTCGCATTACAGGTCAGTTCTTCATGTGTGAAGTGTCACCACTTAGCTAAAGCATGATAAAAATACACATTTCTTCACTAAACAATTCTTAAAACAGGTTTGCGATGAGGCTCATACACGTGTCGCACACACTTCTGCTAAGTAAAAAACCAAACCAAAACAACCCCTCTGTTTTTCAGAATAATTTATTATTCTCTTCAGCTTGAACATTGAATCAGCAGCTTGTCCAAAAGACAGCACAATCAGTAGAGTGTTTGTATTCCTTGAGGAAAACAAGTTGTTATCCCCCGGCAACGAACCACTGTGCCTTCCAAGCCCTGCATTTGACAGGAGTTACTAGGGGAAGTTCACAAGCATCTTCCTTCCTGTTTTATCCTCCACGTGCTTAACACAGGAGCAAGGCCACTGGTGATGCAGTGGTGCCTGAGTCCCAGCTCTCTGGAGGATGACAAGGAGCATCTTCACGGTCACTAGGACCTCAGGACCCTGAAAAGTCAGCTGCCCCATGTGGCTGGTCCTGCTGCAGGTAGAGCACGCCAACAGACGTGGCTGCAGCTCTGCCCTGTTGCAAGTGCAAGTTACATTCTGTATTTGCCCCTCATTTCCTGGCAAATTCTCCTTCAGCAGAGAGACAGGGTCATGCAGTGGGCACACTGTGGCCTCCGATGAAGCCGCGCTCTGTTTGTTCAAGTTCTCATCTGGCAAAGGGGCACAGCCTCTTTTCTCAGTATATTTTTTATAACAGCTGTTCACCTTCTGTGATTTCGCCTACAAGGACTCTCTCTGGAGACAATGTGCTACGCAGAAATAGTGACAAAAGAGGAGACAAAAGACTCATACTCTGTGTGCTTAGAATGCATTTTGGCTTATCAAGACTAATGTGATCAGGGCATCAACAGTATCTTTGCAGGTGGAGGGTCACTGCTACCTCATTAAAAAGAAGATACCCTTTCAGCTCAAAACAGATCTATGCTGCAGCACACTTAGAAAAACAAAAGAAAGGCAAAGAGGTAGGAAAGCCTAGAAGAGAATGACTGAATTACACCTTCTTATGTCACACCAAAATAAAAATCAGTACAGGGTGCTGTTCTTCAGAAAAAGCCATAGAATTAGAAAAAATACCAAGAAGGCAGACAATGAGGTGGTTTTTATAAAAAACTAAGCATATGCCATGCAAATAAAAACATTCATCAACTCAGGACTGGAATAATTATTTTTCTAATGTACAAGTGAAAGACAATCGTGAGTAAAAAATTATTTACAAACCACGGTAATGAAGGGCTGACTAGGACAGAAATGCTCCTTGAGATAAGGCTGACATATACAGTTTAAGAGTCAATATAATCTCTAATGGTCATAAGAAGAATTATAGACCTATAAAAAGTAGATTCAAAATCTACTATGTAAAATCGTATGTCCTCTTTTACATCAAAATCTTTGTCTCCATTATCATAACATGATCAGCCATCAACCAAAACAAAAGTCTTTGTCTGAAACTTAGATTCTATTTTTCTAGAGCTGGCATAATTTATTTTAAAAATGAAATAATACAAAATAATAATGCCTGCACAACACTTCAAGCATTTACAGTTGTGGTGGAATTATCCAGCCACACAAACAGAAACATTTTCTGTGTTACTCAAAGAGGAGAGAGGTCGAGAATTAAGCACCCTTGTTCATGTTAAAACTGCTAGATGGCAAATGGTACTGCTGATAAGACACAATTCCAATCTCATATGGTAGTACTCTATTGACCTAAATGAAATTACTTGCCATTTAACCCTCCAATTAGTAATCATCAGTCATTGATACACTGCTCACTTAGCAATGGAAGTCTGGAACCAATTATTTGCTTTTTCCTCTTCATCTTCCTTTAATCTTGCTCATCACATTCTTACTGCTGATCAAATATTATACTACAGTGGTTTTATATTTCAAAAATTCATCTACTTTTTTTCACTAATTAATGAAGTCTTGCAACTACTAATTGACATATACATTTATGTACTCATTCAATGAATAGGCATAATGAGCTAAAAACAAGCAAAGCAACTTCCCCAAAGTAATACAACAGGACTACAGGGAAGGTGAGACTAAACATCCTACCAAATTCTACATAAAAAACCCCATAATTCTCTATTCAATTGCATGAAAAACATTAATAAACATAATGGCTGCAGGTTTTTTTCTTAAATTCTTTGGGAACTTCCCAAAAGGAATGAAAGAATGGGCACTAGCAAGCAGAATAAAACTGCAAGAGTATTTTCAGAGATACAAAATACAGCATCACCTTTTTTAAATAATCAAATTTATTCATTATTTGAAGAAACAATACAAAGAAGCAAGCAGAAATGGTACGTGTACATGCAGTCCCTTAGAATGCTCTTATTTTCATACTCCATTCTCTAATGGCTGGGGAAGAGGACCAGAAATACTATTGGCTCTGTAAACTTCAGATGAGCCTGCAGGGCATCAAGTCTCACTGATTCTGAGAACAGCTCCCTGTCACATATTCCTTCTTTTCCTAAGTAGGAGGAGAGCTGGAGTTATTAGTGGGAAACGTTGTCTTGAAGCATATGAGGTCAGTCAGGGACAAGAAGGCAGAATTTATATTTCCTGAGATCTGAACTGAAATTAATATGAGGAAAGAAAACCATCTTGATTCTTTGATTCTCATAACATGATATGTAACTGGAAGTCAGATGCAGTTTGGAAAGAAGTTTGCAAAGGGTGAACAAACTTTCCCACATCTCTGAAAGACACTGATTTCTTTTAGTCTCTCTGATCTCAGCCAAACCACAAAGAATAACACCACATCTGGAAAAGCAATGAACATCCTCAAAAATACTGCATACTTGCACAATCCACTACACAAAGTTTTTGCATGTGAGAATTTTGTCCATTAAAAATTCACCCAGTTTGATGATGCGGTATCTCTTTCAAAACTTCTTACATTTCTTTCCACTTACATTGACTGGAACTTTTCCTGCTTCCTTCTTTGTGCCAAGCCATGCTTCGTTTTTTCTTATTTTAATTGTCTTTAGTTTACTTTTGTCAAAGTTTTTTTTCAATGCCTGCAGTTCCACCGAGCCAACACTTTTTAAAATCACCACTGGTTATTTTAATGCCCATTGCATTAAGATCATTTTAGCTATTTTGTTTTTCTCCATTTTTATCTAGATGCTTTGAATCACACAGCAGCTACCATCTCTGTACCCTTAATGATGTGTATTTACCACTAAAATAACTTTATTGATAAAGTTAAACAAAAAATATTTCAATTAGCAATCACATCTGCATTCCTTGGACATTATTTTCTGGTGCTCTAAGGCTTCAGTCTCCCTCAGTATTAGCAGTCCTGCTGGGTGTTCCAGCAGCGCAAGCAAAGGCCCCAGTGCTTGTACTGGAAGCTAATCCTCCAAAACAAAACAAAAATCCTGACTTATAGTTATTTTTATTTTTAAAAGACAGAGAAAAATATATTTAAAGAAAGTGATCCAACAAAAGCCAATCTAATTTGGGGAATTTTTTTCTAGAAAATTTGTCAAATTAAATATTTACTCCTTCAAGGAATTAATTCAAAACCCCGTGGGCAAAAATCTCTTTGCTTGTCCTACAAATATGGCAAATCCCATGACAATCTTTGATCTAAACCCGTGTCAAAAGAAAAATTGGCATTTTTAAAAACTGTGCTTTAAAATTATTATATTCCAGAACTTTTGTTTTCCTTTCCAGGACAATTCCTTCTCCATACCTCTATCCCATTGTGCTGGTACATCCCAATCATTTAGCTAGATGTTGAGCTAAAATATAGTTCAGTTAGTTATTTGTTTTTGTGGTCTATTGTTCTGCTGGATAGATTCCCCTGTCTGCTTCATCACCTGATCACAGAAGTTGTTGTACATCCTGAACAACGTGCAGCCAGACTGGCTGAGGACAGGACAGGAGGTTCAGTGAAGTCAGCTGAAACCTTTCTCCTGCCCCCTGAGCTGGGTCTGCACCTTCTGAAGCCTTTCTGCCTCCCGCAGTAATCTGACAGCAGTGAGAACTTCCAAAAGTCTTTCTCTCTGAAACATCTGATTGGCCTTAAGACTACACGTGATGGAGAAATGCTGCTGGGAGCTTATCCAATATGGTCAATGCAATGTGAAAACACTCCTGTTTTTATAGAGGCACTTGTCCTTCAGCGGGCAGCCTAATAAGTTTGCATCAGAGAGCTCAGCATCACAGCTATCACCACCAGAGGGGCTGACCATGATGTTATCACCTGGTGATAAAGTAATTGAAATGCACATTCAGGTGCATGGGCAATCCCTAAATTGTTTCCTTATGGCTGTGGTTTTCTCACCTAATTACCTGACCCCTACCTGATCTATCAAACCTGCCTGCATTTACACTGTAGAACTGGTTCTACAAGAAGGGTGATATGAAGACATATATGACAGTGTTGTGAAAACTGTTATAACTAATGCTAAAAGTGAGGTTGCTTTGTCATCTTTGCTGAGCTGCTGTGGTTGACGTTACATCAACAATAATTCCTCCACCGTAATATAGCTGGTTTTAAATCCGTAATCTTTGAGTACCACATCTGAAAACAAGCCTGCCTGTGTGGAACAACAAGGTATGGCTATAAACATGAATATGGGAACGTAAAAAGACGAGAAGGTTGCAACTGTTCTCACCTGAACAGCTTCCCTCTCCAGGTTGGCAGATGGTTCATGAGCTGGGATTAGAACTAGAATATAACATGGCGTCCTTAGATGCAAATAATTTACATTTGGCTGACCGTATTTCATAAAAAACTTCATAATCCATAGCATTATGAAAAACTGTGGCATTTCCCTTGATATGTTTTGCTGCAATCCCAGTTTTGACCAGATAAAATTGTGGGAGTAAATGAGCATAGCTCTAATGTTTTCTGCAGACTGCAGTGTTTGATCACAAAGACATTAACAGCAACAACATGTTGGTGGCTTTCTTAAGGGTTTGACTGGAAAGGAGCCAAAAGCAACAAGCTCTGGCAAATTCCCAAGCCCTGGTTAATCCTTTGGTGAAGTAGTAGCACCACAGCAACAAAATGTTAACTTTTATACGGCCTTTCTTTCAAAATAACTTCTACAGCAGATAGAACAGAATTTACAATTAATGTCTCATTTACATTCCTAGAGACAAAAGAAGGGTGTGCTTTGCTTCCCAGTAAGTTTATGTTCAAAACATTAAAAAAGCTCTTTCCCAAACGGAATCCTGTTGTCAGCACATGGGATGTGATATGTCATGGTTCAAAACTAACATCCTATGTTATGCCTGTCCAAACTGCTGCAGTCTGGCAGCCTTTCTTATTTACTCTAGACTAATTTTGAATGCAATCACAGAGCTATTCGAATTGTGGGAAACAAAGATTCCAGCCCAAACTTTTTTTAAATGCCTTTGTTTTCCTCCAGAATGTTTATATTATCCAGGTTAATGTGAGGAAGTTTACTTGGGAAAAAAAGAACCTTAACTATTGCACCATGGAAAATAACACAGCTATACAGAGGCCATTTTTCATGTACAGACTTGACTTTGAAATCAGTGGAAAAAACGCTGTTGAGTAGATCAAAGCAGGATCAACTCTTGAAGCAGCCTTTCCTCCATCAGTCACGCTGACACCCCCCAAACTGCTGTTGGGTTGGCAGCACAGAATAGCGTTATAGGTGATACTACATGTGTACAATGGGTCCTTTGAAAGTCTTTCCCATTGTGAAACTAGTTCAGTATTTGAAAACACACTACTAATGCTCAAAGGTAATGTTAATAATTCACAGAGATGGATGAAATGTTAAGTGTGGAAAAAAAAATAAATTAGAACAGATCTTGCACTGCAGATTTTTAAACCATAAATTGCACACATTTTTACTTCAGATAGAGGAAATATTTTCTTTATTTTGATTTCAGAGGGATTTCTTTTGCCATTATTACAGACTTTACAGACAACACCGTTGGCCTAGATGCCACACCAGGTTGGTCTTACTTATATAGCCCGTTCTGTACAGAGTGGATTTTAATATAGTTTTGCGTTCAGATTGCAGCATTTAAAGGGAATTTGCGTAAATCATAATCAAAAAGAAGGTTGCTGCTGTCATAACATGTGAAGTAGTACCCTCTATCCTTTCTCTGTAGTCAGTCATGAAGCTAGAATTAAAAAAATTCTTACAGAAAAGAGAGAGAAGAGAATTAGAATTAGAGAACTTCGCATACAGTAAATATTGAGAAAATGTAATGGATACAAACAGGAAAAAAAAATGAAACAAGACTGCAAGGAACAATTACTTTGTATCCTTGAAGATACACAGGCTTCTCTGTGATACAACAACATGTTTTTTTAGAAACTTCTGGTATCACTTTAAGAGATCATCTAGTGTCCCAAGAGATAGATCTCTTCCTATCAAAACTCCATTCCTAAGTGCAGGCCCTGGGTGTGTCACCTTCAATACACCACAACAACAGCAAGTTCCAAGACCACCTCTAGGACTTCTTCCATTATAGGTATTGTTTCTGTTGGGACTTTTGCCACCATTGTGCTTAACTACTCTTGGTGTACCAAGGATGGAAAAAGTGCTCATTAAATTGAAGAGACCAGTCAAAACAATGTTAATGACAAAATAACACTACTGCACTTAGAAACCCCGCACGGTTCTGATCTCACTGATAGGAGCATCTCAAGTTTAATTCTGTTCCAAGAGTAACACCATTAAACAGAATTACATGTGTCAAACTGAAGATGGTATCAGTGAAACCAGAATCATCGTCTTTGCATCTCTTTAACATTAAAATGGCAAACTCACTGTTCATTATATTACTTCTTAGACGGCTTGCATTTTCAAAATGCTTCTCATCTTTTTTTCATGTATTTCACAAAGAAGCTTTGCTAAAAATTACTAAAAATATTGAACTTCTCACTCCTCCCAAAAGAAAAAAAAAAAAGAAAATAGAATTGTACATATTGTGGATGGTCCAGAGATATTTTAAAACACCCAGCTGGGAAAAACATAAATTATATTAAGTTACAAGATTAAATAAAAATGGGAATCTGTCCAGGAAAATGACGTTCTGGGTAAAGTAAATAGGTGTATATTTATAGACTTCAGAGTTCTGAGCTGTTTCCCAGTTTTACAGGCTGGATAGAAGAGTGTTTAATGTAGGTTTTCAAAACAAGATAATCCTAAAAGATACAGTTAACAAACATACAAGTTCTTTGCTACTACTCCAAATAATAAAAATATTATTAAAAATATAACACTAGCATTATTTTGCTTCCTTTTACATAAGTGGACAAAAAGGAATGGTATTTACAAAATACTCTTTTAAGCATTTCATTTATAAGAGCGAGTGATATGTTTCTAGCACCTGGTATCCTGACAGGTCTAAAAGCACTTCCCAGTTCTGGGAAAACTCCAAAGTACCTGAGAGGTACTGCAAGAACATACACATCATGTTTCACAACATGCCACTATTTGCTTTTAGCCAAGTCTTTCCCAGACAAATTAAAGAATTTGGCATCCACACAGTTTAAACTTCTGACCTCCAAGCCGGTCCTTCCGCTGTGAGGAACTGGAGTAGCAGGAAGTGTAGTGTCCTGACCCCATAAATCTTGTGAATATTAACCTCCAGACCCATCAAGAACTATCTCTTCAGCATCAGTTTTAAGAAAACTTAAAAAATATTGCTTAGAACTTTGGAATACTATGAAATAAAGACTTAGAAACACAAACAACAATAAATGTTCCTACATAATGACACTTTCTGGATAAACATACAATAATGTTAAGAGGTATATGGATTAAAAAAAAAAAAGATTTATTGACCTTTCACCACTAATTGCTTTCCAGAGTCTCTTTCTGACATTGATTTATATGTAATCTGTATTTTTTTTCAAAATTGTTATGAGATCAATTGAACAAAACACTCCATCTTCAGCACTGGGTAAACCCACATGCTGTTAAGGACACAGCGAAAAATCAATTTTCATGTTTTTTCACAGACCACTGCAATTAATTATAACTGAGTCCTACATGACCCAAAATTAACTATTATAAAATAATATATATTTTATATATTCAATAATATAAAATTCTCATCTAAAACTCTAGTGAAGAGTCTATTTTTCATCAGTGTTCATGGTGAGAAGACATTTAAGATAATTAACACAGTATGTCTGCAATGTTTTTGAGCATCAAAGAATCAGTAACTTTAGGTTAACTGTAAAGCAAACAGTATTTATAATAAATTAGTTGTGTGCTGGGAAAGAGAAATATCAAGCAAGCTC
>JAHREE010000245.1:18693652-18735003 GCA_033628505.1 Tringa tobata
AAAACCCCAAACAATCCCAAAGATGGAGTATGTGTGTTGGAATTCCCATGTAAGTTAACAAATGACATTTAAAATCTTTTGAAATCTCATCTTTTGAATCTGTGTTAAAACCTGTTAAAATTGCTAGTAGGTAGGGAGACAAATTATGGATGGATAGATATCAGAAATTTGGCAAACTACATCTCAGTAGGCATTCTAAGAACTGTAGAGGGAAACTCTGCTTTGAGGTCATGTAGGCACAATAATCAATTCTATACAGCTTAACACATTCCAAATCTGCAGGGAAAACCAATTCTAGATTTTTTAAAGTATGACCAAGAACAAAGTTTAAATATAACTAGTTAAAAGCATACAAATAATATGCTAGTTTTGAAGGGAGGAAAGAAAATTTTTAGAAGAAATAACTGAGCCACTGGTTGATATATTTGTGTAGAAAAACAAACAAAAACTGAAGAACTGGAAATCTCTAGGGATCTCTTTGATCTCTAAGAAACCAACAACATAGATATAATAAATCATGCTGTTGTAACCAGGCAAAAGGCTATGATTCCCTATAGCTGAGGAGGAGTCAGCTTGTCACCAGTTAACTAGGATTTGACTACATCACGTCAGCATCTACTTCTCCTGTTTGGTAGGAAGTAAGTTTTGGGAAAATGAGAACACATATCCTACAATATAAATGTTGTAGCTACATGGCTTTGTAATCTTTGTGTGCCTACTGATGGTAGTGAATCTACAATACTGGAAGATCTAAGACAATACCTAGGGGTTTACCCTCTGGTGTTGTGTAGTCTTTCTCTCCACACACCTGTAAAGTAGTTTCGAGGACACAAAATGCCAAGGAAGTCCTGATAGCACATCCCAGTCAGGGTGTGCCAGCACAGGGCCAGGAAACGAGAAGACTGGGTTGTGAATCAATGTTAACAACGTCCCTATTCTTCCTAAGTTTCAAGGGAATCTACTTAGTCTGTATATGGGGTAAACCCTCATGCTCATAAAATGATACTAGAGAGATTACATAATATTCATTTTGGATATGGTTTTTGGAAAGTAGATTATCCTGACAATTTTGTGTTCCTGAGCAACACTTTTGAAAAAGTGCTGATACCTGCAAAGATCAAAATTACTTCAGACAGTTGTGAAGTTGCCTTTCTTCTTCTGATTTGGTTCAGGCTTGGTAGGTTGCATTTGCAGGCTGTTCTTGCAATAACGCCATTGTAATACAAGTGGAATTTCTGGCATCTGAGGTGAGATTTGTAAAATGTGAACTGAAAAGAGCACAGGCAGAGTTAAAGCAGGCGATGATTGATTTAGTTTTCTAAAACAGGGATCCCCTCTCAGAAGTTTGGAAGATGAATCAAAGAATTCAACCAAGTGATTTGCTGAGAGGGACCAGCCTCCGTTTCCAGATGCCTGCTGAATCAAGACTACCTGGTAAGTCTTAGGCAAGATTTGGTTGCAGCTGAAGGAAGGGCTGTAAGTAAACAAAATAAAGTATGTCAGACTAAGCTGTTAATACTGGGCTGTGTTTTCAAGGCCTGACCCTATCAATATCAGGACTGTTGGGTCACATGCATTATGCACATTTGGACTGTATCTGATGCACTTCCATAAAGTGCATCAGCTTATTCCCTATAGCATGCAATCACATTCCCATTTGGGGATCCTCCTGTACTAGGCACAGCTCATAACCTGCTGCCCAGGTGCTTTTTGGTATTCAGGAGTGGGAGAGTAGCTGTGGCATTAGCCACAACCAGGACATGCATGGGATGGAATGCTGGTGTGAAAGGAGCTTTTTAGAAAATGCTTTCTCTAACTCAAATCCCACAAGGCAGCTTCTCCACTTTGTGTCCCCCTGAACATGGCTCACAGGAGGAGTTTCCTGCGTCAGAAAGCCAAAAGAGTTGTAGTCAGTGATCATAGGGGAAAAACAACTGCTGTACTTTTTAAGTGGTGGTGTACACATTTTTTTCTGATTAGAGATGTTAACTTCATCTGGAAATTCTTGTTGAGATCAATGAAAGCAAAGAGTAGCATAGGACCTTTTTATGCTGTATGAAAAGGCAGCTGCTGAGACAATAACTCTGGGAAAACCACTAGCTGGCCAAGAACATCTACATTCAATTCAATATGGTTTGTGTTACTACACAAGCACTATAAAAGAAAGTATTTTAATAAGTTGAAATTTTTCCTTTGGACTTTGCTCTTGGAGTTTATATTGTTACTGTAATCCTGAATAAAAAAGTTGCCTTATATGGTATTCCTGGATTTCACTTACTGAAGATGGAGTTACTTTACTGACATCAAACTGAATTATGGGTATTTTCTAGTTATCTGTCTCAAATCATAACAGCCTGAGGCTTGATATTTGGGATTGTCATGATAATACTTCTCAGGTGCAGAAATAAGATCTTTTTTTAAAGATCACTTCAGGAACATTCATTATTTCTACTGTACCACTGTACGCTCTTTCACTACACCATGAATTCATTTTCCAATACTGGTATCAACAAGGTATGATTGAAACAGCCCCCAATATGACAATGGTGTTCTGTAATGCAATAACCTGTGTAGATTCGAGATCTGTGGGCTCTGTTGCACGTAATGCAAAGTAATCTTAATGGAATGTAATCTTAGCCATGCAGTGCAAAGTAATTATATGTCCAAATCTTCCCTAACACTTTCTGCAAACAGAGGAAAGACTTCTACTGATTTTCACAGGCTTGTAGTCCAAAGCTCCTGGGAACTTTATTGTCCTTGATATTTCTTTGGCAGGTTTTGTTGGGCTGAAAGAAATCAGAAGAGTGGAAGTGTACCTGTGACTTCATTTGCCCCTTTTCCCAGGCTTGGGTTGTTACTGCATGTATTCCTCTAGGTTATTTCCCATTACATGCTGTGTGTGCAGGCTACTCGTATAAACATGGCACTTGTTTGTTTAGTGGCGCAATAATTTGTAGCTTTGTACTGCTCAGAAGATGGCAAACAATTTCAGCACAAATCTTCAGAGGAAGCTTTATAATGGAGCTGCAAAGCAATGTGCTCATTTCCATTTATATTAGGAAACCACTGGCTCAACTTTCCTGTCAGCATCAAAAATCTGCTGAAGCAGATGAAACACACAACTTTATAAGGTTGTTTACTTTGTTTTAGATTCTTTTATGGTTTATTATTTCTTTGACTGGCTCTCCAGCTTCATGTTCCAGTCTAACTGCATATTTAACATTCAGATCCTACTGTTTGTGCTTAGGAGAGTAAATATCTTTAAATTGTTGCATCTGGATGTAGCAGAGGTTCCAGAACCATTGATTATCTTCCATCTTTTATTTGTGCTTCAGTGCAAGAGTAATGCTGAGTAACATACATAAGACAGTGACCTTTAACTCTCTCCCTTTGCTCTGCAAAAAAAGACTGCCAGTGAACTCATGCAGATACACTGAGAAAAAAAAAAAAAAGTCAAAAAAAAGGGCTTATATCTGATTATTTCCTTCCTATGCAGTTGTGAGCAGCCATACCATCAGAGATGGCTTTTGAGGTCTCTAAAGACTGTTGTGGTACACATCTCACAGAATGAAAGGTAGAAAAGAAAGTCCTAGCTTTCATTTCAGAAACAGCCTCAAAGTTAAATTTGTTTCCTGCCAAGCCAACTCCTGATAAACTGGAACAGGGCTTTGAAAGCAGCACAGTCCCTTGTACACTATATGGCAAATAGCCACAAAAATTATTGCTGTTACAGGAAACAAAAACTCCCCTTCCACTGCTTTTGCAGAACAATGAGCAGGCATAAAGAATGGTAGCAGCTAGAGTAGCCTGCTAGGTTATAGGATGGGTGGGGTTTGAAAAAGGGTCCCCTTGCCAAGATTCAAGAGAAATTCCCCTTAATTCTGATGGCTTTCAGCTGGAAACACTGATTTTTCCTCCTGTAATATCTGATGCAGCTGTTTCTGCAGAGAATGCCAAAAAACAAGTGGGAGAAATAAACTGGATTTAGGGGAATTCTGAATTCTTCCTTTGTAAGATTTCACAGGAAAAAGTAGATCTGTCCTGGGGCTCGATTATATGTACACTTTACTGTTTTGTCAGTTTCTGTGAGTTCCTTTGCTTTAAAGAAAACAGCAGCTCCCCACTAATTGCACTTCCTCTGATACCAGAAATGAGATTTTTTTTTTTTTCCAGTATCTTCCTGAAATCTTATCAGGTCTTGCCTGAATGAAATACAATTAATTAAATTCTTTTGCTATAGCTTTTACGTTAGCTATGTCACTGTTGAGATTCAAAGGACCCACTTGTAATTTATTTCAAGGGCTATTTACATCTCTTTGGCAAAGAAATTGCAGTTGTGATAAAAATGTATCTTCCATCACATAATGTCAATGTGAACAGGAACCAGCCCTACAGAATCTTCATGAACTGATAAAATAATAATTCAGATAGTAACAAAACTATTTCTGGACTTAACACTAAGATATTTGTATCCTTATATAAACAGACTTTCACAATATTATACAACATGATACTATACAAGACATCAGGTTAAAAACCACCATTTTATTTCCTTGCAAAATCTCCCAGTATTATATCAGTTAAATTGCCTTCCTTTTGTTTATCTCAACAATTTGCTTATTGGCTTTCTTATTCCTTTTTTCCCCATTGGCTTTAATTCAAGTGAGAAGATTAGTTAAAAATAATTGTCCCTTATTAAATGCACATTAATTCAGCAAAAACTTAAACAAAAGAGCAGCTTCAGTGAGACCTAAATTCTTAAGTTATGCTTAAAGCTAACCATAGAGTTGTGGGGTTTTTTGCAGAACAGCTCTGGACAGAAGTACATTTTAAAGCACTTTCTTGAATCATTGTCTTAAATACATGCCTAAATCCTATTTACTTCACTGAGATTCAAGCAAATTGCTTTATGTGTACACTTAACCCCCTTATCAGGATTATTCTCTGAACTAAGGCTGAAGTGTAGACATGGGAATGTTTTGAACTTTTCAGAAAAAAAGTTAGTGAAATAAAAAAAAATTCTACAGCAATTCTATCCTAGCTAGTAATGTAGCCTAGGGTGTATTAAAAATAGAGAGGTATAAAAAATAATGTTGGAAGATGAATTTGATCTCTAATAAGAACTTTGGCTGAGGACACATTTTATTTCACAGAGATACACGTAGGAAGCTGTCAGGAGCTGCCATGATGAACATTCTACTGAATGACAGATTTATACAAAATCTGGCTTTGAGAATGGCCATCATCTAGTCCAGCAATAGTTCTTTCCCACGGATGAAAGGAAATTCACTCCTGAGTCCCTCCAATTCAGTAGATAGGAAGAAAGAATTTTTTTTTTTTAAATTAAAAGCTTATTTGTTTTTAACATTCAACAGACGACAGGGGTGGATAGATTCCTACTGGCTTCAGTCATTACTGGCTTAATACCACAAGCCTACTGAAGAGTCAGTAGTCAGATACTCTCATATTTCTAAATCCATGAGCACCCACATGGGACTGCTACTAGCCTCTGCATATTTATGTCAATAGAACGGAATTTTCCAACCAAAACAATATTGCAAAGATCAGTCACAAGATTTGCATAGTCCTTGTTTCCTTGAAACACTGCTATTAAAAATATCACAAATACTTATGCTTGTACACATGCGTATATATATGACACATGCAAGAGAGATGTGTATATATATAATAGAGAGAGAGAGACTTTCAGGTTCCATTTTTGTGTAACAGACCTTTTTCTAAGCATCTAGGATACTTAGATGCTTGGATGGACATAGGAGACCTGAAGCAATGACAGCAGTCAATGTTTCAAGTTTTGTTCAAATGCTGCTTACAGGAAATCTGAATTAAAATATGCTTTTAAAATGTTCTTAGTGCTAGTTCTTTATAAGGATCTTTCTCAAGACTCTGACGGTACATGCTCTGTATGAGTTTCTACTGCAAAATAGTAGGATAAACAGTATATCGAGCTACAGAATGAACCAGTCAAGTTCAGAAAATGAACAAAATGGCACCTTAGTATAATGTAATTGCTCCCTGTAAATTACTAGAGAGCAAAATCTGATTCATTGGCAAGTAGCTTGGAGAAATACTCTTATGGTTAAGAGATAAGAATAACGACTAATAATATTTGATACTACTGGAAATATTTGTATGCATGTAAGCAGTAAGCAGTTGGGATCAAACTGTGGTACAGAGAAATTTCTATGCAGATGGGTCTGCTAGTCAGAGAGGCAGAATCCTAAACTCAGGAGTCGTAACTAACTCTATTCTGCCAGTTCTAGAGGCAGATCCTTGAGAGTTCTCCACTCATGTTCCACCATCCACAATAGAAAAGCTTGTACTCTAGTATTATTAATACTTTGTATGTGTGTTCATATGTTTGAAAGTATTTCTGTTCACCCATAGATCCCCCTGGCAACTTTAAAGCGAGTATACTATAAGCATTTCAATAACATGTCATACCCACATTGCTGTCCTTCAATAAGGATGCTAGCTGTGAAGTGGTATGATTCTGTTGCATTTTATACAGTCTGACTGGAATTTCCTTTCTAAGCAAACACTCCAAAGCATGTTTTATTACACTTCTTTTAAAACATTTCAAATTTAAATGACAACAAAAGGAAAACATTTATTGCTCTAATACATAATAGCAAGTGGATACTATTATTTTTTGTAAAATATTTTAAAAACTCCAAGAACTAAAATATTGTTTGATGATTACAGAGACTTTAGTATGTGATTATACAGTGTTTTAATCTATATTCATTTTATACACAAAATAAAGTTCATGAAACAGTAAGCAGCAAACTCTGCTACGTATGTGTGTATAAGCTACAATTAGCAGCCTGATCCAGAAGACGCTGAGCACCCTCAACACATTGACTCCAGTCGGTGTTAGAAGATGGTGAGCAGCTTCTAGGATGGGGCCCAAATGATGCACTGGAAGAAGTATGTGATAGCAATGACAATATTTTAATGGATATTTTCTTCTGGAATCACTAAGAAAATGTATTTTAATAGTAATTGATAAGCACCAGCTCACAACACTGCATATGGCTGCATCACTTGCACATTACATTTCCTGACACACTGCATGTATAATACATCTATAATTCTCAGCACAGAGAGAACTGAGAGAGTTGTTACGTAGCACTTAGAAATTACCACAGGGAAAATGTAGTTTTTAGTAGCATTTTCAACAGTGAAGTTGCAACATTATTTTAGTGACTATGTTCCTTATGCAAAGGAAAAATAAAAAGTAGTCAGTGACATACTTCCTGAAATTTTAATACTGGCTTTCAGGTGTTAACAATCTAAAGTGCTTTCATGTTTCATACATTTTTAAAAATTTTCAATTTATACAAAAAATCAAAATATTTATAAATTTATTCTATATACTTGTGAATGTACAATTTAGTCTATTCCTGTTTCCTCACCCAAAAAATTGGCATTGCCATCTCCCAAATCTCTCTTTTGAAACCAAGTCTGTGAGTTTGTTTCTTGAATATAAGCATCCAGAAAATAGCAAATTCCAGGGATATCACTGGGAAAATTTGGTGGAAGCTCTTCTCTTGAGCGAGGTGTGAACACAAAACCTGGATATTCTTTTAACAACCTAGAAAAAAAATGAATCATCTTGATTAAAAATTAATCATTCACTAATTGTTTTTACAAGTGCAGACATTCAATAATTCTTCATGTATGGCAGGGCAGAAAGTAGCAGGCAGAATCTAATTTAACATTTATATGTTATTTACTGAAAATATAAAAAATACTGTTTATTTGCTAACCTTAATAATCTATTAACTTGTGCGCCAGCAGAAACAGGAGTATTGCCTCTCTTTTTTTCGTCCTGTCAATATTTTGTATGTAGGTGCTATGTTTGTTGTAAGTATTTTCAAAAACTATTTAGTATTGAAAGCTAGCTCAGATTTGCACATGAAACAGGCACCATAATTAATTTTTCAACTAAGGAAATACTGAAAAGCTTAGTAACTAAACTACCAATTCTAACAATTTTGCTTTTTTACATATGGGTCCACTAAACCCAGTGGTCCTCTATATCTGAAACAGATTTTTAACCTGCAGGGGTAAATAATGATGACTGGTATCTAAACTTCCAAACAATTATTGCAATATACAGGAGTTGAGCAAGATACCATAATGTTATCAACATGTGTTTAGAATGGATGTATGAATCAGAAAGAAAAAAAAAACACTAAAAAAAAACCCCGAAGTTAACACATCATTCACTCAGGGGCAAAAACCATACCACAGCAGTAATAATAGCTTACCCTTTAACCAAATTGCCTGTTTTCTGGGCACTCAGAGAGTTAATTCTCTGTTTCAGCAGTATACCCATTTCAAAAATTTTCTTGAGATGAATACACAACCATGCAGAAACCTATTTATGCCACAAGTTACAGGCAAGTCCTGTGGTGACGAAGTGCCCAATGGTTTTAAGAAGACAGTAGCCAGTATCATTCAAAATTATTTTCCATGTGGATATGACAAAAAAATCACTGTTGGCCAGCACTGTTCTGACATGCATAAGCACTGGTGATGCTGATGCTATCTCTTGATTGTTAATGATCTAAAAGGTTACTTCCTGTGTGCCCTAAAACCTGTGATAATTTTTGTCTAAATCAACTATACAAGATAATCTAAAGCTTGGCACGCTGTAAGTCACATAGCACATGCTGCAGGGGGTGTCAGGATCTCGTCCCAAATTCTCTGTCTGGCATTGGCCACAGAACCTTGCCACAAGGCATTATCGCATACATGGCAGTGGGTAGATGCTGAGTAGGCATAACGGACTGTCCAGGCTACAGTGAGGGTATCAGAGCTTTCTTAAAAGGAAAAAATAAATTATATCCATATTTCTGGTTTTTTTTTTTTTTACCCAGCCAGATATCACTTTCTGCTAGTAGATTCCCTCTCTGCAGTTCATTCTTACAAAACTTTTGGGCACTCTGGAAGAAGCAATCATCTCTATCAGCTCAGTGGCATAACACTCGGACCTGGATCTGCATTTCAGATGTAGACTATTGTTTCCATCAAATTCAAAACAGTTTCCTATTATTTTGCCTGGCACCTATAAGACACTATTGCTTAGTCACAAACATGTTGCAAGGTGATTTTTAAGTACAATTAAATGGATAATACAAAGAGAGTATTAGTCTGGGAGGACAAAGGAGAGATGCTGTTTTTCCCATGGAAGATGTAGAGGACCACTGCTAGCTGTATGCATAATCATGAAGTACACATTACAACAAATGTCAATACACTCAGCGTACAGCCCAAGTTCCATACTAAAAGGTTTAAACCGAGTTGGCACCAAGACCTATGTAAACTAAACACTGGCGTGGTTGATTCATTGTATCCTATTCATTCATCTTCCCTAACCAAAAGAGAATGAAGATGTGTAGGGTGATGTTTAACAATTCTTCAGTTCGGTTGTTATTTTCAAGAGCACCTGCAGCCAATTTGGCATCCAGTTCACACTGAACGCCTCATAGCTCAAAGAGGAGCCAACTATATGAGAGAAGGTAAAAAAAAAAAAATAGGCAAAAGGTATACAGCTGCAGGGTAAGAAGCAAAATTGGCCCAGACAGTCCATTTATTTTAAATGTGACATCTGAAAAATAAACATCAGCTATTCTGTTTCACCCTTTTTCTTGCTGCTGCTGGTTGCATTCTGACTAAAAATAACTATGGTGCATTCACGAGCAGTCAGAGAGAGAGAAAAAGGAAAACAGCAGTACTTCAGAGGGAAAGGAAGATAATGAACTGTTACAATTAACTACTTCAGGCGGATATTTTACAGATATGAAGCACTATACCTGTAAGTTGTTGGGCTGACATTTATTTTTCTAGGTACACTGCAAGATTCAAACTTATTGGCAAGGGTTACATTATTTCCAAAAAGGCAATAACGAGGCATTTTAACCCCAACAACTCCAGCAAAGACAGATCCAGAGTGAAGGCCAATGCGCATCTTTAAATAAAAGACAGAAAACAGCATTAGTAGGTAAAATAAAATGGTTAAAGTCGGTTTTACAAATTCTTCCTCTATTAAAAAAATAAAAAGAAAAGAATGAGTAACTAATATAAGTTGAGTTAGTACAGCCTCCTTAAAACATCTGTGTTCTGGTCATCAGTGCTCATTGCAAGGAAACTAGCTGAAGTTTACCCTGCTTTGCATTTATAGTATATCACCGTGATAACGCTGGTCTCTGTGGTAGTAAATAGATCTAGAAATGTCAGCAGGAGTTACTATGACACTTGGATACTTTCCTGACAGGAATTACAGGACACAGTGTTGTTAGACTGCTGACAATTAATGAATAGTACTTGCTTTGCTGTTAAGGTCAGCAGACAAGTCTTAGGAAATAGCAAAGACAATATGTCTATGCTGTAGTTCCAACTGAACTCCATTGACAAGGTTACACATAGAGTAAATCCTAATCCCAGAGTACAGAATTTTGCTAATTAATCAAATTATACAGCAGTTGAAACATTTTGATACCTATTCTTTGTAACTTATACTCAGATGTTTGAGTTTTGCTTAGCTGGTACTGCTTTCTATGTTCTTTTTTTGGAGATGTGCAAAAGCAACTAAACAAAAAACCTGCCAGCTTTAAGCATATAAAATACAATGAAATATATGACCTTGATAGGCTCTCCATGGGGAGACACCACCTCATCTGACAGCTCCATCATCTTCAGGGCCATCAATGCTATTTGAACAGCGTGTGTTTCACTTTCTTTGTGTAAACCTCCAGCGACACAGTAGGCATCTCCAATAGTCTCAACCTAAAAAGAGGCATATTTGTTCCTTAGTGTTACACTGTTTGACATATAAAAGAATAGCCTTGGCTTCAGTAGGAATTGTACCTCCATATTGACTGAGTCTTATTTGTCGTGCTAAATTATTTAAGTCCTGGGCAAATCCTGCAATATCATTCAGAAGGAAAAATTGCACAGCTTGTATTTATTGCTCGGCATGATGCTGAAATACTTTTCCTTGCTCTACATTCTTAATCTACATTAAACACCTATTCACTCCAGATTCACATCACTGTCATTGAAATTAATTTTTAAAATTAACTCTTAAGTTTTTATGGGTTTCTGTCTTGGCTGTGTGAACAGCTGATTCTGTTGGGATTTTTGTTTGTTTGTTTTGTGATTTATCTTAATACATCTTTCTTATAATGAAGGTTTAGGGCAAAATAATTTTTTGCACTTCTATTATCCTTTGTCCCCTTTAGTCTTCATTTCCTTCCCCCAGAACCCCACAGAAATGCAGTAAGTTGTGTACCTTGTAGACATCTAGCTCTCCACATTGGTAATCAAAGCGAGTATAAAGCTCATTAAGCATGGTGATAACCTGCATAGGTGAGCACTGGGAACAAATGGCAGTGAATCCAACAATGTCAGAGAAAAGCATTGTGACATTATTAAATTTCTTGGCTTGCACAACTTGTCCCTGCCACAGCTGCTGAGCAACCTCTCCAGGAAAAATTGAAAACAGAAGATCTACGGTCTTCTTCTTTTCTTCTTCAAGTGCTTGATGGGCCTGCTCAAGGGTTGCTTTTAGCTTTCCTAACCTCTTCTTCAGTCCATCCTGAGCTCTGGCCTGCTCTCCTATCAGAACAACATCTCTCAGTGCATTGTGAATGGGAATATCTGAGAGGTACAATCCACGTCCTGTAAAATCTTCTAGTCTATCCACACAAGGAGATCCCAAAAATAGGATGGCACTGGATTCAAGAATATAGATCATTTGGCCTTTAAGATCCATTACCTGAAACAGTTAAAGAAACAAGAATTCATTAAACATGCACAGCAATGTTTAGAAGCAAGAGGTTTAGAGGAAATACATTTTGCTGAAACATAAGAAAATCAAACTGGTCCATAGTCCTCACATTTTCATTTAGTTGCTTAAGGATAAATAAGGGGTGCTGAATCATAGAGCCATCAAGTAAATTTATTTTGCTTCAGCTTCTGATAAAAAGTTTGACCACAACTTGCAGATAAACACCTAATTATGCTTGAGTATCAGTACCAGTTTTAGCTTAGGAAGAAAACCAAAAAGAATAATTTTGTGTATATTCATCTATTGATAAAATGTTTCTGACTATAGTTGGCTATAAATTTCTCCTAATAACTCTGGTATTTAGTTCATGTACCACTTTCTTTGTAAGATAAATTGAGAAAATCTGCTTCAGTTTTATTATAGGTTGTTCAGTACTCACTGCAATTTAAAATTAAAAGCATATATGGCAGAAATATCCCATTTTAATCTAAAAAAGTGAAGCGTTTTTGTGTCCCTTCTGTATTCAGTTGTGTAATGTGCAATGTGCTGCCGACCTCAGCTTATCATTGCTTTAACACATCATTTTTTGAAGAAAACCTGCTAATTGCTAATATAAATTTGTATACGTAAGTACATGCAATAGCAAAGCAGTCTACTACCCCTTGTAATCATTAAATTTGCCTTGTACAGAAATGGATTTGAGATGAAGTAGCTAATTAGTTATACATTTTTTTCCCACTTCAATAATAACTGGGTGAAACCTTTTTACTGTTCTTTATTTAAGTTCTTGGAGTGTTTAGTCTGAACTGGTAATTCATCCTGGAGTGCCTCAGGTGTATATAAGCTGGAAGTCACCTGGGGCCAGTGATGAATAAAAGCAGGCAATGTTTTTTACTGCCCCAGGTCATTTGCCACAGACCCAGCTTCAGCAAAGATAGTAAGTAATCCCATCAGCTGAAACTAAGTGGGACCTTTGGCAATTGCATCTGGTGAAAATATGAGAATGTCAAAGATACCAAAATAGCAAAGATACCAAAGGCTGAATAAGCACAGGAAATGTCTACTTCTTCCCCCAAATCCTACAGCTGTTGTTTCCAGATGATTGAGGGGCACTTTGGTAAAGCTCTCCCTGCCACTGCCTTTGTGTTGGAGGTGCCCTTATTCTCAGCAGCATGGTGTGTAATTCGCTTTATCTCAATTTACTGAGATTATCTCAGTATTTTATTTTTTTAATAAGATCAAGTTAACAATTAGATTTTACTTATATCAAATTCCTAAAGCAGAGTTTTGACTGAATATTGGCTTCAGAATCTGAATGATATTAGGGTGCCCTCAATTAATCATTATTTTTCAGTTGTATTAGATGTTGAGAGGTAGACAATGCAAAGTGCACCATGCTTTCTGGCTATTGTAACTCTATCTAAAGAAAACAAATTCTTCACAGAAGTAATGGCTATAAAAAGTCTCTTACCATGGATGATTTCATATCAGTATTATCCCATCTTCTGACTCGTACAGTAAACTGCATGTTTAGCATTGTCATTATTCCACTAAAAGTGCAGCTTACTTTGGGGGTAAGAATTTCAAAATACTCTTCAAAATTTGGCTTAGCTTGAAATTCTCTCCTGGTCAGAAGTCTTCTTATCCCATTTCCAATTTGAAGAACTGACATATCCTTGTCAAACATAAAATGAAATGGGAAAGTCTTACAGAACATAGAGGCAGGAATCACAAGTGAAGACTGTGGTTTACAAGGAGATAAGGAAGGTTTTGCACTTTTGACTTGTATAGAGTACAGTAAGTAAGGCTGATTAGCAAACTCAGTGCAGTCATTATGGAAACAAGGAGGCATGAGCATCACTTCCACCTCAGTTTCATACAAAATATGAGCTGCTGCTTTAATAATACCGGATAGAATAAGACTCGTGATTTTCTTAGGAAAGAAATAATACACATTTAAGAAGTCTTGATCTTTCTCCAGACATAATATGGAGGCATCTTCAAGTCTGTCCTTTTTTCCTGCTTCTTGGCTGTGGCCACTCTGCTTCAGCAGAGTAGTGAAACTGTTCAAGAAGTCCTTAAGGGTTCCTCCAATGACCCCTAATATGTGTTCATCCTCTTCATAGCATATTTTGAATAGCTCTTCACCAAGAGATTCCCGTAGAGACTCCACGGGAACACCTGCATGGAACCACATTTTAGTCAGAACTGCATTCATCATGCTGAATCTCAGGCTACCCTCCACTTTTTTTAATGCTAGACCAAATCAAATTAACAATATCCTTCCCTGATCCAGCCCTGACACCTGAGGGCCCTTTCATTTAGGAGTCCTGCTGTAACCAAAGACATACTTGCAGTGCCTGGAAAACCGGGAGACAATAGGTTGTAGTTTGGAAAGACCCAAGACTCAGTGTTCTTTGTGGAGATGTAGACAGAATCAATGTGTGTTTTGGAACAGGATTTAACCCAATTCCCTTAGCTTGATATAAAGAAATAAAATAAGAAATGGCAATAAAAAGTTAGAATAACATAGCATCTGTGCACACATGCAGATATAAGTACTATGTCTGATCCAAAAAATTAAATGACCCTAGGAATATTCCAGGGCACTGATGCCAATTGGCACACAACAGCTCACATCTTTGCTAGTAAATATGTTTTAATAGGATAGCCGCATGCAGACTGACTGTTGGGAATGTTCCAACTCCCCAACTGTTACTGGGAATCATTTAGAAAAGTGTTATCTGTCACAGACCAACTGTGTGCCAGGACCAGCTTAACAGTTTAAGTGTACAGAAGACATTTCAGTTCCTGGAAACATTAATTTACTATTACAGATGTAGCCAGAGAGTTCTGTATCGCAAATCACAGCAGTTTTCTTCCGACAGACTACAGGCCTTCTGAAGATGAAAAGGATCAAACAGTTTTTCATGAGTATAAAACTGTAAATTATTACTGAATGTATGTTACAACTCCCTCTAGATGTTGGATCTTACGGGTGGATGATTCTATGGCATCTTGGACTTGAGAAACTTGTCTTTTTAGCTCAGATTTTGACACTCTGAACTGTTAGTTGCAGAGATCACAGCTTAGGCTCTGTGTTGTCAGCATCCTTGCAGCCCTTGGAGGGGCTGGAGGAAATGATTTCTTAGTAACAAGACTAATTTATATATACGTATATTATTTTATATATATAACATATGTAATTTCTATATTCATACATATATATATCTATTATGAAACAAGTTTACATTACCTGCTGCATTAGCATGATCACTGATTATTTTTTCAAAATCTTCTCTATCGGCAGTTTTTCTGTAAAGATCATAAAAATATAAATAAACCCCCAAAATATCAAAATAAACATGGTAAGAATTTTAAGTAACAGAAGTTACCTACCATGTCTTTAACATCTACAGACCAATTTTTTTGATCAAATAGCATTTTTTAATTTCTTGGTAAGGTCTTTAGATTATCCTGTGCATTTGTGATAAATTAAAGTTTTAGTGGTCTGAGCTCAGATTATGGATTGAGGCCAAATGTTATAGACTGTCATTGATTAAAAACTTTTAGGTTGCAAAAGTCCTGTTTTTTCATTTGATTCCGGATTTTGCCTGAAGCCATAACTGTATTATTAAGTGTATATAATTTGAATTTAGATTCAAGCATTTATTGGAACTACATTGCATTAAATTTGAAAGAGGTAAGAAGGTATTTCTCTTTTGACAGGAAATACCAATAACAACTATTAACTTAAGAGTTACTTGTTCATTGGTAGTAATCCAGGTAGTAATTACACAAAACTGCAGCCCTCTGAGTTCTCTGAGATCAATAAATGTCTACCTCAATGTCAGACCCAAAATAATGAGAAAGACATGTAGCTTATATTAACCTCCATATAAGCAATAAGCTTTTGATACATGCTTTCTGAATTTCTCTACTTGAAATATCTTAGATATATTTATATGCAAAAGCAGTAGAGACTTTTAGATCAGTTTTACATTTGCATTACTACACCATTCAGAATAGCATAATAATTTTTTGTTTCAAACTAATACTCCAGGAAGCAACACATAATAAAAAGATAGGGAAAATATCCATATCAATAAGTCAGTCAGCAAATGCAATGTACATCTGACAGCTATCTTTGATTCAGTCAATGCATGTAAAGCGCTTTAAAAATATCAAGTATAGTTTAAAAGATACATTGTTCTTATCTATTCTTATCAAGATAAGCAACAGTGTAGTTTCCAACTTCATTATTTTTCTCCACTTTTGAAAGGAGATTTAAAGTAAGTGCCCTATTTTATGATGCATTCAATAAATTGAATCCTCAATGTATAATGACACGCTGAGAAATTCTCACTCCTCACAAAGCTCAAATAATTAATTAAGGAGTGATGAAAAGCAAGCTGAGTTCCTCAGAAACAGAAAGCAGCAGTCGAGTGAGTCCAGTGAAAACATGTATGTCAGTATCTGTGGCATATGCTTATTCACTGTGTCAGAAGCCAATATTTCTTGTATTATACTAGTTGTTTGCATTTAAAATTCTTTTCCTGGGATCACAGAAGGACTGGGCTAGATCCATATACAACCATGTCTACCTTTCCATCTACGCCTGAGTAGTCTCTGAGTTCCTCCAAAACACTTGCTCATTTTAAACAAAGCTGTTGCCTGTTTCTCTGCACAAATGGCTAAATTTGCACATTAAGTCAAGTCTGTGAGTGATTTAAATATTTATGAATATTTTAAAATAAACTAATTCGTTATTAACCTACATTACATGACATTTTACACACACCAATTTGACACAATAATTGCAAACAGATTCCAGAAGTCCTGATTTCCGCTCACCGCCCCAGTCCCTATGAACTGTCTGCAAAACATTTTTGCTGTGAAGTTAGTGGTAAACCCATTACACATACATACCTGGTTTCTTTTATTCTGTGTTTTGCAAGTGTTCTCTGAAGTGCAAGATTTAGCCTTTCAAACTGGAAGAAAAAAAGAAAAGTATGTTGATTAAAATGTCATTACTGAAAATTTAATCATAAGTATAATATTTTTATACTGAGAAGAATTGCTTTGCTGTCCTTGGGACTAACATATTTTTTTCAAGATGGTATAGATGTTAGAAACAACATGTCATTTCTGTGTGGGGGATTAATTTATGTTGATGTCTTCAGCTCCAACACCACTATAATTAAGCCCCTCAGCTCACGTGCGCCAATGACGGTGCACTTTAAATGTAGTGATGTGCTTTACCTCCAGGTTGTCGGATGGCAATAAAGACAGTGCTGGTAACAAATAAGTATAACTAACCCAACTTTCTATTATTACACACCCCCCCCCCCCAAAAAACGCACCCTCCTGTGGTTGCAAAATCTAGAAAGAAATCTTTTCAGTTTAAAATATATTATCCTAACAGAAAAAGCCAGTTATATTCTGCATTATGCCCAAAGTAAAATATTAAAATGTGGCTCTTCTAGCTAGTAACTTTTCTTGGAATATTAAGAGTTCAATTTTTTTTTCAGGGTAATTTTCAAAAGTGTCAAGATTGAAATTGCAAAAGGTAACAGTTTCAAATGCAGCTACAAAATATCAAGATAGCATTCTGTGCTTCAGATTACCTTCTTTTCTGTTTTCAGGACTACAGCATTTCATGACAATGTTAGAACCATTTATTTTATATTTGTAGGAAAATAAGAATTTTGGCTATGTATGCTGCAAACCCAAATATCCTCCAGATGAAAATCTAGTCGCTGTAGATAACCTTTGTGAAAGGATTCCATAATAAAAGACCCTGTGGAGTATCATGAAAATTTACCCTAATTTACGTTGATCCCATGGTTCCCTATCCTTTCTGTAGTTCCTGATTGGAACAGATGCAACACTTCCCAAAAATGCATATTTCAAAGTAAAGCTGTAGGTAGTCTCTGATGATTTGAAACCCCAAATTCCCATCAGGACAGTGTCATGGAACGCCATGATAGAATTTGGCTCTGAGGCTTGCTGTGCTCTGGCTTTTCTTTGGTTCTCATTCCCTGAAGAAACTAGTGTTTTTGACTGCTACTTGTACTTTTTGTATACACAAAAGTACACATGAGAAAAATATCATGTTAAAGAAAGGCAATATATTCTGGAGACTTTTTCCTAGCAAAAGTCTAAACCAAGCAACTGTTCTAGCATTTATATGAGCCCAATGTAAATTACATCTGTGTCTAAAGAGTACAGTAAATGGAATGCCATCCAATTTATTATTTATCTTCCAGCAATGTAATTTCTTTAAACACCCAAAGAAGCAAATGAAACATTATATCTCAAATTTAATCAACATTTGTTCTGGATTCACTATGTCCTGTGCTTCCATGCACAACTCATTGTTTTCATGAGGACTACATTAATCAATCGGGGTCACGATGAGCCCCCTGTTTTGGAGTTTCCAATTGGAAAGATGATGATACTAGTCACTGATTGTTAAGTAAGGCACTGTAAAATATCTAAGCAATGAGAAATGTGTTTTTAAACAAGCAAAACCCTTCTATGGAGAACTGGGATTGGGAAGATGCTTAGGTCTTGACCCCAAATCAGCATTAGAACCAACTACTATACTTGCCAAAGTTCCAATGAATATGACTTGAGTAACTGTAAATAGCAGTCACAATAACCTTGAACATCAGTAGCTCCTGGTCATCATATCCTTGACTTCACCAAGCTTTAGTCCCAGCTGAAGTAGCCTATCGTGATTATATAATAGGCAGCTGCACACATTTATACCACTCTTTTAAGAAAAAACCCACCATTTATTTCATTAACAATCCCATGAACAACTATATACTAGAAAAGCAATACAGCGATCGTGACACCATAGAAAGGGTGCTTTGCCAGTTCATTCTTGAGTTAAAAGTCCTTTCCTTTATATGTTTAAAGATCAGTTTAAAGGAGTGAATTTCTCCTGTGTAAGTGCAGCATAGGTAGAAAGGGGTCTATCAAAAATTGATAACATAGAGTTTTAACAAAAGGGTAATAGATGAAAAGTTGAGGAAACAGATCTGCAAATAGATTTAACCAACTCCAGCACACTGAGTAAGGTATACTGCATGTTGAGTAACAGAATTGTAATCAATTAGTATACATGGTTGCCCGTTTGTCCCAATATATACCAGTCAGTCCTTCACACTTCCCACAGAATTGAGGCAAGCCCAACTGTTGAATGTTATGGAGCTATATTTTTCATGGTTTTTTTACAGAGATAAGCCATGATATTCATCTCCACTCAAGCGAACCCTCCTGCATGCACTGTACCTAATTTCAGTTGAGTTGAGCAGAGACATAAAAATACTTTTGTGGTAAACACAGACAGTAATGTTTTTTTAAAAAGTATGGCAAGAGATTAGCATCATAACAGGTGAAAACAGCTATTTTTTTTTTTTTGGTGTGATAATGACTAAAGTATATAGCAGTATAGATTCAGTTAGGTGAATTGATTAAGTGACCACATAATTTATGTAATTAGGTAACAAGGCAGAGTTTCTCTAACTGTATCTCTATGTAAAAAAAAAGATTCACATGGACTTTACATGGACTTAAAAGGAACAATGTAAATGATCAGTGGAAGGTTGCAAATACAAGACAAAAATATATGGAAATACAGTGGAAGGGATGGTGTGAAAGTGTACAAAACTGATTGTGGAAAAATTGTATCCAGAAAGAATAGAAGAGGATGAAATGAGGATTTAAACTATGCAGAACTACATAAAAACGCAAACTTTGAAGTCACAACAACTTTCCAAAGGCTTACATCTAAAGGCTTGCCTAAAATGTTTCTTAATATTTATAATTAAATGCTATTAAATTACTATTATTACACAGTATCTATTTACCTCAGGAAAGATTAGTTTGCAGATGCTTTCAGTTAATGTGTGCAGGTACACTCTACTTCTGCTCGTTTTCCTTTGTGGAAGGTTTCCTTGAGCATCTTTTTCATGGACTTCTTTGCAGATGGGTAAAGCTGCTCTAGAGCTGTTTTCTGTGGAGTCCTTGTCATGTTCGTCAGTAATGTGACTTTGAGTCAGTAAGGAGAAAGGACATTCCCCTGTGATCTTCAAGTCTTTCAGTTTTGTACAGAACATACTGTACAAAGTCTCTCTCTTGAGATTAAGAGTACTTGGCTTTTGTGTTCTCTTCTGTTTACTAACAAGAGCAGAAGATTCCAGAATAGTAGATAAGGCAACCACTGTTGAAGATTATTGGTAGCTATAAATCACCACAGAAACAAATGCGTGCCCCTACAAAAAAAAGAAGAAAGGAAAAAAATATTAAAAACATTTATTTTCTCCGTTAACTTCCTGTGATGTGACAGTTTTATCATATGTGCATTAAAATAATGGCTTTTCTAGGACCTTGCTCAGGAATGCACTTAAGCTCATGTGCCATTTTAAGCATGTAATCCTTACTGACTTCAGTGCTTCAGGTAATTAAAGTTATGTGCATGGTTAAGTTCTTGGCTGAATGGGGGCTCTAGTGATTAAGGCAGAAGAGTTGTTTTATGATATATATCTTCGGTCACATTGATGAATGAGGTCTTTGAAAGAGTAGAGAGCAGAATTCTAATGAGAAAACCTTTTTAATTCTTCATAAGCAGCTATTAAAAACTACCTCATACGGCACAATGAAACTGATTTGTTATGGATATGTAAATCTCAATTTACTTGATGCCCAAGATATTCTTTTTGTAATAGAGAAATGTATGACTGAAGTTGGTACTTGCATTTCTGGAACAGCAAACCATCCAAGACCAGAGGTTGGCTCCTCGTGTTGAAGCCACTGACTGGTGACAACTAACATCATGGGAATTTGACCACATGACTGATGTAGTTGCTTGGAAACACCAAGGGATTTTTATGCTTTTGAAGGTGATCTCTTTCAAACATCACATTAAAAAAAGGGGCTGAACTTTTCATTTTAATAATTGTTCCTTTTTTGTTACATCTATTTCAGTAAGACTTAATCTGAAAAAGGCTCTTCCCTTAAGGGCTTCATTTTGTATTGACTGAATCAGATCCTCTCATTCTCATATAATACTCTAACAAGGTAATCTTTGAGAGCTTTGGAGACTCTGGAAGTAGCTGAAGTATCACATTTGTCTCTCTGGAGATGCAGTACAATAACTATTTCTTTCAGATGCACTATGGCTTTAATCAGCCTGTGCACCACACTGCTTATTTCTGCCCCTGAGACAAAAAGGGTTTTCAGGGTCACACACCAACTGTTCCAGGGTTAAAAATAATTAATTCCCCAATACAGGTTCTTCTTTTGAAACAGCTGGAATGAATGGCATAGCAGAGGAGTGCTGCAGACCCAGCATGAGTGGCACAGATAAGAGGAGAAACAGGCAGAAGCTACTCTGGCTGGACCTGCTGTTGAAAAAAACATATCTGGCAGAAAAGGCCCTTTTAAAGTATGCTGTAATTCTGATGGTGTCAGGCCAGCTTCCAGGGGCCATCTATCAAAATTATTAAAGTATTATTTTAAGAATCAATAAACACAATGCTAAGAACAAGCAGCTGAAGAATGTTTATATAACATTCTATATTTCTGATTTCAGTTTTTACATAGAAACTCATTTGTTTCTACTGCATGGATATCAGTAATGCTTTATTCTTTATTACTGAATAATGCTGTGTAGCAAATGAGACAGTGAAAAATTTCAAGCAAGAACTACACTCTCAATACATAAATATACATAATACTTTTCTTTATAATGTAGGCATTGTTATATATATGTAAAAGTATTTTTATTCAGCAGCCATTATATAACCATATATTACTTTACCAAAAAAAAAGAACTTCTTTTTCTTTAGTTAGACTGATCTGTGTACTGAAATAAACTGTTAAGAAAAATGCTAACATAAATACTAACATAAATAACGCACCATGATAAAAGGATAAAAAATGTATGGATTTGATGGATCTGAGATGTATACTCATGTGCTTTGATGAATTTGGGCCCTAAATTTCAAGGTAAATCTTGAATTTATAAAATAACACTACTAAAACTTTTAAAATCAAGTATACCAGCATTTTGGGAAAAAAACCCTGAAAGATATTTTTGTGGAAAAAATGTATAATAAAACTTTTTAAACATCTCCCAGTAAATGTAATACTGCATTTATGTGCTGCTATTAAAAAAACCCAACAGTTTCCCTCTTTGTGAACAATGTAAGACTGAATTAGATACCAGCAAATATTTACTGCATTTGCACTAAGAACACAAGAAGTGAATGACCTTCAGCCATTACCAATAGTTTTGATAGTTTGGGCTTTTTTCCTGCTGGTGAAACTATTACTCTGTTTCTAGAAGATAATAATCTGGAATTATTTGGAGGTTCACTTCCATGGTAGCATATTGCATTTTAATTAAATTACACTTGATGTGGTAGGAGAAATATCCAGGCAGGTAGAATCAGCTCTGTGAAGGAAGTGATGCCATTATTTTACACTGGGAAAACCTGAAGTCTCTAGAAGCTGCCACATGCGAAGGAGAGGTCCTAGAAGATGGTCATGGGCCAGGACTTATTCAGGGGCAAAATGGGCATTGATGTGAAGGTCCAAGAGTCAAAAAAGCTGCTGGACATGCAGCTACTATGTCTGCAGCTTCTTTTTGCAATGCAGCCTGTCATCCTTTGTGCTGCAGGACACATACATTCAGCCTCTTCCTGCCCTGGTGGGGACTGGAATCATGTCCTTGCTCTGAACATGACTGTGGGCTCCTGCCAATGGCTATTTATGACAAAATCATCATTGATTTACAAGAAAGTGGAGATCCGTGATGTTTCTAGTAATAATACTGTTGTACAAAACCAGTACCAATAATGTACAGATCTCTAAATTCCAAATAATTATGACACAGTTCTTAAAGAAAGCTTCCTGCAGAAATATTTTCTAAATATCCTGAAGTTCTTTTTTGCCCAGAAACAAATCGAATGGTCCTTTGATAACATATATCCCAGCTCAAAACCAGTATCAACTTAATAGGCACAACAGTTTTCAAGCAATGTCCAATTCAAGACTCCTCCTGACCTCTGCAATGACAAGACCCCCTGAATCACATCTTTAAAGAAATTAAGTGGAAAACTTAATTCCATGAGACTTTGGAGAATTCAAATGCTGAAAAACACCATGCATATACTAGGTCTTCCTGTATTAAAACATCAAGTTTGCATGTGGTATCCTAAGTGCATTTTGCACTTAATATAACTAGAATTCAGAAAAAAAAAAAGATTATTGTGTTATAGAAAACCTGTCTCACTCAAAGGGTAATGGGTGGTTTTAAGCATCTGACAGGGGAAAGATAATGAATTGCCAGTGTAGATTTTACAGAAAGAATTTCAGAAGTATAATGGACTTCAAAATGTATGAGAAAGATGATGGCACACAATGCAAGTTAGGTCAAACATTTCCAGATGTGTTTCAAGAATGAGGAACACCAGCCCTCCCGTTGTTCACAATGTTTAAAGACATTTTCTGACCATAACAAAAAAATAAGAAACATGAGGAAACGTGGGAAAAGTTTCTGGTTTTAATTCCTTTCCAAACATGCTTTGAGAGAGCTCATCCCAGGGGAGCAGCAGTGTTTAATGTGAATTCTCCATCTCTGCCATATTAACTGCTGTCATATTTACCTTGGGAAGAAAATTGAAAATTAAAATGAAATAATCTTCTGTGAGATCAAACTACAAGCAACCAATTAATTCAGTGTCTGGCTGAATGCAACATGGCACTGTGCCACTCAGAAAAACGAAGGTGTCTTTACATAGTATAGTCATAGCAGCAGAATAACTTAACAGTGCTCAAAATGCTTTGTGCAAACATTTCATTGTATATTTACATCTACACTTGTCTTACAGCCAAAATGCCTTCCTGCATACTTAGTTGTACTAGTTACTTCTGAATATTTTCCTTTGCTAAAACATTTCCTTGACAATGCCACGAAATATAGTGCAATGAATCAATCACACAGTAAAAGCGCCTGATATTAATATGGCCATTTATAAGAATTCAGCAATACCACTTGTTAACAGTAGCTGAAGGAGGTTTGTAATTTTAGCTTGTGGACATGGCACAAAAATTAGAAGCAACATTAAATACTTTTTTCTTATTACTAGCTGAGTCCTTTGCTCAGAGTAGGACAGAAAATGGTATTATGCTATAATGTCACTTTTTATTTTAAATCATACGTATCACTTTTTTAGGTGAACTGCTGCATGTTGAGGAAGAATTAACAAAAAAATTAGTTTGTTTTGCACAGTCAGAAGATGGCACTGACTGGATCTAACTTTCTCCAGCACGAGAGTGATTGCAGCACTTGCAGGAGCTCGGTGTGGTTTGGGAGCCATTACCTCAACAGCAGCAGCTGTGAACTTCTGTCTCGCCTTTATGTAGGACAGAGTCATGAAAGTCCGACTCAGCTCGAATCGCTGTGGGATTCAGAAATCACTGCTTTTTGCCCCTTGCCAGCGAGTCAGCTTCTGCACAGAGCAAGGCAGGAGCTGTTACTTTTACACCCAGGCAAAACACAATCAGCTTCTAGCAAGACAGGTTAGTACCCATCACCCTATCAGTACCAGCTCATTGTAGATTCAGCTGTTGTGCCTGTCAGCAGACAAATGCAGGGAAAATAACTAAATCCTGTCATTTTGTCTTCTTAATGTGAAGTGCAGTATCTGTGATTTACTTTTTCTACTTCAAGTGCTGTGTGTAGCAACAGAAGCAAAGCCCTGGTGATTTGTCCATTTCCAAGAATTTTAAGGAGGCTTCTGAAATACTCAGAGAAAATTGCTCAAGTCCACATCAATATATAAGCTAATATTTTAAGAAGTCAGAGTATTAATAAGCTTTATCAAATCCTGTACAAAGGCTTTCTTTGGCTGCTTCATTGTTAACTTAAACCTGTTCAGAGCGCACACACCTTCAAAGAATTAATTTGCTTGAGTATTGCTGATTTGGAGAGCACAAGATGTCAGTCAGTAACTGGAGGAGACAGGCAAGTCTTTTTACAAATTTCTAAGTGGTAGTGAGTCACACCTAATAGAAAACTGCCAATTGTTGACTTAGGTAGAGGACATCTTGGAAAAGATGGAACCTTGTGAAGAGGAGTGAGATGTTTTCCTGCACCTCCTCAATCAGAGACTAACCCATCAACTGAAATTTGAGGATGCCTCATTTACCCCTTTCCAGTAATTTAGTCCTGTCGTTAACACAGTAAATACATTTTCTAACCTACCTAGGGATAACTGTGTCATTGCACAAGAACAATTTTTAAAACGTATGTAACTTGCATACTAAGTAAAGTGCACAGTAGGGTTAGGAATTCTAAATCTGCAGCAGTAACACAAACATAATACAACACCAAGCTGCATAAAGAGTATAACTCTATAAAAAGAAAATTGCGAAGACAAGGAGTTGAGCTTTAGGAAATCCCAAATATAGGTGTGACCATTCAATGCTAAATCATTACCACCCTTGTGTAGATAGGGGCTTTACTTACACTACAAACTAGTACCTTTTTTTTTCCAGCAAGATTCTAGTCTCTTTCATGAGAGAGATTCACACACATCACAAACACATCACAGATTTGTACTACTTGAGGCAATAACATCCTCTCTGTAGATCAGAAAGAGACATGATATTGGACAGTAGACTTCACAATAATTTACCGGTACCCAAGAAATTACTAGATTCAGCAATCTCAAAAAGAATATGTTTTTTCAGGCATTAACTTTTCTGCTTGTTCCCCCAAACTTCCACCCTTCTTTCTGACAAGTCATCCCTATTTCTGACCTGCCTGTACCCCAGAGCCCTTAAGATTAGCCTTACCATTTTTTCTCCAAAGCACTAATTGCCATTGTGTGCTGTGCAAGCCCCGTTCCAGGCTCCTTACTGCCAGACGTAGCTTTGTTTCAGGCTATTTCTAAGAGAAGTAGATTTGACACTTTTCTTTAAGTCACAGCATACTTTTGGTGGGAAGGAAATACCACAGCACACCATAGCACTTACTCAACTGTCTAATGGAATTACAATGATTACCAAACTAAGTACAAGGTGGTAAAACAGCTATGATAAAATAATACAGGTCAGAGCAATCAATTATTAACTGTCCAAGCATTTTAGTAAATCCAAATTCAGTGTTGTAACTCATCCCAGTGACAGTCCTATATGACTGCTTGGGACAAGCTAAAAATCTAGTCCTTGCTCACAAGAAAGACTTTCTCCCCACATAATGTGTAATTTCCTCACCTTTCTACCTTTTTTTCTTTATGAAGTGTTTTAAGAAACAGAGAACCACAATCAAGTGTTTTCTCTGTGTTCCATGTTGAATGCCTCTGTGTTGCTAGACAGCTACCAAACCAGGAGATGAAGAAAATAATTACCTTTGTTTTCTGAGAAGAAAATACATTATCTCCTTTTCCATCTTGTCCCTATTGTAGTCAGCAGTAAACAAGCTTCCAGAATACATAAGTAAACTTCAAAACTGCTACTATGTCTCATTTTAAGGTCATCATGAGACAGACATTTCTGCTGCTTTTAAAAAAATGCCTTTTTATTAGCATTTGTGTAATAACAGCTTGACATAGAAAACAGTGTTCTTGAAGACAGGGAAAACTGCTAGTTTTAAAGGATCACTGAATTTCTGATACTGGTTTTGTGACTGACTCATTTTCCTCTAATGGTCTGAAGCAAATCCCTGGATCCAAATATAGCCCTGGGAGAAGCCCAGACTCCAGATGTGAAAGTTATGTTACAGCCACATCTCTGGTTTCAATTACAGACAGAGGGGGACCCCTAATTACTGCACCCGTGTTTTGGCATGTAGCTAAAGGAAGGGCCGATTCCAAAATGTTGCTTATAAAATATATATTTGTCATTTTAAGTATCACATGTACTTTCATCGGGTAAATATTTTTCCTATGCTAGGACCAAATAACAGGGAAGCATGCTGAGAAGATAGCGTGGGAAAAATACTCTCTTCCTGTGAGTCAAAGCCTATCTGTGAAAACACTCCCCAGCCAGCCCAGCAGGCAGCCTCACAGCACCTGATTCCCTGCTTGCCCCCTCAGGCGCTCAGGCGGAAACAGCTGCCCTTGGATGTGGCTCATCCTTGCACCCTCAGCCCTGGTCCAAAGCATGGCTTGTACCACTAGCGAAGCAACTTAGGATGGAGATACTTCCAATTGAAACCCCAGCCTCCTTACACCGTGGGAGCTCTTGAGGTTGACTGCTTGTGGGCATTTTTTCTGAGGCAGAGCTAAAGATACCTCACAAACACTAGAAGCAACCTGCTGTATGTAACCACAACTCATTTTTTAAATTAATTTTTTTTTTTTTTTGAGAAATCCTGATATTGAACTGACAAATCTGAAGATACCTCAAGTGATCTGGGTACCCAGATGAGGAAGAAATTGAAACACAGGAGAGGCTGCAGTGAGGACAAGTAAGACCAAAACCAATCCAAAGCATCTGGAAACTATTCTCACACTTTAAAGAAATATATTTTAAATACAACATTTAATCTGCATTTGCAGTCCATGAAATTACAATACTTTCATGAAAATCATAAGAGAAAAGCTAAGAAGTAAATTTGTGTCTTCAGAACTCCCTTTCAAGAATTAAAATTTGTCCTAAAGATAGGAGGTATTCATAATAGTTAGCAGGAGTTAAACATAAAAATTGAAGTCTTGCTAGAAGCCAAGGGAATATAAACTAGAATCCACAAAAGGAGAAGTGCTGTGGTTCTAGAATATAAAGTAATTGTCAATTTTTGTGCTTACTGATTCTTTCCAAATACTGACTTACAGTTTAATCTCTCAAACTTACCAATACATGTAACTTTACTCATTAAGATGGCCTCTAACTTCGAATGTCTGTCTTCAAAAATCTGTTTTCTATTTAGTTTAGATCAAAACCATTTTTTAGGAGCAAAAAAAGTAAAAAATAATTGTAATTATTCTGTAATAAGAGTGAAATCTAGTAACTTTTTCTCTCATAATGTTTTTTACTAGATCTTTAGCTAGTATTCATGACTTAGCCAGGATTGCTGTGTCTCCTATAGTAAATGAAACAATAAACTATTTAAAATTTCCAAACTTCTCATGCATGAAGTAACCTCTAATTTGAGAACCATGGTCTGAATTAACTGTGAAGCATCTTCAGAGATGTTCAAATAATTCCCCTATTTCTCCAAAGACGCGTATCTTGCTGAGACTTGTACGTGTGTGTATTCCTTTGATTGAAGCTGAATGTGTGTAACTGTTTATGCAACTACCACACAGGTTTGCATAAATACCATTATTGTATTGTTTTCCCAAACATACTGGAGCATTGTAGAGCGATATAAAGCATTGATTGTAGTGTCTTATGACAATGCATATGCTTAAATATTCCCTTTGTGTTCACAGCTTTAAATTGTAATGAACAGCAAGTTTCATAAATAATGGAGTACTAAAAGTTGCTCTGAACTCCATAGATCTCAGAGAACAGTTTGAAAACTAGGTCTGTAGAAAATGGGCTTCATTAGTAGATTTCAATTGCAGAGTTTTCTGATTGAATATTTGCCAGCTGCCATTTCTGTTTCCAATGTCTACAAAGTCTTTTTCACACTGAAAATCACTGACAACTACCTTTCAAATTTATTCACAGTTAAGTACTCATTCCAACTCCCATTGAAGTCAATAGCTGGTTTCTGGATATAGCAGGAATAGGATTAAACCTAACAGTTCTGTGAGAGAAATACTGATTTGCATCAGTTTTCTTTTTTTGAAGCAAAATACAGCCTTGGCTATTTTAATTTTGAGGCTTTGCAGGTAGGTGTGCAGATGTGATGGTAAACACAGGACTGAGGTAATTTGAAATTCTGGAAAAGTTAAATACTATGCAGGGGAAGCTAATAACAGGAACTTCTAATTAGTGAAAATGGCTTATCCTGCAGCAGCGAGGTCATGTCCTTGTAATTTTTCTGATGGGGAAAAAATATATTGGTTGAAGACTTGTATTCAACCAGAACAGGTGGTCTAAGATGGAGCTACTGACTCTGCTTTACCTAGAGCCCGTGGCAGAGAAACCAGCTCTGAAGAGGAGAAATCAACTACTTTCCCAATTGTTCTCTTCCATGGTATCTGCAGGGCAGGACCAGCAGCCACCTTCCTTTTTGATTAAATGCTTCCAGATGTCTTATGCTATAAAACTTGTTTAAAATAAATTAAGCTGCTGATTTGGCCATGTGCGCTGTAAATTAGTACCTTCGGTTTTTTATTTCGTTGATTGGCCTATTCACAGCCCATCCCTTTCAAAATCAGTTATTTTAGAAAAGATTTGAGTACACAAAAGCAATGAATCTTACCTTTGTAAAGCACAGTTCCAAAGGCTATCAGCGCATCTTGTGAGACTGAATGCTCTAGGAATACATTACAATGCCAATTTCCCTGTTGAGTATATTGCTTAGTTGCTTTCTAATAATGTTCTAGAAAAGATACCCATTTAAAGCAGAGAAAGCTAGGTAAATATGGTAAATATGTGAATTTATATTGTCTTTAAAAACACAGGCTTCTTTTTTTCACTAAAATGATGAAGCAAAGTAAAAGTGAGATGTTTTGTGAAATACTGAATTGGCACATGTGGTATTAAGAGAAATTAATGTTGTCAATTAATCACAGTAAATATGCACTTAATGACTAATACCAGCCAGCTGTTAGTGTATACCACCTCTGTAAAAAAAGTAAAAATTAAATAAATCAAGAAGCAGATTTTGGCTTCCTGTAGAATGTTCAATCTGTGATGCTTGTTATTATCTCTGGTGCAATTGCTGGAGTTACCACAGCTACTGATCTATTAAATCCTTCTGTTCCATTTATTCTACTTTTCTTTTAAGCATCTGAAAAAAATCAGCTGGCACGGAGTACTTCTCAGATGACTTTTGCACAGGGAAAGTCAGCACATCCAAATGAAAGCAGAAGGGAGATGGCAGGATGCAAAACTACCTCAGAGAGAACTGCCGTATTCACCACATATTCTGTATGTGGAACTTGCACATACACCCCTTGGCCTTGGTGGCAGTTTGATGTAAAGACTGAGGTGAAATTGTGGCCCTGCGGAAAAATAAACTGAAAATATTTATGGGTGGTTATTCATGTTTGGGATGGACTGTAGCAGAAATCTACGTTATTCAGATCAAAAAATGTGAGATCTTTACAAAGACACTTCTCAAGTCATTATTAAAATGTAGCTTCTTGTTTTAATAATATTTTCAGTGAAAATATGAGCATCATTGAGGCATTGCTTATGAGGCAAAGGAAAATATGACATATATGCTACTTTTCCAAACCTTCAGTAGTGCTAAATGACAGAGAAAAATCCATCCTTATAGCTAAAAAATACCATCAAATAGTAGAAGCCTCAGTCAGTGCTGCTCCCTCAGTTACAACAGATGCATTTAGAAAGATTTAGCATGTTCCAAACCATGCATTATACGAATTCAAGTGCATTAGCTGTTGAATTGCAGCTTCTTGTAGCAATATCAAACTTGAATATTAAATCCCATAAAAACAAAAATAATGTCATTCAGCTGTTTGGAAACTCTATCTCCTACTTCTGTTCTGAATATTTTAGTGCCAGAGTTCCAGGCACAGACTGGCACAGAAACATATGCTTGGCTTGAAATGCTTGGAAATTCCATTAAAATTGACTGAACTCCAAGTCAGGCATTTCAGGTTAACAGAGATTAAAGAGATTAAGAGATTTGGAGAAATGGAAATCCAAGAAAGGGTTAACAAAGAACACAGTGCAGAATCTCTGATTGGATGTACCAATCACCAGCCTCTAATTTGAGGTACAAATTCAAGCTTTAAGTATGAAGATAAATTAAATGTATTTTATCCTTAAGGATTCTCTTGCTACTTTTCCCACAGATTTTTCTGATTTTCTGGGCCAGGCCCTTAGGTCTTTCTCTCATTGGGAAAGTGCTGATAATTTTCCCGTAAAACAAGGGAGATGATTTCACCAGAGGACTTGGATTTTCCAAAAGATTAGAATCACGTGAAAAACTCTTACCAACAAATATGTTTGTCATCCAAACTAATATGCTTCTGTGATACAGAACCTGAACTTTGTGCATTGTATGAACCACGGCCTAATCCTCCTGGAGTTATTCTAAGTCGAGTACCTACAACTGTCCACGGTTCTTCATCTCACAACCTGAATAATTGCTTTGACTGCAACGATGTTAACATCACAGTATTCTTACCAAAGTCTGAAAGATCAAATCTTTGCTCCATTTCTCAGATAGCATAGTTTTTCTCGTTTATGGTAGCATTATTTTGCAATATCTGCTCTTCTTTATTATGTGAGAGATAAAAAGGAGAGAAGGGAAATACAGACAGAATAAAGGAGCAAGGAGGGAAAAACAGAAGTAGGGAAGGAAACCTAAAGAAGGACACGAGGATTAAAATATCGGTAAGAAAGAAGGAAAACATGGGCAATAGAACAAACCATTTGCAAAGGCACAGACAGTTCTCGTACTGATATATTGCTTTTTCTCTACTACAAATCCACTGAAGTATGGTGGATACTTATGCAAATAATTTTTATGTAATCTGACAACATAGTCTATACAAAATGTTGAAATTATAATGTTAAGGAGCTTTTCAGCAATATTTGAGATTTTAGCGGAATTTTTTTTTGTGGTAGTTACAGCTTGTGTTTCAACCAACTCTGTTGGTTATATATTACTCTCTGTTGCAAAATTAAAGAAGGATACACCTTTATTACCCTGATTTGGCTGCCAAGATCCAATTTCTAGCTTCAGTGTTTTGCCTCACTAGCCTCCAAATGGGAGGCAGGGAGTGACATACCTTGTTTTGCTGCATTGCGTAATGAGGTTACCCTGTGTTAATAAAGAATTGAAAACTTTATAGACTTGGACATTTCATATGTTATTTTCTAGTATTTTGTTTTAAATGGCATTGATTTGTAAGTTAAAGGCCAGATGCACATTGTTACTGATTTAATATTTCATAGTTTTACATTTTATTTTTTGAAGATATTTCACTTCTCTTTTATAATATGTCTATAAGGAACCTCTTTTCTCTCTCCATCAGGCCTTCTGAAATACCAGTTGGTGCTGCACATGCATCTGAGATGCCAGGATGGAAGCACTGGGACTTACCTGGCTTCCTTGAAGGCTCTGACCTGCATTCCAGCGAGGCAGCCTGAAGCTGTGCTAGTGTCAGCAATCACCGGTAACACCAAGCCAGACCTTCATCCCACTGCACCACCAGAGAAGGTAAGGAACTGTAAAGGGCACTCGGTTCTTAGTTCAAAGAGTGGCAATTTCTGCTGGGAGTCTTTGGGTTTCAGTCCTGAGGCAAAGCAAGCACAGAACATAGCTGGAGAGTTTTTCTCCAGTCTAGGGCTCCAATTGAGAGCATCAGCTAAAGTAGCAGCAGATAGGCATGTGGAAATGATAGCTGATAATGGACATTAAGTGCCAGTCATCCTTGAAGGCTGAAATCTGAACCCTGAAGTGGCATAATGGGGTCATCTCAGATTTACTTAATTGAGAACCAAAACTAATATGAAATGTAATTGATAAACATCTTTGTCTCAACACTTCAGCCTGTGCAATGACAGATAAACTACCCAGGTATCGTAACACCCACTTCTTGTGTAGGAGTTGTCCCACAGCAAAGGCCCTTCAAGTACTATTTTCCACCAAAATGTGAACAACCACTCTGTATGTGCTGTTTTCTGAATCTGTAAAATGGGTATCCACCACTGCACGCCTGTTTGTTTTTTTCATTATATTAAGAAACCATGTTCATTTCAAAAATGGGTCCAGATAATAGGGTATCTCCAACTTGCCATGTTGCATAGTGGTACTGTGAATATTAGCTCCAAACCAGCACAGAAAACAGCTCAGCTGTTTCAGAGGTGAAAGGGCAGAGAGACTGGACAATGAACTTGGGAGAAAACCTAAAAATGAACCAAAATCAAATTCTGTCCCTACCGAGTGCATATGTACCCAGAGGAGTACTCAGTGGTTTTGAATGTCATTTAAATATTACCCTGAAAAGAAATGCTCCTTTGACTGGAAACTTAAATTTATTGTTAACTGGGTCCTTGATAAAAGAAATCCCATAACAAATAATAAGTTCTACCTCTGTGTTTGTATATGTGCACAGAAAGAGGATGCTGCATAACAAGCTCCCTCTTTTTCTAGAAATGTGTGAAATTCCATGAAGAAAAGGCTGAGAGACCATGTCTACAGCTGGGGTGGAGGGAGGGAATGAGAGGCATGAGTTCCTAGGGGATATAACCAGAGACCTAAGTTTAAGGATAAAGAAAGGTAGTATCTCGTTCATGAAGAATTTCCTGCCAAGATGAAGACAATATTTTTTTAAGCCTTTTGGTATTCTGGTGCATCCAGAAGCACCATGAATCTTGAGGAATGTGCACTGTCAGCATGTAAAAAAACAAAACAGGGAGGAAGAAAGTTTGCCGCACTGTGTATAGTCTTCCTTTACATGGGGTCAGAAACCTCTGACATTTCTGCTTACAGTTTAAGTGATGTTGGAAATTCAAAACTTCTGTTTTCAATATTTGTACCTAGCAAGTCCCAATGAGACAAATGCAGTAACTTTACAAGTATCCTGTGACAATGAAGAAATGAAGTTATTGTAGTATCACAAGTGTCTTTGCAGCATATTCATGTTGTAAACCTTTGCTCTGAGTATTCAACTCCATTTATAACAGGCATCCAAATCCCACACTGCCCATAATATATTTAACAGACAACAAGATTGCATTCCTAAGTAATGCTGAAAGACAGAGTACCAAGCCTAAGTTTAGCATTGAAGATCTGAATACATTTATTAATATTTTACCAAAGGTTATGAGCATTTTCCATGGTTGTAGAGTAACAGCTGGGAAAGAAAACAGTGAGGATATGTTATATAAATACTTGAATAAACGTCCTTTTTTTTTTTTTTGCATATTTATTCCAACATTAGATAGATGAGCCATTTACAATACAGTACATTACAGCAACTGCAATAAAATCTAAGTGTATTTTTTTCGAATACATCAACTCATTAGATGCTTTTCTGCCACTACTACTCTCATTTCAGTTTTTTATCTTATTTTTTCCTTATTCCAGTTTATTGCTGACAAAAATTTACCTACAACGTGGGCAGGGATGGATGTTCTTTTTTAGCTTTTGCTACATGTAAATCATAATCCTGTATTCCATCAGTACTCCTTGCTCTTCACCACTTCAAAGCCTAATTGAAAAAATACTTTTAACTTTTAATTCCCCTCTGTTGTTTAAACCTATTTTTGCTTAGAACTTGGTATTGCTTAGAACTGCGAATTATTTTCAAAGAGAAACTGGAAGGAAGATATCATGAAACCACTTTATATTAATCAACAGTTTAAAACGTTTTTTACTGGTATTTGCTAGTGCCAGTCTCTAATCTTCTAAGAGAATAATTATTCTATCATGATGCCCACCACTATAATTTCATGCATGGTATAGTTGCACACTTCAAACTTCGACTAAGCTATGACTCTGTTGGTTCTAGAATTTACTGCTGTTACGGCCAATGATTTCTTCCACATACATTTGGCTATCGTGCTACATCTCTCACAGATCTGGAGCATGTGACATGCAGAGTAAGGGCAGAGCTGATCTAAGTTGATACCGATGTTCAGATCAGCTGTAGATTTACAGTGTCATACTACAAATGTATTCTCTGCCTCATGAGACCATCAAAACAGTTTGCAACCCATGCCTAATTTGTGACTGAAAGACTGGTCTCCTCTGTGGTATTTCATTGCTACCACACAACCAAATGTTTTCATCTGGGAAGGGAACTATTTCACTACCTTTTGGCATTCATGAAGGTCACCATTCAGTCAGTGAGACTGTTATTTGGTCAACCTGTGAAAATTCTTATGGAGCCTTTGCTTAAACTCAAATACTGGTATTTAACCTTCTGTCTACTGAGTTCATCCTTGGGCAGGTTGTTCAGCAGAGAAATTGTGCCAGTGTTATCGTGCATTCTGCTTTTTCTCAAATACCGTTGATAGGTGTATTATTTGTTTATTTTAACCTCCTAGAAGGCCTAAGTTAAGATCAGAGCCGCACACAAATATACAGTAAAAGATGATGTTTCACCCAAAGGTTTTGCCCTCTGAACAGCTAAGACAGAAAAATAGGATATGAAAGGAAACATTATGATGCTTCTTTTAGAAGTGGGGAAATAAGGCACGCTGGAGATCACAAAAGAAAGACTGCAGCTGAGCTAAGAAGTGAATCCAGATCTTAGAGTTGCACAAGGGTTTTTTGACAGGAGTTTAGTAGATCTAAGTGATTTAAAAAAAAACCACAACAGGTCAAACCTTATAAAAATTTGAAGCCAGATTTTAAAAATAAATACAGGATCAAAATACATGCATATTTCTACAAGTGAAATTCAAATAGATTTTGCAGGTAGGATTCATAAAAGCATGTAGGTGCTATAAGTAAAAGCAGAACAAGGAAGGTGTCCTCACCCTATAGCTTCATGCCTAACACACACCAGGTTTAACTTCATTCTCTCATTTCTGAAGGCTCTGCAATTGCTCGTAAGAAAGGCATTTCCTCTTTGCTGCTTGTATTAACGTCACGCAACCTGTTTGGGAACCTATAACTTTAATTGCATCAAAATAAGCATTTAATTAAATCTAAAATTAATTGTAATTATTCCAATCATGATTTCCTTCATTTTTTCAGAAAAAAAAAAATAAATCAGTTCCACATTGACCATGTGGAAGCCTTGCTAAATTTCTTAAGCCACAAGACTATCCTTCCCTTCTTATTGTTCGTCCCATGTGGAAATTCTAAAATCCTACCTCTAAACATGCTTTGTGCTTTCTGTGGACTACTGGCTATATTTGCACCAAAATTTGAAGTTTATCGATCCACCAAATATTTTTTTCAACATGAGACAGGGGGTTCTGCACTCTCAGTTTGCCAGTGCAAATAGACAACTATGACGACAGTTTCGGCAAAAAGGGAAAAAAGGAAATTTCAAGTTAGATTGATGCATGCTTTCTCCAAAGACATGGAAATTTTGCCATTTTTAGCAGTGCTATTTAAAACAGGAACTGCGATGAGTATTTTAGGCTCCAGGGTGCCTGCAGTCAGGACTAGGGAGCCACACAGCTACTAAGATAAGCAGACACCCCTCCCTATTAACAGCAGCTGGGTATATTGTCTTGTGTTTTCAAATCATAGAAATAATTATGAGCAAATGCAAAATCCCAATTTTTCCAAGCAACAAAATGTAAATCTTGCTGAGGTGTTCCTCCATTGTAGTCAGCCTTTTACTAATGCTCTTTCATGTGTGAAGAGTTTCTGTGTTTGCCGAGGAGGGAAATCAGCTTTCCCTGAACAACTTTTGTCAGTCTCCATCTGTATCAAGTGCCAAGTGAAATGCAAGGTTAAAATGAAATTAAACACGCGTTTACTTTGGTGAGCAGTCAGGAAAGGCAGTCATCACATTCCCGTCTGATATACCATACAGAAGCCTGCTTCTGGGATCTCAACAATAACTGTTCTATTATTCATTAAAAGTGTCAAATTTAGCAGCAACTGCTGTATGTGGCATCACGGAAACCATAAGTTTTACCGTACCCTTTGGAATCGATGACATTCTAGACTTACACCAGGAGGATTCCCACAAAATATATTTTCCCCAGAAGAGTGATACATTTTTGTTCTGAAAGGAGAAATAATCAAAAGGATTTTAGCACATTGCCTTATAGTAAGAAATTTTTACTCACACTGAAACAATTGGATGACTTGCATAGGATATTCCCTGCAACTCTGTCATACAAATAGCTGTCTAAGGGCTAGATTCCATGACACTTGATAAAATCTTTGGAACTGGTTCCAGCCTCCTCCATGATGATGCACACACCCTGCTTTCTAGATTACAACCCACACAATTAAAGCTCTCTTCCTGAGCCACTGCATGGCTGACCTATTTTCTATCTGGACTTAGCTGAAACAATCAATGGGCATAGCCATGCGTAAAGTGCAAGGCATAGCCAAACAGTCCCAAGGCAGGGTTTCAAACAGCTCTGTGCCCCACAGACCCATGCTGGGATGCAAGTCTTTGGGCATTTTTCTCCTTGCCCTAGAGCAGAGAAGTGGCCTCGGCACCCAAGCAGGGACAGCAGAGCATTCTGCTCACATTCAGGCACATACATATGCGGAGGAGGTACAGGAGGTACAGACAGGAGGTACAGACAGGTCTCATGAAAGAAGTACCTTCTCAGAAATAATACATAAGGTCACGACTCGGTTATCATCTAGGCTTAGTGTGCTACCTGTAAGAAGTTAGCCTACTGGTGCCGTCTTGCATGAGGAGGTGACTTGTTTGAATACTTCCATTCTCTTGGAACAGCTACTTCTAGTATGAATATGCAAGAAGAAAATCAATTCACAAATTGGCTCTAAGTAACACAAAGGGACTAATTTAAGGAGTCAGAACAGTAAAATCAAGAATTATGGCTACCACACTACTGCTGAGTTTACAAGAAGCAGGGAGGGTGTCTACAAGTAGGAGTGAGGCTCTGAACTACGGAAGGGGACATTTCAATCAAACTAGAATGTAAGTTAACAAATGTTACTCCACAGTTAAATATGAAAGCAGTAATATTCTTAGCAAGGGCATTGATTGAACGTAATACAACTATCATATAATAGGAAATCTGAATGAAAAATAAGTGGAAGTGAATATCACAAAAGACTATGTTCTGATGAGGTCAGATTCTCCCAAAGGTTGAAGGCCTGTGGAAGCTCCAAAGCTCGAATTTATTTGGTGTCTGAAGCAACAAACAGGACTTGATGAGGTCTCTCTATGGTGAAGTAAAATTAATCCCCAGAGAATGCATTTGCTCTGACTTGGGTCATGAAGCAGCAAAACAACTGACAGCAGCGAAACCTGCACTCCTGTGAAAAGGGAGTAGATGTCAGCTTGCTCCAGACTCTGCATCTACAAAAATAAATAAACATCCTGTATAAGCTACAGGCCATAAAGGAGGAGCCCAAATGACAAGGCAACACTGGCACTGACCTAAGAGTGGCATCACCTCAGGAGGACAACCAAAAACTAGAAGAACGGTGTATTACGAAATAACTAGGAATCAATACCTGTATTACAAGCAAAAGGCTTCATTAGAGATTTTAACACGGTCTTTTCAATTGTTTCACAGCAGGTGGATCTATAAGCAAAAACCTTACGAAAAACCTGCTGTCTTTAGCAAATTTTGCTGCCTTTATTATTAAAAAAAAAATAAAAATAATTGTTTACACCCTAGCTAGAAGCCCTAGCCAGAAGCCCTAGCCCATTTATGCATACACTTAAACCCTATTGGAATTTTAAAATTAAATACATACTAACATTCTGTCCTGAGCAGTGTCGCTTTCTGGAACAAAGACTTATGTCCTGATCACTGACTTACCAATATTAATATCTGTTCAATGATAAACTTGACTCTCTACTCCTGGTAAACTACTCACGCAAGACTTGCTGAATATATACCATATATATTAAAGCCATATCTCAAATGCTGAAAACATCTTAAAAAGGATAATCAAAGTAAAGTCAAATGTGAAATTTGGTTTAATTTAAATTTCAAGTGCTAAAAATCTCAATTGCAATGCTAAGCATCTAAATAAATGCACTGATTTTTAATAAATACATTGGCAATCCAGATCTTCATAAAGGAAATAGTACAAAACATGCAAGGAATTCCAGCAAAGAAACTCTAATGGCAGCTCTCCACAGCTCAATTTTCATTTGCTAATAGATGTGCAAGCTGAAACTTAATGATTTCTGAATATCATTATAACAAAATTCCTTAAACCATGTCCTGTAGTTTCCAATAACTCTTTTAAAACACTTCTTTTTACCTATACTAAACTTTTCTTAAATGAATAAATTTGTATACAAAAAAGAAAACTTGCTGCTTTTCTACAGAGTAGATAAAAAATACAACCAGTACCTTCTAATACATATTTCTTTGTTGATAATTTAGAATATTTTGCCTGTTTCCTTAGATTAGTGAGGTGCCCGATTTTTTTTAAACTAAGGTGCAATTTACAACATCTTTTGGCTTAACAACTCATTTCAGTAAAAAGGAAAATAGCTGTATTTGCTACAAACTCTATCTTGACTTCTTGGATTGCTTATTTTGAGTCTCTGTTTTCAAATTTCAAACATTTCTGTTCATAATGGCTGTGATATTTTACCTTTTATTACATGACATAACCAGGTTTTGACTGCTACTGAGGTTTTGCATATTATCTTTTAGTATAAACTCTGACTTATGTTTTGATTTCACTATGAGATCTGTTTTCAAACAAACTACTGTAGCATGGTTAAAGACAGATTTTTTAAAGAAAGCATTTATCAGAATAAGACCAATAGACAAGACTTTAGTACTTAGTTTTATGGACATGACATTAAAGTCTAACCTCGACTTCCTATTTTTAACGGTTCATTGAAAACTTAATTGAATAATTTAAGTGAGTACTCAGCAAGTGAACCAGTGGGAGAGGGGATGGTCAGCTATTTTATTGATAATATCAAAAAAAGGGTAAAAGACCCGCTGTAGAACTTTCTTCTCACTTTCTCTTCCAGTGTTTGCCTCATGATCTTGCACTGTCATGACTCTTAATAGCTGCAAGCTGCGTAATTCCATGGAAAAAAACAATACAACCAAGAGATCTCAAGAGGCAATTTCCTTCTTTCTCCTTCCTTACTTTTCCTGCCTGTTTTATATCAGCGTGATTTCAGCAATTGCTTTTCTCTTTTGAGAATGTGGAGCTTAAAGTCTTTTATATCACCATTCCAGTATTCCTCACACTTCCTTACAATCATCTAGTTCATTTAAGGTTCTTGCTATTGGCAAAGCAAAGAGAATAGTCATCAGAGCTAGAATGTATGGCCATATGTAGCACCCCAGAGCAACACAATCCAAGCAAGAAACTTCTCTACAATAAAGAGAACTTCCCGTGCTTGCATTTGTAACATATTTGCACACATTGTCTGGTTGCTTAAATTGCTTAAATTCTCTGATTAATTATGGAAAATAGTCTGTTACTGGAATCTCTCTCCAGCCTGGGCTATCACCACCTTTTATTCCTAACCCTAGAAAAACAGCAGACTCGTTTATGTGTTTTAAAGTGTATGATTCCTTGCGCCTACTTTCTGTAGTTTGGAAACAAATCATCTTAATCATAACTACAAGAAAAGGGAGTGGCTCCATTGGGAGTTTTGTCTTAGGAAAATATAAGATTAGACCATTTCCAAATAAGTAAAACACACTGTTCTAGTCACAGAAAGATAATTAAACTCTTAACACTTGTTATAAAAAATTGCTCTGTTACATTTTTTGTGTAACTGTACTCTGAGGCTTCACAATGGAAAATCTGAGTGACTAAAAATTTCTTGTTTCCTACTAGTATTTCAGCTATCAAAAGTCTTACCATTTCTCTTTAAACCAAGCCGTACACGGCACACTGTAACCTGTAGTCCAGTGAAAGTGCACAGCCCAAACACAGCATTGCAAACAGCTCATTTCAGTGTAATACTCATTTTCAGTAGCACTCTATCCTTGCTTAGGATTTTTTTTCCTGCTAATTCATCCTTCAAACTTAGAAAGCCATCTCACTACATACACAGAATAAGTGAACAGCTCTGAAAAATAGAACCATTTTAGGAGTGGCATTAGATCAAGCTTGAGAGAGAATGTAAGACGTACAAAAGTACTCCTTTACATCTGAGAGAAAAACTTTTAAGGTGTCTCGTGTTTATACATAGACGTGATTTTATGAAGGGACTATTAGGCCTAGGGTAGTAATGGTCACTGAACTTTAGCCCCAGAAATAACTCTATCCACTCAGAAAAGGAATTACAAGCCTAAAGTCTTGAAAAAAAATAGGAAGAATAGCAGAGCTAAGAAAATCGTCTGAGAAAATAAACTGCCAATCATACCGAATGCAACACAGCTTGGGGTTTCATTTATGCTTCCTATAAAAAACAGACCAGGAATAACAAATGGAAAAATGAAGTTATTGTGAGAGCGTCGAGTATGTGATTAAATATGAGCTTTGCGTCTAATTCATGAAGTGCAACGGTACGAATTGCTCTGGAAAGGAACCTTACCTAAGTCTAATGCAGTAGCACTAGTCTGAATGCGTTCAGTCGCCTCAATCAAACGGGCAGGAGCAGTTAGCAAATTCTTAGAAAGCCTCACAATGCACAAAGGCCGCCCAAGTACCCTCCTGCCTGAAGCCCTCAGCCAGCTCCCAGCTCGCTTCCAGCCCCGAATCCCAACAGATTTCGCTCAAGCCCATATTTGGCTGGGGGCACGGGGCAGAAGGGGGCTAGAGGTGCCGAGGGGAGGGGGCTTCCCCCCCCCCCCTTCT
>JAHREE010000245.1:18735384-18852133 GCA_033628505.1 Tringa tobata
AAGAGAAGAAACGGTATCATTTCTTGTAGCTCACTGTTGTAACTTAAGCTAGTGCAAAGGAGAGAGTTGAAACCAATCAAAACAGAAGCAGCACATCTCCACGTGGTTTTGAACAGACCAGCTTTGCACAAGAGAGGGTATCAAAGCTCAAGGTGTGAACATTTTATCACCTCCTTGATTATCAGAACTGAAAAATGGTTTAATAAATATATCTGCTTCACACCATGCTTCCCTCCCTGCAGTGTTAAAAGAGAAACCTGTCAGCTAAAGAACTGATGAATTCCTTCAACCAAGCCAAAGCCCATTTTGTTGCCGTTTCTGAAGTTATTGACGAGCAATGTGAAGCTTAATTGAGTGCTAAATAGTCTAGGACATTGTGTACCTCATAAAATTACTGTATTAATAGATAATGTATTTGCAGCAGTCTCTTGCCTCCAGAAACAGGGATTAGTCTCAAGGCAAGGTGCTCTCACCTGACAACCACCCTACCTTTTGCTGTTCAGTCTCACTTTTCTTGCCTCAGGGAACCAGTTTTTTCTGTAAAAAAAGAAAAAAAAAGTAGAACCAGCTTCTAAGCAACTGATATAAATGAATTCCATAATCAAGTTTCTGTACCAAAAAGGAGTAAGAGCTTCTGTTGCACAGAGAATGCCTATTCCAGGCTGCGCTGTGCGAATATTTAGGTATGACGGTCACTGCGGTGTAAACCTGCTGTGCCCAGTGCAACAAATTAATGCTGGGTGAGAAAGCTGAATTTGGACATCTGGTGAGTAACTGGATCATCAGTACCCAAAGGTCTCCCAGAGTTCTTGAAAAGCCACTGTTCGTCCCTATCACATCAATTGCTATGTGCGTACTAGTAATGTCTTGCCAATTTGCACCAAATAAAGACAATGCTTATGAGTAAGATCGCATAAGAAAATGCTTATGAGTAAGTGAGTATTTAGAAGAAGAAAATAATATCTCAAATTAGATTAATTGAAAAATTAATATAAGTCAGTATTCATTTTACTTTAGCCATTGAACTGTTAGTTCTCTGAACAAAATTAGATTAGATACATTTTTTTTCACAAGATCTTACAAATACCAAAAAGTCTAAGGAAAGACTTACGTCACACTTAAAAATGGATACATTTTCTTCAGTTTCTTCTTTAAAACAAGTGTCTCTTTTTTACCAATAAAATATAAAGATTATATTATATGCAATAATTCTAAGATGTATGTATTATCAAATATAAGGGTGTCATAATTCAGAGCATAATTAGCACTCCTAAACTTTACTGGCATCTGCTATGTTTAAATCAAGTTTTCAAAATCAGATGCCTTCAAAGAAGCACCTCTCAAATTTATCATCTCCCCCGTGGCAACTGAATTTCTGAAAATACAGAAAGCTGCAGCCTGAAGCTGTGGTGCTGAGCAGCTGATGACTTCAGGCACCAGTACTGTGGGATTGGGGATGCTGGCAGATCACAGAACTGCAGAAAGACTGAGGCTGGAAGGCGCCTCTGGACTTCAACCCTGCTAGTTCAGCTAGTTCAACCCTGCTGCTGAAAGGCAGGGTCAACTAAAGCATGTTGTTCAGGGAAGTGTCCAGTCAGGCTTTGGATATGTCCAAGGGTGAGGACTCCACAACCTCTGTAGGCAACGTGTTGCACTGTTTGACAACCCTCACAGCAAAAAAAATGTTTTCCCTGTATTTAAATGGATTTTTCTGTATTTCAGTTTGTTCCTACAGCCTCCTGTCTTTTCACAGGATGCCAGCTTCCAATTCTTTTCTCTCCCATCAGATATTTATACATGTCGATAAGACCTCCCTGAGCATCCTCTTCTCTAGGCTGAACAGTCACAGCTGTCTCAACCTCTCCTCATATGTCAGGTGCTGCTGTCCTTTAATCATCTCAGCAGCCTTTGCTGGACTTGCTGCAGCAAGTCCATGTCTCTCTCGTACTGGGGAGCCCAAGCCTCGACTCGGCACTCCAGATGTGTTTCACCCGTGCTGAACAGAGGGAAGCATGACCTTCCTCCACCTGCTGGCTGTGCTCTTCCTAGTGTGGGCCATATAATGTTTATTGCAGCACAAATGATATTATTTGCCTTTATCACTGACACTAAAAATAGCATTGTTGCAACTATGCGGTGCTCCGCTTCAGTTAGGAGTCCATTTGGCTGTAGTACTGTGCTCATGTAGGTTTTCAGCTTCTGAATCCAATCTTGTCAACCAGAGTCCTCATGGATTCCCTGGATCAGTTCACTTCTAGTTTGCAGGTTATTGAACTCAGGGGTGAAGTGGCTATCCTATGCATTGTTTTTCAAGGCATGGGCAAACTTAGTTCTTGCCTTAACTCTAGTGCTTGGCTTTGTAGCTTTGATTTTATTTTTTTTTTCAGCATGTTTCTTGATAGTAATTGTAATTTCTACTCCACTCCATAATGACACCTTTTCAGTATTGCCATTCAATGACATTTATTGGAGACTCACATGAGGAACACATTAGCTTTTCATTCCAGTGCAGAGGAGGTGCACATGACACAAAAAGGTGACAGTCACCTGATCCCCGGCACTAGCAATCCAATTGGGTTTCACAGAGCAAGAAATTACAATTATTCCTGGAGGCGGATGAGAATATGAAAAAAATATAAAAAAAACGTATCATACACTGTATCTTTTTAAAAGCCTTCTAAGATCAATCTAAACGCCAAAGGTTGTGCTGAGTTAATATGATTTTGCCCTAGCTAAAATACATCTGAACTGAGATTAGCTGTGGTTTTGGATACCTCTGCCACCTGGTTAGTGTTCTTTTATTGCTTCACTTGTTCTTGCTATAGGGGGTTGAAAACACTGTGGAAAACATACTGCCACTGATGTGCCTGAAGGCATCTACTGGACTTCTTATTAAAAATATATCAAATTCAGAGGAGATTTCAGGGATTTATCCACATCAAGCTCAATTTGTCCCTTTCTGGACAATGTTAAATCATCTCCGATAGAAATTGCTTATCCTTAAGGCTCATAAATATCTTCCTCAGGAAGACGTGTCTTCTTGATTGGAAATCTACTGCATTTCAAAAGGGTACCAATATTAAAATGTTTTCCCTTTTCCACTGAAAGACTCCTTTTAAAATAGCACATCATATTCTCACTGTTACTCAGCTTTGGTCAGTCAGATCCAAGTATTTGTCAGGAGTAATGTCTACATTTGCACCAAAGAAAGTTTTGTGCAGAGTTTTAAGTCTGTCTTGAAGAAGGGTTTAGTTTCAATGAATGAATAAAAGCACAGATTCCCTGTTCTTTCAGAGACTTCATACACATGCAAGCAAGCTGTCCTGAACACAAGATTTCTGAAGTTTTAAAGGATTTTTGTCAGTGTTCCAAGTCTTCTTGGTAAACTGCTGTTTCCTGAAGGGCAGGCTAGATGTACTGTATGTCTTCTGACATCATGTCTTCATCTTGTATAGAAAGACAATTTTGTGAAGTTTTATGGTGTTTTACCATAGAGAGTCATAGAAATATAACAAATATAACAACACTGTCAGAGAAACAGGATTTTCAATCTTCTCCTTCACTGGAAGTTACAGGTAGTCAGACTTCCTGTGGAAACATCTTCCTGCCAGTTGTATTCTCTTTCTTGCCCAACATTCTCATTTTCAATTGGAAGACGGGTGTAATGCTTGTTTGTACTGATCAAGTACTATCTAGACAAGGAAGCAGTGATACTTGGCCAGAGGATAAATTTAATTCATTTCTGAAGTCATATTTAGGAAGCTCTCAACTTTAAATACAAGTTCCAGCTTGGGTAATTGCAAACTCTTTGCATCCTCCTCTAATTTAAATTGTTATGGCATCCTTCCTGTCCCGAGTGAGTTGTTATGAAATCTTTGTCATGCGTTCTACTAAACATTGGCTATGCCTATGCTGTGTGATCCGGAATCATTTTTCAGTTCCCTGCTCCAGGTGCGTGCCCTGAAGACACCCTGACTTTGTCTTGGACGAGCCCTGCAAATGCATTCTTTTCCATTGTGCCTTGATTTCCATTGAAAGGAAGCCTGGGAAGGCAGGAGGGCAGGCAGCAGGAAAGCAGCGAGTGCTCCCACAGGGAGCAGAGAGCTCAGGGAACGAGGAGTGCAGGGAGCAAACACCATAAATTGCATTTATGCTACAATAAGCTTTAGCGTTTTTCACATTTTGTCTTCATATTAGGGAATTGATTCCTGTAGGTACAGGAATTCAAGGCTAGCAAAAGCTGTGGTATTTCCTGATGTATAAGAAACTCAATATATAGAGATTAGATTATTCATCTATTCAATGCATTTCTTACAACTAGGAAAGACATGGCTATATTAGGCAGTGGTGGAAAACTTGTGCTGAGACAATGCAGCCATTCCAAACTAATTTCCCTGCTATTTAACAGCCTTTCACTGATACTATAACTCAGTTACTATACAGAAAAAAAATATTTATTTCTAAACTGCTCAGTTTTGAGAAGTATTTGGTTTATGTGCTGTAGTCCACTTCTGTAATACCACCCTTTCTCCACAGTCTTTGAATATCAGCTTAATTCATCGGTTAAAATGATGTAAGAAGAAAAAAAACTGTTCACAAATTGGCAATCACATCTGAGGCATTCATTTTATCTGTTGTCTTAGCATTATTGAAAATAAGATCAAGTATTATTCTTGTGCATAACAGGAGTTCTCATTCAATATTTCAATTTCTGATCTTCTAAATTAGATAAAGTTGCATAATCACATCATTATAACCATTACTCATTTGCTTTTTGTAAGGAGATTCTGTTTGCACTGTGTCAAGTACAATGGGTTCCAATAATTTTTTACATATGCTACTTCTTATTCACATAAACTGTCAGTATTTTATAGATATTATCACTCATGAAAACATTCTTGAGTGAATTCATGAAGCTTCCCTTTTGGATACTATTTTTCAAACATCTGGATCCACTCTTGAATTTGTGGGAAACTATCATGAGTAATTAAAGGGACTTTATTCCTTTTGTATCAAAAGGAAATGGAACACAGTACTGAATTATCACCACTGAGAAAGCAAGAGCGTTGTTTGCAGATAAAATGAAGTTGACCTCAGTTTTGCAAACACTGGTTTGTATAGATAAGGGTTTTTCTTTTATTTTAATTACCTGCCACGGCAAAACTTAATGAACATAGTGTAAACAAGGTAGAGTGTCCTGTTGTAGGTGTTTGTTCCTGGATCATTTTAGTTTGAAAACTCTTAGGTTGGTTCACATGGACTTAAAATGAACGGGTTACTTACAGGGCAAAGGTATTATCATCAACAGAGTCTAGCTCTCAGCAGTTGTAACTGAATTCTGGAAATTCTGAATAGGCTCATAATACTGCAAAGAACTGGTTTGAGTTGGCTTTCTAATTAAACAGAAAAAGCCTGCAACACCACCCCTACTCCCTCCCCAACCCCCCCAACTCTGTTGTTTAATTTTAGTAAATGCAAATAAATACTGAGCTACAGTGACCTCAATAATTTCAATTCATAGAATCATAGAATGGTTAAAGTTAAAAGGGACCTTAAAGATCATCAAGTTCCAACCCCCTCTGCCATGGGCAGAGTCACTTCCCCTTAGACCAGGTTGCTCAAAGCCCCATCCAGCCTGACCTTGAACACCTACAGGGATGGGGCACCCATAACTTTGCACAACCTGTTCCAGTGTCTCACCACCCTCACAGTAAAGAATTTCTTCCTAATATCTAATCTAAATCTCCCCTCTTTCAGTTTAAAACCATTACCCCTTGTCCTGTCACTCCACTCTCTGATAAAGAGTCCCTCCCCATCTTTCCTGTAGGTCCTCTTTAGGTACCCAAAGGCTGCAATAAGGTCTCCCCAGAGCTGCTTCTTCTCCAGGCTGAACAACCCCAACTCTCTCAGCCTGTTTTCATAGGAGAGGTGCTCCAACCTTCTGATCATCTTCATGGCCCTCCACTGGACCTGTTCCAACAGGTCCATGTCCTTCTTATCTTGGGGGCTTCAGAGCTGGTCACAGTACTCCAGGTGGGGTCTTACCAGAGCAGAATAGAGGGGCAGAATCTCCTCCCTCTACCTGCTGGCCACACTTCTTTTGATGCAACCCAATCCATCTAGTCAGAGAAATCATGGCTAGATAGTGGAAACCTTGCTCAAAATTCAGGTGGAGAAAAAAAAATTATAATTCAGTCTTTTTTTCAGGTTATTATTTTTGAGAAAAATAGAATAAAACCAAAGAAGGAACCTCTTTCTCAAAGGACTTCTCGTGTGGGCTACACACATGCAGGCAGTACTATTTTCTTGTCTGGGAGCACTCAAACAAATGGGAACTGCACTCTTGAGGACTTTCTTGTAGTTTTTCTCCTCCTGTCAGATCTTCAGATTTTTCCTTTTTTCCCTTTAACTTCCCTGCTCCCCTCCACCTGCCCCATTCACCCATCCCTTTCTTTTTTTTTTCCTCTTTTACTTCACAACAGTTCATTCCTTCTTTCATTGCTTCTACATTTTCATTTTCCTCTTTTGGTAAGGAATTCCTCTTTTGGTCATTTCTTGGTAAGGAATAACACATTTGTTGTAGGAAGATAGAAATGGAGTGGCTTACAGAGAACTGACTACGGGACTACCTTCTGCCTCTCTCTGTGGCAGCAGCAGAGCACTTCCTGTGTAACACCAGGAAAAAGTTACTCTAATAATCTTTCTGAAGCTTAGAGTATTGTGTTATCTGAGCGATAATGGTGTATGAACAACCACAAATTTATTAGTTCAAACTGACTACAGATGGAAGTGTATTATCACCTGAATTTGACACATTAAGCCCATTAAGCTTGATTTTCTACAAAATAAAATGTTGATTTCTCTTAACAGCCCCCCCCCCAATATGTGTGTCTCTTTCGCATTATAAAACTTCCTAAAGTAATTTTTAATATGTCCCGCATCTCTGCAGAAACCTTCTAGTTTATGTTGAACATGAACATTTGTCATTTTCCCTTCACCTCACACCTGTATTGATCACAAAGAATTCGTTCTTTGCAGTGCACGTTGTCCTATAATGAGCCTGACACTCCTTTTGTTCTGTAGACCTTGCCATGGAATAAGTCTAGGAGTAGATTCTTTGCATAAATTCAGCACAAAGTAGCACTTATGCTCTCAGTTTTGAATAATTAAATATGGTAATAAGACAGCAAAAGAAGGAAATCTGAAATTGACTTAATATAATGACTAGAAACAGAATACAGAAAAGAGAAAAGAAACCAAGTTCTGAAAAGCCAGAAGAGCTACCTGGCAAAAGAGAAAAATAAAGGTAAGAATAATAAAAAAATGTGAATAGTAATGAGAACAGTGTCACTTGAGTGATTTTATTCTTTTGCCTCTGAATTTCAAATTCCACACACATGAGCTGTTCTATGAAAATTTCCACTGCTAAGTTACACCAAGTGCCACTGTCCTGGCTATGAGATAGTCAATAGTCAAAATATGTCCCTGCACTGCTTAGACTTGTGCTGTCCAAACTGCTGCTCACAAAGGTAATGGGGAGAAATTCAAAAGCTTCAAAAGTGTGTTGTGATACTGTTCAGTCCTATAAGAACCAGTTTGATAAGAAAAAGGTCCTGAAAGTAGGAGCTCCGTGTTAGAGGAGTTTTGCACAGCTAGATCATGCTGAAGTTAAAAACTCAAGTTAAAAAAAAACACCTTCAGCCAGGGTACAAAAACACATTCTTCCTCAAATAGTAAAGATCATACGCATCTGTTTTTAGCCTCATCATTTCCCCTAGTACTTAGTATCATTAGGTTTAATGTGATTTTCTTGTGGCAGTAATTCTTTGGTGAAAAATATTAAGAAAGTGAGGTGAAAAGTAGATTTTATTATGTTTGTAATATTTTCAAATTATATACTTTACACTAGCAACCAGGAAAATGCAAAGCACATAGACAGACCTACAGACACATGCACCAATTTTGGCTTTCATCCTCCACACCCAGATGCTGCCACCAGGATCACCCTGTGACATGTTTTGTAACAGAAGCACAGCTTCTTTACCTTGAATCTGAATTAAAAAAAATCTTCACTTTAAAAACAGATTTTCTGACTTCATGTGAGTTATTCTGTAAGGGTTTGTTCTGCTTATATGTGCTTATATATCTGCTTATAAACATGTATCTGGGTAGGTAAAGGAGTTGGCTGATCTTCCAGCTAAGGAAATGAGTCCATTCTATAGCTATCACAGGCAGCATCACCATGGACTAAGTTATTTACAAAGGAAGAGATTTTTCAGTTGGCAATGCACTATATAAATATCATTGTAGCTTAATTAGTATCATTGTAGGTGGTATGTGAAAGCTTGTCTCTTTATACACGCTTTTTTAACCTCAGAGGTGTATCTGTTTATCTTTCCTGATTAGGAAAAACACAAACACATACCACAAAACACACAATCAAAAGTCAAGGCAAAAAAAAAAAAAAGTGTTGATGATGTTAAAGACAGTTTTATGATATTGGTCTGTCCTAGTCTCCTTAAGTTGGATTTTTTAGTTGAAAACCTTATTAATAGACCTTTCCAGCACATATCCAAATCAGGAAAAATCTTTCAGGAGGAGGGAGAAAAGATTCAAAAAGATTGTTTAGCTGTCATCCTTTCTAAGAAAAATGCTTGATTTAGTAAACTTTAGAATGAAGAATCACTTCAGAAGTTCTGCAGGTGGTAGTTCATCTATTTGAATAGCTGCAGAGAAGAATGGCAACTTGGCCTTGGCAGTGATTTAATGTTAATTTTTCAGTTTTTAATATGTAATTTAACTTCAGATGTAATTAAACTGTAAAAGATTCATTTTATTCAAATGTACAAGTGCAGTTGTCTTGAATGACATTTTCCTAAAAAAGAAAATAATTATGCACTTTCTAAAAAAGTTATAGTTCTGATAAAGAATGGACTGCTGAAAGCATATGAGAGGATATATGGGCAGGCAGCATACAATAAACTGGATGCTAACCTTTCCAAATGGGAAGCACTGGCTTTACAAACCTATCATTTCTCACTCCTCCTTGTATCTCCTCAGCTACAAGGAAGTAATTCCTTGATAAGTGTAAAGTTTTGTATCACAGAGCAATAGTAATTTACAAAGCACAAAGCACTGTAACTTCCTGAAAGTCAACATATAGAGACTAAGGGCTGCTTGAAATTATACTCAATCTTAACCACCCTATTACAAAACTACAGGAATCAAAGATCAGTGGAAGTGTCAGGACTGCTATATTGGAATTATTTTTAAATTTGGTCTATACAGACTTTGTGCACAAAATTTGTTCGTGTGGGAGAATGGCCACACCTGATGCTCAGATCTGAACTCTTTGGAGCTGGTGCTGTTGAAAAAGAGAATTTTGTGGTGATGGGTTTTGATTGTATACTAAAATAGCTAAAAATAAAAATATTCTAGAATAGGTTGAGAATTTTCATTCACTTGTCACTTCGCTCCCTTTCGCCCTCACCCCTGCCCCTGCCAGTTATTCTGTGTCACTTGCTTGTGTTTTTAAATTCTTTGTAACTACTATGTGAGTTTTCCTAGTTAGCATAAGATTGAGCTAGGTAACCTTACAAACCAGCCTGCTTGACCACACTTACTTGTTTGTGGTGGAAACATGTTTAGAATCCCATTATCATTTAAATAGTATGTTCTCAATCCTTTCCTACCCTCAGGAAAAAGCCTGACAAAATCTGCTCTTCCTATTCTTACTGTACACTTCCAGTAGCCAGTTCTTTTTGTTCCTTTACTCACCTGCACAGATAGTCACTCCAGTTTCTGACCCAGGTCCATAGTGAGTGGATTATTTATAACTGTTTAGAAATGTTGATGGGTTAAAAAAAAAATTATCTGATAACATTTTTCAGGAATGAGCTGAAAAATAGAAAATTTACTGTAATAATTTTTTCTTAGTAGCCACAGTTTTATAATTGTCAAAACTGAGATGTTATTGCATCGCTTCCTTTCTTTTAATCTTAGTGTTTATCACAGAGCTTACAACAGTAGAGATATCTCAAGATGTGATAATTCAGATGCTTAAGACATTCTAAGCAGAGGTCAAGTCTCCTCCATCTGCTTTAATTCTATTTCAGTTATATATATCACCTCAATATATAAACTGCTGCTGTCCCGCAGGTGGTTTTGTCATTTCTGATGCAACGCAGTCTGTTTTTAATATCTCTCTAACGGTGCCAGAGTAACAGGTGATGGTGTCCTGTTGTAGAAATCCATGTGTGGGAAACTTCTGCAATAGATGACTAGACTAGACTGTGGTGTGCGGTTTTGTATCTACCTCTCTGTGAGGGTGTGGGTCTGTGAAGGAACAGCTGAAATGACTAATTAACTTCAGCAGGTTAAAGCATCCAAATGGACTTCCTGCCTTGGGTCCAAGCATGACACTGATTTATTAACATACAGAGTAATAGCAGGTGCTATTCGGATATGAGCATATTTGAAATAATACATTTGCAGGTGGGTGAACGTGAGATAAAGGCGCAAGAGATGTTTGATGACCGGAAAAAATAATGGAAAAATATATGCAACTAGCTACATTCTAGTTTTAGATCTTAATGTCTGTGGGGAGAAAAAAAACCCACAACTATGTTCTTAATTATCCTATGATTTCTGGACTTAATTATTCTATGACTCCTGGAAGAAGTGAGCACTTGAAACATTCCAGTAATAAAGTCAATATCTCTTGGTAATGAACTAAAATGACTGGAATAGTGTGTTGTCTTCCAACCAAAATATAAAAGATTTTTTTTTTTTTAACAGTATTATTCTGGAAAAGCCTGATTGAAAAAAACAAAAATATCCAATCTCCAATCTCCTATATTTCCATTAAACTGTTGGTTCTCATTAAACTGCCAGTTCTATTATTAACATGCAAGATACTTTATTATCCAGGACATTTTGTCAACATCAAAAGTGATAGTTCAGTGTAGGATGCCATATTCAGAATAAAGACGCTGCACAAGCTGTGTCTGGGGGATGCTCGTTCATCACTATGGACTGTCTGTGGCTACAGAGGGTAGGATATGTGTGTTTAAGGATTACTGTCAATAATAGCTTCCAAAGTAATGTACAGAAATGCAGTAAGATACAACAGCGTACTGTGTTTTATATTGTACTTTTGCTACACCTGTGGAATGTCAGTTAGAGAGGAAGGACACTGAATAACAAGTTTATACTGTGGAATTCCTTGCTGCTTGCTTGCTTACTTATTATAGTTAGAAAGAACTAAATAATTAATTTTAAGGCACAACAACAAAATCAATAAAAATACCTAGTCCAAAGAACACTTAAAACGTTTTCCCTGGTCATTTTGTTCCTAATTTTGGAAAATATCTGGAGGAACCCTGAAGGAGAGGAAGGAAAAAAGGTTAGCTATATGTCTGAGCAATATTTTAAAATAATCAACCTATATTATAGGGGAGACTTCACAAATGACAAATGAGGAAACCAACCAGTTCTCAAAAGTAAAAAATAAAATCTGTTCATCCCTGTCTGTGCAGATTTACTCCATAGCTACAGTTTTCTATCTGTTATCCTGTTCTATTTTAGATATTAAATAAGATTGCCATCACTGTTTTTGCAGTGATTGCTACTGGATGTGTCAGAAACTGATATTCAACATAAATGGCTGGACTCAATGGTCTTTTCCAATCTAAATGATTCTATGATCCTATAATTCTATAAATGCCATGTTCAAAAGGACTCCATTTTTTTGTTTGTTTAAAATGTGTGTTTTAAATCAACTAGTCTTTTTTTATTCACATCTTGAATCAAACCCAGCAGAAACTTAAAAGGATACTATTTTGTTGTATTAATATCTTGATAGGATCAAAGTAAGGGCAGAACTTGAACCAGTTCACTGTAGCCAGAGGAAGAAGGACTAAATAAATGCAAATAAACCTATCAAAAATGTACAATTGAAATATATAAAATGTATCATATATTATTATACAAATAAAATACTTTCAACAGGCTTCCAAGCAGAGAGGGCATAACATGAAATATGATTTTCAAGGGGATATAACATCTTTTACTGGGAATATATAAATTTCTACAGATGTATGGAAAACTACACAAAAACGTATTTCAGGCCAGAAGGCAGATAAGGTCAGCATGGACAAACCTTGCAGGCTTACTCTGTTCACATGCAGATTCCATGTGTCTTGTCCAAAGACCTCCTCCAAGACCTGAGTCTTGCAGTGATTAATTATTTTATTAACTTTAGTTTTGGTTCAGTGAATATATTTTTCCATGCTCTGTTGGAATAGATTATATGGTTGAGATTGGATTATTTTTCCTAGTTAAAAGAAAACAAATCCAGCAGAAAAGTACATTTAAAAATATAATTATCCTCTTCTATGGGAAATATATTACTTTGTGAGATAGACAATTTAATATACTAATTGAATTGAAGCATTCATGGGGCCTATTTGAAAGCTTATTATGCAATTTCAAAAGGACTCTATTGAAAGAGAGATAAAGGCTTTTAGTCATAAGCAAAAAAAATATTTTTTTCTTTAGTATCTAGGATGGCAGTACTCTTTTGTACCTGTCGTTCACATCTGTGTTTAGTAGAGCATTGCGTAAAATATTCAGCTTAGAAGATTGAGGCAAGCTCTTTTATGAACATTAACAAAAGACACATTGAGATGAATGCAGCACATACCTGGGAGGAACCCTCTGTAACTTTTTAAACTGATATTTTTTGTGTGTCAAGCTATTTTATGACTTTTGACTCCAAACACCTAGCCACTGACATTAGTAGGTCTATTCACAAACATAGAATTTAATGTAGTATTTGAAAAGTTTGCCAATGAAGGAGATCAACACGAGTGTTTTTTGCCTAACAAGACTAATGTAAAGTCCAAATTTTGGCTCTTCATTGAAGCTCCTAAAGAATTAATAGAATTTATTGTTATTGCCATCAAATATATTATTTCTTAGTATCCCATGCACTAATTGAAGGGTTTTGCATTTCAAATAATTATGCTTAACAAGAAAAATATTTAAAATAACATGTTAAATTTTCTTAAATTACTTGTATCGCCTTCTGGTTTTCAAGTGAAAAGTGAGATTTAGATGTAACCTTTGACTCCAGAATTGCAGACTAAAAGATAAACAATCAAATAACAAAACAGTGTGAAAGTTTTACAATAAATGTTGTTTAGAGAGCATGTGCCTACTATTCTCTGAAATCTAAGAATCTTTTGTGTGTCTTACTTATAAAAGAATGCTAGGTTTTATGGAAATTACTGATTAACTCATGGGTGAATGATGGCTTATGTTTCTGTAAGTAGCAGAAATTTTTGACCCATAGAATCTTTGTTATCAATGGTATACCAGAAAAAAATACAATCTGAAGGTCAAAGCTTGACTGTATTTAAAAAGACACAGATTTACTAGAAGCAGAAGAAGTAGAAACTAAATAGAACTGACAGAAAAGGGGAAGTGTGGAAGGGAGGGAGGAAAAGACATAATTCTGAATATTTTTAGTTCTGCTTTTTGATCTCTTTATTGACTCTATAAAATATCACCAACAAAAACGTGTATAAAATTTCACGGAAAGAAGAAATCAAATATAGGTTAAGCTTAGATAGAGTGTGTAGAGGGGATTTGTCATATTTTTTACTTCCTAGTGTAGTGAAACACATAGATAGGCATCTTTTGAAATGGTTTTGAAAAATGGCTGCTTAATAGAGTTTTATGGCCACCGAACTTCTTGTTCATTAGAAAAGCTCCATCTGTAACCTTCTGAGGGAATAGCACATAGGCAAACTACTTTTTAAACATTATTAGGGAAATACGCTCAATAGTGTCATAAAAGTTTAGGAAATGCAGTTGTGTATCTGGGACAAATATTACCTTTTTAAAATGCAGCAGATTGCTTTAATCGCCTGATTGTGACTGCCTCATTCCTGGCTGGTCTCTTCCCCTCCTGCCCTCCCTTGCCTTGGACCTCTCAAGGCTTCTACCTGCCAGAGGAAAAGTCACCAGATGTACTTCTTCATTGGCCTTTCACATGGACGAGTTGTTTAAACCAGACCTTGCCTGATAAGTTGCATGTGCTGCTCCTCCAACCTACATCTGCACAGATGTCTTTCTTCTGGTCTGCACCTGCTTCAGGTTTTTGTGACAACAATAGGAGTTTTTTTCCATAGTAGATCAGCTTTAGGAATGCATTCTGTGTATTTCCAGATGTCTTGTAATGCAACTCAGCCACTAGAAAAAAGGAGTGGGCAAAATAATTGTCAGCTGAATTTCTGCAAACCAGCAGCAAGCACTTTATGGAGCCCCAATGGTTCCGAGGCTGTAGTTTGTGAAATTCTGGTCTGTGAAAAATCTTGTGATCTGCTTATATGGGGCTTAGGGGATAGTATTGACAGTATTTGTTTGCATTCAGTGGGAAGTCTACCTTTAGTCTGGAAGAAGGTATTCCTTGCTGTCATGATTAGAGGAATCTTTGCGGTAGATTGTACAAAAAGTAGTCTGTAAGGGTAGGAGACACTGACTAGTCCTGCTACTTCTTGCTGTGATCACTTTATTGTTTTATTTGGGTGAAAGTTCACCCAGTTCACTGTTTTATTTGGGTGTCCTATGAAGACAGGCTGAGAGACCTGAGGTTGTTCAGCCTGGAGAAGAGAAGGCTCCGGGGAGACCTTATAATGGCCTTCCAGTACCTGAAGGGAGCCTACAGGAGAGATGGGGAGGGAGTCTATCAGGGAGTGGAGCGACAGGATGAGGTGTAAAGGTTTTAAACTGAAAGAGGGGAGATTTAGATTAGATATTAGGAAGAAATTCTTTACTGTGAGGGTGGTGAGATACTGGAACAGGTTGCGCAAAGAAGTTATGGGTGCCCCATCCCTGTAAGTGTTCAAGGCCAGGCTGGATGGAACTTTGAGCAACCTGGTCTAGTGGGAGGTGTCCCTGCCCATGGCAGGGGGGCTGGAACTCGATGATCTTTAAGGTCCCTTCCAACATAAACCATTCTATGATTCTATGAAACTATGATCCTACTGCACTTCTCCATTGTTTCCTCTAAAGAAATAGGATATAATGATAGCGATATGTAGTATTGCACCATCATACAGCCTATTGTATCACAGTTAGAAGTGAAGCAATTATTTCCATATTATTTCTGTGTTCCAAAAGGTGATTCACTGTGTCCTACTCTCATATGCATAGACTTGGAGCAATGTTTACATTTCTTTTATGGATGAGCATGAATATGCACATAGTAATGTTCATAATGAATGATCTTTTATTTCTATGTAGAGGAATATTTCACAGGATTGAATGTAGCTTGCTTTATACAAGGGGTTGAAAGAGACTGACTAAAGCTATTTAACTTTCCTGTCCCTGGATGATATCAGAACAATGAATTTATTTGTTATCTCAAAGGAGATATTTCTACTTCTGCAGTCCTTAATGTAGATAAGCCCTTGAGTTTATCATATGAAGTGGTAATTACTTGAACCACATTTGAAGTACTTCTCCTCATATTTCTCAGTATTTTGTTAAATGGATTGTATACATGAAGTGCTTTGATATTCCCAGTCTGAAGTGTATATGTGGATATTTACAGCTATATCACAGACTGAGTCATGTCACAGCTAAATGCTAACCATGGCTGATCAGTCTTAAATCGTGGACAACTATAAAGCTCCAGTTCAGAAATGTCCACCTTCTGTTCCACCACTTCTCTTAACAAGGAGAGCGGCCGAGCACTGTCCATCAGTTAGCATATACTGTATTGACATAAGTATCTCATAAGACCTCATCTGTAGTCACTGCGTCATACTCCGAGAGCCAGATACTTTTAAGATAGGAAAGACACTTACTTAGTTTGTCTCGTGATATACTGCTTTGGTCTGGATTAATCATTTTTCAAATGTTTTTTTCATGGATTTTTGTGAAGAGAGAGACCCAACACAACAAAAGCAGTTGTTCCATTTCTGTAGTTTCAGGTCTTTGCATCTGTTTTTCTGACCTCAGCTCAGGTAATTGCATTTCATATTAAAGTGACAAAGACTGTTTGACACTATTTGTGTTGTCTTCTCTCTGGCTGCTGTTCTGGGCATTGCAGGCACATGAAACACAGAGTTTAGTGATTTTTAATTGTGGTTGTTTTTTTTTTTTAAAGTCAGAGTTAGGTTGATGGTTGAACTAGATGATCTTTAAGGTCCCTTCCAACCTAGACGATTCTATGATTCTATGATTTCTACTGAATGCCATTCTTCATTGACTTCAGTAGTGCTACTCCTGGGATAGATGAATGCTACACATGAAAGATGCATTCATTATTTTTCTGTTTTAGAAATTCTAACTACTGAAATGAGAAGCATAGACTGTCAGAGACCCATAATCTCTGCACCTGCTCTTGTAGACAAGAGCGACTTGTAATTCCCTGTTAGGCACACAGACAGTTCTGCAGGGGTGAGGCTCGCAGGCTGTCTGCTTTCTCCTGAAAGGGAGAGAATGCCACTGGAGTTGCAATTTGGGAACCTCTATACCTCATTACAGTGTACCCTAAATAGTGAGCATCCAACCAAAGCCATTACTGGATTTATGCATATTTCTGTTGCTGGCAGGAATTAAAGTTGTAAGAAAAAACAAGACTGTAGTTGTTGGGTTTTTCTGTGTCTGTGAGCATAAACACTCAGTTATGATCACCACAGCTCTCTTATGCTTTGCTTAAAACAAGATTATTTGTTAAACAAAAGCTTGATCCTTTATTTCCCTTTGCTCCTATAACAATTCTTTAAACAATTCAAATTTTAAATTTTGTTTCTAATTTCACTTCAGCAGAGCACTGTTTTCACAGTTGTTAAGGCAGTTCTAACAAAAAATCTTGACTGTGTGGTAACAGAGAAAGTAGCTGTCAGTCTTATGTAGTAAGCCTTGCATATCTCCTTTGTCTCTACGACCCAACGAGGGGGACACTAATTGCACAGCAAACCCTTGGCATTTATCTTTTAGACAGTACGTATATATATACATACTCAAAGAGTATGTATGTACTCTTTTTGGCCTTGTGCCTTAATTGTTATTTAATAAAAAAAGTTGTTGCTTAATAAAAAAAAAATCTGCAAATGCTAGAGAAATTAGCTTTGCTAAAATGCAAAATTGAAAATTAATCATTTTATCTAGTTCATATGTTCCCTTTATGCAAACTTGTGCAAACAATTAAGTTTGTGCAATCAAAACTTCATTATATCCATTTTCTCTTTACTGATTTATTGCTGCATTAATTAATCTGCATTTTGGTGATTGTAGGGATGTTGATGAATATAAGAACATTAGCCTATAATTCCCATAGATCTTATTAGGAGTTGAAGGCAAGGATTTCTGAGATTTACTCTTCCTCTTTCTGCTAGTCTTTATCTGTTCTTTTCTATCGCAGTGCTGGAAGTCACAAAATCCCAATTTCATGCTGTCCCATCACCAAACATGGCCTGACATTGAAGGAGTAACCCCATCATGTTGCCTGTTGCGGAGCTTCAAGAGATATATTTGTAACAAACAATGTGATCATGGCTATACACCTCTTCAACCAAAGAAAGGCACTTCTGTCAGGCATTCATAACTTACAGAAAACAAATTATATCCATTGTAGCTAAAATACATAGTGCATATTTTATTGCCCATCAGCAAGTTAGATTATATGCAATTTAAGATAAAATCGCATATAGAAAATCTATGGGGAGATACAGTCTTTATACCATCTCTGTAAATCCAAGATGTGGCTTTATGCATATTTTCTGAAGCCATGAGACTTCATGAAGAATGCCCAATCTGCTAGCACTTTCGTCTTATGAGAGACCAACTTCATAGTCAGGACCATGACAATAGAACAGTTTCACCACGTTGACAATCAGCCAGGTTGTCCAGGGAGATTGTGTAGTCTGTACCCACATTTTAGGTGCAGGCACAGGAGCTCAGACAGATGAAAATAAGACATTTTTCCTACACCTTTCTTTATGTGGCCACACCAGACCAGGTATAACTTTTTCTCTCACAAAAACCTTTGTCTTCTGTGTTTCAGTTTTCAAAAGATCAAAAGATCTTCCATATAAGCATATTCCCATATAAACAAGGACAAAGTAATTATATCAAGGCTTGAACTAAAGTAAAAATATTTTACTGTATTTACAGTATTTTACTGTAAAAAAGACACAGATGTATAGATGTAGAAAAACTGCATCCTGTGATGCAGCTGCTGGAGAAAAACTCTGAGGATCTAATGCCTCACTTCTAGCTCTGTTTTATAAGATGAAGGAACATCCTGCTAGCATCAGATGATAATATAACTCCATCGGCATGAATTAACATTGGCCCCCCTTGATGGCAATGTCTGAGATTGCTGGTTTCAGTTCTGCACAAAGTTGCAGTCAGCTGGAGCTTATTCACTTGACACGTTTGAATGGATTCACGGTTGTAACCCAGGCCTTGCTCCTGGATAGTGGACCAGGATAAACCACTGTATATCAGCTAGACTCCGGCTCCAAAAGATGGAGCAAAAGGAAACTCAAGACTTTGAGATAACTTTGGATATTGGGCATTCAGGAATATTCATTTCCATTTTATTTGATGGCTCAGTCAAATCTGATCAGTTTAATGATTATTTATTTTAATCGCACCAATTTTAATGAGGTGATCTGGCATTTGTACAGGTGCCACATATATTTCCAAGATCTATCAATTCTAATTGCCCTTGCACGGTGGACCCGATATAAACTGCTCCCAGCTTCAAATCAGACTTGGTAGCTGTGACACACCCCCCAGATTTCTCTCCCTTCTGGGGGGCGAGGGGAGCTATGAAACCCTGATTGATGCTCTAAGAGGTACCCAAGCCCGGCCAACAGGGAAAGCCAAAAGCTTACTTCAGCCAAAAGCTTGTCATTGTCAGCTAGCTGTCTTTGCATAGCTTATCTTCAAATATTGTGCCAGCTAAAATAAGTAACAATAAGTTACATAAGCTTCCACTTTACTTAAACTGTGAAACTTGAAGATAAAGGATATGATCATCAGTTTTCAAGATTCCTGTCTAAAAGGTGATAAATTCCCCTTGTTTCCAAGATAGGCTTTTAAGGCTGACAAAAAATGGGCAAACAGAGAGAAATTGTCAGTGTGAACACTTGGGTCCTAAGAACTATGCTGGCTTCACAGGCTGTGTTACCCTCTGCTTCCTCATTACACTTGTGCTTCTCTCCCCTCGCCCAGTAGAGAAAATAAATTAGGGAAAGGAATAACTATTTTGGGTGAGAACAAAATGTAAAATGAGAAAAGAGTATCACATAAAAATTCCAAAGAATAAGTTGCTACCAGTGTTATGTTCTTCTCCCTTTTTCAGCTTTGGAAAGTATTAGCTAGAAAACATTTATAAAAGATGCCACAATTATTTCTAAGGAAGCAGAAAAAGGACAAAAGATATGAAATACTGTATTAGTGTCTGTGTCTTATGCATTCTGTAAGTCTTCAAGAAGTTTAAGTTAAAACTGGAGGCTTACATTTCCTTTTCTCAGAACAATGGAAACATCTTTTGCTATTCTGGTAAACCTGGATGAGACGAAAGCAGAAAATAAAGCAAAGAATCCACTTTCTTGAGTATTCTGGTCCTTTTGGGGAGTCTAGTTTTTATTATACAAGAGGGATAAAATTATATATATATTACATAATAGAAATATTTTTGTTCGCACTGTTCCTTTTTTTTTCTATACATAACATCCATGTTGCAAGGCAAAAAAAAATAGAGTGAAAGGCAATAGTTTAGAATTCCTTATATGCGCCAGTAATATACTGAAATAAACCATACCGTTATTCTTCTTACATCCTCCTCAAACAAATCTTTATTAATTCTCTGTTTAAAATAGAACACATTGTGTGTCTTCATAATGGGCCATATCCTGCTATCAATATTTTAACAGATTCCCTGTGGACTGTAATGTGGAGTCTGCTAAAAAATTGATGGCACCATTATGTTCAACTGCAAGTATATTTATAATTGAATTATTTTTCTTTGTATTCATTCAAATTTCTGTTCATAAGAAACAAAAGTGCTCTGGTTAAACTAATTAATTGTGAATACATTGTGTTTTGTTTATTTTGGTAATGTTTGCTCCAGTCTGAAAACCTGTCAAGAATGTTCATGCTTTCCTGCTATGGATTAACACACAAAAGTTTAGTACAGATTCAGAAGATGTTGCAAAAGCCATTAGCTATAATTATGGAAAGCAATTGTTATAATAAAGTATAATATATGTACAAGTAGAGCCTTGTTGAACAAAGCTGCATAACAGAGAGGAAGGAAAGCTAGAAATTGCAGAACAGTAAAATGATGATAAAAACTGGAATAGAAGAATTTATGTAAAAGGCCCTATTTTTGGCCTTCTGGCTTTCGTCAGAGTTCACAGAGCTAGGGGAAACAGTCCATGAAATTTCAGCAAATTACTATGAAATCTCCACTCAAGAGGGATCTGCTTTTGAAAAAGTTCTCCATGCCATTTTAAATTAAGCACACAGATTTATTATGAAAAATACACTGAAGAGTTTATTTAATGGGGAAAACTTTCCAGCATAAGAGAAAGATTAGGGTGAATTTCTGGATTGCACTACATTGGAATAAACCTTTTAGCTACTGTTTTCCTTTACTGACCACCTTAAATTCTTATTTCTGCTTATTTCCTACCACTGACAGATGGAATTAATATATTACTAGCTGGATTTTAGCATGCTCTGTCTTTCTTTTTTGTTCTTTCTGTTTCTTTTGGTATCTTTTTGAGTTTTTCTTTCCTTTCCTGTCTTTGGTGCTGTGCAGTTCCTTTTTGCCATGCTTGAGCACTTCGCAATTTTTTAATGTACTAATTTTCAGAAACCACCTGGAAGATAAGGTATGAGTGGGTTACTATCAATGCATAAGATGATCAAAAGCTTTGTGAATGCAATCTTTTGAAATTCTTTTTTTTTTTTAATGCTACTAAATGTAATTAAGGTTTCTAGCCTTTCATACTTCACAAATACATATATAAGTTTGTTTCTAAATGTTTTATTTTGTTTTTTAAAGTGTTCAGAAACATTATATCATTATGGTAAGTTATATACCTCTATATATGTTTCACATATATATATATTTTAAAGCACCTAATTTTGAAAGGCTAGATTATTATGTTTCTCTCAGAAAGGTTTTTTTCAGCCCAGAATGGAAAGCAGGATAAGCCAACTCAGCAAAATTGAATAACAAAAATAAGATGTTGCTTCACCCTTCTGCAGTCTTTTAGAAAATATGGGAAGCATTGGAGTAGGCTTTCTGAAATGCTGACTAAGTCTCACATAAACATTAGAGAGAGTGGGGGGGTCTGAGTATCTCAATTTTAAACAGAAAATCCCTTATTTCTGGCAAAGTTTCTGACAGGAATGGAAAATGGCAGGTTATGAATGACAATTATTGTAATGAGAATGGAAAACAGCTCCATCATAGCTTTCTGCCTTCATCATATTAAAACTGGGCTTTTGTATCCCTTCTTGGATGCAGCAGGAGGACACATATAGTATTCCTTTTCATGCTGCTATGCAATCAAATCATTATTCAGTAAATATCACTGGAAGTATCTGTTGGAGTCACAACATATAGTTTCAATGTTGATCGTCCATAGTATGACCCAGTCAATGTATATAGATCCATTTGGCAACTGATTTGCAGAGGTACTTATTCCCAAAATGAGACCTCACCTTTGTATGGCAACGTATTAATTTATGGGAGAATAGGAGCCAGGCAAAATTTTTTCATCTTTACTTCTCAGCAGTAAATCAATATAAACATGCAAGTCTAGGAATCATTTCCCTTGCTTTGTACAGTGTTACAGGATCAATATAGTCGAAGTCAGTTGCTTCATTAATTCTTTGGCCTTGCAAACCAGAGAAAGCACCCAGGAGTTTAAACAGTTTTCTTATTTATTTATAGATATAATGTTATACATATGTGTATGTATGTCTGTGTATAGAAACTCATCTAAGCCATTTATCCCAGGTTATAAATTAACCCTGTTTCAGCAAATTAAAGAATCCAATATTCCATAGTAGAGGAAAGATCCTGTTCTTTACAACTGCACAAACAAGGTGTCAGTTGCTATAAATGGGAAGAACGAAGAAAGGATAATCCTCTGTTCCACACCATGGTGCATGAAAAGTGCTGCAGTGTGGGTGGTGTACTCTTACCATTTATTTTTGGGCCACCAGTATGAGACACATATCTCAGAAAGTTACAAAAATATTTGGAGCAAGGTCTTTTTCTGGAGTCTTTACATTGCTCTTTCAGTCTCCTAGTTGGTGTAAACTTGCAATATGCAAAAATATCTTGAAAAATCTAAAAAAAACCCTATAAACAAAACTAAATTTGTACAACACAGTGCAAGTGGACATGCTCAATCTGGTTTGCTTATAGTTGCTTTCAGCAGATCTGCTTAAAAGTGCTCCATGCTGATACGTCTTACTGATAAGAGACAGGACAGTAATAATCAGAATATGCAGGAAATTTTATGATTATCAGAGGCTTGAACTTAACATCGCCCCTTTTTTGCTTACAACTTAAAGATGATCCTACTTTGTGTTTATGCTGTGACATATTAGGTAAATAGATCAAAAAGCTTAATTACAATTTTTAAGGCAGATGATCCAGTATCTGTTAGTGTTGAGATACAGATTTTGTACATGTGCAAATTTTGCACTAAAATGTAATATAGCTGGAGGATGATCTTTAATACTATTTAGGAACGTAATACATTTCACTGAAGCTATTAGATTTCCTAACTCTAATAAAGGCACTAAGTTTCTGTAATAAAGCTGATCCTACTAGCTACATGATGATAAGCTTTACTTCAGTATCATTTAAATGAACTGTAATTATAGTTAAAGCTAAACTCCAAACACCTACCTTAGGTGATTACAATACAAAATCAATAAACAAGCATGGCTTCAAAGGAATAAAGTTAAACTTCTATCACCTACCAAACCCCTATGAATACTCCAGAAAAGCTATGGGAAAAGGATTATAAAATAATTTAGTGAGATGTTGTGAGACAGCCAATATGTCACTTTTGTATTATATGGTAGAGCACAGAAGCTTTAAAGCTCATAACTGACAGTTCAGCAAGAATTGCCCTTGGCTAGAGTAAAGCCGAGGGAACAGGCTCCGCATCTTACTTGGTCCTCTATCCCAAACAACTATAGGTAGCCATATCCTACACTCTTCTGATATCATCATGTAGAAGGCATGCAGAGGCAGAAGAGTGGAATTGCTGCTACGGCACATGGAAAATAAAGAGGTGATTGGTGACAGCCAACATGGCTTCACTAAGGGCAAGTCATGCCTGACAAATTTGGTGGCCTTCTATGAATGCACTACAGCATTGATAGATAAGGGGAGAGCAACAAACGTCATCTACCTGGACTTATGCAAAATGTTTGGCACCGTTGCACATGGCATCCTGGTCTCTAAACTGAGGAGATGTGGATTTGATGCATGAACCACTTGGTGGATCAGGAACTGGCTAGATGGCAACACTCAAAGAGTTGCGGTCAACAGCTCAATGTCCAAGTGGGGGCCAGTGACAAGTGGTGTTCCTCAGGGGTCAGTACAGGGACCAGTGCTGTCCAACATCTTTGTCGGATACATGGTCAGTGGGATTGAGTGCACCCTCTGGGGAGGGACTCTTTATCAGGGAATGTAGTGATAGGATGACAGGTAATGTCTTCAAACTTAAAGAGGGGAGATTAAGATTAGACACTAGAAAGAAATACTTTACTGTGAGGGTGGTGAGACACTGGAACATGTTTCCCAGAGAAGCTGTGGATGCCCCATCCCTGAAGGTCTTCAAGACCAGGCTGGATGGGGCTTTGAGCAACCTGGTCTAATGGGAGGTGTCCTTGCCTGTGGCAGGGCAGTTGGAACTCAATGATCTTTAAGGTCCCTTCCAACTCTAACCATTCTATGATTCTATAAGAAGGCACAAATAAAGCCTCCAAGTTTCAGGTGTTTACAGCTTTACCCATGGTAAAGGTCCTAAGATTGATTTTTGTCAGTTTGAAACAAAATTACATGCTCCAGAGATGGGTAAAGCAGAAAAAATTCTAACAACCAGTCTTGTACTGGTTATTAGAGAGCGAACACTAGTGTTATCTAGCACATAAAGTTCACATATCATTAGCTGTACGTACTTATCCTTTTAATGCACTACTCCAAGAAATACTGTGGATTTTAACTGGACAGGACTTTTTTGGTAAGAATCTGATGCAGATTTTATATATCAATCATTTCTTAAAAATGGATCCACCTAATCAAAGGCTTACATTCACCTTGTCATCTCTTACTCTAAGCTTAGCATTCAAGCAACACAGCAGAACCACCTTTGTTCTGAACTCTGTGGGATGTGAAATGCCAGTATAGCAAGAAAACACCATTTCTCCATGTAGAAACAGACCATCAAAGATGTCAGGATTAATTATAAAGTGGGCTGTCAGAAGTACTGAAAAAGCAGATAGCAAACAGATTTCAAAATGGAAGCAACGTGCATTTCTTTTATGCATTAAAGACTAGCTATGAGTTCATTTCTGTGTCATGAGCCAAAACTGTGCCATCTGGTAGGAGAAGGAAGCTCTTCAGGTTCTAATCAGAGTGAATATGCTTGGCTCAGCTGAAGACTATGTCTATACTGCACCTTGCAATACAGTGTAGAATTGCCAGCTTTATGTATAAATAGGGGAGCCTGAATACCGGGAGTAATAAAACCAAATTAGTGAAGATTTCTGCTTGGATTAATATATACTGCTTTTCATCCTAGGATTTGTGCATTAAAATGCCAGTTGGATTAGCTTCAGTGGAAATGTTGCTATATTGCTCCTAGTCTCCAGTCTAGTGACAGCATGACTCTATGTAAAAGAGCTGGGATATCCTAAACCAGGATGTAGGTGCAATTAATATAGATCATACTCTTTAATACATGTTACTCGTTATGTAAGAGTCAATTTACCCCTACACTAGGAATCTTGAGAAATCTGTTGCTTGTCACAGGCCCAGATTGAGGATGTTGCAGAGAAACTGCCAAGGCAGTATCTCACGGGAACCATTAACCTTTTCTGACTAAAAATGGTAGAAAGCATGCTCAAGAAGTTAACATATGGCACTAAGCTGAGGGAGCAATTTTTATGCTGCAGTGTCCCCTTCCATTTTTGTGCACCCAAAGACACTGACAAACTGGAGCGAGCCCAGTGGCAAACCTCCAGAACGCTTGGCAGGCTGGAGCAGATATTGCATGAGAAAGAGCTGAAGACCTACGTTTATTCAGTCTGAAGAAGAAGAGGCTCAGGAGGGTCTCATTGGTGTCTTTACTATGTCATGGAAGGCTATAAAGTGTGCAAAAGAAAAGGGGGTGAGATAACAGACACAAGGGAAATTCTGACTACTGAAAGGAAAAATATCTTCACAGTGAGGGTGGTCAAACACTGCAGTAGCTGATCCATAGATGGTGCAGAGTCTCCATCTTTGGAGATATTGAAAACTCAAGTGAACAGTCGCATGAGTAATGATCTCACTGTAGTTAGCCCTACTATGAGCAGGGGGCTAGAGCAGATAACAGACAGGGGTCCCTTCAATGGAAATTATTCTGTGTTTCTGTGGTTTTTAGTGTGCCATGGAGTTTCCTCTGGCCTCGAGACATACATACTCATGTCTATGCATCTAAACTCTCTCACCTTCAGAAGGTGAACACTGACCACTGGGAACAGTCCCTGGCCCATGCTGTCGACTGAACTATTTGGGACGAGGTTAGTTGGGGCTGGTACCAATCACTCCAGGGAGTTTGGTAACATTTAAAACTATGGAAGCCATCGGTCAACCCTGTGGTCTGATTTCCCTCTTTAGTTATTAGTTTAATCATACTAATGAGGGTAAATAATGTAGTTTATAATCAGATGTGTTCATCTAAGTGAGTTCATCCCATCTGTATATGTTTATGTATAAAACACTTAAACAGTTGCTATAGTATCTCAATTCCATTAACAGTCTTTCTGCTATCAGAACGTAAAGATGAATTAGTAAACTGTGCTATAAATATAATTAATTCCTATCTAGCGGGAAATAGCTAAGTAGGTCATGGATATTTAGAATTGTTCCCAATTGAAAAAAAGATAAAAAAGTGTTTTAATACAAATATATGATTCTGTGGTTTTCCTAAGGCTGACCTGAATTGAAAAAGTATTGTCTAAACAGAGAGTGTGGTGATTCATTTTGGTTGAAGTACAAAGACCTTTGGTACAAAGCATTTATCCACCAACTGGTTTGAAAGGCTTCTTTCTGTTTTTAAGTTGTCATAGAGCCAAATTCTGCTTTCAGACCGAAGCATGTGGCTACCCTGCAGTCAGCAGATATGAAGTCATTGGAAGCTGTATGTAAACTTATAATGGTACAATTTGGCTTGAACTTTTTAGTACTTCTGTCTAGTCTGTTTCAACAAATTATTATATAATCTCAATGCAATGTTTTATTCTAAATGCTTTTTGATATATTTTGTGCAGCTGACTGATACTGAACATGTAACAGTAATGAGTGACTGACCTTGCAGTACGATCAGTAATCATTGTTTTTGAGATTAAAGGCCCTTTGGGCTCAGCCTTGCAAAGAGCAGAGCATTATGGTTTCAGTTCTGCCAACTTGTTCAACGTATACTTGATATTAAACATCTGAGTCAGCTCACAGAAATAATGAGGTTGCTCTTGTATTCAAAGATAAACACACACTGAAATGCTTCTCTGGGTACAGCACATATCTTGCCACAGGATGGACTTTTTATCTTATGTACTTATGCATAAGCATCAGCTTGGCTGCTACTCCAGTAAACTACAGTGTTACTCATCACAATGGCTGACAGCAGCTTGGGACGTGGATTATAGCACCCATCAAGATTTTATACTACTGTTTGCTAAGTAAATTAAAAAGGTCATAACCACAATTGGTAATGATATACAGGCATAATCAATTGTCTCCATTATAGATTCATACAGCCATGATCAAGCCAGAGGGCATTTCCTGTAGTTAATAACTCTCTGATGGTCCAAGCCTGCTTAGAGTTATAATGAGAAAGATAAAGTAAATTTGATTTTAATAGTGCAGCTACAGTGCTAGAAGGACATGATATCCAGAGCAATGCTAGAAAATAGAAACTATGGGGTTGAATTCCCTCTCACAGTTAAGAGTGAAGGCTGCTGTTCAGTGAAGATTCAGTCAAATATTTCTTTCCTGAGATATATATATATACAAGGCATTTTTTTGGAGCTTGTCCAGAGATGCAAGTTATCTTTCTCCTGCTTTGCCTTTTTGTTAGAAGGTACACCACATTGCATCAGACCCCAAAAGACTAATGAAGGTAAAGTAAGAATGAAGGTATAGTAGTTTATTTTATAAACCAACCACAGTTTCACACAGAATGACATTCAAGTAACCCCAAAAGCTTGCTTTTCATTAGGTGTTCCTACATGGCAGTGAGATTTAGAGCATTTTACTGCTTTGTTTTGAAATCCATGTAGCTGATGATAAATAGGTTTTGTGCGTTACTGTCAAACAGGGTGCCTCTCTGTCCTCTTCTGCAGGGGCTGGCTCAATGTCCTACAGTAAACGTTAGGTTGTTCTTACTTCTCCTTTAATGCATGACTAGCAAATTGGCCAAGGGACACTTCCTGAGGGTACGTTATAAAAGCATTTCAAATACATTTAAAATTTGAAGACCATAATGATGAATTAGCATATTCATCTGACCTACTGAAGAGGTTGCTGACTGAAAATTAGCAAGTCACAGACCTTTGCTGCTAACTCTGTCATCCATTAAGAAAATGCTTGATCTCTTTTTCTCTCTCTCTCTCTCTCTCTCTCCCTCTGTCACTTCAGAGTACACTGTGGGAAAGAGAAGTTCCAATTGAAATTCAAGCCAAGTAAAACAGAGGAGAAAAATGTTGTTTTCTGTGAACTGAAAAACTGGGTTACAAGTTTGCGTAGATGGAAGGGCTTCCAAAGGATCAAACTTTTGAAATCCTTCATGCTGTTTGACAAATATCTAAAAATACCAGTGAACTTAAGACTTCACTTTTTTTGGGGGGGGGAAGTGTTGTTTTTTTCTTTTTTTTTTTTTTTAATTTAGCAGTTCTTTTACACTTTAGGATATTTGCCACAGATTATAGCAAAGAACTTGTCCATAATATGATTTTTATTTTTTTTTAAACATCTAAGGTCAACAAACCACTGTACTTACTCATTTCCATGTTTTATATATGTATATAGAGAGAGAACATTTGAATATCACCAAGTGCATTGCTGTGCCCATAGCTACTATTAGTGGATACTGATGACAGAGCTTGAGAATTATTATGGAGTATTGCCCAGTTTAGCTGGAATGCACTCACTAAGGGGTCTGAGACAAGCTACCATACTTAATAGACCTGTAGAAAATTTGCTGGAGATTACTTAAAATCCACAAGAGAAACACTGTAGCGTATTAGTGGCAATGTAACATATCAAATGATGTGCACTCAGAACATTTTTCCTGTGATTACAGCCTTTAATTACATTGGCTAATTGCATAGCATGCTTCAGAGATAGAAAAATTAAAAAAAAAATATTGGTAGGTCCTGGTAATATTGTGAATGGACACTGTGCATAACAATTAAGAAATAGGACTTCTAAGATTAATGTAATTTGCTTATATACTAAATGTAAAGCAAATATGGCTGGGCAAGGAATTTAGAGTCTGCTAGTATCCACTTAGTGTTGCAAGGCCGGTGCTTGGGGCTTATTCTTAATTTTCTATCAATATATCTCTTGTGTCAGAAGACTCCTGGCCTAGTTACTCGTTGATCTTTATTTACACTGGCAACTATGGCTGCCCTTAAGATCTTCTTCAAATCCATGCTCAGTGATCACAGAATCACAGAATGATATGGGATTGGAAGGGACCTTCAGAGATCATCTAGTCCAACCACCCTGCCGAAGCAGGTTCACCTAGAGCAGGTTGCACAGGAAGGTGTCCAGGAGGGTTTTGAATGTCTCCAGAGACAGAGACTCCACCACCTCTCTGGGCAGCCTGTTCCGGTGCTGTGTCACCCTCAAAGAAGTTCCTCTCCACGTTTAGATGGAAGACATTATAACATCATTAAAGTTGTAATGACCCCTGCCTAGTGCTCCTGCAAAACCATCTTCATTTCTGGTATAGGGTCACCAATGTTCCATTTTGCCAAGTTTTCAGAATTTACGTGTAAGAGTTTACTTGAGTGCAGGAAGTTTTTAAGCCTTAACATAGAAGTTCAATCCTCTTGACTTGTAAAACTGTTCCCTACCCCTTCTCTTGACTGTTGTAAATAGACATAACTCAGAAAGAGTCACTCACAGACTAGTTACTGAAAGAGTCTTACCATAAGGGACAAATGCAAAAAACATTTTGGCATACATTCCTGTTCAATCAGGTACATAAACAATGTAATTTAAAATAATTTAAAATAGCACTGAGTGATTAAAAGTAATTCTTCTTAAGAAAACTCAGAGAGCACAACACTGAAATTGTGCTCAGAAAGACTGCCTTTTCTCACTTTTTTTCATCAGGAATATCAAAACAATGCGTTTCTTTTCAGATTGTTTGACTTGAATTGACATATTTCATTTGACTGTCTCCAAGCATTTAATTTTGTGTCATTTCCATACTTTCAGAGTGGGAGGAGGTCTGCAATGGTGCCCACAGATTTTGGAGAGCAATGTTCTTAGTTTTTTCCTCTAGACTGACATTCCTGCCTGAACTATATCTGTCTGCAATAAATCCAAGGCAGATTGCTTTCTGCCTGAGCATCAGAGGGCACAGGACGGTCACCACAGTGGACTGTGAACCCGGGAAGGAGATGATGCTTTGGCTTTAGCACACCTTGGCTGCTCACGGGGCTGTAACTGATTTAGTACTAACCTAACTAACTTAGGTACTGACAAAATGTGGCTATGGCAGCAAATAACTCAGTGCATGTTGACATCACCCGACAAATTCAGTAAATACCTGGGAGGCTAGTACACACACACCGAGTTCTCTGTTGCCATGACTACACGCAATGCCATCTTCTAAAACCAGTGTCATTATTTTCGTCCTTTGTTAATGTCTGCAATGAAACAAGCCTGAAAATAATAACACAAAATAAATTTCATTTCATGTGCTGCTTGTACTCTGAAATATGAGAAGTTAACAAAAGTACAATTTCTCTTAAAAAAGAAAAATAACCATGCAAGGCACTAAAATGCCAGAGTTGATTTCCACTTCTGCTTAAATTGTATAAATGGTTTATCAAGATTTGCAAACATTGTATCTTGAGTACAACTGGTTTTTTCACTTGCAGCTATTCAAATGTGACAAGATTATATATAATAGGAGTAGCATTTAACGCACATAAAAATAATCATAATCTGTCAAAGTGCTAAGTAAACTTTATTAGTCCTTTTGACAGACCAAGTGAGACTATCCAGAAGCTTTCTTAAGATACTGTTTAGTACAGCATTTTAAAGAAAGAATTTACTGAAGCTTATGTAGTAGTATGGAACTGGAGAGTGACATGAGGCTTTGCTGATGACATAAGATGAGAAAATAAAAAAATATGCAACTGATTATAAAAACATGGTAGAGGAGCTGCCTTTTAGGTTTTTTGTGAAGTGTCAAGCTTAAACAGTTCTTACAGACATGGCTGGAAAGAAACTGTGGGAATATAAAATTACTTCTACTAGACAGCTGTCATCATTGGTCTGCATATTTTGTGGCTAATTAATTATTATATCCCCAAATTTGAGGAGTAGCTGAGAGACTAAGATCTATGACTGGGACACAAAGACAAGGAGCCCAGTGCAACAGTGTTTTGTGTTCCTGGAAGGGCTGTAAAGGTGGGACACTCCTGCTACAGCAACAGTGAGTTGCAACATGGAGAATGCTTTATTAGCTGGTTTTGTCTTTTTTAATACTAGCAATAGTCTGAGAAATTTATTTGTAATCACTCAGAAGAAAAAAATAGGAACTTTTTAAAGTGAAAAAGCTCAAAGCCACTTCTGGAGCTGATCTGTAACATGTCTCATTTGCTGCTTTTGTGACTATCCATCTCTTAATTAAAGTATCAAGACTCAATTATACTAAGAACTATTTAATTATGTAAACATCTGGGAAACTGTGTTTTTAGGGGACGATCAGTATAGCTACGAGAGCTGAGGATAAAACACATCACCAACCTTGTAATCGACTTGATGAGCTAATTATGCAAATCCAGAGATACCGTGTCACAAGAGAAACTCAAGCTTGATGGTCACACTGGACAATATCAGATATTTATATAACTCTTTTCAATCTATATGGAAAATCCAATGGAAAGTTTTCTGAAACTTTCGCCTGATTCTTGCTGTATTTTTGCAAGCAAAGATCCTGTTTCCTAGGGCTATTGTCTCAGTAGAAATCAACTTAGATCAGCCAAAACTAAATAGTTACTGGTTGAGTAGTTCCACAAGTCTGCTAGTATATGAAGTAAAAAACAAAATACACTACTTTTACCAAAATTGAAATAGGTAAATAATATTACTAGAAACCAGGTTCTTCCTTTAACCAACTTCGGCTCAGGAATGAAATCCAATTTATTTATCTGGCTCGAACCCTTAAAGCCTTCATGTGACATTTACTTAGCTTCAACCAAAATTTAACTACAGGTGTGCTGTTGACCCGCTACAAGCATTTGTGGTAGGGATGAGCAAGTCTAACATCCACACAAATATCTGTGTCTAATGTTCCCTATTGTTTGGTTCTAAGACTTCGTGATGACTTTTAACCACATATGTTATATTAGTGAATTATTAACAGAACAGAAAAAAATAACTAATTTTTATGCGTGGAGTGAAATTTGTGCTTATATATAAAAAGTTTAACCCTATTATTCATTGGGGCATATAAGGAAAATATTTATAATCTGTTTGAAAGGTGCTGCCTCATTAAAAGAATTCAATAGGTAAAAGAAAATATTCTTTATTAAAACAGCACAGAGTACCTATAATTTATACTTACATTTTCTCTGATATACTTCTCTATTATTTCATAACTTTTGCTTTTTCATACAAGGAACTTGAAAAGTCAGGGTAATATGCAATAAAGAAATACACTAATAGCAATTAAATGTTAAGATAAATTACGTGTTAAGACAAATGCATTTCCTCTGCTGATTTCGCATCTAAGTCTGGCACTAGAACTTCCTATCCTATGCATAGCATAAAGCATTTTAATGTGATCCATTTTTGCAAAAAATTTGACTCAGAGAGTCGGGTTTTGCTGTGACTTTGACAGAGTTGTGCAGTGGATATGTCACTGTAAAACTTGTCTCAAGAAAGTTCTAAGTGTCATTTAAGGAATTTAAAATAACTATAGTTGAATTGAAGAAGAGCTTTGATGGCAGCTATTATGACAAGTTATTTAAGTGAAAAAATTACTGGTGAGAACTCAGGAAAGGTTCTCACGATAATTAGATGTAATAATAGAAGTAGCTGGCAGAACAACATAGCATTTTAATTTCCCCACAGTTATTTTTGGACTTAACTACCCCCTCCCCCCCAGCAGATAATAGATCCAAAAAGCAAACAGCATGCTCCTTCAGAGGCAAGAATATAAAATTGGCTGGTTTACATCCACAGCTTATGAGACTGTTCCATTCCTGGAGCATTGTTTAAAGTACAATGCAAGGCACTGGGTCAAAGACAGTTAAGACTAAATCCAGCCCCCTAGCAATGGCTGTCGACTGTTTCATCTAAGACTAGACATGATCTTCTCTTATATAAATAAGCTTCCTGTGAACAATGATGAAATATGAGACTTACTTTATGCTTCCATTTATTAATCAAATCTATCTGGAAATATGAATCCCATGAGTATTTGCTAGTTAAAATGTAATGTTCTCAGTCTAGCAAAACTGTTACTCGGAGACAGCAAATTCACTTTTAATGTATAAATTAATCATATTGCCTGGAGCTCCATTCAAAAAACCCAAATCCTGGGTGACTCCACCAGATAGCAAAGGTTGCATATACACGCTGAGGCACACAAACAACGTGTGAGTAACAGCTCTGAGTGAGACACAAGAGAGGCGTGTGATAAGTTGGAATGGCTACGAACATAAAACATTACCAGCCAGTGTGGAAACAAACTAAGCAGATGTAACCCAAACTACCATTTGCTTTCCTTTGGTTCAGGCAAGATATGTGATTTTTATTTACAGAGAATGAGGTTGAAGTGAGGCCTACAAAGAAGCTTAGTAAAATACATTTAGTAGTTTTGGGGAGATGGGGCTGATCAGTGACTGGTACAGGGTGGAACAGTTTGTCCTCCTCCTGCCTGGCACTGTTGGGCACTGCCAGAGTTGCAGTGATCATGTTCCAGAGGACAAGCCTTGGAAATGGGGTAATGAGAATATACCTAGTATTCCTTTCATTGCCTGTGCAAACATCCTTATTGAAGCTGATAGCAGAAGGTGTATACAGTAACTTTGAAGATCAGGCTATATGTCTATCCATGAAATTTCTATCAGAGGATCAAAGGATTATACTCTACAATAGCATTTTTAGTGTCCCTATTGTTACTTTGATGCCAGATTACCAGAGTTACAAGTAAAAACAAGGTGCAAGAAATATCTGGGGTTCTTCTCCCTTTTTCTTTTTTTAAATGAAATCATTAATATAATTCAAAGTTTAATGTATGTAAGATTCTTCGTGGAAGAAACAAAGTAACAACAGGGCATTTCACAGATCTTGATAAAAGTTCATTGAGGAAAACAGCACTTATTGCTTTTCATAGGAATTGGTCATCTGATGTAGGAAGCAGATTCAAAAATACATGTGTTTTCCGTTATTCCGAATTTACTAGGTATTGATTCAGTGAGGGTGTGCAGAAAGGACTGCAACTGTAAAAAAGACTGAAGCTGTAGTTACAGAGTAGGTTGTCCACTGGACAGAAAGGTTTCGTAGCATTATAATAAAGGTATGAAATGTCAAGAAAACATTCTCTGATTAAGAATAAAAAACCCACACTGGCCAAGGAAATATTAACAGGTTGCTGTGGATTAAAATAGCCCTGTCCTAATTTACTTGTGAAAGTTATTGCAGAGGAGGGGTGTTAGCTCACCTGACACAGGCTGGAAGGAAGTCTGGCTCTCCCTCCTTAGCTGGTGGCTTTGTAGAAGTCTGGGGTGTGATGGGCATGGCCAGGTTTTCTTATCAGCCAACTACCACCAGTTAGGGTTGCATGGGTATATCGTGTTTCTGTCGCTGCATGAGACTGGTCTTTTTGACATGTCAGAGTTGCAACAATCAATTATGCAGGTCCACTTCAAAGAACTGAAAAAGCAGATGTGAATAATACACTTGGAAGAGATTGCCTGTGGAGCAGTCTGCAGTTATTTTTTTTCAAAGTGATGTGACTACCTCCACTTTTGCCAGGTGTTTTATTTTCCCCTCTTATGGTGAGACTGTATCACATTCAGTCACATAAGGCCAAAGCCCTGTTGTACAGAAGCTGCATCTGTGCTGTTGACCCTGATGCTGGTGGTCCTGGAAGGAAGTAAGTGGTGTCAGTAGGGTGTGCCACTTAGTCTGAGTAGTCCTCTGAGAAGTGGGATTAATTGGTCTGGGCATAGTGGTGTGCTAATGCACGCCTCTAGTATCTCAAACAACAGCTCCTTGCAGTGATAAAGGGTCACGTATGTATGGAATTTAGGAGTTTTTAGAGTCAAAGCATGGAGCTCTGTAATTCATTTTGGTATTTGGCCGCTGCAGGAGGAAAAACATCCTTATGTAAGTGCTGCCTTTATGATGCACAGAGATTGCTGGGGGGGTCTTCAAACAAAAAAGACCTGAAAGAGCCCTACCTGCCCAGCTAGGAACATCAATGACTGGATTATAGCTTAAGTACCTAAAACATTTTTCTTGTTTGTGTCATTCAGTGCTCAGCTGCCGCCAAGCCTGTGAGAAATCTGTGCTTTCTGAGGCCCAAATGCTTTGTTACTAAATTTCTTGTTGCACCTGAAGTTCTGTTTCTGGATATGTCAAAAGCATCTTAGTGGGTTTGCGGGTGCTGGCGGCTAAACTCTACATCCACAAAACCTTACAGGGATGCACTCAGACTATGCCTGTATTAGCTCATCTTGTGGCTTGATAGAGCTGGTTGGCATTAAGCCCTTAGTGTCCATACTATACAATTCTCAAGGGGGTTTGCTTCAGACAAGATCCTGTGGACTGAATGGCCAGTTGTGGTCAGAGCCCATTAGGTGGTTTCTAGGGTCCGTCTTCAGCTTTCATTTCATCCAGAAGGAATCTATTCATGTACTCCAAGACTTTTCTGTGATATATAAACAGTAAGTAAGAGCCATTAGGAGATTTACTTCAAAAGTGCACTCCTGGTATGAACTGAATAAGTGGATGCACCCTTGAATATCACGAAGTGTCTATATCCAAAGGTGAATGAATTCTGCTACAAAATGTATACTGCAAGTTGCTGCCAGACAAAGAGCTGGATAAAAAGACAGGGCTTATGTTTCATAACAGGAAGATTTTATCATACTAATAAAATAAAGCATGGTCTATATTTTATTATTTTTCCCCAATTAGCCTTTGTTTTGAAAAAAGTTGTTTGAATTTTCTGGACAGCTGGAGATATAGTCAATGGTGTGTTGAAACCTCTCTCTGCTGCTATAGAAAAATACAAATATATGAAATGAGCCTTCCATTTTCTAGTTCTGTGACTTTTTTCCACCAGCAAAATTAACTAACAAACTTATCTAAATTCTATCAAAATTATTAGTAAAGGTTCCTGTCCTATTAACCTGGTCAGGAATGACTATTCTTTTCTGTGTAAGGAAGAGTTCAGCTACAAATCAAAATGGAGGGAATATCGGACAAGCCGTCTCCTTAGTGTGTGGATGAATAGATGGTGAGTGTCTTGCACAACATGTCTTGGAGACAAATCTCCTGTCAGGGAATAGAGAAATTGGACTTCTGGGGCTCCTTGATTTCAGAACTCATTTGTTTTAATCTATGCTGGAAATATTCAGATGCTTTGTGTGGTAACGACTACAAAGCCATAGCACAGAGGTGTGGAAGATACAAAGTGTCATGTTCACATGTCTTCATGTGAAGAGCATTTCCGGAGATGAATTAAGCACAGTTCTTTTTCCCAGCAAATGAAGATTTGAGTTGACCTGCATATAAATTCCAGTTTCCTTATGTTCTATAGATACTTATTTGGTGTACAGCCAAGTATTTTTCATATCATTTGAACAAAGCAGCCTGCTGGCAGTGCACCTGGTCTCCTATGCAAAGACCTAAATGAAGAAAAGATTTGCACACAAGCTGTCAGCTTGAGTCCAAAATCTTAATACTTGAAAGTCTCAGGCACTTAGGAAAAACAGTTCTGCCAGCAAGGATTTGAGTAAACTCAAACTTCACTCAGAAGAATCAGCAAGGAGTTTGTGGTAGTCATGAACTCTTGTAGCTAGTACCCCGTACTGACTTTTAGTATGAAGAATTCTTCATATTATGTGAAGAACTTGCTATAAATTCTTTGTATTGATTTGTTGGCAGAGCTGTTCTCCAGTCTTCCACAGCATCTTCAGAAAATGAATCTGTGTGGAAAGTGGCACCACAAGGTTTCAGGCAGATATTAGCACCATTGAAGTGAGCTTTTATTGATAATGTGAGCTTTTCCTATGGGTAGAGATTTTTTTAACAACTACCTGTTGGTGATTAATTTAACCTTTCATTTGTCCTTGTTTGCAAGCAGTTGATGTCTTAGAATCTGTTTGCCAAAACAAACAAAAAAAGAATTACCTCATTTTAACCCTCAATAACGGTGCGGAGAGCTAGAGGAGATAAAGATATTTAAGGCTTTAACTTGATAAATTATGCATCCACCACTGCATGTTAAATGTTAATCTGTAGTTCTAAAAATGGCATTTCATTAAGGTTGAGTTTTACTTGGTAAACACTCGATTTGTGCCATCATATAGGGAGTAGCTCACCATAAATTTCCTTTGCTTTCTATGGGCTATACGAGCTAATAAGGCTAAACAGCCTTAACATTAACAGTTATTTTAAACATGGCTCTGCTGCCCCAGTCTTGCCCAAGATTTATCTTGCCAAGGATGCAAAAGAGCATGATGGGATGTAACAGCTAACAAAGATCTGAAGCAAATTCAGGGCAGACCAGGCATTGTATATTTTTAGTGAGTACCTCAGGGCGCATAAGAGCTAGATAATAAAACTCAGGGATAGAGGAGCTGATCTGAAGTGGAACTAGACACATAAATTCTATTTAAATCCTTAACTGTTATTTTCAGAAAACTTGCTCAGTCCCTCAAGTCCATTGCACATCACTTTTGACTTTAAGGTCCTTGCAGGCACAGCCATGCTCCAATAGTCCAGATCTATCTCAGTTTTTAGCCTTGTCTCCAGTCAGTACTTTCATCTATCATGTGACTGATGATAACCCTCCTTTTCATAGCCAAGGGGATAGACCAGAAAGTCGACCTAGTGTCAGATCTTCCTGAGCCTGGGGGAGTTCCAACTCAAATTCGCATTAGAGTGCTATTCACACAAGCTGTATGCTATGTTCTTCTGAGACAGATGCTTTTTCCCCCCAGTTGAACTGTACCGCAGTGCGGGAAACTCCTTTGGATCAGAGAGTCCCAAGATGAAGGCTGTTTTACCTTAAGCAGTTGATTAATGTGGAGTGCTCTGAGAGCAGGGGCCAGTAAGTCAGGCTGAACTATATTCTAATCACAAGTCATGGCCACAGTTGTTTGAACTTGTGTTCTGGACCCTGGGGTGTTTCAGCTCAGATCCTGATACACAAGGTTGGCTGGTTTTTTAAATTTGTGAAATTTACAAATCCTGATTTGTCTCAGAACAGAACTGGTGTTAACATCACTTGCAGCCTACACCTAGTCAAAACAGACTAATAGGTAGTTACTTATAAAAGTTTTTCATATAATACTATTTCAGGTTTGTTGTGCATTGTGCATAATAATGGCAGGCAGTTTGATCCTGTCATATAATTTACCAGAGGAGAATCTGATTGAAAATTACTGTAAAATTAAAAAAAAAAATTTTTTTCACCACACTCTAATGTGTGTTGCAAGTTTTTACACAGAAGTTTTTTATAAATTGTTATTTTCCTACAGAAAACCAGAGATTTCTTTTTCTAATCATGATGGATTGAGCAGCCCAGGATTTCCAACTTTACTGATGCTGTTTAAAAGCATCTTTGAAAAACAAAATTTTGGCTTAAGTGAAGTTGCAACATTCTAAAGGCCAGAAGACTGACAATTTCTGAAAAATGTCATTAGCAACAATCCAGATGTGATTCCTCATGCTACAAGTACTGATAGAGGATATGGAAGTGAGGGAGAGAGAAGCAGTTTGGTTTGTATTATGTATGATAGACTTCTCTATCATGACTGTAGTATGGATTCGCTTATGCAACTGTAGCTATGTCCTGTTTTAGCTGTAAACACTCTGCTTTTGCTTGTGGACATATTAATTCACTCTGAGTCATTCCTTCCCTGTCAGAGTTGCCAACAGTGATAATTACTCTGAAAACAAACAGAACAGGGATCAAGGCTTCCACGTTTGGTTTATTCTGTGGATTCTGAGTCAGGCAATCGTATATGAGATGTGTACCAGTCCTGGTAGTTTTGATACTAGCTCTGATTCTGGTGGGGGAGGTTTGGCTACACGTACCACAGTGGCACTTGTAATGCTTCTGATCCTTGCTAATAAACTCCCAAAGGAGCCCAGAGCTGTAATAGGAACAGGCTATTGTAAGCAACACACTTTTATAATTCCTCTTAACTTGATCAGTTTATGAGTCTTGAAACCAATTAAGGGTGGTGGTTTTTTTGCCTGGCACAGCTCTGATTGGAGGACTGTTCCATACCCTTGCTGCTTTAACAGTAAGAAACTTCCTCTGATTTGCAGCCTGAAGTTATGCAGAGCAAGTTTTAGCTTTTTTAAATTTTCCTCTGCTGTTAACATAATTCTCATGTAGCTTTAGTAGTTCTTTTCTTCCCTGGTATTACATAAAAACCATCAGGCACTATGTCTATAAAGAGCACTCTGCTTTTGTCTTGCAAAGTCAAGTGAACCAATCTAGTCTATGCTTCTCTAGACATTCTCCCACGACCCCATCACCAACTTTGTAAACATGTTTGAATTGTAACTCAATTAGTTTCAAAAATGGGTTTTTATCTTGGTTTAAGGAGTTGGTGGTCAGTTGTCCTTGCGTATCTCTTCTATTTCACAAGTTTGCTGTTACCAACTGTCGTATGCCAAACTCACTGATTATGAAGCCATCCAGACGCTGTTGTGCTCAGGCTCATAGGGAAACTGAGGCACACATGGAACATTATTTCAAGCTCCAGTGTATGCATAATGGTCTTTCATATCCACTGTCAAATAACACATCCAGGGTTTTTTCATTCCACATCATAAGCATTTTAGTTTTGCAGAAGAAATGCTTATTAGGATGAAAAGCAATGGTCTTGGGATCTATGTTGCTGAATTTCACACTGAATCTATTAATTTACTTCCAGGCTGGCTACATGATAGTTTGGTACTCCTGCTGCTTTAAGAAAGTCTTCAGATTTTGTTTCACTCCATGAATCAGTTGCTTTTGTTATTTATCATCTTACCGTTCAGATTCTGTGGTTAGTTTCCTTTAAACTAAAAATTTTAAAAAGCAAGTAAAGTATCAATATTGAAGAATGTGTATGAAAATGGGTTTCAAAAAATGGCATCACTTTGCCGTCCTTGGGGGATATATATTCTAAAGTGATCATCAATAGAAAACTTGGACTTTAGAGCTGAATTGTGTGTGAGTTTTACAATGAAAAGAAGCAAGAAAGTATTTTTTTTATCCTTGAACATAAGTGAAAATAGATATTTATTGTATCTGTCAATGGAAAAAAGTATGTCTGTCACCACCATGAGAGAACATGGTCTTTACAAGGTACCCTTTTTATCAATGGCTGATCCACTTCATGGAAAAACCTTAAAGGGTCCAGCACAGCAAAGTTAATACTTATCTCCATATTCAGTGAGTCCTTTCAGATTTGTTCCAACACCTCCTGAGTCCAGTAGACTGTCACCTCGTGCACAGCATGTGCGGGTCTTTGTACCAAAACGAAGGGAGTTCAGTCTGTACTTCCTTTACAAAAGTAATTGCACTGTACTGCAGCCAAACTTGAGATGAATATTGGCTTTTTATCAAGTTACGTATTCAGCATAATGAAATTCAGTGAAAAATACAAGTTTTTGACAGGATGGATCAGAGTCTATGGAAAGCAGAATTAATGTGAAAGCCTTGATTTTTGATAATAAAGCCACCTTGGAAATTTGGGCAGAGCAATGTGGAAAGGAGCTATTGCCTGACTTTTTTAAGTCAGTTAAGCACATAAATCCTTATGGAGTGTGTTCCCATGTTTCACACATACTTTTGCTACAGCTCATGGGAAATGCAGAAATACAAAGGAAAGCTGTGAAGTACAGGCTGGCAGAGGAAATACTTGATTCACTTGAAACTGGTGAAAAGGCTGAATCTTATCTGTCTAAAGCACTAACCTTTCAGTTTCTGATTTCTTACTGGAGAGTTGTAAAGTTTTGTCCCAAAATGTGAAGCTGAAAGTTACAGAAAATCCCAGTGTTTTATCATCAATATTAGCAATAAACTAATATTCAGGAAGAGAGCAAAATGTAGAGGTGAATGGAGATAATGTTACATCAGTACTGATTTTTTAAAAATCTTACTATTTCTAGCAACATAAATAGAACAAAGCCTTTTTGCAGAAACATTGAGTCAATAGAGGAGGTTCAGACAGAAAAGAAAAGGGAATATTTGCAACATATCTAAAGGCTAATATTGTTTGTGGTCATGTATTTCTCTCGCTACAGAGGACCCTGAATTGTGGAATTCAACATGAATAGGAGAAATATATGATTAAAAATCGATTCCTGTGGCAGTCAGAATTTTGTTTATGGTAAAGCTACAATCTTCTTTTTCCAACTTACAGTTATTTTTCTAAACTGAAGTCACAATATGCAATTAATAATAGCTCACCTATAGCATAATTTATCCAATCTGATGACACTGATGTTTGTACAATGGGTAAAACAATTTAGGTGAACAGCTTGTACATATAAGTTAATAAGCATATTATGTGCGTTTATAAAAATACTATTTTGGCTGGGTATGCTCAATATGAGCAATATGTTTCTTATTGCTGCCTTTTTGGATTACAGGATACTTAACAGAGAGTAGGAGATAAACTTATCAAACAGATATTTTGCTAGCCCAGACTTGAGCATCTTCGATTCTAGGCAACAAGATACCACTAGCTGCTCTGTAAAATGGGAAACTTGTACTAGTTGTTATCTTTTCTGTAGCTTGCTATGAACAGCCAGAATATTTTATGCTGCCAACATAGTGTTTTTCATAGTTTAAACTCCTCCCCAAATACTAGCAAGCTGATATACAAAAAATAGGGACTTTTTAAGGAAAGCAAAAAAGCAAATCCATATAATCACACACTTTGAAGCAGTACAGACAAGGATACAGAAATAAAATACTGGGATTTGAACTACTTTCAGTTAAGCCTGGCACACAAGCTGCCATGAAAAATCTACAAAATCTTGACTGAAGAGTTCTCCTGGCACATTATAGGAAGGTTCTCTTACTTCTGTGGTATGGGAGGGCCTGCTGAGCCTCTAACACTGCCTTTCAAAGGGCCACATCTAGAGGAGAGCTACGCAGTACCATCTCCAAGAGAACTGAGCTGTGTCCCCACAGCCCTAGGGATGGGGTGGGGTGAAATCTGGGGCCCTCCTTCTCACCAGCAGGAAGTCCTGAAGGGGACCCTAAATAATGCGTCTTTCTGGGATACCTGCTTCCCCATGTGCTGGAGCCTCCGGGCCTCACTGAGCTCCAAGTCCCATGAGTGAGGCTGCATCCCAAAGAAAGCTGCAAGCTAATGCTAAAATAAACTAGGGTATTTAAACTTCAGGGTTAAATGTTCAACTTTTAAATAGTTTGAGACTGGTTGTGGATCCCAGTATGTTCTGTGTTTTGTGAGCTGCCAGAAGCAAGTCAGAAAACCAGTGTGTTTGCAATTGAGTCTTCTGTGTTTGTAAACAATCAGTAAGTACATGGTGTGATGTTGTTTGTCTCTGGGATGCAAGAGAAGTTTGTTATCATTTTTGTAAAGAGAGATGCAATAAACTAATAAATGTTTACAGACAAACTTGCACCAGTTAAAATAAACTGCCTTAGCATTACATCTTTCATCAGATCACTGCGGCTCCTCTGTATACAAGTTCCCAGTCAGGTATTTGTAGGAAACTGAAGATTCACTGTAAAATTAATTCTCTTCACTGTTCCATATAAACATGTAATTGAGAAGTAAGAGGAAAGAATTATCATGGTCATATTGTCCTGTGAAACAAGTAGTATTTCATCAAAGGAAAAATTGAGAGTAGAATCTATTATTATCCATGTAAACATATTCTGAAACTATCTCAAAAGAACCTAATTGTTAGAGGAGTTGATGACAATCAACTGCCTTCAGAGCGACGTGAACCATTCAACAAATATTAATTTTCTTTAGAATCCTAAGTTGTTCTGTCTCATAAAGGTGGTCCAGATGACCCTTAAAAGCCTGTTATGTTTCACTTGATTTTTTTATTACTTGTATTTTTTTTTTGACAGAAACATCAATATTAATCTGATTTCAAATTCAGTTCCATTATGTCGATATCCTTCTTTCAAATACTCACTGGGTTGACAGGCATCAATAATTTAGCAAGTATCTGAGAGAAATATTTAGGAATATGTCAATATTACTCATTATTAAAAGTCTCTAAAAGTCCCTGAAAGCAGGGCAGATTTGATTTACGTGAAGAGTGTGCTGAAGAGAGTTATGAGTATCACCTAAGCTAATGATGTTTGTTCCGAGCAAATTGTACAGTCATTGTATTTCAAACATTCAACAACAAAATCATTTTTTTCCCATTTGGGTTATGAAGGCAGGATTAGTGTTGCTTTACCATAGTTTCATATCCTGTTTCCAGTGATATCGAGGCTATTCATATGTCTAATTCTTGAAATTGTTCATTTATTGTGTAGGTACTTTAACATTCATGCTAGCAGTAACTGAAAATAGATTATCAATAGAGTTTTAAGTTATAGTATGTTATTTTTCTGGCTAGATTCCACAAGCACATCAGCCTTAGCTTTCAATGAGAAGAATATAAAAAAAATTAGGGTACAATCTACTGTGTACAATAAAAATATGAATCAACAGCAAACAAAAATTTCTTAGAGCCAGCATGTCCATTAGTCTGGTCTTTTACAGTATTGTGCAAAGAAGATTTGGGAATCAGTGCTGAAAATTGCATTGCAGGCTGACCATACACAGGCAGTTCAAAGACAATTCTCCCTCTTTACCACTCCAAGACAATTCCATTTTGGATTGTCAGTAGACCCATCTTTGGAACAACCTTAGAATCATGCTGATGCTCACAGTGGATCAAAATAGGACCAAGTTCAAATGTAACTAAGTATATATCAGCTCATGAAAACATAAACAGACTGTGATGCCTTAGTGCTTACATTCAGACCTACTGTGCTTTCATAATTTAGAGCATTTTGGAAATCCATGAACAGATAGACTCTATGTTTGCTTTCATGTCCATTATTTTTGCAAAGCAGTCTTAAGTTTCAAGATTAATAGGTGCCTGTGACAGTCTTAGGCTTGTTACTTTCCCTGCCACTGCCACTTTTTCCTCCTCACTGAATGGGATTTTTATGATTCATCAAAAGATAGCAGGTGTAACAGTATGTGTCTTTCCACTTGTTTTCCGCCTTTCTTATTTCGCTGCTACAGATGTATATGTTTTATCTATTCTATGCCCATCTGCAAGTCCCTAATCTTCTAGATTTCTGTTCAGCTCTTTTCTGTATTAGAAAAGCTATGCATAATTTTGCCTGCCTTTAAAGAAAAAAAACCCAAAATGTCATAACTTTCTTTGGCCTCTCTGCCCAGGATGGAACTTTTTCTTCACAAGGACCAATCTAAACAAGTTTGGGCCACTACAAGCAATTAGAAGTCAAAGGCCTCATGTAAATCTCATTTTGATTTTGTGTCATTTCAGAAGTTACCAGCCATCACACATCTTTTTTTTACTCCTATCAGAGCCCTTGAAAGTTCAGTAGTATTCTAAGTTGTACTCCATTCAGCTGCCACCTCTCAATTTCAACTAAAACAGGTTTTGACAGCTTTTGACAAAATCTCTAATATCTCCCAAAAGAAGTACCAAGAAAGTGTCATTTTCTTTGTCTTTTTTATCTTGGCATATGGACACTTAAAATATTCTATTTGTGAGATATCACTTTCAGACCCCATATAGCTTTCTTCCTTGGATCTCTGTTTTGGCTATTCTGATCCCTGTTTTCTCCTCAGAGGCTACCTATGATCTTCAGTCTGGACCAGGACATTTACTTTTCTTTGATAAATCTGACTGTTTATCAAAGATGAATTTGAAGTCTTCTACAGTTATACCAAAATAATAAGACCCGAGAGGACTTCTTTTTTTCCTGGTATACGTTGTGTTTCAAGGCTGTATCAAAAGTGACATCCTGGCATGGGGGAGCCATCCTTTCCTTTCCCATTCTGTACCGCCCTGCTTTTTGTGAGAAAGAGGTCTGCAGACTGGAAGTATGTGACAGTGCATGTCAGCCTGCTGCCCATGCAGACAAAGGGACACATCACAGAGCTGACCTCCCAAGTCTAGCCCATCCATTAACCTCCTTCCTAGAAGCCTTGCTTTGAAGCATGTTGTGCTGTGCACCAGCCACCCATCAGGGAAGCTGCAAAATTTCCAGGGTGGTTCTTTGATGTTAGGTCAGTCAAACTCTTCTGTGGACTCACCTTCATTTGCCTTCCCTGCTTCAAAACATGTTGCCCACATATTTCATTTCGGTATGAAAGGCAGAAGAAAATGTCTGCAGTCATTCCTCAAGCTAATGAACTAGTTCTGGATCACCTGTCCTGTTTGCTCCTCCCTGCAGGTGGGACCCCTCTACACTTTTCTATTTCTAACCCTCCAATGGGGCAAATAATGAAATTAGCAGACCTTTGGTTTTATAGAATAAGTATAAGCAAGAACCTCTCTTCATACCTTTCCTTGGCATCAACTATAAACACAGATCTTATCACTCTGAGAAGGAACAGTTTTCTGCACAATATGCTGTTAATTGCAGAGAGTTAGAAGAGGCTTAGCTAAGAAGTAAAAATTACTGAAGTTGGTAATGTTTTACCTCAAACTAGGACGTCAAGCAACCACATAAATTTAGAACTATCCAGTTTTAGGAATTGCACTACCTTTTGCCTTTCCTTTTGGTACAGAAACCCACTGTAACAGAGAGAACTTCAATTTCCCCCACTTTTTGTGCATTTTCAGTCTCAGTGCTGGGACCTAAATCTGTTCAGTTTCTTCTCAGAGTGTATTCCTTGTTCACTTTTTCTGCTTGTACTGAGATTTAGGTTTTTGACTCCAACTAGAAAGTAGGTGCCTCATGCTGAAAAGTTAGTTTATTCTGCCCGGTATCAGAGAGCTATGAAATGTCTTGCTTGGTTTCTTGCTTCAAAGGGTTAGTCCCCAATTTCACATTGTATGCAATAGTACAATCATATAACCAAAAGCATAGAAGGTTGCCTTAGATATAGCTTTGAAAAAATGATGAAGCCAGTTTGCTTTCAAAATGTTTTTTTTTTGTTTCAAACTTAACAAGCAATAAAATTTGAGAAGTTTTAAGAGCTTTCTAATATAAAAATCTCGTTTAATCTAATCTAGATATTACTGCATGCTCTTGTTGAAAATATTTGTATAGTCTGAGACCATCTTTATTATTATCTTGTTCATTTTATCAGAGATTCCCAAAGCACAGAAGCAGCCCTAGCAGCATTACAGAATATTTCCACTCATCTGCTTTTTAGAGGTGCTTAGCTTCTGTAGTCATTGTCTTAACTGCCAACAGCTCCATCCAACATAAGTAGGATCCAGAGTTTGGAAGTGTTCCTTGGAAACTCAGATTGTGTACTTCGTCCTGCATGGGAACAAGATGTTCCCTTGCCCTTCAGTAGGACTGTGGTTCCTCAGCATTCAGGGGATGACAGTCAGGAGCCCTGATCCACCAGGGCCAGAACCTGCTCAGTCAGCCTGGCCCACAGTGCTTGAAGGAGATCATGGAGCATTTGGTCGCTTCTGTGGAAGGCAGCACCTCCCTCTGCGCTCCTGTGTTTGAGAGTGACCATTTCACATTCAAAAGTAGTACTAGCAGAATATTCAGTCTAAAAGGTGGTATCTTGCTTTTAGATGTTTAAGATGTAGCAGGGGCGATAGGGAAAGAAGTTTTTCAGAAGCTAGAGCTATTGCTTGCCCATTATGACCTTTCATAAATTCCCCTGGCTGGTCAAAAATGTCCACAGAGAATTTTCTGGCCTGCAGTAATTGCCTAGACTGATCTGAACCTGCAGAAATGTATAGTTTCCAGTGAGGTACTCATACTCAGTGAGGTACTGCACATGGATAAAATCAGACTTCCAAAGGACAAAGGAGTATGTGCTTTTATTAAATGCACAAGCTCCATTATCATCTTTGACATGTGACAGCATCTATCAATCAGTTCTAAAGCCATATGGATATTGGTAGGAAGAAATTTACTGTTTTTATTTTTTGATAGTGCTTTTTTTGCTGCAGGTCCGATATATATTTCTTCATTCTAAAGATATTTTTACCCACAATAAATTTTTATATAAGATTTTTTTAGAATTTCTTCTCCAGTAGCCATTTGTTTTCAGAAATAAACTAAGTAGATTTTAAAAAAAGCACAAAGGAAACAAACCAGAGACACTTGGGTTCTTCAGTCTGCTGATTACTTGCTCAAGCTGATGCTCTGTTGCTATAAGTTGCCTTGGCTATAAGGCACGATTGTTAAATTTCTGCTGCTCTACTGAAACTACTGGACCAAACCTGGTACTATGCCAATCTGTATCAGCATAATATCCTCAAAGGATTCCTTTAACAGTTTGACTTCCATTTAATCAACACAGAAGAAAAGCAGGACAGTTTAATAAACGCATAGAATGCCAATGTTATGAATAAAATAATTCCATTTTCTATTAAAACTCATGTAATTGAGTTATGTGTGTTTACTAGATTTCTGCCAAAAGCCGTCAGGCAGCAGAATGCTTTGCAGGAACATAAGAATAGCAGTTTTAAGTTGTCAAGGAGTTTGATGCAGTTACTCCTGGGGATATTTACATAAATGAATTATGTGAAGCAATTTTTGCTATTAAAAAAAAATTCAGAATCTGCAGACAAAACCTGTTTCCTCCACTTGCAGATTCATTATTAAAGTTGAAAAGCAATTCAGTCTCCATTTCTTAGCTATTATGAACATTTAGGGCAGGGAGACAATTTTTTTGAGGAGACAAAGACAGCTGTGAACAATAAAAATCCATGCTCATATTTATAATGTAGCTTCCTCCCCTGCACGTGCCCTTAATTTGCATATTGATGTAGTCAGGGATAAAGTAACATTGTTAACATAGCCTTGTCTTCAAAACCAGATTTTTATAGGAGGGCAAGACAGAAAAGAACCTTGCCAGCAGTGGGATCAGCATGCATGCTGGGCTATGTTCACAATCACAGAAGCTGTAGAAATTATAGTGGAAGAGTGGCATTAAGAAGACTTAGATACAGTGGAGCTCTGTTAAAGTGGTGGCAGTCTTCAGCTCTTAGAGAAGAAAATATCAGCTTGATATAAAAGCAGATTTCAAGTTCTCATCCATTTAAATTGGGGTTCACCATGCTGAAGTCTTTTGTTCAATCAGGAAGACACACTGCTTTAAACATTAGGCCGTAGAATCACTGGGCCCTTTGCTCAAGTATCCATTCCCTTGCTCAAAGCCAGATCAACACTGAATTCAGCCCCAGCTGCTCAGGGCTTTGTTCAGACAGGTTTCAAGGTCTCTGAGGGTGGAGATGCCACAGCCTTCCTGGACACAAAAACTGCTCCAATGCTTGAGCATCCTTCTGATAAAAATGCTTTCCCTGTGTTTGGTCAGAATCTTCCCTCCTAATTTCTGACCTTCTTTCTTGTCCTCCTACAGTGTCACTGTAAAGAACTGGGCTCCATTTTTTCAGTAGTTTTATCATAAGTACTGGAAAGTTGCTAGTAGCAAAATGGCCTGCTCTTTTCCAAACTGAACAAACCCCGTTCCTTCAGCTTCTCCTTGTACTTTGTGTTCCAGCCCCTGACCATCTCGGTGGCACCCACTTAACTTGCTGCAGTTTACCAATGTCTTTTTCATACAGAGGGAGTACCAAACTCAATGTGGTATTCCCGCTGTGATCTAAGTGCCAAATAAAGGGGAACAGTCATCTTCCTTGACGAGCTGGCTATATTCTGCTTAATACAATCCAACTTGTTGTTAGCTTTACCTGCTGCCAGGGAGCACTGCTGACCTGTATTTAAGTTGTTGTCTACTAGGATTCACAGGTCCTTTTCAGCAAAGCTGCTAACCAGCCAGGCAGTGTCCAGCCTGGAACGATGCAGCAGGTTGGGTCATTCCAGATAGAGGACTTCGAATTTTACCTTTTTGAATTGCATGATTTCTGTGTCTACCCATTTCTGTAGTCAATTTCGGTCGCTCTGCATGTCTGCTTTGTCCTTTAGCGTATAATCTGCTCTGGCAGCCTTGTGTCATCCAAGGTACTGGTGAAGATACAAAGCAGAGAGTTCACAGGATAGATTCCTGAGGAAATCCATTTGGAACTGAATTTCCAATACAGACCATTAACCTCTACCCTCGTGACCCAGGCAATTTTTCACCAATCTAATCATGCACCCACCCGGAAAATGAGTTTTTGTCTTGGAAAGCCAAGATAGACAGCATATGCAGCTGTTTGCTCATCCACACATCTAGCCATTTTATTGTAGAAGGCAAACAGGTATGTAAAGCATAATGTACTCTTGGTAAATCTATATCAACTACTACTCACAGTCACCTGCTGAGCAGCTTAATTCTTTGACTCCTGACCACCCATGTTAAGCATAGGTATTACCATGAACTAACATTCATTATATACACCTGAGAAGACTTAGTGGTATCAGTGGGCTGTAAAGGAAACAAAATCATCCCAGAAGTATAGAATAATTCAGGTCAGACAAAACAACCAGAAATCATCTAATGCAACCTTGCTCTCCCCTGCTGAAGTATGGTCAACCTTAAAGTTAAATCAGGATTCTCAGGGCTTTGTTCAGATAAATTTTAAAAACTTCTAGTGATAGAGATTCCACACCTTTTATGGGCAACTTGTTTCAGAGTTTACCCACTGTCTTTTTTTTTTTTTTCTTTTTTCCTTTTCTCATAACTAATTGGAATTTTGTTTGCTGCAACTTGTGATCATTGCCTTTTGTCAATACAATTTATTAAAAAATGGCCAAGAGCTAGGTAACAAAAAATGCTGAATACAGGGCTGTATCTGAAAGTCAGAGATTTAGACTCTCAGCTCCTATAGTTGGAGGTTAGAAGGTCACCATGAGATCCACAGCCCAGATTCCTCTCGTAGATTCCTCTCACAATTGATTTTATAACAGGTCCTCTCAGACAAAAAGTAACATCAGTTACTGAGTTAACTGAGTTAACTCCCTCAGTCTGGAGTTTGGGCAATGGAGTTCTGTACAATACATACCCATTTGAAATTACAATAGTATAAAAGTATTTTTCATGGTTGGTTGGAAACATTGCTCTTTAAGATAATTTTCTTCCATTAGATACATAGCATCATTTTCATGAAGTGGTTTTATTTCTTTTCTTTCCTCCCTCCTGTTTGACTTATGTTTGTCCTGATCACCTTCCTCTCAAAGACATTAGGAATCCTTCTTGTCATTTTGTCTTAAATGTCTTTCTGTTTCTGTTCCCAATTCTAGCTGTGGATTATTATCCAATATAGCTTTCTTTTGTATTGGAAAATATTTTCCATCTGTCTGAATGGAGAAAAAGGACATGACAGTCCACACATCTGAACATCTTTTTAATCTCAAATCACTTATTAAAATACTATAACACTGTCATTTGTCCCAGTCCATATGGGAATTGACAAATACATATTATTTAAGATACTTTTAAGAGATCTGCTTTGTTTTGTCTGTCTCTGCAACTGAACTGCTTTGTGTTGTGGTCAAATTTTGCTATTAATCTGCTCAGAAGTGAACTTCACCAGTTCAATCCTACTGGAACAAATTTCCCAGACTGATTTTTTACTGATGTAATTCTAAGCCCACTGTTACGGCAGACTGAGTCTTTCAGGGCTCAGTTTCATGGCTTGTGGAAACCTACTAAAAAATCAGTGAAAACAGATTTTATTTTCTACTTATATATACATCGGCCCATTTTCTCTGACTGTAACACAGCCATTAAGACTATCGGATAAGTCCTTCATTCTACATTTAGCATTTAGTAAACTGCTTGCATTGCTTGATACAAATTTCTAGACCTTCCACTAGCTAATATTTAAACAAAAAAGTGAACCATTACTTACCCTCAACAACCCGTAACAGTCAATAGGTCATCCTGACATTGTACACCTCCATTACAAAAGGTAAACTGTTCCAGAATATTGTGTGGAGGGTCTGTTTCTACTCTTGACTATTTTACACCAATGGAATTGGCTAGAGATTTTACTATCACTTCTGTAATCTCTCTTCAGTTCATATGATAGAAGCCATAATTACTGCTGCAGTGTCAGGGGTTATTCCTTAATCTCTGTCCAAATAGAAATTTCTCCCAGTCTTTTCCTTCAGGATGGGTTTTTTTGGCAAACAGTTTCTAAATTTAATTTCTGTCTCACGAGCCAAATTATTTAAATGGCATAAATATTTCTTTTTATTTTCTGTGATATTTGGCCATTTATCTGTTGCCTAACTTTAAAGTGTTTGCCTTTGTCAAAACTCTTATTTACTTAAATCATTGGCTGTGCCATACAGCTGTCTCTTCTGGTTTGTGCTGTTTCTAAATTGCATTTTGCAGATTTAACAAAGAGTATGCTTTGTCTGGCAGAAATTTCCCATCAAAGCAATAGGAACAATGTCAGTGCCTATTATGTATTGATATTATGAGGGCTGAGAAATGAGAGAGATGTATTTTTTCCCCCTTTTTAGTAATTTTAAAATCTAGTTTTTAAAAAGTAGTGGCCTCACTCTGTTCCTTTACACAAAATATAGTGTCTTCTATTTTGCAAGTAAACCTGTTAAAGATAAGAACCTCTATGTTTTCAAATAAAAATTACATGACTCATGATCTTTGCCACTCACTTTGCAATTCTGCTAATTGGCGTGTGGCTAGAATTTAGCTATTAAGTTTCAATTGCATTTGTAATCCAATCATTTATCTTATGTGTATCTAATTTTCTACAGCTATTATTTCTTTTTAGTATTTAACCTGATACATGCCAAGAGAGGAACCAACTGTGCCACCTTTAGTTGCTGGTTCAGAGCAATAGTAACTAATAGCTTTATGATCAGGAGATCATTTTCTGATAAAATTCTGTCTTCATTAGCTCTCATTCTATTTTCAGAAAACCTCTCACACAGTTTGAACTAGGCAAACTAATAGTCTGACAGGGAAAGACTGTCACGCATCTATCCCAACCAAGTACTGTCATGTGTCTAAATGTGTTTAAATGCAGACTAAAAAACAGGTAAATATTAGTCTAATTACTATGACTCTGTAGCCCCAGTTAGCTATCTGGAAGGAGTACACAGGCTGACTGACAGCTGACCTGATTTCTTTCTTGTCATTTAGCAGCATGTAGTTTGGATGTGGAATAGCTGTAAATTTTCATACTGTAACGTTGAAGACATTCTTCAAGCACACACCTACTAGCCACGCTTACAGGATCAGTGCCTTGGGGAAGCTTGGGACAAATATACTCTTCCTTACATTATGAACCAGGTAGAAAAAGGTGGATTTATCTTCCAGCTGTATAAACTTCTAGAAGTGAAAACAGGAAAAGAGCATTACACTTTCGGTACCTTGGTACCTATTCTTCTCTTTGTTTGTAGAATTCCCTAGCCCAAGTATCAGGGACCATTAGAGAAGAGCAAGGTGGAATCAGATAGAGCAGGCTTCATCAGCTCCTTTTGTATTGTAGCCCCCCTGCCTCCAAGATCGTAGAAAAGCCAGGAATTTATAAACTGTCATCCATAGCAGAAGGATTCCTTCCAACAATCTAATCAGTATTTCTGTGATGAGGCCAAGAGCGAGACTGTGAATAGCATTGCACAAAATTCTCATGATACTTAGAAGAAAGCTCTCACTGTCATATCATGCATAAATGGTACTATCTCCTGGCTGTGCTGGCAATTAACTGATCTCAGAAACAGGTCAAAGACTAAAGTAGAACTGTAGAAAAAAACAGTATACTATGCACATGAATGATGAACAGAACTGGATAATATAAGAATGATGTCCCCAGAAAGCATTTCTTCCTAGACCAGTTAAGGATCTGCTCCAGCACTTTTCAATTGTTTCTGCCTGCTCACACAGCAATAGCTGAAATAACTGTATTTCTTCGCTCCTTCCTGAAAGAAATGCTATTTCTCCTATATGCAGGATTCCAGTTTAGCTACAGTGACTTGCAGAATTTAACTATGATTCTGTGCTGACTTGCTTCACGTGTATTCCTTAAAAAAAAAAAAAAAAAAAGAGGAACAATATAACCTAGGAATTTATCCAGTTACATCAGTCAATGACAACATGATACGTGAGCAAACCTATAAGTGGTTCTTCCATTCCCTGCCTCTGTGGGACAATTGTCCAGCTCTGCTGTAAGTAGTCACCTTCAAAATGCCGCTCAAATTGATGTGACAAACTCCAGCTTGTGGTCAGCCACAGCAGTGGCTTGTGACAGGATCCATTTATGTCAAGTACGGAACTGGTATGTTCAGAAATGGGGCTTCAATCTGGAACTGTTCCCTAGGCAAGCACACCAAGTGTGGGGCTCATGAAGTTACATTAACCCTCCCACCCAAATTACCACAACAGGGAAAGCTACACCTCTGATTGGAGGCTAAAGAAGGAGGTCAGACTGGGTAGTGTTAACATATCCCTGTAATAACTGCTACAGAAGAAATTAAGTAGACTATTCAATGGAAAGGACAGGAGTATAAGAAACATGTTAAAGAGAAAAACTGTACTTGGTTCTCCTCAGAAGAAAACATAAATTTCTCCATCACAGAGGCCTATATCTTGCTAAATTCCATATTTAGTTAGATAATTAGAGTGGCAATCCTTCACAGTTCTTCTTGTATTTTTCTTTATGACCTCTATGTGAGAGAAGAAAGTGTTGCTATCCCATTATTGCAGAGAAGGAACTGGGGCATAAAGAAAATGTGACTTGTTCAAGATCACACTTAGTGTCTGTCCTTCAGGGCACTTGAAGGCATTGCCTGCGATATAATCCATTGCTGAGGCTAAGAGGCAACAGTAGAGGCATTATTACTTCAAATCTTCTGTTGTTTTAAAATTAAATTTCAGGGGCTTTTAGATTTTATATTTATTTTTGTGAGGCCACATGCAATAGGAAATTTCAAAGACTTACATTTTTCTCACTGAAAATATATGACTGAATAACTATTTGTTAGAATTAACTACTAAAATCTGAATCTTTTTCTCAAAATTATTTCTGTCAAGCCTGTTTATGCCTACCTCCTTTGCAGATGATAGAAAAAGAAAGCTTTTTTCCTTTGGTTATCCAATGGTAACCCAAGATGGATGCAAAAAAAAACCCAGAAAAAAGCTAATTCTACTTGCAGCCTGTGCACCAATTTTAAAAATTTAGGAAAGAAAAACAACAGTAGAAAGTGTTTTCAAGATTCCTCTATTCCTCTGAATAACACTGTATATCCTCAAACTTCATCTCCAAATATGGTATGACATTTATTGCTGTGAGATTTATTCCTTTACAACACTTCAGAACATTTAAAAGTTTGCGGGACATATTGATGGATGTGTATCTCTGAGATGCTGTCTGTCTCGAAAAGCAGCAGCTGCAAAGATCACTCTGGCTTTATTCACTGAATGGGAGTGAAGGGACAAAAGAACTATGTTGGTTAGATGAGATTTATTGATGTGCCAAAGGACCACTTCAAATTCTATGCTCTCCTTTCCATACATGCCTTAAAATACAAATATATCTCTTGTGTGTTTTTGGAGCAGTGAGGGAAAGTTGGTCTATTTGCTTTTTGGCATGGTGGAAAAGCAAATCAGTTTTTGCTTATTTGGAAACCCAGAAAAGGTGTTGTCAAACTCAGTGAAAAGTAAAAGCCTAATTCTTGTCTCTGGTAAGAGCAAAGAACTTCTGCTCCCATGTACTCACTAATATGGATAAAATCAAGCACACGGGTTAACTGTGTCTTGATGGAACTAATTGAAAAATCAGCTGCTGCATATAAGTCTATATCATTTTTATTTGAAACCAACACTGGCCACTGAAACAGTATCTTATGTAAAATATAGGTAAATGGTTTCAGCTTTAGATGACTAGTGTAAAGTGGAATGTAAAAGTGTTCTACATATTGCTTGTGTTCTCTGAGACCTGTCTCCTTTCCATTTTAGTTTTTTGGCTTTGTGTGGTTCTCAGAGCAATGTCCTATTTTAGACATATTAGTCTTTCTGGCATACAGATGCAAATAAATGTAGCTGTACTTTGAGTTAGCATGCCTGCCTTACTGGCAAATGGACTTTGTTGGAAGAAGTGTGAGTATTAGTTTATATCAAATAGAGATTTTCGAAGCTATGAAATGTGGGGAGGTTTTGTGAATCTGACAGGGCCAGGAACTGCCAATTATTCATTTCCACAGTACTCCTACTTCAGACAAGATGTGAAGGTTAATCCATTATGAAACTTTTTTCTCCTTACTTTTCTAAACAGTATCTAAAGACTAAAATGATCATCAGTAACTCATTTTGTGTGGGTAGTAGAGGAGGAGAATTTTTTGAAGTCAAGTATAAACTCCTACATATAATGTTATTAGGAAGGTTAAATACAGAGTGACTTTTCAGGCACAAGTAACCATAAGAAGGAAAATGGAATGTCATTTCAGAATACGTTTGCATTTTGCATTCATTTAAGGGAGAGAGGTTATTCAAAGTCATAAAATGAGAAGTAACTTGCTTTTCAGCTTTTTAGAAAAGATCATTTGGTCTTAAAACAAGCTCGTCTTTTAACTGTGTTTAAGACTTTTACATTTGCCATATTAAGTGAGAACAATTGTGTCATACTTGCCTTGCTCATCAGTTTGTCGAGGCTCCTATAACTGTACCAAAGGCTGAATTGCCAGTGAGAGCTACTGTTCATTTCTCTGAAGTAAAGACTTGCCAACAATCGTGATTGATCCCACTGCTTATACTGAATTTCCAGGATACTCTAACTCTCCTTTGTTGCTGCTTGGCCTTCTTATGGGACAGTCATCCCAATGAATTGTTCCGTTAAAAAAAAAAAAAAAGCTTTTATTTTTTTCAAAGGAAAAAGCTTGTAGAAGATATACACATCCATAAAAATCTTACCAAAAAATAATATCTGTCAAAATCTTGGGCACCCACAGATGTCCACAGGGATATAGACTAGTTGATGATTAACACAAAAATAAGTATATTCTTTTTTTAAATCTTTTTTTTAATTATTTTATTTTTTTTATTTCTGATTGGCCTTCACAAGATTAATTTCAGGTAGATAAAAACTTAATGACAGCCTACGTTTTGCATGTTTTCTGAACACATAGCAAAGACCATTAAGTGGATGTTATACATGAGTATTAAATAAAATATAAAAATGTATTCCACAAACTTCTGTTGGAAGTGGAGAAGATGGGGAAGTTACATGCTGTTTTAAATTTAAATGTGTCTCATTTATCTCCTAAGATAATTGTGAAATGTTATGTGGTTTGGCTTGCATATAGATGTTTTTCTGTCTGATTATTTATTAGAAATATGTATCTTCATTAACTGCAGTCCTTGTCTTACTCAAATTAGGAACCTGAAATTCTGTTAATATTTGAGTTGCAACCTCATGAGCCAAAAAAAATATATCTTATGTCTAGATACAAATACAAAGTGAGGTGTTTATGCAAAATAATTTAAAATTTATATTAGGTATTAGGAAGAAAAGGTGGTGAGACATTGGAACAAGTTGCCCAGGGAAGCTGTGTCTACCCCATCCCTGGAAATGTTCAAGGCCAGGCTGGATGGGGCTTTGAGCAACCTGCTCTAGTGGAAGGTGTCCCTGCCTGTGGCAGGGGGGCTGGAACTTGATGATCTTTAACGTTGCTTCCAACTCTAACCATTCTTTGATTCTATGATTCTAAAATATCACCTAATTATATTACCACATTAGCTTAACATTTACATAAAATTTGCAGGTTTCAGAGGATTTTTTTTTTTAATTTTCCCAAAGCAGAATCCCACTTCACTTCAATACAAACATAAATCACAATTCACACTCTCATTTTGTGGAACTTTCATATAAAAGTGTTAAAAAATGCAGTCTATTTGCATTTTCAGTTTCACATGGCAATCTCTACGTTTGGGAATGAATAGAAGACAAGCAGGCACAGATAAATAGATTGCTTAAATTAATTTAAAGCATTTTAAAGTAGGAATACAAATTCTTCCTTGTGTTACAATTACATTTCACTGTAAATTCACAAAGAATGAAAACTTTCTGCAACAACTGCATGCTTCAGACTTTTGAACTAAATACCCTTGCTGCTGCTCTTACTAACAGTTAATGCCTGTTTGTAACTATGGTTTGCAACTTACACAAGCCTGAAGGAGCAGAGTTGCCATATCATATAAAGCTGATAATGTTGAAGTAGGTTTGAAATGAAACAAAGCAAACGTATCTGTGTCTGCATTGTTGGTTTACCCACTTCTTACAAGCCAAGTATTCCTGGTTCAGGTGGAAGCTTTTGAACTTCATTACTGCTTCTAATGCCAGAAGTAGTTGCACCCCAAGAACTGAGGGGCAAACTGTAGTATTGCTGAGAAGCTGGGCAGACTACTGGTTTGAGAATATTTTATTCTTTTTCAGAGTTAATTTTCACTGGAGCCTGGTCAGTGTGTTCCTTGTTAATACTGCATTATCCTAAATGAGCTAGCCATTCTTTGTCCAGTAATGGCTTTTCGTTACGAAGTTCTGACCTGATTAGTTTCAATGTTGTATATTTTTTACATATTTTCTGTGGCCCATATTACTGTCTTACTAAGTTATCTACATGAATAATTACCCTACTTTACTCCTATTATCTTTGTCATGTTTGGGTGGAAAATCTCAAGTAGAGTGGCAGAAGCAGCCTGCTCTGCAGAAATTATAGCACTGTACTCAACTGCAGTAGCATAATAAAGTGGTTCAGAGCAACCTGCCAAAATCTCTAACTTCTATTCTTATGTCTAGTAGGTCTGTTCTGGCAGTAAATTTCAGAGAGACAAACTACTTTTGCTTTTTCTCTTTGCAGACATGTCTAGTCAGCTGGAGACTTATTAGAGACTCTGGGCTGCTCTCAATTAGTCTCAATGGTTAGTGTTTAGATTGTCTTGACTGTTTTCCTGAGTTTCAAAAGCTTGCCATGTTAGAGTTTTGAATTTCATTTTGATTTTGTAAAAAATGACAAATTCAAGATCATCTGTGGCAGTTGCATAAAGGAAATCCCAAATTGAAAAAATGCTTCACAAAATTATTACTTTTCAAGAAAAAAAGCCTTGTTGATCCTCCTTTATTGAACAATAAAATTTTGCAGGAAACAGGGGAATCATAGTATATACAGTATATCAAAGGCAATGGAGCACCTGGAAATATTTTTTCATCAACATTTTAAGGGAACTAATGCTCATAAAAATACTTACAAAGTATTGGGGGTCAGCTGTTCTTTTCTGGAAGGACAGAACTTGAACTCATGAAAAGTCCAAGCAGGCGGAGGTGCAATCCTGGAGTTCATGCCACATATAAACATATTCTCTCAAGTGTATTCAACTGCCTTTACAGCTGATTTCTGGGGTGAGTACAATTATTTGTGTTGATGAGGATGTGAACCTAGAAAACCTCATTTAAAAGCACAGATGGTTGTTTACGGTTGCTGCCTGCATCCTCTGTACTATACTGAATCAACTCTAATTGACAAGGGAAGACTGATGCACCTTAATGAGTGTTTGCTGTTGCCAGAAAGAGTTTTCCAACTCTTGATTAAATTATGTTTAAGTGAAACTGCTGCTTGTGATAACAGATGCTGATTTTCACTGGAGCTGACACACTGATCTATAATCATACATTACCTTGTCTGCTTGGAAAGTGCTTCTTTAAAAAAATGCACATATATGTGTACAATTTAATTCTGGACATTTTATTGGCATTCAGTGGGTAATAGCATAACCTTTTGTAATGGGCAAAGCCTAAGAATATGAAATGTCTTGTAGACAGGGAAAAATGACTGTATTTTCTTTCCCATTGACCCCTCCTTTTGATGAATTCCTATGAACAAGAGGAACTAGGAGGTGCCTCTGATATAAGATTCTGTCACAGCTGTGACACTAGGAAGCAGCACTGAAGTGGTGTGATGCTTTATCACTTGTGTGAGTATGACGCTATCTTTTGAAGTTTCCCAGGATCTGTGAGTTTGGGGGTGCATATGCTGTGCCCAGTTTCACTGGATCAAAGCCTTGTCGCACTCCTTGAAGAAATCTTCAAGGAATTTTCCCTGCCCTCTGTTACTATTCATGCTCTCTAGAATAGAAGAGTTGATCCAACTGTTTATTTTGGAGCCAAATATAGAGTTGCATATTAACAAAACCATCAAAGGGTATTTCCAATACAAATTCAGAAATTCAACAGCTCTTCATCTTTAGGAAATTAGTTTTCTGATGATAAGCTGAACCAGGAAAAGTTGTGGAGCAGACCATCTTGACTGCCATAACATGGCACATACAGGACAGGCAGGCAAACAGGCGCAGTCAGCATGGATTTATGGATTTATTTTCCAGCATGGAAAGGCAGGTCCTGCTTGACAAACTGGATCTCCTATGACAAGGTGACCTGCTTAGTGGACGAGGGAAAGGATGTGGATATTGCCTACCTAAACTTTAGTAAAGCCTTTGACACCATTTCCCACAGCATCCTCCTGGAGAAACTGGCTGTTCATGGCTTGGAAGGCCATACTGTTCTCCGGGTTGAAAACTGGGTAACGATCAGGCCCAGAGAGTGGTGGTGAATGGAGTTAAATCCAGTTGGCAGCTGGTCACAAGTGGTGTCCCCCAGGGCTCAGTAGTGGGAACAGTTCTGTTTAATACCTTTATCAATGATCTGGATGAGGGGATCAAGGGCACCTCTTGGTTTGCAGATGACACCAAGTTGGGTGGGAGCGTCGACCTGCTTGAGGGTAGAAAGACTTTGCAGAGGGATCTGGACAGGCTGGATCAATGGGCTGAGGCCAGTGGTGTGAGGTTCAACAAGACCAAGTGCCAGGTCCTGCACTGAGACATTGAGATTCTGGAGTGAGTCCAGAGTAGGGCAAGAAGCTGGAGAAGGGTCTAGAGCACAAGTTTTGTGAGGAGCAGTTAAAGGGAGCTGGAATTGTTTAGCCTGGAGAAAAGGAGGCTGAGGGGAGACCTTATTGCTCTCTACAACTACCTGAAAGGAGGTTGTAACAAATCTTCTCCCAAGTAACAAGCAATAAGACAAGACAAACGACCTCAAGTTGTGCCAGGAGAGGTTTAGATTGGATATTAGGAAACAAAAGCATTGTCAAGCATTGGAACAGGCTGCCCAGAGAAGTGGTTGAGTCACCATTCCTGGAGGTATTTAAAAGATGGGTAGACATGGTGCTTAGGGATATGGTTTAGTGGCAGACTTGGCACTGCTAGCTTAACAGTTGGATTTGATGATCTTAAAGGTCTTTTCCAACCTAAATGATTCTATAATTCTGAAGTAGCAAGTACTAAACAGAAAAAAAATAAATTTAACACTTTTAAGAAAGAGCTCTATTGCTTCTCAAACAGAAATTTGAACTATATTCACATAACAAGCACTATTGACAAATAGAACACAAAAATAATTTGTAATGACTTTGCTTCTAATTCCAAACTAAAATAAATATATATCTAATAATGGAAAAATAATTAAAATGGAAATGTTTACTAATGGCAGTAATATTGTATGGTATGAGATATAATTAAGTCTCCTACTGTAAGAACAATTTCTGCTTCAATAGACTTTTTGCATTGATGAATCCCCTATATGAGTGCTACTGTGCTATTATCTCTTAATTTATTTATCTTAGATTTAAAACCTGATTCCAGCACAAATATACAGAAATAGTGTAATCCATAAAATGCACTCTCATGCTGAAAGAGCAGAGATGGATTCCTTAGCTAATTCTTTTGGGCAGACACAAGTTTTTTTAATCAAAATCTGTTCAGCAAATAAACGGAATTGAAGAAGCCTGCAAGCACATTTCTGCAATCCCCTCACCACATATATCCTGATAGGGCATGCAGGGGAATAAGACTGTATATAAAGTGGAAGATTTGACTTCTTTGTGCTTTCAAATCAGCAGTGAGGTAGGATACAGGTTCTGCAACAAAAGTTAACGTTGTTAAGTTGAATCATGCAAATCAGGATGTTCAGAGTCACAGTCTCTGAAATCTTCCTGCCATGCTGAGGGCCAAATGAAAGCAGAAAAGAAGAGCTGCAACCCATGGTAGAGAAAATGAAGTAGGGTCAGATTTCCTGGGAACTGAAAAAAACCCAAACAACTTTAGAAACAAATGGAGCCTGTACAAGAAGGGAATAAAGACTTCATATAAACCAAAGTGGAAACCAGCTGCTAATGCTTAAGATCAAAAATGTTACAGGAGGCCTTTCTTAGGGGAAAAAAAAAAAAGAAGAAGAATGGAAGAAAAACATCAAACATGAAAGAAACCACCACTAGAGATGACGGACCCTCTAGGGATTAATTCAAAAGCATTCTTCTAACTTTTAGTAAAAGGGGTAGTCCAAAGCATGAAATTTTTGCAGGTGACATAGAGGCTATTTGAAGACACTGTATCGGAAGCTCTCATCAGATAGATGCACGTCACATATCCTAACAGAATAAAATTAGGATACCTGAACTGAAGGTAAAGCGATGTTATTAAGAACAAGAATCACAGAGTCACAGAATCACAGAATGGTAGGGGTTGGAAGGGACCTTCGGAGAATGCCGAGTCCAACCCCTCTGCTAAAGAAGGGTCACCTAGAGCAGGTTGAACAGGAAGGCATCTAGGTGGTTTTTGAGTATCTCCAGAGAAGGAGACTCCACAACCTCCCTGGGGAGCCTGTTCCAGTGCTCTGTTACCCTCAAAGGGAAGAAGTTGTTCCTCATGTTGAGATGGAATTTCCTGTGTTCCAGTTTGTGCCTGTTGCCCCTTGTCCTGCCTCCAGGCACCACTGAAAAGAGTCTGGCCCCATCTTCTTGACAGTTGTACTTCAGATATTTATAAGCATTGATGACGTCCCCTATCAGTCTCCTTTTCTCCAAGCTAAATAGACCCAGGTCTCTCAGCCTTTCCTCATAAGAGAGTCCCTTGATCATCTTTGTAGCTCTCCACTGGAGTCTCCCCAATAGTTCCCTGTCTTTCTTGAACTGGAAAGCCCAGAACTGGACACAGTACTCCAGACGTGGCCTCCCAGGGCACAGTAGAAGGGGACAATGACCTCCCTCAACCTGGCCTAAGGTTACCTATAAGGATGTTATGGGAGACAGTGTAAAGGCTGCCTTCATAATGTTGAATTCTTGTCCAACTGAGAGTATCAGACACAACTACAAGCACTGGGAGATTAAATGTGAAAGTAGATTTTGAGGAAAAACTTGTGAAGACATAAAAAGTAAGAATAAATTCTTTTTCAAACACATCAGGAACAGAAAGCTTGCCAGAGAAGCATGACAGCCAATAGATAAGCAAGGCATAAAAGCATTTGTCATGGACAAACTTAGGGAAGTTTCCATGCTGAAACCCTTGTTTTGGAGGAGGTGTTAGAGAATCTGTCACAAACTGAAGTGTCAGTGGAACAGATTATAGAACAAATTGACAGAATACTCCAACCACCAGGGCTGGATGGCACCTGCCCAAGTTCTAAGGGAATGCAAACATGAAATGGCTGAACTACTCGCCAGAGTATGTAACTTCTCACTTAAAGCCACCTCTGTATAAAGTGGCAATGGGAAGGGCAAAAGGACTTTTAAAAAAGGGATCCAGGGAACAGCACAAAACTACAGAGAAAGGTCTAAGTTTTAGAACAGCTTCAGCATGATGAGTAATTAACTAGATCAGCACTACCCTGCCTGGAAAAGAGGCAACTGATGTGCCATTATGCAGAAAGGAGCATGTTACAGAAAGAATCAAAAGTTATTCACCATCTTTTCTAATGCATGAATTCAGGTAAATCAAATGAAACTTGCTAGTGACAGAAAAAAGAAAAAAGAGTGATTCTTCAAACAATGTTTACTTAAGTTACGAAGTCCGTTGTCACAGAGTTGGGCAGTTTCATGTCCAGATTTGGGAAAGAAGTTCACTTGAAGAGTCCTTCACTTTCGCTGAAGGTCCTCAGGTGAGAGAAAAGAGAAAGACCAGAGGTTGGGAGACAATGTTTTTACAGAAAAACACTGAAGTCACGTTGTATTAAATATAAAGGAGATCACTGAGGGAGGGCGTAAGTTTTCCAGTACCTGAATGAGTATTGCATAGAGGTAAGGAACTGTTCTTCATGTCCTCCTAGGACAAAAAGGAATAAGCTTCAGTCTGCAAACTAGTTAATAGCAGGAATAAATTTCTAATCATAGGGAAGCACTAGAAGAGATTCCCTGGAGACCCTTCCCTTGGAAGGCTTTCACAGAACTGACAGTGATCTTAGATGATGCTATACTGATATGAGGATGATCTGTATTGCTTATTAAGGGATATTCTGGTCTTGCTTCTGTTCTGTTGCTCTTTTCCTCCCCTTAAATTAAGAGAATACACATTATTTAGCTTTTTACTTTGGCTTTTTATGAGTATTCTTTCATGCTTCCTATCCATTTATTTAAGTCAGCGTAGCACATTGTAACCCATTACTTTCCAGATCTGAAAAAAGTATGTTTGGTCTGTGAAGTGAACATTCTGTAAGATAACTGTTATCCATGACTGACAGGTGCAATTTCTGCAATCATGCAGAAAAGGATCGCTAAAAATGAGATGCTCCAAACCAAGTTAAATAGTAGGGAAGTATATGCTAGTCAGATGACTGGTTTGACTGGCTAACTGTTGTATTATTATATAATGATCTGGCCATGCTTTGATAAAATAGTCCAGCTATGTCCATGCAAACAACCCCCAACCCAAAGCAAGTGCAGTGTATCAATCAATTTGCAGTATATCAATTATATTTTATCTGTTCTCTTATGCCAGGTCTTCTATTTCTGCACCAAGCAATCCCAGGTAGCACCATGTAGTGCTCTAAAGCAACAAGCACATGTTTAAATACACTAGGTCTTGGTCTGATGTAGCTTTAGAAGAACATTTTGAACAAAGTGTTAAAAATTTTGGCCTGATGATTATTTATTTTTTAATGCCAAAAAATGTTTCTTAATTTAGGCACTTAAAAAAATAGACTTACTTTCAAATATCCTGGATTTGACAGACAGTGGAAGACACCCATAGGATCTGTGGGTGCTGGCAGTGAAGCCAGACCAGGCACTTCTAATCTAGGTGTCTAAATATGGATTTAGCTGCCTCTCTTGAGGCACCCAAATTTGAAAATGATTGGCTGCAATCCCTGCTGAAGCGGCTCACACCATTCTCTACATGGTCTGTGTGCTCTGTTTCTAGTAGCAATTGTTTTAATTGGAAAGAGTTTAGTTTTCATTTTTTTCTGAGAGAAAACTGGCCAGTCCCAATTATGGAAACAAATCTTCAGCATAAAACTTCTTAAAGAAACAGAAATTCTCCTGGGGAAGTCACAGGCAGGGCAAAACTAGCTTTTCCAGAGGAGCTGACAGTTGTTTACATTTTAATGTGGAGGAATCCAGCAAGTCTGCAAGTTTATTTTTAGTAGTTGTAAACTGAGTTATTTAACTCCTTTTTTTCTGTGACTGGAGCTGAGACATAAAAATGATTAATAAATGACAAACTGGTGCCCGACCTCATGCTAGAGTTTGGATGGTGATGAATATTGCGTTAATCAGAACGCAGTAGGATTCTTTCACGTTATATTTCTTGCGATGCCTCATCTAAATATTTGCAATCTGACAGCTTCTGTGCTTAGAATAGTTCTGGTTGCCACAAAAAATACCGGGTTGCTATCTCTGAGCAGAATGAATCTGCTTCCCTCCTTGTGGAGCAAAACTGGCAAAGAAAATGTTGTTACCAGTGTCCTGGCTTCATCGCTGCTAGCACAAGTCCTGCCAGACCCAGCAATGAAAGCTGTGGCCGTTGCTCTGTCCGGGGCTGTGAGTGATCTAGCACAAGCCAAAAGCCATCTAAGCCTCTCTCGAATAGGAAACGTGAGGGACCTCTTCCATTTAGTGTCACCAGTGATTGCAGGACTTTGGCTTGAGCTCCCCAGCGTGGTGCCAGGGGAAGGCACCCCAGGTGGTGTGAGCTGCTCCCTGCCAGCAGAAAACCACTGCTTTGACACTGCTGCTCCAGTGTGCTCATTGAATAAAAGAGTTTGCTGTGGCAAATTCACTCCTTTGTAAATGTGAAGCACCTTCCTTTAGGACAGCAAACTTGTAAAGCTGGTGCAAAATTGGACTTGCCTCAATTATAAATCAATCCATTCGCGGGAGCTCAGTTTGGAGATCGTGTTTTCTAAAAGAACAAGGCTGCTCTTTCCTCAAAAGCCACCATTAGGGACTGCATCCAGGGAACAGTCAGGACAGTGAGTGTCAAAAATCATTCCACCAAGGAGTCATACCAGAAAAGTGGGTTAAACTAGGCATACAGGAACCAACATTTCTAAATGATGCACAGAGAGGAAAATAAATATTCATCAGGTTTCACTGTACTATCACGTCTGTGATCAAAGAACTTGCTCTAATCAAAACAAGAGAAGCAGTCACAGAACTTAAAATGGATGGCTAGTAGCTGCATGGTTTAGCTTCTGTTCATAACTGAGATGCAGACTTTTGCCCTTTTCTCTGGCATGTTATTTAACCTCAGAGTTTGTTTCCACATATGTCTCCAAAGCCATGCAATTTAATTAGCTAGCCTCCAAGGGGGCTGGAACAATACTTATAAAATATTTGCAGATGCTTTTGATCTGGGAGGCACAGCAGAAGGGAAAAGCAGTATTTACATGGGTTTTGAAGAGAATTACAAGCAATCTTTTTGTTTGGTTTTAAACTGAAAGCCAAATTACATTGCAAAGCATTGAGCTATTCTGGCAGAAAGCACAGAAAAATACCTAGCATGTGTGGTGATTGAAACCTTTACTGACACTGCCTTCTTACAAGTCTTGTACATTTCTCACTGTTATAATTAAATCTATTCAAAGTTTGTCAGAAAGAGATGCATTTGAAATCATGCTTTGGGTAGAATAAAACCTCTGAAGTGTCACTGGTTCTGTACAGATAATCACATAAGGATTCGGGGTGAAATTTTGTATGGCATATCTTATGCAGCCTATTAAAGGCAAGGAGGACAATTTGAATAGATCTGGTATTGCAGTCATTTTCTTACCTCACTAACGCAAATTCTTTGTTGGTGAGACCCACATCAGAAAGTTATTCCTGAATTACTGCTCTGTGAGAGAAGTTAATATTAACAGGTTAATATTATCTGTGTATGTCTTTCTAAAACACATCCATTCTGAGTAAAAATAGAGTAGGAAACTGTCTTTAAGGATCAAATATTAAGCCACTGTGTCATGTGCAATTTGGACAAGGAACTACACAGTATTTTCAGAGGGGTTCTTTGTCTTTTAACTTAATAGTGAGGTGTGAAAGGGAGGTGCAGAAAGCCAAGTTAAGATTTTCATTAGAAGTTGTTTTTTTTTTTTCTTTCTCCATTAAACCATACAGCACCACCTGACTTGCTTGGAATTGCCAACAATTAAGGGCTGAACATTTCAACATAGCCTGAGAGATACTAGCAACACCACTCCATATAAGCATTGTCAGCCCACTGTCTTCGGACTGTCATCTTAGTCCCAGAGTCTTTATTGGCAGCGATCTAAACATGTACCTTCCCACAACTTAAGGAAAGGGGAGGATGTATGTGACCTTTGAATGCAGAAAAAGTTGTGCTCGCTAATATTAAATTACCTGCCCAAAATAACAATCAACCCAACAGAACCCTGATTGATCAGGTCATGATAGATCATGCACATCCATGTAAATCAAAGAATCTCACATACAGTCTGAAAGAAGGAGGGCACATCTGGCTCAAAGGGTTAGAAAATTCTGATCTTATTTACTGAAATGGTGTCACATCACAAAGTCTAATTATTAAGATTTTAGACCTGCCTGAGAGGAGGAGAGAGGGGCTGCATTTCTGGGTAGCACGGGACAGAAGTTTTAATGGGAAGGCCAGGCTGCTTTATGCATCACCAAGTTTAAATTACAGGAAGTCTAAATCTGTACCTGGTTTAGTACTTCCTTGCCAAAAAGAGAGACTTCAAAATACGGGTGTCGTAGGATGGATTTACTAATTTCCTCACTCCCAGTCAAAGGACATAGGCAAAGGTGTCTTCTCCCTGTGAAGAACAATTCAGAAGATTTCACTGTGTAATGCCTGTGAAGTCATATCACTGATCTGACCGCAGGGGACATCACAGTCAGTGAGAAAGCTTTCTTTGTAGCTTTTAGCAAATTTTCCAATTGAAATATTTCATATCTATTTTCTTTACTGGCGTTTAACTGAGGTCTTTGTATTCAGGCAAGTGTTTATACATCAAATGCAGAAAAACTGTATTCCCAAATGATTGAGGTGAGTTTTCTTCTGTAAAGGACAAGGACACTGTTTGTGGGAGCTATACATATTAAAACTGCCTCTTTAAGTTGAAAAGAGTCCCATGGTTTCCTATACATACTAATCATGGATGACAAATAGTAAGACATTAAATTCTAAAAATAAACTGACAGATGGAATCTACATAATTTAAATTGGGTTTGATCCTGTAATGAAAAAATGACAGTGCCAATTCTCAAATGCAAAGCTGCTATTCCTGGTAGAAAAATCACTTGTCTGAGGCTAACCTAGGCAGCACTGAAAGATACTTATTGTTTGGAATGCAAATTTAGAAGAACAATAAAAAGAGAACATTACCATGTAAGCGAACAATTTAGGGTTTGTCAAGTGAATCTTCAAATTGCAAGACAATGAGAATCAAATTACTAGAATATGGCTAAACTGTCGCATTGGACAGGCTATCTTAATCCTGCAGAAAATGTTACAAATGGACAAGATAAGAGCTATCAAACTACTTCTGTACTCTTTTTATACAAGAGCAACATCCCCCACATTCATAACTGTTTAATCTCTAATTATTGTCTTTTGTAGCTCGTGTACTTTTAAGATGAGATCACTTGAGCCATAAAAAGGTGCTGAGATTAACCCTCTGCTACTTAGTGCACAGCTTGTTCCTCGTTAAAACACTGCTACTTAGTGCACAGCTTGTCCCTCATTAAAATACAGAGTATAAACATTCAGAAGATAGTAGTCAAGGCTCATTTAAATATACATTCACCTTTTGGAAGAGAGGAAAGAAAGCAATTTCAGAAAATTTGCTACAAGAAATTATTAATTTTAGTATTCATCTGTTTCAAAGCCTAAATACCCCTAGCAGGGAAGCAATAGTTGAAATGGGGATGCAGGGTTATTATTGCATGTGTTTGACTTGCTGGTTAGAGAAGTGCGTAAGAGAAAATGGAATACAAAAGAGGGCAAGATTTAGATGGTAGATTCAAAAGTTGGTCACTCAGTAGACTCAGCTGGTGTACTTGGAAAAATTAAACGGATTCCTAGACCGAAGAACTATAAAACATGAGGAAGGGGTTTTCTGCCAAAACCCATTTTTACTACTTTTCAGCTATGTTATCTGGTCTAATGATTTTAGTTCTATCCATAAAGCTTGCCAATGCCTCCCCCTTTACGGCTGGTATGTAGCAAAGCCACTCCATTCCCAGACCATACCAGCAGTATTCAGCGTGTGCAGGAAGGCTCTCACTTTGCTGGGCAGCACAGACAATGGCACAAACTATTCATAGGCTTACTTTGTTTTGCATAAAGTCATTGGTTAGAGACCATTATTCTTCGAATTCAGAAATTAGTTTTTTAGCTGTACTTACAGAGATACACTGCTTTTGGCGTCGAAGTTGTTAATAGAATAAAAGGCAATGAGTTGGTGCTCCCGTCAGGGCTGAAACCCATGATGTTTTTATTAGGCAGATAACTTTCCATTCTGCAATTCAGGAGTTTGAATTATATTACAAACTGTGCCTCTTTGGGGATTTTTCATTAAAATATCATATACAATTATTTTGCTATTTTCGTAGTTCTCTCTTACATTTCTCCATGTGTGTGACTGAAAGGCCTATGTGCTATAACAATTCTCCTAACAAATATTAGAAAATGGTATTCTTTAATGTCATATTCTTTGCAGTGTAACTTGCAGTAGGGTTCGCTTGTATTCTAAGTACCATGAAATGCAAAGACTGTAAAGAAAGGTCAGAAGAAATCAGCTAAGCCAATGAAAATCAAATATGGGCTTCATTCTTTCCCTTAACTCCCATAATCCTGAGTATTGTTGCTGTTTGAGGATATGAAGGCTCCAGTGGGTTAGAGCTTTGCTGTGTAAGGCACTACATGGACACATAAGTAGACAGTTCCTGCCCTGGAGAGTTTGTCTGTTTAACCAGATTAAATACATCTTGCATTCCCTTTACTGTGACCTTTCTTCCTTTCTTCATTTTATGTGCTTGTGTAATGTACCATGCTGGGGACAAGTCTCTGTGATATTTTTATTTTGAATCAATGTTTAAGCGAATTATTGCCTTTTGGCTCTTAGGAAAGGATGACATTCTTAACCAGTAGATAATGCATGAATTTTTCATGACTCTGCAGCAAGAAATAGTGTCACATGCTGACACTGATTCCGAGCGGCTTTATTTTTATTTCAATGTGTGCACAGAAATCAAGGTTCTTCTGAAACAGAAGAAACACCATTCACTTTCTCCTGTGTCTCTTAGTGATAGAGGAAAAGCAAAATTACTTCAGCTGAACTGGTGTGTCGCTTGTCTGAGAGAAGCAGAAAAAACACTTAATTTTAAACACTTTCATTGAAAGCACTTGAACCAAAGCTCCCATATGGATATTTTTGAAAGGAAGGGACAACAATGGAGATGACGGTGTAAAACTTAATTACTGCACACCAAGCTCTCCTGCTTGCTTTTATGTAGTGAGAATTGTTGTGCCCTTCAGCATATATATCTGTGCTGACAGCAGCTATGTGTAACAATGGGGCCATACATTGAAAGTAAGATCTTGGTTCAGGATTTGTGTTCATTGCTTCATTTTCCTCTCTTCTCAGGAACATACAGCATCTCCATTCTGATTAGCAAGAGGGTTTGCAAGAGGGAGAGACGTGATATAGGAACAGCCACAGCATTGACTTGTAGCTAGAGATAGGGAGTGGAGTATGAGCACTGGTTTAGTGGAATTAGGTGGAGTGTAAATCAGAGTGTAATTGGGACCCAAAGGAGGAATTAAATTCTGAAATATATTTCCTGAAATATATCTCCTGAACTTTAAGTCCCACTGAACTAAAAACAAAAAATAACTGATTCCTTATACCTGGACCCCAGTTTAACTCCTATCTAGCTCCATATTCTAAAAATTCACTCTGTTACATTTATAAGCACCTTTACTGTTATAACACATCAAAGATCTGGAAAGGTTAAACTAAAGGCTGCAAATGGAATTTGCAAGCAGCATAAGCCACTGTTGATTATTGGTAATATTTCAAAAGTCTAAACAGGCGCAACCTTTTTCACATGTTCTCCTGTCTTCTCATTTTGTCTCAGTACTAGCCCAGAAAGCCTCTATATGTAGAAATTAAATGAATTGTTCGAAACAGTATTGTAAAAATTATTTTCAGTCTGCTGAAAGATTTTAAACCACGGTTCTGTCACCCCATTTCAGTCTACATCCTGCCTATGCCCTAAGGGTTCTCTCCCTTAGGAGAACATAAACTTCTGGGGGCATGTCAAGATGAAAAGACCATTGAGTAAGCATCAAGTGTGCTCGCTCCTGACTATTCCTCCACAGTCTTAAAATTGATTTTTCAGGACTCTATCTGTGTCTGAGCTTAAAATTAAGTCTTTTCTTTCTGCAGTAATGTGCTTGTAACATACCTGAACAATGGAACAAATGAAAATCCTGCCAGGTGTGCATGGTAATAGCTCTTCTCTGGGTACCCTCACTGGGCAGTACAGCCTTTACCCAAAGTCCTCCACTGTGCACATAAAACCAGGAAGGACTTGTCAGGGAAAGACATCATGATAACAGCTTAAGAAATGGTAATAAGTATATAAGTAGTTAATAAAGTATCCACACCCTGAACATTATTTGGAAATAGTCTTCCACTCAATTCTGTCCTATAATAGCACATACATACATCTCTCTTCCCCACAAGCACACCACACTGACAGCTTGGTGGCTAGAGTATCAGTGAGCCTTTCTGCAGCCCGTGGATGATTCTGGTCATCTTCTGATGTTTATCATCAGTCAGGCCAAGAGATTTCTGTGCTATAGCTGGTGATCTATACTGAGATCCGCACTATAGCCCACTTTATTGCTGTCCCTCCAGCTTGAGCAAAGTCTCTGTTCTCTGCGCAGCATCTTTTCAGCCTCAGTGAGGAAGGGCCCATTGCAGGTTGAACTTCTGAGCAAATTCCTTGATGCGTTGTCTTCCTTTTTTCCAGCCTGTTTGTCCCTCACTCCTATCTTCCTTCCCTCCTCAGCTTGATGCTTGATTCCCCCACCCATATGGCCACTGTATATGTTTTTAGTAAGTCCGTAAAGTGTCACTGGTGAGTTCAAAAGCATGTTCCAGTTTATTTTCTCTGGCTTTACTTACTATTGATCATCAGGATTATTTAGAAGGGTATACTATGCCCTTTTCTGTATCAGTTACCTTATCTTCGAATGCATGGAAGCCCCATGTTTCAAGCTTTATCCTGGTCCATGTTCCGAAACAGTGGTTAAACCTCCACTGGTTTAGTGGATGTTTAGGAAACTCAGCAACACATATGGTAGAAATAAACAGAGAAAGCTGATGTTGAGGGTGATTCTGTCCTTGTCCAGCAGAACATTAACAAAAGTGTTTCCTGAGAACCTGCAACTTCTATATTGCACATTGAAAATAAATAATACCAAAACTGAGCTCTTGTTTCTCAACTGTCTATCTTCTTAACCCTCATAAAGCTGTTGATGCATGGCAGTCCTGAACATAGAAAAAACATAACAATACTTTTTAAAGCCAAACTGAAACCTTTGATAAGAATTTTTCTAGAGACTGCAGCAGATGATTACAGTTATTATGATTACAGTTGCTACCTTCATGGGTTTCCCCAGCGGTGCAAATCAGCTTCACTGATTTGAAAGGAGACAGACTGCTATAAGCCATCTGCGTTGTTTGCCAGATAATTTTAGAAAACAGGATAAAATAAGGGAATATTCAAAACAAAGGGCCTTCTCTTGCGCAAGGCACTGATTAACCCCTCCCCTTAGATTCTTCACATTCCCTTTCAACTTCAGCCCCTATATCTTTCATAACTGGACACTCTCCGCAAAAGGCAGATTTTTAGCACCACAAAAATCAATCAGGTACCTGTTGAAGTCCTTCAGGTTATAGATAGCTTTATAGAAAAAATTAATAAGGATTGCAAAAATCCTTGCAGTTTTTAGTCTGCTCTTCAAAATGTCCCCTTTTTAGGGAATTTTGAGCCCCTTTATGGCTCTCCTTGGGGGTTTTCTCTGGGAAGGGAAAAAGTGGGAAAGACAGTTGTTTTCTTTCCCAGGAGTGCTTAGAGCATCACTTTCCTTCCTTGGGGTGGCAGGGGGTCAGCTTCTGATTGAGAAAGGCCAAATATGATTCCCCCTTTGGAATCCAGAGTACCAGCTCCCAGCTAGGGTTTGGGTTTAATGACTGCCACACTCTTTGGCCCAGGAGGTCTGGGAGCGTGGGACAAGTTCAAGACCTGAAATTGAACCCCTTCTGGGAAAGTGCATTGTGCTAACTGAGAGAGACTCCTGGGACAACCCACTTTAAATAGCATTTGTTTCTAAGTGCGATAGTTCATGTGAAAATGCATGCGGCACTAGTTCTTACACATGTTCCACCTCAGATTGTACTCTGTATAAAGAACAGTCTCAAGCAGTTGCTGGATTTGCAGGATGTGGACAGGAAGAATAAGGAGGGAGCAAAAGTTCAGCTGTTCTAATATGTAGGTATAGGAGCTGGATTTTCATTGTCTCACAGCGCTCCCTCTTTCATTCAGGGCTGCATAGGGGAATGCATGGGAGAAAGCAAGGCTGTAGCTTCCCAGAACACCGCAGCTGAAGCTTGCCAGACACATGGTGACCATCAGAAGGTTGCAGTGATTAGTCCAGCTATATAAATAAACATGGCTGAATTCTGCCCCGACCAAAAATTGTTTGCTCTGTGTGACTCTGCTGCATGGAGCATGCTTAGGTCAGTGCTGCACAGAAAAGAAAGAGGAAGAGATTGGATTGAAAACTCTCCCATATTGCAAAAGCCAGGGAGAGAGGGAGTGTTTTTGACTGCCTTCTATTTGACTATAGGGGGCAGGAAGTGTACAAAGAACACCTCCCCCAAGGATCTAGGTGAGTTGGGGTTTTTGCACTTTTTGTGCTATGCTGGGCTTTTATGCAGTATTCACCATGGGGATAATGACTTAAATGTTAAGGTCAGCCCTTGTGGAGCTCTATGAGGGAGACATGCCTCCTGAATTGTTCTCAGCAGTGAGTAGGACAACAGAGCCAATGAGTAGGAGAGTCACTGGGAACTAAATAAATAGATTGTTTGCTCTTTTTTCCATTCCCTCATTTTTTCATTTGAACTTTCTTTGCAAGTGAACCTGGCTCAGCTGAAGTGTATTCACAGCTGTTCTAGCCTCTTTCAGGAGAGCTGCTTGTCTCATAGCAACCTTGAGGTCCATGAGCCTTTGTATCTTGGTATCTAGTACCTCTCTTCCTGCAGCATGTAGATGTGGAACATAGCAGAGAGAAGCAACCTTGTACTTGGTTGGGAAAGACCCTGAAGAGTAAATCCTGAACCTTGACTGGTGCTGTGTTGTCTATAACTCGCTTTTTAATTAAAGGATAGTCTCAGTGCAGGCTCTGTTCTGCTCTTGTGGTTTATGGTCAGTGGACACATTCAATACCACTCCAAGGATTACTGTGAGGCTACCCAAGGGAATCCATATCAACTGGTTTCCCTGCTGAAAGCAGTAAAGTAATACTAGCATGGGGCTGAGTTTACTGGTGGTGGTGCAGAGTCATACTGACACGATTCTGCTTGTTTCAGGACAGAAGCCAGTATTTCAGAATACATTATAGCACTGAAAGCTACTTTGAATTAGGACAAAGAGACTGCCCAAGCAGAACAGCAGACAATTCTGTTTCTGGAGTCTGTGCTAACTGGCATGGACCAAACTGAAAAGTTTCTGTCTAGTACCACATTTTATCGCAGAGATATATTTTTCGTGCTATAAAAATGAACCAGCTTGTTCAAAGCTAAGCTTATACATTTACAAGACATTCCATTGCGAAACTGAGATATGTCCTAAATCACCCTTTCAGACTACCTGGTAGTGTATTTGAGGCCATTATTCTGAAGTAGTCTACAGCAGCAGACCCTAGACTCCCCCATTTGGGAGGATGAAAATTTCAAATGTGCATCTCCTTTCATTTCGTTATCATTATGAGGTAGCCTCAGCGACAGGGAATGTGCAGATAAACATGTATTCCAACACAGGGAACCATAGCAACAACAGCTACAGTAAGACTGGAACTATTTCTCTAATAGAAGATATGAAATAACAATATTCTGAGTCTATTGCAAGTTGCTGAATGCCAGGTTCAGGAGAACTCCACTCTGGCTTATTGCTTTTTATAGCAAAATATTGTAAATGTCATTGCCCTATTTAAAATCTGCCTTCTGATAGAAGAGAGTATATTTCTTGTATGGCTGCCTCTATACAGACATATTGTTGGATTTTATTTTAACTGCAATGAGAAAGACTTCACAGCAAAGACCTGGGTTTATGACTGTTTAGGACCTCTCCTTGCTACGGCTATGGTGTAATTTTCTGTGTAGATCTTCATGACAATAGTGTCTAGAAAGATGCCTGGAAAGGGTAGGAGAAAGACAAGTAACAAGTTCTGCTAACCCAGAAAGAGCAGTCTGCTAGACCAGCTCTGCTGCTTCCTGCCATCAGGGCTCCCATGGCTCATTTAATGAGATAACGTAAAACTGCAAGACATACTACATTTTCTTTTCCATACCCATCCTACAGTGGCACAAAGTAACAGTATGGTTCATTTAGGTTGTCAGAGGGATTTCCTGTCCCTTCCCTACCCCACACGTATCCGCAAATGCCACACAATGTGCCTCTAATGCAGCTGCAGAATACTGGCCATGGTTGTGAAAATGGAAGGGTACTGAAGTGATGCCCTGATACTAGAATATGCTGAGACTCGTGCTCTCTAGCCTGACACTCTCATGACTGAGAGCAATTGAAAAGTATGCTGTTACCTTTTGCTAGCTAATCTCACTGGTCTCAACATCATTCTGTGAGAATTATTCATGTGGCACAGATTTTTACCTTAACAATGTTACGTTATGTGTAATCTTTGCTCAGTATGTGTGGGGGTTTATCCTAAAACCAATAAATTGTCAACAGTAATTTCTCTGATAAAGTTAAATATTAATTTCTTAAAAAAATCCCTTTTTAATCTTGCACTAAGGTGCATATTGTTTTTGCCATCATGCACACACATCTCTACTATTGTGATCAATAACTAACTAGTCTGTTCATCGTTCATTAACCAGCCCTTGCAAGTTTCCAGATAAATAGAAACAAAGAGGTTTTTAGGCTCTTTCATTCCAGGCACCTTTTTCTAGTATTCTTACGGTAAATGAATGGATGGATTGATAGAGGCTGAAAATTTCATGCGAAGCAACTCGTCAACCTGCTGCTTTGAACTATACCCTCACAAGAGGAACTATACCTTCAACTTTCCCCCACTTCTGCCATCAAGGTTAACACAACCTTTGTTTTCTGCCACCACATACTTTCCAATTCACTGCAGTCACCAGAAGCTAATGTTACCTTTATAATCATGACTGTGCCAAAGTATTATTTATGATTTCTATGCTTTGATAGGATAAGCAGTATTTTGTGCTGTTCAAAAGCAAACACGAATACATTACTAGCCAACACTTGCAGAACAGCAGGAAAAGCATTTATATCTTCAGAAATAAAACTTTGCAAGCTCATTGATTTAGGTTTCTCTATAGCATCTCTTTTATACAAGTTACTTGGATAAGGATTTAGAACTGTATAAAATAATGAGCTTAAAATCAAAATGTTTGCTTGGGGAAGTCTGCCTTATCAAATATGGCTTATAAGGGATGCTAATGACTCACCTCTGATGATCAGCTCCTTAAATGAAGGAAACGGCAGAAGCATAGTAAGAATAATATTGCTGTTAATAAAGTTAGCAACTTCACATACAAATTTTAAATCTCCTTGCATTACTATAATGCCAGTGAATTCTTCTCCTCAGGCTAGATGTGGCAATAAAATTTAACAGACTGTAAGCATGCAAAATGTTTTATATAATCTGCAAATTTTAAAAATGATTGATAGGTTTTGAAAAGAGACACACTGTTCCTGAAGTTTAAAGTTTTTCCATTAATTACCACTGGGAAGGGATGACTAATTACAGTACTCTCTATGCTACACGATATACATAGCAGACAAATACACTGAGGAGTTTTGATTTAGGTGTTCTCCATTTGGTAGAAGGAGTTAACCTATTTTTGGAAAGAGACCTATGTGCCTGAAGGCTGTAGGCTGATGAAAGTCTTCGTACTGTGCTTTGTAGAATCAAAACATTTTCTGATGCTGCTGTAAGTCAAAGTCAAAGCTTTTGAATTCAATACAATATGCACAATTACTCAAAGTACAATTACATTATTATTATTAAAATTGCCATCCCTTTAGTTAAGCACTGCAAATCGTTGACATGCAGAACGGTAGTTGTAGGTTCTCATAACACAATAGATAATGTAACTTTCAGCAATGGCTGAGTATGGCAAGACTGTTGAGATTTCTGTTGCCTTCATATTTTCATCATCTTAAGCCAATATATCTTTTTCAAGAATATTGAGCATTTGAAAAATATTCGTAGAAGCCTATTCCTTGCTCATAAATTATTTTTGTGCTCACCTAAAACAGAGGGGAAGCCTATTCAAATCACTCAGTGATAAATAGATGTGACGGAAAGGGAGTAATTCCCCTGTCTCCCTAATTCTCCATCCATGTGGAAAGTGCTCTATTGACTTAGTTTTCCCTGAGAAGCATGTTAGGAATTAGTGTCCGACTTTGTAAAGGAGAGACAACTAAAACCAGAACAAAGGATTTTTCAAATGGGCCAAAGATCCTTACCTGAAGAAAATCAATTTCCCTTAAGCTACCTGGAAAAATTTGGCTGGTAACCCTTGTATGCCACAGAGCTTCCTGGACTTCTGACAGATTTTTGTCACAGAAAACAGACTTACAATTCTTTGGCTCAAAGTTAGCTGATCTGACTGGTGCCACACAGCAAAAGGAGTGAGCTTGAACCCCCGCCTCAAATCGTGGCCGAAATTAAAGCTTGGATAAGTTTATTGCTATTTGCTTTTGGATATGAGGAAGAGGTATTGCATTGTATCTGTTCTTGAGCACACCGTTTAGCACTTATCTGTGAACTATTTCATCTCCTGGAGCTTTGCTGTGATGAAGGCAGTATGTCTGGGCCTAAGAGTACCTCCACCCATAATTGCATGTTTCACTTTCGGAGTTTGAAGGCCAAAAGTGCTGGTTTTATAACTTTCTTCTGGTGGCCTTCAACATTTCCACCTGAAATGGAAATCCACCTTCAGATAATTAAAAACAAAAAAAAAAAAACAAAACAAAAAACTAAACAAGCAAACAAACAAACAAAAAAACACCAAAAAACCAAAACCAAACCCGAAGTAAAACTTGAATAAATAGTATCTGAGATTTCTTGGAGAAAATATAGTGAGATAAACTGATTTTAGAAGGAGTAGGATGAAAAAGAAGGGGAAAAGAGCCTGAAATGCTACTGTGAATTCTTTGTTTCAACTGCAAATGAGAACAGCTTACAATAGTTATTGCTGCTTTAGAAAGCAGTTTTATACTGATGACAGCAAATGATGCTTAACATACGTAAGCTATAAAGACTCACCAACATTCATCTTCTTCTGTTGAGGCCATTTATCTTCTTGTATTCTTGCAGATGAACTGTTTGTCTTCTGTGTTTTATTGCTCATTTGCTCTCCTACACTAACTACCTGCAAATACCATTTATGTTTCTCGGCGCTGAGAATACTGTGTAATTGTTTGACAGTAGTTTAACCTATTAAGTGTTTCGCAGAACAGCTCCGTGTTCTGTGCGCTGATGATTATTTAAACTCCATCTGTAAAAAATCCCCTCACTTAGTTTCTGTTGATTTCCTAGGAATGCTTTTGGTTTTCACTACTTGTTGAATCTGCCTATTTACTTTATCAAGGATAAGAAAAGAACATTGGCAATTACTTTAGGATTCAAGTGTATTCTTGTAATAGAGGCTTACTGAATTCTGCCTATTACAAACCAGAGTACAGAATTAGAAGCTGCTCCAGTGTAATCTATAAATCTTATTCTTTTCAGTAGTTTGTTGACATTTTCAACAACTGCTGCAGTCAAGTGATCAGTGATGGATGAAGTGTTCTGCACTTAATCTGGTCCTGTACTGTTGCAGAGTGTTGCAGTGTGCTGTGAAATGGCTTCTTAGGGGCATCATAGGGGCATCAGTACTTGCACAATGACTCTTACATATGCCTCAGGTTCCTCACAGGCCTGGATGGTGCCTGCTCTGTAGAAGTGCTCAAGGTGAAGCAGTAAAGATAAAGCTTCTAAGTGTGGTGTGACATTTTTACCACAACAAAATAAAAAAATAATATTGGGACTTATGCTCCAAAGTCTTTTGAGCACATCTGAAATCCCACTATTTGTGCCCTTGCAGAGAGGATGAGGTACAGGCTTGATGAGAATGGTTATCTCTGGTCTATGTAACAATAACAGTGCTAGGAACTATCTGGGGACAGGCTACTTCAGTGGGCTGCCCCTGCTCCAAATGGTCCAGGAAAAAAGTTGATTAAAGGCAGAATCCAAAGAATTTTCAGACCATCAGTGAAAGGCTTAGAGAAGCTGTGGTAATTACTGCAGTTGTTGTTGGAGCAAGGGCGTATATTCCAGATACATTTATGTATTAGCAAAGGAAAAGCAAGTCTCTTATTCCTTTTAAGAAGCCTTTCAGTCATACTTTTCTCATTGTATTTTGTCCAGCCTTCCTATACGTCAATGAAACATTATTTTTCTCTTCTTCTTTGTGGGTTTTCAACTTCATAAAAGCCTGGAATTTTAATCAAAATCAACAGAGAATGACTTCACAGATGATAATTTTTTCTTTCTTTCCCAATTCCCTGGGAAAATATTCAGCAAAGCAAGAAACTCTTTATTGTAAGCTTTTTTGCCTCTGAACTATTTGCTTGAGAGACCAAGGATTTTTTAAATAGGAGGGCATTTTCAATAGCTGTGTCTCTCTCTATGAGAAAATGAGTAAGAAGGAATACTTTATTACCTCATACTACTCATAATGTATTTTTTCTGTCCTTTAAGTTATTCGCTGTCCACAGGTTTTTGGAGGACAGGGATAATTATTAAACAAAAATTCTCATCACTTCATGTTACACATGCACTCTTAATCCACTTATAAATAGCTATCGCACATATCAGATTTGTTCCTGCAGTCAGTTGTTTCTTTGGCACAGCTGCCCTATTAAGGCAAACAATCAGCATTTTAACAATAACTTAAAGTTTAGATTGACCTAGGTCCTTTAGATAGTTCTATACTTTATTCATAACAAGCTCGTTTTTTTCCAGGTACTATTGTTGGTTTTTTTTTCAGTTTCAGTGTAGTTTAGAGATTGTTTGCATTGGATACCTTTAAATCACTGTAAGCTGAAAACCTACAAAGGTGTTTGGCTTCTGGCATACCTGTCTGGACTAGTATGTGGGTGACATACTCAAATTACCTTAGATATCTGGGTCAGCTGTTCTTCAGGATTTACTTACATTAGGGAAAAATACTGCAGCACATTTTCAAAGAATTTTAGCAGTTGTGGTTGCTGTAGTGTAAATAGCTCTCTGGGACTTTCCTACTGGTCTGTCAGTGTTGCTAATGTGGAAAAAAAATATTTTTGTTAAACATGATAAATGCATATTGGTGGCTTGGCCCTGAGTATATCTGCTTCTCATGCATCTCCCTCTCATTTTAGTGTACATTAGATTCTGCCATTAACAGAAACCAAGCAAAATTGATTTAGTGCTTTAGAAACACTTTGCAGTTGTCCTATCTATTTGTGTCCTTGGGATGTAAACCTTCCTGATAACTCAAAAGAGAAAAAACTACCAATTCATGAGTGTCTTCAGTGGCAGTTCATACAGATAGATGCCTCTGTGTATGAAGCTTCAGATTCTTCAAAGTACTTGATAATTTACAGAAATTAAACTTGTCAGTGCTTTATTAAGATGTCATACTGATGAGATAAAACCTACTGTGGGTAACAGTATCCAAAATCACTATCTGCCTCTTTCCCAAATCTCGGCTATTTGAATGATATAGGACTAGTGGAGTAAGTTATCCAATGTTACTAAAAGAAGAACAAATTATTTCTGCCTCTCCTCCTCAACTTTTCCACAACCTTCTCCTAGAAAATAGCAGTGGGGTTTCTAAGCTTTTGCTTTTCCTCAACTCTGTCATGTTATTTTTGAGATAATTCATACTGACTCAGTTACCCTGCTGTCAAGACTGAGAAACTGCACTGACTGCAGTAAATATGCTCGGGTGGGTGCAACCATAGCAGGAGAATTTGGCAGCATGGCTGTGAAAAGGAACTAGCAAACAGGATTGCATATAACTTGGGTAACAGGCAATAAGGACACACGTACAATTCCACTCCAGCCTGATGCTTTGACCACTAGTTCATTCCCTCCAACTAGAGTTTTAATACTATATATAGAAAAACAAAGCCCGTTGGCACCTTGATGCCATCATACAACATGATTTTTGTTCAGCTGGAGCATAGTCCCTATCCCTACCTGGAAAGCTGCAGTATTATTAACCACCATTTCTTCAAACAGATAATATTTCTAAACATGCTATTTCCACCCCTAATCACAGCAAACAGTAGAGTGTGTGAATCTGTTCCACTCCTCCAGAATTTGTCATTGGGAGTGGTGATTTCCTGCATCCAAAGAGATCCTAAGGATAAGTGCCAGGTTCTTTTTCCTTATCAGTTTCTCAGCTCCAAAGAATTGGTGGCATTCAACTTCCCTCCTTCTACATTCTTCCCACTCAATGTCCGCCCACTGTTGTCACGTTACTGGTCACCACATCCAAATCTCTGTTTATCCCCAAGTTCTGGGAGATTTTTAGTATAAACTCTAATCTGTTCCCATCTAAGCAGCGCAATGGTTCTCAGTGATGCAGGTAAAGAACATGCTATTATTTATATCAAATCATTGATTTCTGGAGAATGAATCAGATCCTTTTATAAACCTCTATAAATAAAAAGTTTTGTTTCTCTTCAGCTCCAAGAAACTAAAAACATTACACGTTACCATTAGTTTATAGAAACAAAAAACACAACAAAACCCAAAAAACTAGAGAAAACATTCCCTTAATATGAAGACACTTTGTTTTACCCTAAAGTAAAAAAACGAAAATAACTCTCTTTAACATAATAAGTTTAACATAATAAGAGTTTAGAAATCTACTTGCATAAGCTTGCAAAATCATTCTAAATTAAGTACATTATTCATCCTGTTGTCTTCACCATTCTTTCTGTGGCTATAAAGCCTGCAAGAAAAAGGACCAAATATGAAGCACTGTGTGTCTGGAAAAAGAAGCTTTAAAATAGCACTTGGCATTTTCCAGTTTATTGCACTGAATGTTAATGCACATTGGGAATTCATAAACACAGAGAAATGATTTAGACTTCCCTTCCTGTATAACAAACACAGCAGGACAGAGAAGTGCAAAAACTAGTATTATGGTGTTTATAGCTGGGATCCAATTATTTGAATACTATTTTAATCTCAGCTAGTGTCTTGCTCATACACTAGGCTGTACCTATATTCAACCTACAAAGAAAGGTTGGGTGAAGCACATATAGGACTGATTTAATTTAGCTTGTTCAGGTCCTAGTACATGTGGCCATGTGTCTAGACGTTACTTAATGGAGATGAGTCCATGGACCCGAGCACTGGCATGTGGGACCCCAGTATGCTCCTCTTGCGTTCGTGCTCCCTGGCCCAGCTCCGGCCAATACCAATTAGCGCTCTCCTGGGGAATAGGCTGGGGACGGCAAAGGCCAACGATGGCTTCCAGTTGACGCTGTAGTCCAGGCCTCTCTATTTTGGGAAATGAAGAGAATGTGGACGTGAGCTATGCTGTGACACTTGCCCTCGGGGCCAGCACACAGGCACAGCTTGTTCTAGTTACTAGCACAGGCATAGCCCACGTAACCCGGTTTTCGCTACATGAGCAAGTCCACACGGTCTCTGGTGGGCTCTCTTCAAATCCCACACTTGCTGCGCTCCCTGCTTTGGCAGCTGAATTACAGGTAGCTCCATTCAGGTAAGACCATGTGCTGTTAATTACCAGTTAATTACAGCACAGCCTGCAGCAGCAGAACGAGAAACAATGGCCACACTGATGAGGCTGCTGGTTATGGTAGGAGCTCTACTCCGAGATGGTCAAAAGGAAAAGGTGCTAAAACGTGCTTTGCCTTTCATTTGAACAGGCATCTTTGTTTTCAATAGATAGGAAGTGTGAGTGATCTACTCTGTCTATATTTGGCAGTGCTAATCCCCCCAATCCCCCTCTGTCAAAGCTACCGTGGATCATCTTGGTGGTACGTCAGTGAAATACAAAAACTCTTTTAAGAAAACAAATTCAATATGTACACACATACACACACATGTGTATACATATACATAGGTATGTGTAGGTATATAAAAAAGAAGCTATTGATTACTTCTTAGTCCTTTTGGTTCCCTTTCTATTCCACGGTTAGATAACATTCCCCCTTGCTGGTATTATTCACATTTTTAAAGAAATATCAGCCAAAACCATTGTTGGAGCAGTTTGTTTGTAATGAGTGTCCGCTTCCTTGTCTTTTATTTTTACTTAGAATTTTTGGAAAAAAAATAAAACAGATTTTTTTGACACACTAAAAAACTGTGTGTTTGCTTTACAAAAAAACCTCTGAATCTGTCTGCAGTGAACTGATTTCATGTTATTCTAGCTAACTTAAACAACTTGAAATACATCTCTGGCAGATGGGATGAGAAGTTAAAATATAAAAGGAAGCCAACCCTCATTCAAATCAAAGATATCATCATTGCTATCCCTCTGGCAGGTTACATGCAGTCCAGACAAGTGAGTGAAATTCCTAAGTGAAAGAGTTACTTGGTATCTTCTGTTTCACAGACTGACCAGCACAAAAATAACACTCTAGTGTAGCTTAAATTACATATTTTTACTCAAGGCTTCCCAGGCAATGCAAAGCAATTGCACAAGCTTGGTTATGTAACTCTAATATTCTTTGCTTTTCATAACAGAATATTATTAAAATATTGACTATGCCTATGGGAGATCCTGCAGTGCCATCTGAAAACATCTAGCCCTAGTAAGTTGGGACATTATCAGAGAGGGGTCTGAGCTAAGTAACTCTGCTGCTTCCCAACCTAGAGCAGTTCTACATGACACAGCCCAGAACAATGTAGACGCATCCTTAGGATAAAATTTCAGTCTCGTATAAATTAGCAAAGACCAGACTTACTCCAGTTGACACCAACTGGAAGATTTGAATCATGTTTTGTAATTAGAAGACATGTCAGGATTTGAGAATGAAACATAAGCACCCGGTGAATTCTCCCCATTCCTGAACTGCAAACTTTGCCAGGCCCATCTTGTTTGGATTCTTAAATGTATTGCCGTATTTTCAGTGGACAGAAAGGAGGTTTTATTTTCTTTTAGCATTTAGAGACAGTACTCTAGGTTATTTAGTTATTGAATCAGCATGACTTTTTGCTATACAGAAGGCTGAATGCATCAAAAATATAAGAGATGACCTTTCTGTTCAATATTAATATAATTAATATCCAGATATTTTAAAATGTTTTTAAAACACAGGATTTAAAGTCAAGTAACTCAGAAACCTCAGTGTTGCACTCAAACAGTGTATAGAATTACATGTTTGAACTGTTTTTTTGACAGGCTTTCACTTATTTTAATCTGGCACCTAGCAGCAGTTGTGAAAATGTCCATAGTGTTCACTGGGGCAAAGCCTAGGAAATAATAAAGAAGCTTTCGGAAACATATTTGAAGTTTGAGACCTGTGAGAATTTAAAGCTCTGTTGATTTGTATAAACATGAAAATGAGAACTGCCAACAGTTTTTTTTAAAAATGAAAAAACTAAAAAACAGGCATATAAGTGACTGTAGGTTATGGACCCTGGAATACCCTAGTGATAGGGTTGGGTATTGCTGTGAGTAGAAAATCAATCTGTACTCTTTCTATGGAAGAAAAATTGGTTTTGAAAAATTCACAACTTGAAGTACAAAACCATTTTATCAAAAAATTCTACCTCTGACATCCAGTACTTTTTCCTATTTTCAGCATTAATAAATCCCAGAATCAAAACTATTAGAAATGACCTCTCTTCCTTCTCAGTGTGTCACTGCCTTGATTACATCATGTTTCCCATTCTGTGTAATGGTATATGACATTAAAGCGGTTCAGTCACTAGTCTATTTCTTGCTAGCAGTATCATTATATGTACGCTTCTCAGACTCCTAGATCACATGATTGTACTCCCTACTAAGGTAGGGCCATGAAACAATAGACTGCTGTCAACTGCCCTCAAAATCCTTCACTTTTTATTGTGGCTATGTCTTCTATCTCCTATCTATTTTCTCTACAAAAGGTTCATTGTAAATCAGGGTTTGATGTAATTCTACTGCAAGCCTTCTCTTATTCTTCCACAGAAAGAAGGGGATAGTGTCAGAATGTAAAGTGTGATTCTCTCCCATCACCACTTACCTTCTCATGGTTCTTTCTCTCTCCTTTCCCACTGTGTCAGTAAAGGGATGACTTTTACTTCTCACTGACCACCTACAGCATTTTATTTGTCCTTTATCTGAGAGGAAGTTTTTAGTATTCAGAATTAACATTACTTCTGGCAAAAAAATCCTGGTGGTGGTAATAATAATAACAATAATAACAATAAATAATAAACAATAATAATGTTTTACTAGATAGAGAATCATATGTAGATAAAAGTAGACCTACATGTAATCCAACAGTCTTCGTTTTTACTGTTACATACCTTGTTGGTTAGTTTTCCCTTTAGGTGGCAAGGAAGCAAACATATTCTAGACACTACTATGAAAGTGAAAGTTTTTATATTCTATAACATTGTTCTGGAAGTTCGCTTTAACATAGATTTTAAGCCGTTTTAGACCAGAGAGGCTTCTTGAAACCCTATGAGCAGACCAACTGCCATTACACAAACTCATACATGTAACAGAGTACAAAGCTCTGTATCTCAAAAGAGGTAAATAATAGCATTTCAGCACCAGAGACTATTGTAGCAAGTAGGGAGTCTCTGGCCACAAACAATGTCATCACCAGATGTGCTTGTTTATCAACTTTATGGACACTGCTTCTATAATACCCTTATGATGGCTGCATTCACTGTGCTCATTTATGCATTCAAAGAGCAAATAGCTTCTGAAGCTACTAAGCTTATAAAAAAATTTACTGTGGTTAATCTTATGCATATGCGTGAGATATCTGCCAAAAAGAAGCACATCAGATGTACTGCATAAATAGCTTTGTGTAGAGCCAGCCGTTAAGGCTAACCAGTGGGGGCAATTCAACAGCATCTTTTAAAACAATGGCTGAGATGCCACAAGCATAGAAGGCAGGAGCTGATCATTCAGATGAATCTATAGCTGGATTTTCAGTACCAAAAGAGTACCCAAGGGGAAAAATGCCACTCAAAAAGAGTTCTTTTGGAGAAAAGGAGGGATAAAGAGATGCTTCATCTACCTCTGGTGTATTTCCCAGGAAGGCCCAGGGAATTTCTTGAGGATGGATGAGGCTCTGGGACCTGCTTGAGGCTCACATCTTACAAACCTCTCTTTGACCATAATCCCACTTCAGAGGGAATCAGCAGAAATTATTTCTCAGCCTCACACTCTGTGATCCTGTCTTTTGTCTGGAAACCTTAGCTAGTGACAAAGTCTGAACTCCATTAAACATTTACAATATTTTCAAACTCAGTGTACATCTGATAGCACTAAATTCGTATCATATTAGCCAAACCTTAACAGAGGCTGCTATTATTATATAAAATTGCTATTATTATCCATTTGCAATGTATTTTTAAATCAACTGAATACTGCTCTGACAACTGTGAAATGATTATCTATGTAAAACAAGATGAGGATAATGGTAATCCCATGTCATGCCATACACTTGCAGGAAGTCCTTCTCTTACTTGGTTCTGAAACTGATTTCTCATGTACAGTGGCAGTGGTAGAACAGTAACACTGCCCACATGGAGCAAATGAAACTGGGACAAGTTCACCATTCTGCTCAATCTACTTTAAACATGGATTTTTGACACTACCACAAGCAAGTAGTTTAACCACATGTAAATTCACCTGCATTGATTCTTGTAGGTTTTGAAGTGGTTTGGGTTTTTTTATTTATTTATTGTGAGAAAACATTAATGTTTAAAAAAATCAACAAGACAAAACAGTTGTAGGAAATTCCTCAGGACATTAAAGCTTTAAGTGAAATCTCACTAATTTTACGTATAATGTAAAGTTGTACAGAAAAATTCTACGTCTAAACCAGACTTATTGAATTCTGTAAAACCCCAGTAACATAATTTTTTGAGTTTTATGTCCCTACATATTCCTTTTTTATTTGCCATTTTAGTTTTCATTTTAATTTTCTTTTTCCAACACTTCAAAAATATCTTAAAAAGAGCATTTCAGCAAAACAAAAGTGAAAAAGAAATAAACCAGTCTAATGGGATATAGGAAGCCATAAACTTTGTAATTCCACACTCAGTTTCATTTCCCTTTTTTTTTTTAAACAGAAGTTCATAATTTTTAAAGAAATGTGTGGGTTGTAGATTTCCCCTTATTTTGATCCTTTGAAAGTTCCTCTTTGGACTCTATCTCAGAAAGGTTTTTAAAATTAATTTCAAAGATGGCTTTCAATCATCTCTATTAAAAATGGTCTTAAAAATAACAAAAAAGATAAGAAGAGTTGGAATTTTTTACCACCTTTTGCCAGTATTTATTGTTCTGCGTCACTAGTAGCCTACAGATTTTATATAGTGCTTTTTATCTTCAGGGAAAGAAGAACTCCAAATTGTTAATTTGCAGACATTTCTTTTCAAGTTTTGCATACTTTTCTGACACATGATATATTAAAATGTAAGTCCCTCCTCTTTTGCTTTTCTATAATTTAAATAATTACCTGAATAAAGCATGTGAATTATGGCTTTCACATTTCCCAGTTCAATCATGCTAATTTATCTTCTGGCAGTGAATTTCAAACAAAATTACTGTCTCGTTCTAAGACATGATGTTAATAAAAGATATTAATTACTTCTTAGAAGGCATATTTCTTTATCCAGACCACAAATTTAAAGAGGTTTGCCAGAAAAGAACAAACTCTGCTTTAGTTCTCCCTCCTCTGAGAAGTACAGAATTTCTCTCACTCTCATACAAAAAAAGCTCTTTTTTCTCCTTCCTACTGAAAACCTTTCTATCCATTTCTTCTGTATCCTCACTGACCACTGGTGCCATCACTTTCTTTAATGCCATTTAAGATACATTTGCTTTGAAAACTCATCTTCCTAGCTTTGAAATCTACATGGAGATCTCTGGTGTCTAATCAAAGCCAACAAAGCTACAGACTATATTCTACACTGTTTTCCTTTCTACAAGAAAGGAAATCCTTTCTTGTTCAGTTTCATATACTATACCCTGCTGATAAACCAGGCAATTTTAACTGCAATACAAAAAATAATGAGCAAAAGTGCTGAATGCATGTGAAAGGTTTTACACAGCATGAATCGTTCACCATTTTGGAAGAAAGTCTCTTCAGATTTAGTTATGTTTGTCAGTATGTCCTGAAAAGCATGGCTGGATCAGTTTTGAAAAGCCAAATATAAATACAAAATACTTTATGAAGTTTGCAAACTTGTTTCTGCTTTTCTACTGGGAGGTGTGGAGGAGAGTTGTGACTTTTTCAGGATTATTTAACTTCAGATCACAATATTTTCTGCATGTTAACTTGGAATCTTAATCTAAAACTCTCCTTTCATGTAATTTCTAAAGAGTGTTCACTGCAGGCATTAAAAAGAATTTTTGAAACTGGTTCTATTACCCTCCCACGAGGCATTTGGAGGGGAGGGTCTGTGTCCATTTATGCATATCACATGTAGGTCCATTGTTTACTCTAGCCAGTACTTTTAAATCCCTAATGTCCATCTAAGGGATAAAGATCATTCCTCTGTTCTAGTCCACCACTTGGAGAAAGAAAAAAAAAAAAAAGAAAAGTGTATGCTTTCAACGCAATACCAATGTTCTCCTCTAAAAGAATGTTTTATAACGGAGACAATCTGTTTTAAATTGATATTGAGATACTTGGTAGTGGAAGAGACAGAGCTAATATTTTTTTTACCTCTAAATTCAGTGGGACACAGAATATTCTGGCTGCAAATAGTGCAGCAAAGCAAGAGGATTTATCGGGGACTGGTTCTCTCACAATAAACCACAAAATGGCAGAAGGAAGCTAATTTATCTTTTCAAATACTGTGGTCCAGAGATGCAAAGCAAGGAGCAAAGAGACAAATACATTGTGTTTTCAAATTATGCTGAAGCAAGTTATAATAGAAAAGAAACAGGCAAATAAAACCCAGAAGGACTAGATGCTAAAAATATAATGATTTCTCATTTTCCCTCCGCTGTTACTCATCATTAAAGCAAGATCTATTGTCCTCTTGTTTGCTTGGGCACCATTTAATCTCTGCATTTTGCTTATTCATACTTCTTCCAAGCAAAGCAGGCACTGGACTACACGGAAGCTTCCATTTATGTTCCCCATGTTTGTGTCAGTTTTAACCTTTCTTCACAGTCTGTTGCTGTACTTCTGTCTAAAAGCAGCAAAAGCTGATGCGTTCCCTCCATTACCTTTTCTCTTTTAGAAGAATTTCACCTAATATTCCGTACTTAGGTCGAGTACAAATTCAAAGTGCAAGTGATAATTGCGATAGTATTTTATCAGCTTTGTGCATTAATTCTAGACATACCTTGGACTTCCCATGGAGTGAGAAGTGCCTTCTCCTGGCTGTGTGGTTGACACTGCGATAAATGGTGCACGTGCAATCGCTGCCACGGAGCTTGGCCCAGCTGCCAGCAGCCTCACTGCTTCTGCTACGGGCAACGCTGCCGCAGCTTCAGTGCGGTGACATGTCCACCTTCACACAGCCCCCAGCTCCTCCTGGGGAGGTTACAACCTATAAAAGGTTGTAACACAACAACCTCTTTGCCTGAGAGACAGTTTCTGCTGAGGTACTTGCCACTTCAGAAAATCACTCTTCTTTTAGTTTTACAACACCCTGAACAGGTTGCTAGTTCATTGACAGCAAGCCTTATAATTTTGCATTTTAAAATGGATTCAATCTCCATTTGTGTTTATTTCTTAGTTTCTTAAAACATTGATTATTGTCTTGACTTTTGCTCTTAAGAAGAGTCTTCATTTCTTTGTTATTCTCAGCTTTGTTCATGTTTTCTTCCAGACTAGGATGTTCGTAGTCCTTAAACTAATACTGGGCCTGATCCTGCACTGAATAGTAAAACCAGAGTAAAGAAGAATGCAAAAAAGTCATATTATCATACTTTATCCTGAGGCAGATGAAAGCTAGCACAGTTCTTCAGTGCAAACTCAAGTGTAGCTTATTTGTTCTTCATGTTAATTTTCATTTTAATTTAAATTCTTTAAGTTAATTGTAATTTTAATTTAAAATCTTTACGTCAATTGTAATTTTAATTCCTTCCTCCATTCTGAATTCTTGTTAAAGAGTCACTTGTGAAAAAGAAAGGGTGCCCTGCATTTTTAATTAATACATAGAGATAAAGGCTCATGCATGTATCCACATACAAGAAAACAGATTCAGACACCAAGAGGAAGGTAGAAACAGACTTCACTGTTGACATTTCGGCAGAAACTTAATATGAGCTTTTATTAAGTTCAACTCAAATGTTTATTTTAGAGGGCACATAATACAAAGGCTAAACTATATGATGCATGAGAATTAACTTTCAAAAGGCTGAAGTTTTGCTCAGATTTTTAATTTTTTTATTTTACAGAACACCTCAGAAGCACGTATAGGTGCGCTCAATATAAAAATATGAGAGAACTATCTACTGAAAGAACATCAGCCATTAATTGATCCAAGCATCACATAATTGGGCAATGTACAGAGAAAGCATTCAGCAGCCTTAGGTAATCTCTGCGGAGAAGTGGAGCCAACACCTTACACATAGTAGGAAAAACAGTATTTTAAAGTAAGCAATGACTTCTACTGATGAGTGGGCTGTGTGTCAGAGGTGTCAGTGGTGAAAATACAAGCCTGCAAGATGAGCACAAGATCACATAGCCTATAAAATTAAATGGCCTTTTAAAACAAATCAAATTCTCTCCTAGGCAGAATGATAAACAAAAGCGAGAGCTCCAAGCTGAAAGTAACCAATACATTTCAGTGTTAAAAGATCTATTTTTAATCTTCCTTCTGACCACATTTTGTAAATATGCTGAGAGATAGTGCAGAGGAATGGAAAAAAATTCCAACTCCCTTAGACCAACAGTAGTGATGTAACTAAAAAAGATTCTGAATGGGTCCCAAACCCAAGAGCAGGCTGGGAACATACTGTGTCCTAATCCCTAATTCACTAGCATCTCCAGTGGGGCTGAGACCAAAATTTAAAGCCTTACTTAGTCCTTTTGGATCTCTGGGCTTACAGCTTTTTCCCCATGGAAGCCACTCCTCTTTTTATTCATCTGGCAACACATGGTACTCTGTTTTGATATTTCTTTTTTTTTTTTTAATCCTGGTTTGAGGCAAAACAGACCAGCCCAAACCACGAGATTTTCATTCCCATTCCCGTGTTTGGAGTCTCCATGTACTGCTAAACTCTGAGTTTTTCATTTTTAATTCACGTTCAGAATATTGTTCTACCTTTCCCAAAGAAGCAGCTTTCTACCCCACAGTGCAAACTCCTAATGGCAAGCAATATGAATAACTTTTGAATGCACTGTCCTTCTTTCTTACTGCCAGCTCTTTCAGCTTTACCATGGAACTTAAACAACCAAAAATTCAGTCTTTTATCCCAGGTACTTAGGAACACCAGGTGTAGGTGCCAAGGACCAAATCAGTAAAATCCTCACCCTGATCCCAGGTATATTATGTAAATATGGATTAGTTCCATTGTTATGGATTTGTTCCATGGATTGTATGGATTTGCTTCATTAGCATAAGCAAGACAGTATATTCACAAGAACTTTTTTTTTCATATATTCATTTCCATTTCCATTGTCGGTCATCAAGATGAAATGTTATAACTCTGAAATCAGCCTGTCACTTATATAATTTGAAAACCTACTTACTATAGAGCTTGCAAGCATACTACTCCTACACACATGCACTCCGAGTCAAATTAACCTTCAAGTCAATGAATATTTAATTTTTACATTATTTTCAGCATCTTATCTCTCTACAGTAAGTGTCTACTGGATAATAACATAGCTGATATGGTGCTAAATTCTTTGAGGCTTCAGAGATGAAGTAAAAAGGGCTACAGACCAACTAACTACTCTCCAGAATACTGAAAGCCCAAGTCCAAAGACAAAAAGACTTTGTCAAGTGGTGAAACGCAGGCAGAAGGTAAAGACAGAGAAACTCAGGAAAGACATTATTTCTCATGTTGACAGCAACACTAAAAGTGGGCTAGTAAAGAAATTAAAGCACTGGAGGCCACTATGATACGTTATAAACAGATCAATAGCATAAAATGTCACATGTATCTTTTTCCCAACATTTTCAGTAACTAAACACTGACCTTTATAAAGAGGCACAGAGCTGTGAGAAATAATCTGATTCATTTTGGTTAATGCTGTAAACCTAAAAGCATCGAAGAGAAAAGTCAAGCCAATAGATATTGCTTACATTTTAAATAAGCTAAAGGCTTTCCTTTACTAAAAATGCTATCTTTTCAGACGAGTTATCAAAGACTTCTATAATCTACATCAGGTAGTGCTAATTTTTAATAGTATCATTATTTTGAGGAAAAAAGAAAAAAAAAAAACAATAGAAAAAAGTCTGTGTAAAAATTACTGTTCCAGCAATATCAAAGCATTTTATGAAAGTCTGTTGGTCTGATGAAAATTTCATTTTTACATTTTCTCATGTCCAGGTTAAAATTTTGACCAAAACATGTGCCAGTCCTTAGTCTAACCAGGAATGTTCCTATGAACTTCAAATTAGTTCTTTGTGTCAGGCAGAAGAGTGATCTGAAGCTGCCTCATTTCTCAGCTGACTGGCCTACCTATCTCTTGGTTACACTGAATTGGGGCTCGCCCCTCTTCCTCCATAACCTCTAACTGGAGTCTCCCCAAAATTTCAAAACCTCAGAATTTTTCCATGATCAACTTTTTATTTTCTAAGCAACCTCACTGTTACTGTAAGTCACAAGCTTGATTAAACATAAACTGGTGGATCAACATAAACTGGTTGATGCAAGAATATTTAAGAGAGACTGAAAACACTGGTAATGTGAGTAGGGAACAAAAGGATGTTCCTGCATTGTTTGGATTAGTGGTGGATAATGTTAAATTCCCTACTGACTGTATTCGCTGTGTTTCTCAAAATTATGAGCCACAGTAAGCAATGAGAAGTAAAAAGAAGTACCTCTTTGTTTCCATCTGATTGCAATGATTGATTTATAAACTCATGCAGCTCTCTAAGAAAAACATGTCTTGCAAATAGCTGGTGTATTTAAAGGATTTCTAAAAGGATTTAGAAAACTAGTTTTAATGAGGCACATTCCAGCTAGGTTTTGCGTTTGTTTTTACATCTGCTTAGGGAGGAGGGTTATTTATACTATTGTTTTGAATCAATTATTCATGTATTAGCTGTTCATGTCATGAATAGCATCTCAGGGAAGAGCTGATCCTGGGTCTAAAGAAGATATACAAAGGTAGATATCCATTCGTGCAGAAATCTGATTGTTGGGATTTATAGTCATAGCATCCTTCCTTACTACATGTTTTCTGTGAGGCTATAATTCTATATGTTATTGCACAGGATAGCAAGAGAAAACTTTTAAAGTACAGAAATCAACGTAGAACAACTGTGAAAAATAGCAGCAATCATAGAAAAAGCAGCAGTTGGATAAAGCCAGACTATTCTTCTGTGCATTCACACATAACCCAAGACTGAAATCCAGCTCAATTATTTCAAGTTTACAGAAAAAAGGTAGAGAGAATGTGTTTAAAAAAAGACTACAGTTCGCTTTCTGTTTTAATTCTTTGAATAGTTTTATTTTTCTTCAGAGATGTACACCACCTACCCATGAGGCAATAGTATATGCTGAAAAGATATTATCTGATTTTACAGCTTACATAAAAGGAAAATGTTCTCTCTTTCCATTCCTCTCTTATCTAGCCAGGACAGCCACATATTTTATGGGTATCAAGCAGGAATACTGAAAGTGTGATAGAGGCAGTGGATTCTGAATTTCAATAGAAATTTTTTCCAATTCAGAAAACCAGCTCCCAGCACCACTCTGAAAGAGCTGCAGTAAGAAAGTAAGACCCAATATTATCTTAAGACCCAATATGTTCCTTTCAGTGGGAAAATGGAAAGCCATCATTTTACATGAAATTCCCTAAATAGCCTTGCTGATGATTTTTTCCTGTATTTTTTTAAAAGTGGAATTTCATTTCTACATGCCAAAGGAGATGGGTTGCTGATTAAAGTTGTTTGATCACACACCAGCAGACTGAAGACCTCCCACTGCCGGCTCTAACTGTTCCCTCACTTTCTCAAATGCACGTCTTTACTATTCTGACTTCATCTGTAGCCTTGTGTAATAAAAATGAAGTCATTTGTCTGGTATGTATTAATATCACTATGATCCCAGTCCTCTGTTTCCACAAACTGATTTTCAGTGTGTCATTTCCATGTATGTTGCCCTATTGCACATTTCCAAAGGTACCCCAGAATAATTATGATGAGCTGATCATCCTAATATAGAGCTGAAACTACATTCCTAGCAGGAAGCTGCTTTTCAATGTATATCCCATGGAACAACGTTCTTTGAAAACGCTAGTACAGTGATGTGTTTCGCTGCTGCTTTACTAATGCTGCACCCAACATTCATCCAAAAGAAAAATTCATGTCAGAATAATGAACAATACATGTCGCGACTCATTAGGATCAGCACATGAAACTCTTGCTGCTGGCAACACAAGTGACACACACGAGTCAGCTAGTGGCAAAGACGTGTCACTCCCTCTAATCACAGGAGGGGGGAGACATGAGATATCTGCTGATCACAAAGCACTGTCTCAATTTGAATTTAATACTCATGTTGATTAAAAGGTTTTCCACTTTAATCTTACTTAATCAGATAAAAAGACTTGGTGCCATGTGTATGAGGCAGTTATCTGTGACTCACGGTAAACTGCTGCTTAACAGAATGTATGCAGAATACAGTTCTCACACAAAAAGGAGGAAATTATGTTTGTAAGTACACCATTCCTTGAAAACCAGCAAGGTTCATAATAAACTACATAATGAAATAGTATCATACCTTTTTATCATACATAATAAAAGTAGTGTGAACGTGTGATAACTTTTTTATTAAATGCCCAGAGTGTTGCTGAAGGCAGACAAAAAACATCCCTTTCTTGATGAGGCAAATTAACATAGAAACAAAAAGGTAAAGGTAGCTCCCTCGAAAATTTCAGAATATTTTGTGCAAGAAGGCATGATTATAACTTGTATAGCTTGATTGTAATTTATGTGTATGCACAGTTTTCTGGCTTGTATGAACAGTCAGCTCACCATCTATCTGGTCATTCAGCCTCACAGCAATCATGCCTGTACAGTTGCAAGAGAGATGTTAATTTTTTTAAACACATAGTTCTATTGCACAAATATTAGCCTGGGTTTCTTGCTGCAGAGGACTGAGGTCATGTCTACAGCAGAAAGTTCTTCTGGCAGGACTATGGGCTGGTTACAGCTTGTACACATAGCACTGGAAGGACAGATACGTACTTGCTGAACTGCCTTTGCTAGTGCCAAGTGTCCTCCCCTTAAAAGTCCATTTCGACAAGAGATATGCTATACATACTTTATATTGACCCTAGCAACTCTGCTGAGAACACTTCCTCCGGGACTGCGCGTTGTGGGATATTAACAAGGAGCTCAGCTTCAAATTCTCGTAATTCTCTTTCTTCCAGCCCACTGTGTTTCTCCCATTCTTTGACATTCCCATTTCTGTTTTAGATTTCTCATTATGCCTTTCCATCTTTCTGTTCAGTCTCTCAATCAGAAATAGGGCCCCAGAGGGGTGAGCAGCATAGGGGAGCCTGCTCACAGACAAACTCTCCCCGCAGGCTCTGCTCCCAAGGTGGCAGCGGAGCTGTGTAGACAGCGGGTGGAGTGGCTGAATGATGATGGCAGCAGATGAAAAGGGCAAGATATCCTAGGCAGCTCAGCATCAGCGCCGCCCGACAAAGCAGCGGGAAGCAAGCGTTAAAGAACGTGCCGTGTTATACTGCAGCACAAATCCAGGAAAATCACCAGTGACCCCAAATTTCACGAAGGTTGAAGTGTCCTCTGGCACAGAGACACTGGTGACAGCAGATGGAGATTGGTCACTTGCCAACCCTCAGCCCAGATGCTGATTCACTGGGGGCAAGAAGGGGCAGGGAGTTTACAGCCGATATAATCCCTCCCTTTGTGCTGTTACATAGGCTCAATCTGCTCTGGCATAGCACAACATCCTCACAGCTATATGGATACACAGCCTTCCTCTATCTTTCATATCCAAAATTTGTTGCTCTCTGGCCAATATAGCTGCCAAAGGTTAATGAGGTTGGGGCTGGAAAGCCTGGTATGGGAACAGATTGTCAGTCAGGTGTGCCAGGACTGTGGCAACAGGAACAACAGGCAGATTTGATATAATGGGACACCTGAATTCTGGAGGAGGCAAAAGTGTGGTGCATAACCCAATCTGACTCACCACAGCGTGCTCCTGAGTACATAGGAACAGAGGAACAGCTACACTAGCTCAGACAAAAGATTTATCTAGCCTTGTACTTCTTCCCTGACAGTGGCCCGCAAGAGATGCTGAGAGAAAAGAGGAGACCAGGCAAGTGGTGGCACTTCTCCAGAATACCCTCCCAGCCTCAGGACTTCCTAGGTCAGAGCTTTTCACATTGTCTTTCACAGACTTTGATTAATTCCTTTTCCAGTAATTTCTGCTGCTGCTTTTTGAAACTCTGTAAAATTTTAGTATCCACAACAAGTTGTGGTAAGAAGTTCTACAATTTTTTGGGAAGTTGCCTATGGAACTACATTAATGAGTTTGCTTCGAACAGGTTACTAATTTAATCTGACGCTTATTGCATCTGATACTGAAGGAGACAGCAAGAAATTGCTTGCTATTTACTGTTTCATGGCCATGTGGGACCTCACAGTCTTTTACGATAGCACCCAGACTTATGCAACATGGATGCTTTGTGAACAGCATTCACCGAGTTGGGAAGGTATGTGGTGCTGCAGCCTTATAAATATAAAATCTTTTCCACCAGAGTCAATAGGAATAAAATTCTGGGACCTACATTTGTGGATTTAAAGAGCCTGTGCTGATCTTAGATGACTGTTTGCTTTCTTGGTTTATACTGATTAGCAATTGAGAACTGTTTGCCTTTTTACTGAACAGGGACAACAAAGCTGTTGAATGTGTACCCAACAGACTGAAAAATCCTGGCAGTGATTCATGGCTAGCCTGAACTGTAATGAGTAAGTATTCTTATTGTTGCTACTGTATGTTATGTTTTCCATAATATTTGTGGAGCAAAAACTAGCTGGATGGAGGAGTGAAGTGTAAGGACTGCTGGTTTTGAATAACCTGGCACGATTAGAAGAGCTCAACAAGGCTGTAAAGGTCCCTTTAACCGTCAGTCAGAACCGCACAGCATGCTGCTTTTTTCTAGTTGTTTGCATAGTTGGCTTGGATTTTTATTTTTCATAACTTGTAAATGCCTGTTATGAATAGGGTAGAGGGGATGTTAGAGCCTGTAAATATGTATAAAGAGGAATGTCACACTCATTAGCTAGGTCAGGATTTGAAAACAAAGTTATATCAAATTGTGCTAAACAATGTGCAAATTGCAAAACACTTCAGAGTTTATGAACTTGAACATTAATCCATTCTTTTTTTTTTCTAGTCTTAGTCACACTAAGGTGTGTGTGAAGTGTTTTCTGACACATCTTGGGGTTTTTTTCCCACAGGCCAGTGTATGTTTCCTTCTAGCTATTTGTCTTATCCACAAAGTCCTGTTACATACTTCCTAGACCTCCAACAGCTTTCACTGGTCATCTCATTTTTCTTGTGCTTTCTGCCTTTCTTCCACCATGTTGTGCATTAACCCTTCATGCTTCTCCTTGAACTCAAGCACACTCAGCCCTTGTATCATGCACTCCCTACTTGACATGATCCCTACTTGACAATCACTGAGGATGTAAGCAGCACTGCTTTTTCTGATTTTCCTTTCCTAATCAAGGTTAATTAGTAGGGGGCTCTGACTTTGAAAAAGCAAATATGCACATTGAATAAAATATCAAGTGAGAAATAATAAAACCACCTTGATGAAAATTTGAAAAGAGTTAAGATGGTTTCAGGGGTGTTCCACAATTGGAGCCATCACAAACATGAAGGCTCTTGCCATGTTTGTGGCAAAAGAACTCCCAGGGTCACTGGAAACACACTGGCACCAGCCTACTAAAATAGAAGTAGGTGGAGATGAGCACTGACTGCTGTCAGCCCAGATATACCTGTTTTGAAGTCCTCCTTGTCATCTGAAGGGTTAATGTCCCCTTTCCTCTCCTGAATGAATTCATCATTACCAGGTGCTGCCAGGAATCCTTCCTTGCAGTAAAAAAAGGTGTTCTTTCTCACTTGTGGCAGCAGGGATCCAAACATGGCTGAAAGTTTTTTGGTAACCAGAATGAGTAAGTTTTGGAGAGAAGCACCAGATTACCCTTTGCGTTTCTTCATTTAATAGTGTGACTGAAACAACTGATGTTTCTTGTCCTTGCTGGTTGAAGAATTATGTTGCCTGCAGAGGTAATTGTACTTTGGAGATGGAAAGCTGGTTTGAACAGCAAAAATTTCAGCCAAAAACTTTGCAGTGCAAGCTAAGTTTGAGAAATTGTTATAAAAATTACCACAAAAAATTACAGTACAAGCAAAAATGGAATTATTTACCATGCTGCAGATCGTGACTGATCCTCTAATGCTGTGCTTTGTATTAGAAAGACATTTTGTGTTATGAAGGCATGGATACTTCAAGCATTTCTTGATCTTCTTTTTGTGAAAACTAGACATAATAAAAAACGAATCACATCAACACTGGTCTCCCATGGTTTAGAAACTGTGCAATAAATACTGTAAACAATTAGCAGATCAATATTTTCATTTGTTTTACATGATAATGCCCACAACAAAATGTGCTAGTTTGGGGATGTTGTTCAGAAAAACACTTGAGGGAGGAATCCTGCCAATGATAGCTGTATCAACAAACAGCAACAATAACAAATATGCTTTTACGTACTGAGAATAATTAGTTTTATTTCTTAAAAGTTTCGTTCTTATGGATTCATTCACAGGGTAAACATTCATGTTACCTTAAATTACTTAACTGTTGCAAATCGGAATGTATCAGTCTTCACCAAATATGTAAATGTTTACCACAACCTCACTGAAGTAGCTAATTTGAGCCTTTGATAATCAGTACTATTCTTTTCAGCTTCTGCTTTCCTATAGCTCCTCTATTCTCTTTCCTGGTGTACTCCCATCACCTTCCTGCCTCCTTCTAATGCAATGATGCACTAGGACTTCTGCTTCTATTTTGCTTCCTGCTTGCTGATGCAGTGATTCACCAGCCGGTCTATCTCTGACTTACAAGTGTGTTAGATAGCCCCCAGTCAAGGAGATGAGGCAGTGAAAAAGACTGCCAGGGGAAATTAAATAAACTTGGAATTTATCCATCTTTAGAAAACGGTGCAAAGTCTCTTCATCCACGAAAAACTCATTAAACCCATTAGGAACTTTGCAATTAAGAAGTGATTTTACACAGAAGGTATGTGTATGACCCCACAGTATGACATTACAAAATCCAATGAAAGGATAGGTAGATAGAAGGAGATGCATGGACATGAGATTTTAAAGAAAAACCAAGACATCTAGCAGACAGAAGTATCAAAGATTTTTGTAAATATTCCTGGTACAAATACAAATACAAATGTGGTGAAACTGATACTTTTGCAATGAAACCAGCCATTATACACCTGGGCTCTCAATTTTTTTATTGGAAATAAAAAGATTTTCTTTTCTTCTATTCTCTATTTTTTCCCAACTGGTGTAGGTATCAGTGCAAATTATTCTTATTCTCTTGAATTTTGTAAAACTATATTATTTCAATAAGCAGCTAAGTGTGAGCCTGTCCTCCCCTTTTGCAGTAATTGGATGGCTAGAAAAGAATAAGGGGGCTGTTTGCTGGTAAGATTAAACATGAGCCATATTTTCTAGCAAAAATCATATGGGACAATACACATTTCCCTGTGTGGCTACATGCCCATTATTTCTTTGGCCAGCAAGTGGCATGTCAGTCTTTGTAAAGGTGCTTCTGCCAGTGCATGATGTTGTCATGAGATTTTACCACAGGAAAAAGAAAGGCTAATTAGTATCCTTTGGAAATTTCTGGCATGCACACACATACAAACCAAGTTTGACAAAATGTTGTACAACCTACTTCTGGATCAAAACATCTCTAGGTTTTACTAATAAGGTTTTGACTTCAAGAGTACCTGCACTCTATTTTCATTCCTACCACAAACTTAGCTTTATTTTGTCATTCTTGTTAAGCATTAGGCTGTGACAAGAAGGTACAGCATCCAGCAGAGCTTGGTTTTATTTCCTCTCAAAATTTATATTTGGAACTTTATTAAGAAGAGGGACTGGGGTTTTCTTGTTAGCTTTGTAATTTTGATTGACAGCTGGGGTGACCTCAGCACCTGCATGTGTATCTCCTGTTTTGCATCAGTACACTGAAGTGATGGAAATGCACATTAAAATTCAGTCATTTAGAGTTCCTCCCTCTTCTCCACACACAAAATACTACCTGTGTATATGGTCTCTGCCTCCCACAGTGAGATAAAGAGGCTTAATCTTCTCCTGGGCTCTGCATGATCTTCTTTTATCTCCTTAGCTGTGTTCCACATAATGAAAGTGACATCACAGGGTGGCTTTTTGCCTCTTTCCACATTACTTTCAAATTAATTAATGTCCTAAGTTTAGAATGTTTAGAAGGATTTTAATTTTTACTTGGCAATTTTAGTTTGCATAAATAATTTTAATCTTTTTCTTGGGATGTATATTTTTAGATCAGTGACCTTTTGGATGTATGATTCATGCTGATTTAATTTTTCCAGCTGGTACATTTTCACTTAAGCTGATACAAATGCGGTGAAACTGATACTTTTGCAATGAAACCAGCCATTACACACCTGTGCTCTCCATTTTTTTTATTGGAAATAAATAGATTTTCTTTTCTTCTATTCTCTATTTTTTCCCAACATGTCTGTAATAACCTTTTAGGAAAAAAAACTTAAAAAAAGCCCAAGCACCTGTACACTAATGACACCTGTCACAGACCATGAGCTATTCCAAATCGGATAACACTATTTATCGAGAAACTATTAAAATGGAAGCACACCTTCTCTTTATTTTCTCCATCCCTCAGACTGAAATAAGCTCTGCAAGAAGGATTTTGTGATTCTCTGGGTTGTAATCTACAAACATTTGGTTCTTAGACCCACTCTCAAGAATAGTTATAAGCATGTTCATCAGCAGCTGAGCATTCTAAAAAAATGTTATTTGTCCACCAAGGAGAAGACCTGAGCTTTTAATGGGTTTCTTTCACAGAGGTTGTATGTAGAGTGTGGGAGCAAAGACCATTCACATGCTTACACAACCAGGCATGTGTCCTTTCTGCATTCTTATTTTGCCAGGAGAAAAAAAGTCAGCTTACCATCTCCAGCCCTAGTCCTCTTCCTGAAATTCTCCTCTTCCCCTGCAAAACCCACACAGGCACACAGACTCACTCAGAGAATTTGATTTACCCTTAACCTTTGGAGGAGGGACAGGCTTCACTTTCATATTACTTCTATACTCAGAAAGACATCTCTCTACGCCTACATTTTCTGCATTAAAGGGAGAATTATAAATAGTAGACTGAAAAAAAAAAAGTAAAGAAATCAGTAAAACTGTAACAGGACGTGGAAACGAAGGCCTTGGGAAAAAAACATGGGGCCTCCTGGGTCAAGTACAAAGGCAACATCAAACTCCACAATCCTATTATGTGCAAAATGTTAGGAGAGAAAAGCAGACAAGAAAATTTTTAAACTTTGCCCCTCATTGCCTTCTTATTGCGATCTACAGCAAGTAGCAAAATTTGTAAGGAAGCAGCGAGCCAAGGTGCCAGACAAAAAAAGGCACATATATTGTTGATATAAACAGATCTTCGAAACTGGCACTTAAATGTGCTTTAAACATTTCTTTTGACAATTATATTAACAGTATTCTATATACTGGAATTTTTTTTAATGTTCTCTCAAATGAGTGCAATGTTCTTGATGGTTTTGTGTTTCTCATAAACTGTTACTGTCTGAAATGCTTAGGTTTGTCCATTACTTATTCTATGTGACCCATAAACCCAAAGAGAAAATTAAAGAACAGACACCCGTTGCAGCCATGACATAAATTGTGTATCTTTTTTGGAAGACAATGGTATTAAATAGTTTTACTATAAAGAGTTCCAGATGTTGAGCTCATGGAGTTGAGTCTAAATGCACAAAGAACTGTTGATATTATTTTCTGTGAAATGCTATTAGGAAAGCTTAAATAGCTGCTCTATAAATCAAAAAGTAATCAGGAAATACTGTGTAAATGCAAACAAAGACATCAGCTGGCCATTATTTGGTAGAACATTCTAATTTGTTGTCAGTTGGTGAAATATCTCTGCAAATGTTACACACTTGCTTAGATTTTATATGTATTATCAGCTAATACTTCTACCATTAGCTACAATTCCAGAGAAATTATAGATGCATTTTTAGGGGAGTAGAATCTGTCCCCTCGTATTTCTGTGTCCACTCACATCCTAAAATAGTGAGCATCCAAGCATGAATAGTTTTCTATAGTCTGAATTTTTCTGAAAAAATTATTCAACAAAGACTTATGAATAATGACTACACATGTAGAAAACAGAATTCTTTTGCACATACTTATACACAAAAAAGAACTTTCAAAAAGCTATTGGGCCAGACTTCCCTGTCATTCTTGCTTATGTCAGTGCTCATTTCTTCCACAGATTTTCTGCTCACATCTGTGGATCACCTTCAAAATGAACAGACAGCAGAAATGGCTTTAATTTTTTGTTGTAGTACTTCTTCTGACTTCAGCTTTGAGCTCATACAACTCTGCATAACAAAAAGCTTTAATGGAACTGATGTCATCATATTAATGCAAAATCAAAGCAGGTAGCATAATACAGTAATTTAGATTAGAAGAGACTTCCAGAGGTCATATAGTCCAAATACCTGCTCAAAACAGAATCCAGCTTCAAAGTTAGGTCAGGTTGATGTTAGATCAGGTCAAAATTGAAAAAGAACTGGTGACCGCAATTGTGATTACTCTTATAATGAGTGATCCTCTTATACTTTAAAGTTATATTAATTACTAAAGACTATACCATTTGAAGCACATAAGAGTGTTTATTTGAAAGATACTAGGTTTTGCAGCTTGCTTTTATCGCCTTTGTCAAGACTGATTAATCAGTAGCCCTTCTCATAGAGCAGAAATTATATTTAATCTTGGTTCTCAACTTTAACACAAAAAAGCTACAAAGTCTGACTGCTGAATGTGCTCAAGAGAGCCTCAGTATGGACAAGGACAAGCAGCTTAACAGGAGCATTGCCTAAGGCAAGAAAAGGGCTGAAAACTTAGAGTGAATACTAGGACAATGTCTTGGACTCTTAACACTGAGTTTTCAGGCTCAATGTTCTTTAAAAATCCCAGATTTTTATAAGTATTTCAGGAGTAAAATGAAAGTAAAATGTAGGAGTGGAATGAAAATAAAAATAAGCAGAGATCTTCACTGTGTAAATGTAGCATCGTAATAGTAGTAGCAGCCTGACACTGGTCCTGATTAGAGCTTTATTTGGTGTATAACTTATAAGAAAGATGTAACTCTAGAAATTATTGAACTACAGTAAAACACATCAGCTAATAATGAAGTGATCACAACATTAGTATGACCCAGAATGATTGTTGATGAAACCGCTAACATGAAAAACTTTCTAATATAACATTTTTAAGGTGGTAATACAAACACCAGATACTTTATATTTGCATTGATATTCTCAGTTTATATGCCTTTTATTAACTGAAATAATTGATGCTTTGTGAGTCATAAGTGAGAATATTTTCATTTCATAAATCAGAATCTCTCCCACAGAATCTAAGGTGGAGACTGAATTCTGCTGAGCTAGATCATTCCAAATCAATTAATCAGTAGCTCTACAATTAATGACTCTAATTAGCAGATTAGGCCACAAAGAGATTACTGTTTTACCAGCCATTTATGTGATTGTTTGCTGCGCATTGGGGAAAAGGGCTCTGCAGGGTTGTGAAGATCCCCAGCACCAATGGACAGAAGGAGGTTGAAAGAGTTTGAGGCTGAGTGCAAGGGAGCACTTTCCTCCCAGCAGTCCCTCAGAGGTGGGGTGATAACTCATGGGACAGGTATGGTCCAGCAGGTAGCTTTTCCTGGAGCAGCTGGAAGGCAGGAATAGTCTTCCCAGGCTGCTCTGTGGCTACTACAGCAACACATTACCGATTGCTATTGCTTAATTGCAAATGGATCGATAACAGACTGTGTTGATAAGTCATAGCATTTGGCTCTGGGAAAAAAAAATGGGGTCAGATGACAAGCTTCTTGTTCGCATGAAGTTTCAAAGATTGTTTCACCAGAACAAATGAGAGAGCAGAGCTAAGTCGTGCATCTTTAAGTCTTTGGTGTTGAGAGTACACAAAATGTTTGCATGTTTACAGCATGCAAAATATATATGCTAACAGCAGAAGAGTTTCCTGTGGTTGACAATAAAATCTCAGCATTTGTCATTACTGTGATTTAGTGATTTGCTTCTGACCAGGGATTAGAAATGCTCAGCTAGGATCTCGCAGCCATTAGAGCTTTATCTCCCTGCATTCTGTGTGAGACAGTTTAGATGCTATTATTCTTGTATGAAAGCTAAGCACATAAGGACAGATCACAACTGAGGAAAAGAAATATGCAATTTCCTATAACTGGAGTAAATAGAGGAATTTATATTGGGAAAGAGGAACATTTTTGTTTCTCATGTTCATATGCAATCTTATATTGCAGTTCTGTTTGCGGTCACGTTAAAATAAAATCCCTTTATAGGAGGGGATTCAAACAGAATTCAAACAGATTTGAAAAAGAAAGGCGTTGATATTTGTGTCCTAAGTTTTCAGTCCTATCTGGGGTCTCTGATTTCTGTTTGCAACCAGTTTGCGGGAAAGCTGTTGAAATTCAACTATGCATTTTTAACATTGACGTAGTAAAATTAACTTTGAGATAGCAGAAAATTAATGGGAAATGTGCCTAAATCACCATGGTTTTAATTTTAAGGGCTAAACTTCCCTTTGTTTTCTGTGGATGGTCAGCAAGAAGTGGTCCTGCTCTCCTAAACCTTGCATTGTGGCTTCCTCCGCTCCTAGTACAAGCAGACTGTGTTAATAGCAACATTCAAAGGTCTGGTCAGGAGATGTAGGAGAAGAGTCTGCTAATGGATCATTAGCAGAAGAATCCACTGAGGGCTGTTAAATATAAGTAGAAAGCCATTAAGTGTAACTCAGGAACCTTCTGAGCTACACACAGCCATACGGTGAGAAAACTTTCTGAGGAAAAACCACTCTGTGCTTGCTGTATTCTTTTGTTGCTATCGGTGACTGAGACAGGATGCTGAAGTAGATGGACATGTGATATAATCTGATATTCACACAATTTTATTACGTCAACTGCACTAAATGACATGGTTGGTGGTGATGAGTGCGCAACTAGGGAAATAGTAGAATTTACAAGAGTACCTCAATCTCAACTGAAATCTCTTGACCTTTACCACACACATGGGTATGCTGTATAGGCCAAAATTGAAAATCACTCCAAGATCCAATATTCAGTTTTGCAAGTATAAATAGATTAGAATTAAACAAAGCTCATATTGTTAATCGGGTAGAACAACGGGTTCAATTTCTCGCACTCTAAATCCAGAAAGACAGTAGTTCTGCCTGTAAGGATGTTTTTAAAGACTGATGTGTTTATTCCTTCCAAGCCCCACATGTATTTCTGGAGAAGGACACCTGGAGAGAAACACAGATTATAAATATACTGCATGGTGATTAACTTGTGTGACAGGTGGACAAAAAGTCAATTACCAAAAGTGTTTACCTTTAAGATTTAAGAAGTTTTTGTCTGTGTTTCATTAACGGAAGAGCTGGAAAGCATGTTGAGGGACTTGATTTTAAAAACAAAATACAAGTTAAAAACTTGTCATGAATTTGGAAGGCAGCAGCACGTAGCCAAATGTCTCTGATTAATTCTACAAAGGCATGACCTCTTTAACCTCTCTCTGAAGTTCAGTTCCCGGCAGAAAAGCAAAGCCTCATAGCAAAACCTTCATACGAAAAAATCTTGGGAAGGGTATGGCTGGCTGAAAGACCTAAAAGCCTCTGTGGAAGAACAAGGCAACAGTGGAAATAGTTGTTTGTAAGGTTCACATGATCTCAGTGGTACACTCTGACATCCTGTGCTATAGGAGCAGATGCCTAAACTTGCCAAAAGGCAGGGAGACTAAGAACAGTCTTATAATTTAATGCAGGTAGAGTTCCTGTGCCTCAGCTGTACCTTGTCTTCTGGAAGGAAAGTGGTTCTGATCCACAGTCCCTATTTAAAACAGAAAACACTGAAGCAATTATGACTTGCATAAACGTGGTTTCTCTGTGGACCACAGACAATTACCAGTAATGTTAAAGTCAGCAGAGAGAATGTACCTGTCAGTATCTTCCTTTATTACAGATTATTTGAAAAGTTGCTGAAAAGATCCCTCTGTGCTCACCACTTCCAAAACTTCATTTTCTTAAGAAAGCCTTTGCTAAGTCTCACAGAAAAATGACAAAATGCTGTTCAGTGCTTAGAGGTTTCTTCCAGTAACTGGGATCTCTGCTTTCTGGGAATAACTTTGGAAACACTCTATGGTCACAGTTAATGAACAAAGGAATGTTTGCTTAGACCCTGGGTATGTTTTTATAGTGTTATACAGTTGTATAACACTAAGCGGTCCCTTTCAAGTGCAGGACCAAGGTTTTACAATTTAGTTCCTTTCTTGACCTGATTGCCTTCTGTAACCTAGAAAACAAAAGTATTATACTTTATTCAAATACTTCATCACAGATGCTGACAGAATGTTTACCTAAGCATTTGTCATAAAATTAAGGATAGCAGAATCCACATAATTTAAACGTGATACTCCTCAGCCTATGGCAGCGGTTGTGTCTGCCAAAAACTTGAATCTTAGAACAGTCCTCCTTAATAGGCTGCACGTTTCATCATCACCTCAATATAACTTTAGAGACTGCAGACATCACAAGAACATTTAGCACATCATTATATCTTTTCTCACTCCATTAAAAGAAAGGAGAAAGAATCTGGATATCTGAAGCCTGGTTTCTAAGTACAAATCTCCACCCTTCAAAAATATATTCTACCATTGCAACTCTTTTTAAGTAAGTGAGAGTTACAAAGTAATAAAGGGTAGAGGAGAAAAATTAAATTAAAGGGGATTTAAGTACTACCTCTGAGTTCAACACACTTGGATGATTCCCCATGGAACATGTTATGTTTTTTGTCCCATGTGAAAGGAAGCCAAAGCTAATTATAGAACATAGCACTGAGCAAGCAAATAAATCAAGCTTTGCACCGCTGAATTCTCACATCTGCAAATTAACAGCTATGGGTCTGTTAGTGTAGACTTTTCTGTTACAACAAACCAATACCAAATGTAAGTATAGTTGCTTATTTTAGGGTAAGACGATATAATCCAAAAGGAAATGGCCACTTCACAGGAATTCACAGCCGTGACCTAAATCACCACACAGAGAAGTGTGCATCAGAGGGAGAGCATTAGCTCAGTATACACCACTGCAAAAGCCCACTCACAGTGCCTGTGTAAAACCTGTGTATACAGCATATGATTCAGCACTGGAAATATAATCTCCAATACTGAGGCAATACATATTATTATAAGACAGAGGGAAACATGTGCAAATAGTCTTCCAAACAGAAACTTCCCAAGAAGATAACACTACAATTTCCATGTAACTGAAATTGTGAAAAAAGTCTATACACCCAAGAACCTGTAGCATAGAAATGGTGCAGTCACCTCCATATGAGCAAGCCAGGTTGATTAGCAGACTATTTGAAGATTCAAATTGATAGATTAGTTTAAGCAATCACATTGGCCACTAGCTTGCATGGTTCATCCACTTGGAAAAATTGGTGTCAATTTTTTTTCTGTTTGCCAGGAGTAAGCATTTTCAGGCAGAAATGGAAAAATGCTACATCAAGAAACATCCAAATCTGTGTGGAGACTGTTTTTGAGGCTAAGTACTGTACGGATGCAGTATATATTTTAATGTTCATTGCAGGATTCTGCTGCAAGGCTCATTTTCTGTAATTTAAAAGGCAGGTAATATTTACTTGTTGCTAATTCACTTGGCTGCTTGTAAGAATCATTCATTAGTGGCAACATCACACTTTCAACATGTGAAATCCTCTATAATGTCACCAGCACTGTTATTACAGGGAGGGAAAGGCATCACCCGAAAATAAAATCTCAAGAGTTACCTTTTCTCTCTCCACTTTGAAGAACTGGAGCTCACATGTAACTTTAACTTTCTCTGTTTTGTTGTTTAGCTTTGTTTCTGTCTATTTGGTTTTTATCTGTCAGGAATAAATAGGGGGGCATCATAACCTTGAAGGATGATTCTCATTACAAGACATTGCAGAATTACTTCAGCTTTTTTCCAACAAATGCATTTAGCCCCAAATGAAAAGAAATAAACACAACCACCCCACCCTGCCACTCGCAATCATATTCAGGCACTTTACTCCATTAATTTAAAAGTCTAAATACCTTTCTGGATTTTTTTTTTCCTACACGTTGCATTTGACTGCAACACAGGATAGCTTTCTGTAGCCAACTAGCTTCTAGTATAGCAGAGGTCAGCTGCTAAAAACATATGCAGAGCTATCAGCAGGATTTGCACAACACGTAGGAAGGTCTCTGCAGTCCCGCTTTCATCAGTCTTTTTATCCGTATTAGGCAAGATTAAAGCTAACTAAGATAGCTAGCAGAGGAGGTGCTGAATTGTGTAAGGGCACCATTTGACTCGGGAGCGCCTTTCTGTGCTCAGTTAGCAACGTTGCTGTGCTAAACCCCGACCTGGCTAAAGCCATTCATTACACAGCACTAAGCCACAGATAAAAGACAGGCACTCGATACCTGAAGAGCATGTTCTTACTGAGATAATACATCGGTGAAGAATTAGAAAAACCCTCAGCATTGCCCAAGCTCTGCCCCTTCACAGATCATTATAGTCCTGCTGCTAAAACCAGTAGTGCAGAATTAGGCCACCACTGAACACTTTAAATATCTCAAATGCACGGATTTGCATATCCGTGAGCCACTGCCTTTTTTGCACTGAATCCAGTGTTCTTAAGCATCTATAATGGACATTGTATTGCTGGAGCTTTTCCTTTTTTTTTTTCCAATGAGCTGTACGCTGACTGGTTTGTATGAAAAAGAGTAAAAAACCCCAGGACTTTTATAAGAGCCTTCTTTCAGCAGCTGGCCACACAAATTAGAACAAGAAGTTAGAAGAAAATAGGTTGGTTTCGGTAGGTCCCCACTGATTTCCAAGGTCCCCTTGGTGATTTCGGAGAAAAAAGGATAAACAAAAAGTAAGCAGATAGTACTAGAGAAAATCCCAGTAGATCTGTAATAGGTAGTCTTGTGTGGTGAGCTATTAGCAGCTGTCAGTGCTGCCACTGCTCCATAGACGATGTGAAGTGAACCGTGTTCTTTTTAGCAGTGCCTGAGTTGCATGGTGTTTCCCTAGATGATTTGGAAATATAGCTGGCATATTCCATTTGAACTATGACGTAAATAACTGTGTGTTTGGAAAAAAAAAGAAGAGAAAAAGAGGTAACAATCTTGTCTAAGAAAAACACTGCACAATCTATTTAGCAATTTACTGCAATGCAAATGGGTCTCACATCATGAGGTTCAACAAGGGCAAATGTAAGGTCCTGCACGTGGGGAGGAAGAACCCGAGGCACAAATATAGGTTAGGGGTGGATCTTCTGGAAAGTACTACTGAGGAAAAGGATCTGGGAGTCCTGGTGGATAGCAGACTCTCCATGAGCCAGCAATGTGCCCTTGTTGCCAACAGGGCCAATGGAATTTTGGGCTGCATAGGGAGAAGTGTGGCCGGCAGGTCGAGGGAGGTCATTCTCCCCCTCTGCTCTGCACTGGTGAGGCCACAACTGGAATACTGCATCCAGTTCTGAGCTCCCTAGTTCAAGAGACAGGGAACTACTGGAGAGAGTCCAACGTATGGCAACCAAGATGATTAAGGGATTGGAGCATCTCCCTTACAAGGAAAGGCTCAAAGAGCTGGGGTTCTTTAGCCTCGAGAAGAGAAGACTGAGGGGAGGCCTCATCTATGTTACAAGTTCCTAAAGGTTGGGTTAAAGGAAAATGGAGCCAGACTCTTTTCAGTGGTTTCCAGCGATAGGACGAGGGGCAACGGGCATAAGCTGGAACATAGGAAGTTCCACTCAAATATGAGGAAGAACTTCCTTACAGTGAGGGTGACAGAGCCCTGAAACAGGCTGCTGAGAGAGGTTGTGGAGTCCCTTTCTTTGGAGATCTTCAAGACCCGCCTCGATGCAGTCCTGAGTAATGTGCTCTGGGCAATCCTGCTTAGCAGGGGAGTTGGACTAGATGATCTCTAGACGTCCCTTCCAACTCTGTCAAATCCGTGAATCATTATCAAAGAGTTTTCCTGAAACATTTCAGCTTTGAAACATTGCATAAAACGATCAGCGTGCGATCACTGCCTTTCACTACCTATCACTGTAGCTTTCTGCTATTCTTCTAGAGGAAAAAAAATGTTTTAAAACAAGACAAAATGCAATACCCAGCTGTATTTTGTTATGAAATGGCTTTCATAGCCTAGAGCTCTACTATCAGGAAAAGATTCTCAGCAGCCGGGTAAATACATTCTGCTATGTTGATGCTGCCTGTTGATTTGGCATCTAAAGCTTGCCAACGTTTCAGAACTATAAAGCTTCAGAAAATACCATTGGTGGGAAGTGCAGTTGCTATACTATGGATAATTCATAGGCAAGAGATGAAAAGGATCACGCTGATTCCTCTTATGAAGTATTCCAGGATCTGTTTTCAACACAGAGAGCCCAGTGATTAAGTAGATAAGTAGGCAGTCAGGTGCTTAGACAGATATTGTAGTATAAATGTCTGTGTATGTATATGTGGGCTTACTGCCAGGTTGCAGGTAGTTTTTAAACCATTTGTTTAAATAATAAGTTTTAACCTCAGGAAAAAGTAGCTACAGCATCAGCCACTTAAGCGCTAAAATTAAGAAAGAGACTAAAATTAGTGATGAAAATTCCTGTTACACACGGTCTTCCAGATACAGTTTTGAAATACCATTTTCATGTATTAATCTTTGTTTGTAATGCTTCAGTGTGTTGGGTCTGTACCTAGAAATGTCTGCATCCACCTCAGACATTTAGAACGTATCTTTATGGCATAAGGTAGTGCTGGCAAGAGATACAGCATTACTTCTGACTGAATTTTCTTCAGAAATGGAACACTGCAGCTGTTAGCATGATCCTACAGAACCAAAGCTAATAGCTCTCCTTCCCAGTTCCCCAAACAGCCTGGGCGACCCTATCTAACTGAAAATGCAATTCACATCAGCTAATCTGAATCTGCGCATGCATGAAAATGTACTTAATGGAGGGGGCACCATCTCTCTCCTGAAGAGTACACAGTCAAAAATACTCTGACACAAAACACTCAGTTTATTCCCTTCCACCCCCCTGTGGTGTCTCCTCCCCACTGCGTCTGGCCCAGCTCCCTTCTGCACTGAGATGCTGCTTCTCTTTCCCTTATTCCCTCCTGTGCTCCATCAGAGCCCCTCCTGAGAGAGGCCTGGCACTCAGACGCCCTCCCACTCTCCGCGTTTTCCTGGCATGCCCATTAGCTTCCATCTGGGATACTCCTCTGATAAAACAGGCTGAAGAGCCCTGGCAGAGAGAACCAGTCCTAGGGCAGCTTTTGATAATCCCCTAAACCAATGACTAATGAATTTGAAAAAGAAATAATAAATGGGAAGGAAGATCACTTGAAGCACAGATTTAGGCTGATGACATTTGCTGTTAAACTAAAGCTAAGTAGTCTTAGCAGCTGCTAAATTTCAAACCAGTTACAGTGGCTATAAACTAAGTCACAAACGGAAGGAAGGAAACATGGAGAACAAGAAAAGATGAACTGTTAAGCTTCTTTTGCAAATACAGAGTTTGATTTAATGTTCCAGATTGCTAACTTGGATTATTTGATTCCAAGGGCTGGGATTAATCAACGCTTTCCTTAACGTGTTTGAAAGAAATGTTCTTTCCATAGCCCTTGTAGAGATGACATAAAAGTACACAACAGTATCAATCATAGGGAAAGGCAATATAATCCTTAATCTTCATGAAAAATATCATGGTCTCCATAGGAACTACACAAAATCTGGAGCTTGTATTTTGCAGGTCTCTCCAGTGTCACCATCATCGAGCTGAGCCTGCAGCCCCTGACGTGGACATGTGTTGGCTGGCCTAGACATGGGAAAAAGCTATGTAAGTGTTCTCCCTTAAAATGGCTCTCATTTAAAGGAGCAGTTGAGTACAGTGCATCCGAAGCTAAGGAAACCACGACCCCTATCTTACAAGATACTCAGTGATCTACCCATTTATATGCTAAATAGAAAATACGAAATGCCCAACTAGATGCTACAATCATCTATATATTTCTTCGGGAGTGGGTCTGATGTTGTAGCTTTCTCTACCATATTATCATAAATACATATCTTGTCTGTAGTGTATACATAAAAAATGCCACTCATCAGTTCTTTTAATGAAAAAAATAATAATCACAAGGAGCGACTGTTAGCAAGTGCTTAAACCTTCTATCGAGCACTGAAATACCATGGATGGTCTTCAGTTCCTTCTGCTTCTTGTGCAGCACTGCCTCTGATGGGTACAAGCTCTTACTTATGCATTTTCTTTGTTGGTTAAAGGCATAAATTAGTGAAAAACAAAGATGTTAGAAATCCTCCAAAATTACACCACCATGGAATTTTTGCATGCCTTTGGGTCTCTAGCACAGCTCTTGAGTTTTATGTCTACATACAGCAAATGGGAATAATAATTCCCTCTCTCAGCAGCTTAGCAGGGAAATCTAAGTTCTCAGATATTGTAGCAGCAAGGTTCTTATAGGTATACCAATAGACAAGCCAACACATTCAAAAGATATAAAAAATATTATCTTATATTGTCAATTGTAAATACAAAAAGATTAAGCAATACAGTCAGTGTGCTCCCAATGGGCCTCACTTTTCCTACACTTACTCAAGTAATCATACATCTTTGCTTGCTGAAGCTACTTGCACCATAAAGTTCTACCTTCATTAGGATAACGGTAGCAAAATCAGACCTGGAAGCTCTGTTTTCCTTTAAATCTCCCTGCCCTAGTGTAACTAGAATAGCACTGAAAATTAAAAGGGGACAAGGGAGGAATATAGACGCAAAGAGCAGGAGCAGACATTATTATTGTCAGGGAGAATTAGCTGGTCAATCTTTCTGACCACAAAACAATTTAATTTGGCCTTTTACTGCATCCATTTTCTCTGATTAATTTTAATGATGTCAGACTTCTTGTCCCTTGGGGCTGGAAGGCTGTGGGACATTGTCCAAGTCTTTAACCCAAGGTCCTGCATCCGCCTCTCTGGTGATCCTGCAGGTGGAAGCAGCTGGAGTCCTGATGCTTCTCAGCCTCAAAGGTGATGCTGTGACAAGCCTTCTTCCTCTCTCTGTGAAATGTGCCATAACATTAAAGGCCTGAGTTAGTGCTCAGCACTTCACAGCTGTTGGCTTTTCCTGGCAGCATAAATACAATATTAGACAGTGATATGTTTTGTCAGGGAGAGATGTTTAATGAAATTGCAGGTCTGTGAGGTTTCTATGAAAGGTGTTTATTCTACCAGAGCTCACATTTGTAAGACTTTAAAGGAAGAATTTATCTATATACAAAAAATAGCAGTAGCTTGAGTCATTTGCACACAAAATGACTCCCCTTACAGGAAGTCTAATCTGTTGTCACCGACACACACAAGCTTTGCCTGTTTGAAAAGTTCATTGTCTGTTACTATGACCAAGCACAACACCCAGACAGCTGTGTCTCATTCCTGTGTGTTCCAATGCCTTTCCTTAAAATCACATCCAGTACTATTAACAAAAAAAGCCAGTTTAAAATAACTTTAAAAAAAAGAAATGAGACTCTTTTTTTTTTTTACCTTTTTTTTTCCTTCTTTTTGGATATCTACCTCCATCTGCTGCTTCTAAGTCTAATGTTCAGGAATAAATTAAACAGCCAAGAGTACATGTATTCTTCATAAACTGCTACATAAATTAAATTGTTGTGAATTTATTCATCTTAATCAGCCCTTTCTTTTGCCCCAGTTTTGCAATCTGTTCCTTCAACATCTATGCTTATTCCTGTATATATTGAGTCTATCAAATTCAAGTTCCCTTGAATACGCCCAAGAGCAAGTGAAGTTTGCACACCTCCTCATCCTGACAGCATCTTCTTTAACTATTTAGCAATGAGGATCAAGATGTAAAAATGAGTGGATGACTTTGATGACAACACGGATTTCTACCTGATCTCCATGACAGCACATTTTATGGATATTACTATGTTCAATGCATTAAAATGCACTATTATGAACTTAGCTGATCTCTTCTGGAAACATGGTAGGAAACCACTGAATAGAGTTACAATAAAATAAGAAATATTTTGTTTTCATAACATTAGACTTTCTACAGGAATGAATGATGAAGAAAAGGTCAAGCTAAATTTTAAACTGATGATTCAGTCTGACAGCTCTTGTTTCTTGTGGTCCCAGATGTGGTTAAAAACATAGACCTTTTGTGATCTATTAGAATATAACCCCTTTCTTCTATGTAGCAGGGACCAAGCTGCTGTGTTAATCACTGAATAATGACAGTTTCTTTTAAGAAAAATAAAAGAGATATATATTTTTATCCTGAAAAATAAAAAAGGTTTTGCTATGTAAATAAATCATAGAAGCATAGAATGGTTTGGGTTGGAAGGGACCTTAAAGATCATCTAGTTCAAACCCACCTAAAAAAAAAAAAAAAAAAAAAAAAAAAAAAAAAAAACTCAAAGCCCCATCCAGCCTGGCCTTGAACATTTTCAGGGATGGGGCATCCACAACTTCTTTTAGTTAATCTCAGTTCTTCCTCTTAGTTTAAAAATATTTAAAGTCAGTCAGTCACCTAGTTAAAAACTATATCATAGTGCAAATGCAAAGGGACGGGGGGAAAAGATACATTAGCATTCTCAGATTTCCAATTTCCTTACTCATATCCACCTAGCTGTTCAATCTGAGCATTAGTTTAGCCATCATTTTCTGCTTAGAAAAAAAATAGCGAGAAATATACCTAAAGCTGTGTTTCCAGAAGCGACTGAGAGGTACAAAAAGATATTTTTAGAAGGAGCAATGCAAGTCCTTCAGCTCTTGCAGGAGCAGCTGTGGAATAATCCAGGGATACTGGTAGAGGACTGCCAATCTGAATTAAGTTAATTAAGGTGAATTGTCAAATCCTTCCCAGTTAGACTGGCAATGTCATGGTTTGAACAGATTGTTCTCTGAGAAAGAATGACATTTACTCAAAATAATATAGGTGAGGAGAACAAAAGGCTGAAGTACAGTTGCGTAGTTCTCTGCAGTGGTGGGTGGCTGGTTTTGCAGTTACTACAGAGGAATTTTAAGCTGGTTTGGTCACCTTTGGGCCTCCGGGTGGCTGAGGTGGGACAGCACATACCGCGGGCTGCAAACTCATGGAGAAACCCACTTCTGTGCTTAGACTATGCTGGATGCTTTCCCAGTGCAATGACGCTGCTCTCACCCTCTGAGACAGCACAGGTCAAGCCCAGCTCAGACACTGGATGTCTTGCAGCGAGGGCACGTGGCTTCCTCAGCACATCTAGCCCTAAAGGCATAAGGTTGATTATATTTCTGGTCTTGCTTCCAGACAGGCAAAATAGGAATATTGTATTTTGGCAGATTCATTTTTCATAGCCCTGCAAAATGTAATAGATTATTTCATGTGAACTGGGAGGAAAAGGGGAAGATTAATTTTTAATGTTTGTGCTGAAAAATGTCTGGGAGAGTGACCCACAGGTAAAAGATCTCATTGTTGTTTAAAACTGAAGAAGCTACTTGACCTGTTGACTATGTTACTCTGCTAAACCAACACGTATGCAAAATCCAAGAGCCAGATGCACTCCTGGCTAGATGTCTAATTCCCATCAAGGCATTTATGAGCTGAGACCTTTGCAAACAACACCAAAAATCACTTTCTAAAGGAACATGCATCAACTTGGGCATTTTGTCATGCCATTAAGTCTCAAGTAAAACTTTCAACTTTGGGAAGGAACACCAAAGCCCATTTCTCACCAATAAGGGTGTTTATATATTTTGACTTAAGTTGACTTACAGTATACCATAGTAGAAGTTTCAATCTGTGTGTCATTTGTTCAGAGGAAATCCTGAATCCAGTCTTAAAAACTCTAGCCACATGAATAAATAAACACTTCTGGAAGTTGTTTATATGCATATAAGCCAGGCATGTGAAAAACTCGTCATACCTGACTACTTTCTGAATGTAACGTCCTTCATGCAGATTGAAATCACACTGCATCATGATGCTCATTTTAAAAAGCTTTTTTTTAAGTTTCTGGGCAAGGCAGAGATTAACATGTGTTTGGGCAGCAGAATTTAATGTTACCTCTAAATTTATTTTATCCAAATTATGTAATTACTGGGATTATTTAGAGTGTTTTTCCCAATGCTCCATGTATACTTGAGAGAGAAAGAGCAGGTGCATTTCCTTGCCCAGTTCATACTTGTGATATATGCACCAGTTATTATTAAAAAGCAGATATTAATGCTCATTTTCATGCCATAAAATCTTCCACTTTTTGTTTTCAATAAGCCTCCATACTTTTTTTTTTTTTGCTAAGCAAGACTACTAAAAACCTTTATATTTATACTCAGGGCCCTGCATTCATATTTAGGCATGTCCCATTCACCTGAGTGGATTTTTATGGGATTTTTGGCTGAGGCAAG
>JAHREE010000245.1:18857052-18953080 GCA_033628505.1 Tringa tobata
CCGATTTTCTGTCAAAATGAAAGCGGGGAAGCAGGTTCCCTTCTGTGCGGATGCCAGAAGCTGCTCCCCGCACATCACCTGGGAAGCGATGGCTCTAAGGCCGTTAGTCCCGCACAAATGGCTGTGGCTGGAGGACCAGCAGTGGCCAACAGCAGGTGGCTCAGGAAGAGGGTGAGGACCGTGTCAAACTACCTGCTCTCAAGCCTTCGCTGGTTTGTGCCTCCGGGCCTTCCAGTCTGGAGGTACTGCTGCATTTCGTAATGTGTCTTTAATCTATAAATAAGGCCAGTTGCTTTCAGAGCCCACGTCAACGTGCTGTGTCCCTGGTGCCCTGCACCAGAGAGTCCAAAATAGCAGCAGTGGCTCATGTGAAGTTCTTCCTTTGTTTTGGACCTGTTGCCTGTGTCAGGTTCTTGCACGGCAGCAGTCAGCGGGGAGGTCGCAGGACCATACAGACCGTTTGGTTGTACTCTGGCCGATCAAAACATATAAAAGGCAGAAAAAGTGTCACATGATAATACAAGGCCGGTAATTGCCAAAAATGGAAGAGAGATCTGCAAGATCTGTTCCTTATGAAGACAAAATATAAATGTATATATGGAGGGTTTTTTTTTAACACAGAAAAATCGGTGGAATGATAATAAAGCTAAAGCATTGTATTATGCTTCACAATAATTTTCAGTTAAATGGGTCAATCTCTGTTGCTCAGTTTTATTTATATATGTGTGGGAGGGTGGAACTAGTGCTGAACTTGAAGTAGTGTAAATCGATGTAAATCTATTTGTGAAACCATTTCAGAATGAGTTACAAGAAGCAAGTTCTGCTTCTGCAGCAAGACAAGAAGCCGCTGAATACTCGGATGACTTTGAAAGTGACGAAGATGGCATGTTAAACGGTGAGACAGAATTAAATATTTTTCCTCGTGTTCTTCCCTTTCTTGACTCATTACTAGATCCCGGAGAATCTTGGTGAGTCAACATTATTTAATGTTCCAAGATTTCGTATTTTAAGAATTTCTAAATCACTTAGTCCTCCTCTTCCAAGTTAGGAGCAGAATTCCCAGTGAAATCAGTGGTGGTGCCAGCCTGCTAGACCAGATGCAGTCTGTGCTGTTTCCTACAGTTGTGATGGCCAATTTCACTCCTTAGCTATATTGTTTACTCTACACCTGGGTGAGACAGTAGCGCACAGTACTGTGAATGAAAGTGGACATGGTCAGGGAAAAAGCCATGCTGTTGTCTTGCTGTTTTCCCAGTCGGGACAATAAGCAAATAAGGGCTGCAGGACACACTGCAGAACACCCTTGCCTGGCACTGTACACAAACCAGAAACAGGTTTGATCTGGCTGTTTTTCTTGGGCCAGGATGCATTTGATATTTGATAATGATTATGTTTAGTCTAATAGCTTTCTTCCTCCTGATACGGTGCTGCATGTTAAGCATCATAATAGTGTTTTTTTTAAAAGGACTTCCTCTGTGTCCCATTTTTCTTTCACATCTGAAACATCTTTTGGAAGTTCTCGGGATGTTTTGTTTCCCTTTGCTGACAAGATTTAGAAAAAATCTTGTCCTACATTAAATATGTTACTCAACTATCATGACATTCTTTTGTCATCTTTCACAAGCTTTTGAATGCTGAAATAAGGTCAGTTAGAGATAACAGGCTGCAGGAAGATAAAAGGTATTTTTGTTTAACATGTGGACCTTAGCATTGGAGCAGATACCTGCTTTGAGTATCTTTGTGTGGAGTTCAGATGGGACAGAAGCAAAGGGAATAGAAGGGGAAGATGGATTCTGGTAACCAAACATGCCTAGCTTTGTTGTTGTTGACTTGCTTCCACTTCTTATGGCATTGGAGACATTTTTTTTTTGGAAGGTATTTAAACTGCATGACAGATAAGAATTAATCAGTGAATATTTGAAGTATTTTCTTCAGTTTGGGGCCATGGAAACAGATGACAGGGAAGGAAGTAGAATAAGGATCTAGTTTGGTGGCTTTGCAGAGATCAGAAGTGCAGAAAGAGAAATGCTCAGAGACTTAAGTCAGGAGAGTGTTATATGAAAGACATTGTTAAATTATAGAAGACTTAGTTTCTGCGTCCCATTTTTTTCCACTTGTCTCAAATGGAAGTTGATAACGTGCTATTTTCAGGTATTGGGGAAGAACTTAATGAAAGTAATTCAGGTGCTGAAAGCACTAAGAAATCGGTTGCTGTTGAGAGTCCTCTCTCAGATGATGATGATGCTTCACAAAAAGCAGCAGATTTGGAAAACGAAGCTGCTGATGACTTGACTCTATCCATTCATGAAAAGAAGCTTCAGCAAGTAATGCTTTTAGAAAGTGGAAACATACAGGATGACAGAAAAGACGGAGAAGAATGTTTGAAGAGTCAAAATGAGGGTAATGACAGAAAAAATAATGAAGAGTGTTCAGCTGCTGAAGAAGATAATAGTGAAAGTGACCACTGTAATGACTTGCCTGTTTGTGAACTGCAGAAAAAAAGAAATAAAGAGGAAAGCAAACCTACACCAAGGCCACGGGTGCACAAAGCAAGAAATGCTTCAGCATCAGGTGAAAAGAAAGAATTTGAATTGTTTGTTAAGCATTTGTTAATTGGTAATTGAATTTGAAAAGTTGTTACTTTTATTGCATAGCCATATTACAGTACTTTAAATTGTTGTAATTTGGGTTATGTTCTGTGTTAAGTATCAGCTGCTTTGGTTTGCAGGGAATTTATTCAATATTCTTCTAAAAATATCTGTTTTGATAACCTCCAGCTGCCAGGGGATAAACTGAACCAGTGTGGGCTGAGTAGCAGAAGGTGCTATTTACCTTTTCCTTTCAGGACATGAAAGCCAGCTGTTTGGGTACTTCAAGTCCAGCTCTCTTTCCATGGAAGATAGGGGGTAAGGGGCTACAGAGTTGCATCTTCTGTGTATGCATAGCATGGAGTGCTGTATTCACACAGTATCCACAGCATCCATGCACCTTTTAATAGAAGGGCCTTTAAACAGGGATCCCTACTCTATCACCAGTGAAGTTGGACCAGAGTTTTCGCAACTATAACGTTGAAGTTGTGATGCTGAGACTTCACGATGCTGTAGTGTAATAGATTGTCACAAAATGAGCTGTAACCAAAACATTTGTGAATGGTAGAGTGCTCATCATTACTGAGTTAAGCCTTCAAATGATCTTTTACTTTGAAGATACTGATACACTTTGGATGTAGTCAAACATGTTAACAAAAAACTTTAATGTCTCATTATAAGAATAGCTAGTTCGTTTTTACTATGCAAAGCAGAACTTGGGGTTCTGCTAATTGACTATATGTGCTTTTACAAATTTAAAGTGTTAAAAGACTTCATATTTTTTATCTACTTCCTGATAGTAGAAGAGTTTGTCCTCTTTGATGTTGAGGGAAATTTATAGCTGTTCGTTACCTGTGATGGAAAATAACAATTTTGAAATTTGTAGAGCATGATTGGTGATATCAGCTCCTTTTTTCTTCCCACATGATGGCACCAGAGTGCTAAACATTTGAATGTGCAACTGGGCACTGCAGATGCCTCTCTTTCCTGGCCAGTTCACCAGGTTTCTTAATGTGTTTCTAAGTAGTGCAGTGATAGTAGCATATTGTCTTCAGTAATCAACCAATGTAAACTTTCTTATACTAGATTAATTGATCCCTGTCCAACAGAGGAAGCGACCGTGCAGAGACTAATCAGCTTTTTCTGCTCCTTTGATTTTCGTTATGTTTTACTGCATGGAAGAGCTGTCAGTGCACTTGTAGGAATATTGTTGTGACCTCTTAGCTCTCTAAACTTCACACTAATTATATAATTAGGCTTTACGCAGCTGAGCATGCTGGATGGCCATGGTGATTCTCCCAATTCCTGCGATAGATGTGCATGAACTAGGACTTAATAAGAAACGCTTCCATGGCAATGAGCAGAATTAGATACACATTTCTATGTGGATCAGCATACATAAAGGAAAAGGCAGGTACAATGCCATCATATGGCTTGGTCTTGTTGATGGCAGGGCAGGGGGAAGCAAACATGAAGAAGATAGGATTACTGAAGAGGAGGAAGGTAGGGAGGCAGAGGATAGGAATCTGTGAGAAACTGTTGCATTATGGTTCTGCTGCCCAGTGACTGCCTTAGGGAGGGAAGAGACATGACTGAAGAAGCTAGAAATATGCGGAAAGCCCTCCTCTTCTTCTGCATTTCTCATGAGGTCTTTTCCTACCAAAGCTGTTCTATTCCGCGCTGTGTGGAGAGAAGCAGTCTTCCCTCTATATCTTCTCTAGTAAGTAAAGAGACAAGCAGAGAGACAAGCAGAATAGCAAAAAAGTTTTTCTTACAGTTGTGCTGTATTAGATATATTCTCTCCTATATTTATGAAAACTCTGTCCCTCTAATTGCGGATGAGCTCTTGAGTGTCGTTTCAATGTATACACAGATAATAAATTGTCTATCAAGAGATTATATTAGAAGCTTTAAACCTTTCATTAAACTTATTTAAATAGTGGCTGTAACTCTTTATAGAGCTGTCTCTATATGGCCTCTTCTTAAAAATCAGTGGCATTCTTAATTCCCCTTTTACTCTCTTTTAGTTCTTTCTCATGCCTTTGTGTCTCCTCTTGTTCTGGTTTTGAGAATTGCCCAGCCTTATTCTTACAGTTGTGTCCAAGTACAGTATCATCCCAGATACTGAGAAATTTGGCCCTAGAGGCATCCCAGGAGTGGAGGGGAAGAGATTAAAGTTTGAGAATTAAGTTTTTGTACACTGACTTGTGTCAAATATATGCATCGTCTAAGCATCTTTAAGAATTAAAATAAGTAATTTTAATTCCATTTCCTCTTGTGCTGTCAACATAACTAGGGTAAATCTTTCACTTCTTCCTGCGCCTTTTCCACAAAGTTTAATATGAATTAAGGACCGCTTTTCTATATTTTTTTTGGATTTGTGAATCCTTGACAGTTCTTAGGGGATGTGTGGACCCTTTAGGAAGTATCAAATCTATGGGCTTCTCAGCAATATCCATTGAACTTATCTCTTAGTCCCCTTTTTCTGACTGGCTACAAAAAAATCCATGGACCCAAGGTTGAAAAGCCCTGGAATAGGCTTAGACACCTTTTTTAATTTTCTAAGGGAATCATGCTGGGGGGTAATTAGCTGTGTGCAGGACTGTACCAGGTAGGTAACACAGACTCTCAGATGCAGCAAGAAAAATGCTGTCTGTGTGGTCTGTGTAACATCTTTATGCTGCAGCCTAACGAAATAAAAGATAGGACTTGGCTTGAAGAATTTAGTGCAGAAAGGTGAACAAAAGTTGAAAACTCAGGCAATGTACTCAGTAGTAAATAAAAAATATGCTTAGATCTGTGTTTAATTTCAGTTCTTTTTTAGGTTTTGCTGATACCTTGGGTTAGAAAATCTGTTCGGTATAGCTTGATGCTTTTAAGCATCATTAATGAAACAATGTCTAAGGAGAGTTTGTATGGGGAAAATACGAGGATAGGAGCAAGTCAAGAAAGGGGCTACAATAATAGTACTCGTAGGTTTTATGTGGCATTTTTAGGCTAGCCATGAGAAGTTTAGTATTTTGTATACATTTTGCAAACAGAGCCAAACTGACTTGCACATGAACTTCTGTGAAGTTCATGCTACAAAGCACACATGGTCAGCAGTTTGTCTGCTGTCTCCAATGTCTGGTGTGCTACGTATTGCATCTTAATTACAGTTGTGAAGTTTCTGATGCCTACTGTTTATATTATATACAGTTGTACTATTTAGTAAGTGTAAAGTAAAATATGAAAGTTCACATATAAACAGAGGGTAGAAAATGGTTAATATAAATTCAGAATTCTACTTGTCACCTTGAACTTACCATCATCACTGTAAATCTAGGTTAAATTTCTTAGCTTGTCAGCACTGATATTCCTTTCTGCAGGTAACCTGGAGTTAATCTCTCATCCACAACTTACATTTCTTTTAAGAATTCCATCAAAAAATTGTGGTAGACTGTAATTTGGAATTTACCATGGCCTTTTTTTGGTTTGTGTCTGAATTATTTTACAAATTTAGATCTCTGCATTAGCGGCAGTTCCGATCCGAGAAAAATGTTTTTTAAGTCTTATTAATAAAATCTTTCATGAAGGACAATTTCACCACTCAAGCGTGCATTTAAATTGACGTGATGTTTTCTTTAAATCCCCACCGCAGAATCTTTCCATTATTTCCTTCTATGCCCCACATCCCTGAAAAACACCGCACAATAAAAGTAGTTTTTGTTACCCAAAATGTCATACAGACTCCGTTAGTAGTTTGCTAAATGTCAGAACACCTTGTGCTCTGATTGCAATGGCTCCTGCTTTTGGTTTCTGCACTGGAACTATGTTTGGTTGGGGAGGCAGACAGGAGGTTTTGCCTTTGTCATACACATTCTATAACATTTGTTAAAACTTCAGTTGATACACCAGTCTTAAATGCAATAAAAGTGAATACTCTGCTTATTAGTCCATATAATTCTTAGAAGGAAATATATAGAAAATACATTGAGAAATAATGAAATTCTTGTTCATATGTCCTCTCAATCCTTTTTTTCCTGTTAGATCAAGATCAGAAGATCAACAGAAGTGACTTAAAACTGGAGGACAACAGTAGAAAATCCCCTTCTGTGACAGAAGCAGTGATGACTACAGTAGAAGAGAAAACAGAGAAATTAGAGAAGTCAGCAGATGACAGTTCAGATGAAATGGTAAAAATAGCGGAAGGGCAAATAGTAACTGATACAATACAGCAGGTATCAGTGAATGATCAATCTGAGCATGGGGAAGCAAACAACACTTCAAAGGACTCTGTCAAGGTATTATTCCTATACATTTTTACCATTGTATAGAACAATATCTTAGGAGCACAGTGAAAGGTTTTGTAAAGCTACTGTTGGTACCTTAAATGGGTAGAACTCAGTTTGTAAAGCTGACAATTTATCTCTGGCTTCTAGAGCTGAGGCTCTTACAAATTCTGTGTAGGTGTATGGAAGATGTAGGGAATACTTTTTACACAAATCATTTAAACCAGATAAAGGTACTGAAATGTGAATTTTCCAATCTTAATGAAATATCCAAGTGAAAATGTCAAATCTCTATTGTGAGGTTAGCTGCATTGGAATGAGCAGTGTATCTTGGCAGAGGATGTAGTCCGTGGCATGATTTGAATAATGGATAAGATGCAAAGCTCTTTATGCTTTATCATAAGAAAGAAAATACGTAGATTTATGTAACTGTTAAAGCTAAATATTAAAAACAGTTTAAAGAGTGTTAATATAATATCAAGGAAGCCCACTGCCCAGTTGAGTTCTTTTTATTCCTTTGTATTTCTAAACTATAGACTATATTTTTACATAATACAAAGAAATATTTCTAGGTGCCATTCCAAAAAGATACAGGCATTCTGAAAGGAAGGTTGGTTGGTTTGTTGGGTTTTTTCACTTTCATACCCTCTACCCTCTCTATATTAGACTGGTTTTCTTGCATATTTTTCTAGCATCATAGAATATCTCCAGTTAGAAGAGACATGTAGGAATCATTGAGTCCAACTCCCAACACCCTTGTTAGCTTCTAAAATTTGTTTGATCCTGGTCTAGTTGTGTAGCTTCAGAGACTCTGTAACTTTACTTTCCCTCTGTGTTTCTTAGAAACTAAGTGAAACGAAGGAGAGAGTTCTACAAAACCCGAAAGCTTCTTTATCTGACAGGTAAGAGAAAGATACTATATACCACAGCCTTACACAGCAGAGTGTAAGGTGCATGTAAATGCTCTGACAACACTGCTTCACTCTATTTCCTGTCAACATTCTCTTCATTGCTGACAACCTCTGACCATCTATAGAGAACAGTTTAGTAGATGTGGCGTGTTGTTGTAACCCTTGCTCGGGGTTATATCAGATCGGACTCCAAGTCTCTTGGCAGTGTCTGAGTGTGTGCTGCTGGATCCACCAATGAATCCAGTCCATAATGTCTTTACAGGTTTTGAGCTGCTTTATAGATGAAACTGTAAGGAATTTGTCAGCTTTCTTGGGCTGAATATATTTAGTGACTTGTTTTGGCACCACTAGTAAAGCCCTCAGAAGAAAACGGGCTTCTTTCCTCCTTTCCCTTTTCTTCCATCCTCAGCCAAGTGCATGTAAAAACAGCATCACAGTAACTTCTGGTGTACGCTGAAATAAAAGGAATGCTATTTGGTATCAGCTACAATAAATGGAAAGATCATTAATATGTTTGTGTCTTGGTGTCTTTATAGGTCTCTGTCTCCTGCATCCTTAAAGAAAAAGTCGAAAGCTGTTCCATCAGCTACACGTATTTCGTCTCAATATCTGGGGACACTAAAGGTGTTGGAGGATAAACGCGTGCAGAACAACAGTACAGAATTTGACAAAGCAGATAGTTTACGAGCAGCTGTTTTTCAGGTAGATCTTAAAAACAAACAAGTAAAAACCAAACAAAACAACCAGCAAACAAAACTATGTACATAGAAGTCCTGTTGTAAGAGTCAACACCTCCTATTTTCTTGAAGTCAGTATTTCTGAGTATATTTCTTGCATATGCTTACAGGTGTAATAATCTTTTTGTTCTGTTGGCTATGCCTTTTCGTCAAATTATAAACTAAAAAGCTACATGAGAGGGACATACAATGGTTCATAATTTATTGTCTCAGACTATTTTCAGACAAGTATAATAACATAAGTAAGTATGTAGTTTAAATTTTCTTTTCCTGGTATGTTCTATTCAATTGCAATTCAGGAAAAGTGAAAACAAGTCCAGTGTTCTCTCCAGAAGCATAATCTATATATGGATGCTGTATAGAATTTCATAACAATTAGTTTGTGGGTTTCAACAGATTTTTGTGACTAATCTGTGAGAAAAACTGTAATTAACACATGCTGTTCATATTGGTATGTAATTTTAATACTTGTTGTGGTTCTAATACAAAATTGAGAACCTCAAATCCATATTTATATTGTCTCCATAATTTCTAAAGGTAAAAGAGGCTTCAATTAGGACACTTGTATCTCCAAGCAGCATACCAAATATATAATTAAGCCTTGAAAATTTAAGCCTGATTCTGCAAATGGCTAATAACACTTTATGGATGCCTGAAGTCTCACTCTTCCCAGTTGGAATTTATTCCCTTTAGTTTTAGGTATTTGCAAGACACACCGTAAATGTAAATAGTATTCCTATATACCAAGTGATGAAAATCTTTATGCCATTCTTCCTTTTCATTTTTTTAAATGCTTACTTTTTTGGTGGTTTTTATTTAAAGATTCTGCTTTAAAGTTCTTTAAGCTTTTTGGTATTTTGTAGCTATGATTTTAGAACCTTAAACTTTTTTGATCATAATGTTTGTGTGATCACTGTTTAGTCTTCCACATGGGGTGGTTATTTAAGTAGCACATGGAAGAAATAAGAGTAATTTTGCTGGTCATGGTATTGGTGCTGCTCTAATAATATTTTGTTGTTTTAACAGAACTTTTTTAGTTATACCTTAAAAAGACTGTAAAAGCATAAAAGTTCTCTAATGATTCTTGCAGAATTGGTTGGAAAAGAAGAGGGCCCTTCTACTGGAATTAAAAAGAATTGAAAAGAATAAAGCTGAAAATCTAAGAAACGATGCTGAAAAGGTTTGTTTACATTCTTGTTTAAAAAGAAGTTGACAAACTACAGTTCTTTGAAGTACACTTACCTGTGCTTTCTGCCTAATTACATTACTCTGCTATTCTGAGGCGTCTGGTAAGTTGAAACAGTAAATGGCATGTCCCCCTTGTTATGGTTGCTGTAAGGGTTGTGTGGCTGATGCTTCCATACACATTTACATAAGGTATGTTAAAAGTATGCTTCTTAGAATAATTTTCAGTTTTGTTTAAGAAGACTTTGTGATGCCTGACCCTTCAGGTATTAAGTTTTAATTTTTCATCTGTTAGAAAATGAGATTGCTCCCTATCTCAAGAGATGCTTATATACAGAGAACTGTGTTTTGAATACTACGTACACAATTCATAGATTTGTCTTTTTAATATGTTTTGCCTCTATGCATTTAACATGTATTTCATGTTCTTCTACAAATGTTTTGCAGGAGTAGTTTGTCTCATTTGATTAAGTTAAATTAAAAATGAGCAGAGAAAAAAACATGCCGTATAGTTCAAATTCAATTCTGAGTATTACTTGGAACATTGTCTGCAAATCAATTTCTATTTCTTTATTGCTCCATCTAATCCTACATTTGACAGAGTTTAAAGCTTACTATTTCAATTATGCTTTTATATTTAAGTGAATTTAAATGTAGACTGTTATTTTCAATGTAGAAAGAAGCTGTTAAAAGAGAGGAAGCAATTGCATCTTTTGAAGCCTGGAAAAAAAAGAAAGGAAGAGAAGCAAAGAAATTAAGCGAAATAAAGAAGGTTGAAGAACTTAGGAAAAAGAAAGCAGCAGAAGAGACTGTCCAGAGAACAGAAGCAGCACAAAAGGTCATGTGAAATATGTAAATAAATGTGTTTCCAATATGGTTCAGGAGATTAATCCAGCAAAGGATAGAAATGAACTTGATTCTAAAATATAAACATGGTTAATTTTTGAAGAAAGCTCATATTAGATTCTCTTCTGTTGGAAGTATGCAATGCTTACATTTGCACACAAACAGGTATTTTTCCATATTTGGATTCTATTAACTGAATGTAAAATAAACTCCATATAAATACATTGGCAATGAACTGTTATATACCAGGAGAAAGAATTTATTCCTTTTAGGTATAGTGATATCCACTTTTGAGCAGTGCTACAAACAAATATTCCAAAATTGGAATGTGATGAAATTACCAAAAATACTAATACAGAATAAACAAGTGGAGTATTGACAAAAAGGTGAGGGGTAAGATTTCTAATGAATTTGTGGTCCTTTTTAGGCATTTGAAAAATGGAAAGAAAGAAAAGCAGAATATTTAAGAGAGCAAAACAGAAAGGAAAAACAGTCTGAAAGAATCAGGAAGAAGAAGGAGGAGGAACTGGTTGCAGAGAAGAAGAGAGATAGCATGTCAGCAGTTGAAAAATGGTATAAAAAAAAATGAAAAATAAGTTGGGTTTTGGAGTATCATAGTTTCCCAAATCTTTGCTTAGAAATGCAATAGGTCTGCTGTGAGTGTTTGATGTGCTTTTTGCTGGGAGACAGTGGCATGCTTGCGATCAGGCTCTACATGCCCAATGGAGACCAAGTATGATAATGAGAACAACCTCTACAACTTCTTTCAGTTTAGTAACTTATGTGCTTTTCTCCCCAAAAGGCTATTAACTAAGCCTGGGCAGAAATACTGCAACTGAGAATTAAGATTCAATGAGTAGTATAATGTCTTATATGATTAGTCTCATGGTTCATTACTAAGCCATAGAAAGGAAGGTAAATGCTCATCTAAAAGTTGTGTGGAATACAGTGTATGAATCTAGATATATTCAGAAGCAAGTGAGATGTGTCTGCTGGAGAAATACTTCATTAGTTACCCACAGAAGTTTTGAATTTAATTTTTTATATAATACCAAAAAGGGAGAAAGTAGTACAGAAAAGGTGATGCCATAATACACAGAAGGTTAATTTATACCTATACGTGGTGATACAGTGTATAAAGATGGACTTTGAAGATTTTGAATATATAGTCTCAATTTTTTATTAAATGAGTAAAATATCTCTTCTGACTCTAATTTAGTTCATCAATGACAGATGCAGCATTTAGTCTGTTACATGATAATCTCCTGTTCTTCCCTCTAACTATATAGGAATGAAAAAAAGGAAAAATATATGAAACAGAAGAAAGTAGAAAAAATCCTTGAGAGAAGAAAGCAAGAAATACAACAGGCAAAAAAGGAAGAGAAAGATAAAAAGGCTATGGAGGAATATGAAAGATGGCTGGTATTATTTTTTTTTCACTTTGTCAAAACCAAAAAGGTTAATGTAGTCATGAGTGTCACCACTTTTGTATTGTAATACTCATGGTTTGTCATGCTGTTATGAGAGATGCCAGACGATGGCAGCATGACACAGCTAGTCCCCCAGAATTCTTGAGCAAGAAGATAAAATATGATGTGCTTGATATTTAACGGACATGGAAAATATATTCTCCCTACCTACATGTCATAGACTGTGGAATTTCATAGTTAGTCTTTTTTTTTTTGACATTCCATGTCATGAGCAACCATCTTTGAAGGGCCAACTCACCACAGCACAAAACCTGCAAACGCAGGAAGCATCAGGAGCTGCAATGGGTGTGTGTGTATATATATTCAAGGAATTCAAGACAGCCTTTAAGTGAAGACTTGTATAACTTAAAATTGATAAAAGCACTTGTCATGAGGTTTGAGATTACATCCATTTACTAAGAAGTGTAGAAGTCTGATGCTCCCAAGTATATTTTTCCTACAACACTGTACTTTAATCGCAGTTGTTAAGCAGTAAAATGGTCTAGTAATCTAGTATTCTCATCTCAACAGTAAGGCAGTGGTTTTTTCCTTGCTACAGAAAGACAAACTAGAAGAGAGATCAGTAATATTCTTAACATATATTGTTTTCTTAAAGGTGTGTGACTTACTAGTTAAAGAAAAACCTGCATTTTTCATCCTCACCCTGTGACCAGTCATTTGTCATACTGACTTTCAAAGTTTTCTTAATTTGAGAGCATTTCTTCTGTTTTCTCTCTTCCTTGTGATTTCTGGTCCTGTACATACTGTCTCTGTCGCCTTTTATAAGAATGGGGTCTTGCAACTCAGCTGGTTTAAGGTCCTCACAGGGATTCATTCGTACTGTCAATATCTTCAAAAAATCTTTTCCAGAGTCTCGAGTGGGCTTTCTATTTCTTTGTGGGGGGAGAGTAGCGGGGAACAATGAGAAGTGAGGCAGACTCATGTACAGGTGTGGGATAGATTTTAAAAGGACAATCAACCTTGACTTGGTTAACTCAGAAATATGCAGTGGTGTAAACCAGCAAGAGTCTGCATGTTTTCCCTTCTCTATATTTTCAAACCTTTTTAGTCTTTGGTATAAGTCTTCTAAGATCTAATTTGACCTGGTGCCCTATTTGAATACCTCTGATTTCTCTAATCATTGGTAAGAAGTGTTTTCTCCGGTCCCCTTTGTCAAGTGATTTCCAGCTCGATTTTGTCAAATGGTTAATGCCCATTCTCAGGTTATTTCTTGCTTAGTCAGTATTCCTGGTTCACAGGCAAGGAAGTACTGTGCTTTGAGTAGTAGCTCATGCTCTGTCCCAGTATGCTCGCTTACTATCTTCAATTAGCGTAGTTGTACCAAAGCATGAATGTTAACTCTCATTGTACATTTGACTTCCTTGCTGTCTTGGACTCTACGAAGGTAAAAAAAAATTATTCCTTTTGGGGGGAATGAAATCTGACGCCTAGCACAGGCTCCCCTGTTCAAATTGTGTATAAATTCCTCAGATCATCAATTCACTAAGTGGGATTGTTAACATAAATTTAATAGCTGGAAGAATGATCAGATCTGAATGGATGTACATGTGCCTACAGTAGAGGAGCAGTTAAAAAATGAGCAGGTGTTGGAGGATGTGATAGCTACTGAATTGGTTGGCAGAGGTATCTCTAAAATTACTTCATTTTCAGTGTCTATGTGCAAGTGTTGACTGATGTGTCTCATGCCCAGTCTTCATGTTTTTACTTTCTGAAATTGTGCTGGTTTTTGCAGCTAACACACTTTTGTTTGAGAAAGCATATCGGGCAAAGGCTCTGTCATCGTGTTTGGCCAGAATATTATCTCACTTTGTATAGCCATAGAGAAAATACACACCTTCAGTGAACTGCACAAGAGAAATGCCTGTAAAGTTCTCAATGTATTATCAAGGGAACAAAGGTAATGTCTGCCTACAGGTAGATAAACGGGCATCAAATCTGAGAAGGGAGAATTGTGGAAGTCTTTTAAGTGTATTATTTTAAATAAGAGGATTTTTGTTTGAAGAGAAAGAAAATAGGAGTAATATAGTGGGAAGCATTCTAATATGTTTTCATCAACATTCAACAGAAATAAATGTCTAAATTCATCCTCAGCTTTTCTGAACCAGGTGTTGACCATAATGCATGGGTAAAAGAGACATAAAAATCTGCTTGTAGTTCTTCTAAAATATAAGAAACCTTCTTTTCTGTTAATGGAAATTCTGTTACTTATACTTTTAGAGGTCATTGTGTGAATGTTTGATAACATAAGTGCATAGAGAAGATTACTTATTAAGCGTGAAAATAAATGCCCTGAAAAAGGCTATTAACACTTGTAAAATACTAGCATAAAAAGGATAATCTTGAGCTGAGATACTTTAGTATTCCTGAGGAAATGTAAGCTTCTGATTTTTTTTGTTTGTTCATAGTGTTTGCCTCTTGCTACTCACCAAGTACTCTTCAAGCCAATCTAGATGTTACGTTTGATCAGTGATCGTTTTTTACTTAATACAGGCCACCAGTGTCTGACACTTGTCATTGATATGCACCTATCCTTAGGAGTAGAACATGGAGAAGAATCATGTAGGAAGTTCATAATGACAGATCAGTTGAGTTTCCATTATTTTTGAGATAGTAATCTTCATACCTGTTTTCTGTAGAGAAAAGTGAGTATCCTACATGTGTTATGTTCTCCATTTTATGCGGTAAACATTAATCTAGTATGAGTTGATGAGAAATAAGGCTGCTTTCAAATAATTTTCAAAGATTGACATAGAAAGGTTAAATGCCTTAGAACAAGTTTGAAATTTTACCTTGAGGTTGAGCATGCTCAACACCTATTTTTGGCGTACTAAAGCTTTTTAAAACCATCAGGAAATGATGTACTGGATGAACCTCACGGATTTGTTGCTTTTCTGGGTTAGAAACAGCTGATGTGCGTTATTCATTTCATGTAGTTTAATAAGACCTACCTGAAAATACTTTCTATATTGGAATTTTAATCTCCTAGCATTGCAATATGTTAGAAATAAGGCTGTTATTGTTATTCCTCTTAAATGTTTTAAGGCTTCTGTACTATCTAAAATTCAATTATTATGTAGCAGTCATACTGCTAAAGAATGTGATCTTCCCAGAATTTTGTAAGTGAAATTCATCTTACTATGCTATTGAGTAGGAAACTTGCACAGAGAAATCAAGCCATACAATCAAGTTGTTTTCATCTTTCACTATTTCTATTCCTCTGTTAGTGCAAATAACATCTAGTTTATTATTTTAGGGAAGATTTATATCAGTTATGTCTTGTGAGAATATGAACTGTGGTTAGGACTAGAACATAAAAAGCTTTGTGTGTTTTGAAGGCAGGGAAGAAGCCGTAAGTCTTCATGTCAAATTTATCTTTTAAAAACCACTTAAATTAACTCAAGACTCTTCCCTTGGCACTGGGATTCATTCATGAAAGTTGGATCTTCAAATCCCAACATTCAAAACTGAGACATGTTTAAAAAAATCCAAAGCTACTTTCATTCTCCTCCTGGGTGGGTGTATAATTTATCTTTGGTTTGGTTTGTTGTTTTGGTTTTTTTTGTGCTTCAAAATGCTGACTGATAGGCTGAAAAAGAAACAAGGACTAAGTTTGGATTTAGCACAATTGATGATGATTTTAAGTGTGCATATCCACACCTTTACTACCAATGATGTGTATGCCAGTTGCTGATCGTAGGAATGAAGGCGCTGTTCATGTGCCAGAAGCCAGCTGCTTGAGGACCTTTTACCACCTGTCAGGTGGGGCACTGTAAGTTATGCTCTGGTCCATAATGTCAGCCTTGGTTCCACCAAGAGAAAAAGTACTTTAAGTCAGTAAGTGGTGTGCTCAAGCACACACCACAAACCTGCAAGTACGATACAAGGAAAATTGGCACCTATAGAGAACTAAATTGCAGATCCAGATGTACCCTTATGATGCTGGTCCTTATAATGGTGAAATGGCAATTTAAAATAATGCTTATTTTAATTAGAATGGAAAAATATAAAAAATCAAAAATAATTGTAAATAATTGTAAATTACTTTTTGAATGACATGTTGCTTGAAAATCATTAGTTAATCAGGAACAAAAAGACTATTGCAAGCATGTTGCTTATCCTTCATCATCCTAACTGCCCATTGCTCTTTGAAACAATAGAAAATATCATCAGAACCTTGCAGTGTTTAAAATGTTAGACGGATATTTGTTTATAAATAAGTTGTTTACTTCCCAGTTTGTTCTAGTACATGACAAGTGTGATTTAATAAGTCCAGAAAGTTACAAAGAGGCATCCGTGTTCTCATGTAATGAGAACAACATATTTAGCATTGTGATTTAGGTATCCTCTTAAAGAAAAGAAGTAATTAAATGAGACTAATTATGTATGAGACAAATAGAGTACTTAATCCCCTAAGCCTTCTGTTGAGCTTTTTGTTTAGATAGTGCACAAAACCAACCCATCCTTGAGACAGTAACCTTAATTGTAAATGACATCAAATGTCACAGCCTCTTGTGTTGCGTTGTGCAATGTGTGTGACTGACTCCCTGAAAGGGATGCGCTGAGCTCCAAAAGGCAAATCTCCATTGCATGTTAACTTTTCATTTTACACAAGAAAGGTGTAGCAATAATTGTAACTTTTCTGTTGGAGGAGTTGGCTTTTTTGGAGGGGTTTTTTGTTAGGCTTTTTTTTGGTTTGGGTTTTTTGACACATTTTTTTATTCTCAGGAAAAGAAAGAGAAGAGAGAGCAGCTGGAGAAGAAGCAAAAGAAGTTGCAGGCTGTCCGTGGGGATGAAGTATCTTCTCCCTGGAGTCCACCTGGCAAAGTGACATATTTAATGAGTTACTGATCAGTCTATTGGTTTCTATGAGAAGAGATAATCTACAAATTTTTGACAATGGCTAGTCATTATTTCAATCATAGCTGATTTTCACTGAATCCATAGTAGATGTTTCTTTTTGGTTTATTTTCTTTCTGTAGTTTAAATAGATCATTCGTTCTTTTCCATTGCTTTAGAAAATGTGCTAATTTTTGCAATTCTACATTTAACTTAGTTTTGCTAAATCCCATGTTACTTCATTCCTTTTTGATGAAAGTGTATATTCAAGATATGTGAGGCTGGGCTCTGGCATTTTTTTCACCCAGTAAGTAGCACAATGGTTATTTTTAAGTTATTAGGCCACACTGCTGAGGGGTTAAGTCTGGAAGAAATGCTTTGTGAAGGGCAGGATGATTGGTAAGGAGATGTTACTCTCTTCTGGTGACGGAAAGAAGACAAAAGGCTAAGCATTATGGTAGGGAGGTGTCATTTTCATACATGAAGACACAAGCTACATAGGAGATAATATAATTCTTAGATTATGTTACATTATGAAATATAAGAATAGCTTTTAAATTAAAACCGCATCAAGCAGAAACAGGATTTCATGGGGCCAAAAACAGTCAGCCATATGATGGTACAAAAGAATTAAACTGGGATCCATATAATGTAAAATGATCCAGGACTAAGGCAGAGTAACTCCTAATTCCATTTTAGGTGTTCATATACATTCCATAGATTTCCTGCATCCTACAGGAAACAGCAGGGTTTAGAGGTATGGTTTTGCAGTTCACACAAAATCTGACATAAAAACTGCAAGAGCAGAACAGTGGTACTCTTATGAGGCAACATTAGACACTGAAAATTACTTTTTTGGAATTTATTTTAAAGGCTTCTGTGGTTATTCTTACATGATCAAGTAAATCCTTCCTGAACGTGTTTTCATCATTGCTAATGAGCTAGTTGCTGTAGTACATTAATTAAATTTCTTCTGGGTTTTTTTTTGTGGCTATTTGCCTCACTGTTTTGAGAACAATGGCAAGACTACATATCATTAGAGATCTTCAAATCTCTTGATTGCCTACTGTCTAAACTCAAGCTGTTACTTATGTTTGCATTTTCTTGTTTGAATTTTAATAATCACTCTAAATCAGATTTGCTGCTTAAGTGTTTACTCAAAAAAAAAAAAAAAAGAAACAAAACCAACATCGCCATCCAAGAAATAAAAAACCTACTCTTTAAATTATAGATATATTTTCTCAAATGAGAGTCTTGCTCCTGTTTAGACTGACAGCCTCCTTGGGAAGTCAAAGGAGCATTTGAGAAGTAGACTTGCCTTTTTCACTCGAGTCCTATGCTGTTCATAAATCACTGGGATATTCATTAATTCTGCATTTCATGTAACACTGGGGCATCTCCTCAGAAAAGAAAACCCACAAGACCAGCAACCAGATGAATTTCTTTAGTTTCTTGATTTTTCTTGCTTGGTTTTTTACTTTTTAGTAAGAACCATTGAGCATTTACAGACGTTTCTTTTGTCCACAACTCACTCTGTTGTCAGAATGCTGTACTGGTGAAATTTATTGCTGGTATGTATGTAAAAGTGAAATCAGACAGATATCTGTTCTGTCTCCTTGTTGAATATGGTCCTGTTCGTTATTGTTAGTATGAAATCTAGTCCTGTGAATTCTTCATTCAGACCTTCTCCAAAGTTTGTGAGAGGCAGAAGTGGGTGCTAGAAAGCAAAAAGATAAGATGTATTTGTTAGAACAGTAGGTAGTTGTATATCTATCGCAATTTACCTACTATCTATCAATAAACAAGTGTTGAAGAAGCCTTGTAAGATGTATGCTATTTCTGTTGCATATGATCTATTGTCAGTGTCAAGAAGTATTTGCTAATATTGAGAATAATGATGAGGTTTCACCAGTAGTTGCGCTGGATTTGTGATTTGTGTACAGCCAAATCATCTGACAGATCAGATTTGATCCATTGTGAGGAGTGGTTGCAGATTTGATACAGCTTCTTCTCGATTATGAACTATGATTTATTGCAGGACCTGGCTTTTATTTAATTTGTTTCTAGCCTTCTATCACTGGACTGCTCACCCAGAAATGTTGTGACTGAAACAGTTTTTGTTCCACTAAAGAATTTGTGAAGAAGTGAGGGACCTTTATGACACCCATCCTTTGATTATACGCAGTCTGCAAGTAATGCACACTTGATGTCTTCCAGTGGACCTTAATGACAGTAGTCACCTTTTTGCCCCCTCTGTCAGACTCAATTTGTGCAAAGAGTCATCACTCAAATGCTGAAATTCCAGATAGGGCAGCATTCATAGATGGTTCATGCTAACCTCACTGTTTTTCATTTGGGCAGAGAAAGACACGAGTCAAGAAGGGGAGAAGGGCTGGAGTGCTGGCTGGAGCTTTCAGAAGAACCCTGTGGCCTGCAGTCTGCTCTTGCAGAGCCACTGGAGTCTGGCTGTGTTCCTGGGCCATTGGTGGCATTTCTTTGTGCAGCTTTCTGAGCTTCCTGCAGTGCAGCATGGCAGCAATTGCATTCCACAGAAGTGTCCAGTTCAGGAGTCCTGCATGTTAGGTGTTTTGGAGAGATCCAGCAAATCCGGACAGTTACCTGGCTTAAGCCAGGCTCTAGCATGGATATTGCAGACAAGCGAATACAGGGCTTTCATAAACTCTGGGTCTGGCTCTAGCTGTTACCTCCTGGAAGGTCAGGCATTTTTTCCAGCAGTCGTGGTATCACAGTGACAGTGTGAGCATCCAAACAGAAAGCAGAACCCGCTGCTCACAGAAGCTTTCAAGAAGTTGCGAAGAGCAGCTTCAGTGGGCAGAGTAGGGTAAAATTACAGATATCAGCAGGAGAGAGGTGGCAGAATTACAGCATAGGCAGAATACCACAGGCCTGGCAAATCAAAATTAACCCCCCAAAAATTTATGGGCCAAAATACTGGAATGAACTCCAGCATGTAGGGTGAAGCAGTGGTGTGCGTCATCTGTCTGTTAGGCTTCTAGCACTTGGGACCTTGAATTCGGGTTTAGTATGTCAAGAAACTATAGTTATAAGATGAAATATGTAGCAGACAGCAGTTTGCTGCACAGCTGTCATGATCAGATCAGGAGAGTGTGGGGCAGAGCCTGCAGCCTGTGTGAAACAAATCGTCTGGATCTTTATTTTTGCAGTGTCCAGCTGGAGCGAGGAAGGCGGGTCCCTGCACCGACGGGCGTATAGTTGAGGGATGCAAATGAAGAGGATGGAAGAGGTAGTGGCAGAGCTGTCAAAGGGTTTGTCATGTGCCTGTGCCTAAAATGGGTACTGCATCCTTACTCGCTTTAAGCCTTCAGGTGAGTGGATAGAAAATTTTTGATAGACGATTGAAGCGGGAAGGTATTGGTAACACCTTTCGGAGGAGTGATATACCCAACATTCACAAAAATTCACAACTTTTCAATTAGAAAAACATGCTGAAGATCCACAGTTGCTACAACTGTGTGTTTAACTTTTATTGTAAAATTTTGAGAGCCTTGCCTAATTTCACACTGTGAAAAGTTGGACACGTTACAGCATGATGCAAACATTGTAGAAAAAATCAAGCTGAGAAATATGAACACATGTACATTAATTTATAAAACTGTACATGTATCTGTAAATCTTGTTAATATGCTTATTGATCATAGACAGAGGGAAAATATTTTGGTATTTAATAAAGGATATTTTAGTATAATGTCCCCAATGTTTTCTCAGATCCTGGTATACAGATCTTTATGTAAAGCTTATGTAAAGCTTTAATGCATGTAAATGAATGTAAATGAACTAGGTGGTGTCCCTAAGCACAAGCTATTCTTTCATCATTGTTAATATGACAAATAGACAGGGAACTGTGTCAGAGCTTCTGGCACTACAGCTCACAGGCTGCAGCTCAGTTTTGCTCGCTGCCACACCATCGCAAATTAAAACCTGAGGAACATGGGGGCTACCAAGTAATGACCTGAAAGATGATCAGTATCCCATTTTATTCCACAGTATTTTTTTCCGGCATTAAGTTGTTGCACTGGTACACTAAAAGGAACAGGTTCATGACTCAATTANGGGTGCTAGAAAGCAAAAAGATAAGATGTATTTGTTAGAACAGTAGGTAGTTGTATATCTATCGCAATTTACCTACTATCTATCAATAAACAAGTGTTGAAGAAGCCTTGTAAGATGTATGCTATTTCTGTTGCATATGATCTATTGTCAGTGTCAAGAAGTATTTGCTAATATTGAGAATAATGATGAGGTTTCACCAGTAGTTGCGCTGGATTTGTGATTTGTGTACAGCCAAATCATCCGACAGATCAGATTTGATCCATTGTGAGGAGTGGTTGCAGATTTGATACAGCTTCTTCTCGATTATGAACTATGATTTATTGCAGGACCTGGCTTTTATTTAATTTGTTTCTAGCCTTCTATCACTGGACTGCTCACCCAGAAATGTTGTGACTGAAACAGTTTTTGTTCCACTAAAGAATTTGTGAAGAAGTGAGGGACCTTTATGACACCCATCCTTTGATTATACGCAGTCTGCAAGTAATGCACACTTGATGTCTTCCAGTGGACCTTAATGACAGTAGTCACCTTTTTGCCCCCTCTGTCAGACTCAATTTGTGCAAAGAGTCATCACTCAAATGCTGAAATTCCAGATAGGGCAGCATCCATAGATGGTTCATGCTAACCTCACTGTTTTTCATTTGGGCAGAGAAAGACACGAGTCAAGAAGGGGAGAAGGGCTGGAGTGCTGGCTGGAGCTTTCAGAAGAACCCTGTGGCCTGCAGTCTGCTCTTGCAGAGCCACTGGAGTCTGGCTGTGTTCCTGGGCCATTGGTGGCATTTCTTTGTGCAGCTTTCTGAGCTTCCTGCAGTGCAGCATGGCAGCAATTGCATTCCACAGAAGTGTCCAGTTCAGGAGTCCTGCATGTTAGGTGTTTTGGAGAGATCCAGCAAATCCGGACAGTTACCTGGCTTAAGCCAGGCTCTAGCATGGATATTGCAGACAAGCGAATACAGGGCTTTCATAAACTCTGGGTCTGGCTCTAGCTGTTACCTCCTGGAAGGTCAGGCATTTTTTCCAGCAGTCGTGGTATCACAGTGACAGTGTGAGCATCCAAACAGAAAGCAGAACCCGCTGCTCACAGAAGCTTTCAAGAAGTTGCGAAGAGCAGCTTCAGTGGGCAGAGTAGGGTAAAATTACAGATATCAGCAGGAGAGAGGTGGCAGAATTACAGCATAGGCAGAATACCACAGGCCTGGCAAATCAAAATTAACCCCCCAAAAATTTATGGGCCAAAATACTGGAATGAACTCCAGCATGTAGGGTGAAGCAGTGGTGTGCGTCATCTGTCTGTTAGGCTTCTAGCACTTGGGACCTTGAATTCGGGTTTAGTATGTCAAGAAACTATAGTTATAAGATGAAATATGTAGCAGACAGCAGTTTGCTGCACAGCTGTCATGATCAGATCAGGAGAGTGTGGGGCAGAGCCTGCAGCCTGTGTGAAACAAATCGTCTGGATCTTTATTTTTGCAGTGTCCAGCTGGAGCGAGGAAGGCGGGTCCCTGCACCGACGGGCGTATAGTTGAGGGATGCAAATGAAGAGGATGGAAGAGGTAGTGGCAGAGCTGTCAAAGGGTTTGTCATGTGCCTGTGCCTAAAATGGGTACTGCATCCTTACTCGCTTTAAGCCTTCAGGTGAGTGGATAGAAAATTTTTGATAGACGATTGAAGCGGGAAGGTATTGGTAACACCTTTCGGAGGAGTGATATACCCAACATTCACAAAAATTCACAACTTTTCAATTAGAAAAACATGCTGAAGATCCACAGTTGCTACAACTGTGTGTTTAACTTTTATTGTAAAATTTTGAGAGCCTTGCCTAATTTCACACTGTGAAAAGTTGGACACGTTACAGCATGATGCAAACATTGTAGAAAAAATCAAGCTGAGAAATATGAACACATGTACATTAATTTATAAAACTGTACATGTATCTGTAAATCTTGTTAATATGCTTATTGATCATAGACAGAGGGAAAATATTTTGGTATTTAATAAAGGATATTTTAGTATAATGTCCCCAATGTTTTCTCAGATCCTGGTATACAGATCTTTATGTAAAGCTTATGTAAAGCTTTAATGCATGTAAATGAATGTAAATGAACTAGGTGGTGTCCCTAAGCACAAGCTATTCTTTCATCATTGTTAATATGACAAATAGACAGGGAACTGTGTCAGAGCTTCTGGCACTACAGCTCACAGGCTGCAGCTCAGTTTTGCTCGCTGCCACACCATCGCAAATTAAAACCTGAGGAACATGGGGGCTACCAAGTAATGACCTGAAAGATGATCAGTATCCCATTTTATTCCACAGTATTTTTTTCCGGCATTAAGTTGTTGCACTGGTACACTAAAAGGAACAGGTTCATGACTCAATTAAACAAACTTTAAAAATTTGTGCTTCATACAGGCCTGCCAAAAACTGAAGCACTGATCTATCCAGTGCTGTCCAGCCACAATGTAGGCCCATGACCAAAATGCCCCACCCCTCTTTCTCTGGGACCATCTCTTTGCAGAGGGAAATTTATATAAATTAACTAAACAAGGAGATAGGATTACATTAAGGATAAGTAATTTTCTATTCCAATTCTCTCATTCTGGGTAAGAAAGATTGTGCTCTGTTCACTGTCATAACTTCTTTTTCTTTCGTTTTCACAAAACACAAGGCCATTAGATCATCTTACCTGGTGTGTATATCATGGACTACTTTGTTTCACTCAGTCAGTTGTGTGTTGAACTGAGTCACTTGCGTCTGACTCACAGGGATGAACTAGTTCGGGTTGTGAACAGTGATGGCAGCCTTGGCAGCAAGTCAAGAACTGGACTCGCTCTAGTATGTCGGTGTCTTTCTTGCACAGAGGAGCCCAAAACTGGACCCGGTGCTCCAGATGCACCCTCACTCCCAGATGCCCTCCTGAGCAGCAGGATCATGTTTTTCCTTCACTGTCAGAGTACTTATAGAAGTCCCTTCGCTCTCCAGGGCAGTTTCCTGTGACATCCTTGTAAAACAGATCCCTGAACAAGCCATCATTTTCTCTCCTGAACACTAAGGTTGTGGTTCTACTATTTCTCTTGCTTGCTTCTTACAGGATTGAAAGCTTCACAGTCTCATAGTCCTGGCAGCCAAGTGGCCATCAGCTTTCATAGCCCAGACTAGTTCATCCCTGTACCCATGCAATAGCTAAACTCAAGTCCCAGATAACTCTTAGGTCACCAGCAATTCCACCTTCAGATTTCTACTGAACCATTGGCTTTTAAAGAACAATTTCTAAAATTTTAATAACATTTATTAGATAGATTTTCCCCTAATGGATAATAAAGTAATTGCAAAACTCTTACCTCATTATTTCAGCATGAAGCATGGAGAAGTCTGCTCATATTAGCAGATTGCATTCAGACAATTAAGCTATGTTTTCAACAGAGCACATGATTTTAGCACCTACACTCAAACAGAAGAAAAGCCACAATAGAAGCACTTGGTATTGCACGGTATTTTTCTTTTTTACTACTATTTCATTTATGAATAGTCTTTTTCTGTGATGCTTTTGTTTTGGTAGTTTCAGACTAGAACAGCTGAAAGTTTTTTCACTAAATCTTCATTTAAAGAAGAAGTGAGAAGTCCCATTATAGGTTAATAATTTCTCATGAATAGAAATATAAAATTAATATATATTCATTTTCATGAATATAAATTGGGATGTCCAGACCTTGTTGATAACAAGTGATAGGAGGATAACATTGTTTTCAAGCATCATTAACTCTCAACAAGTGAAGTAGGATGTTCCACCATTGAACTGTTTTAATGCCCAAGCATAGCATAGATATTAACAATAATACCCTGGCTGACTTACATTTTCCTTTGCACCATTTAACATAGCGTAATAAACTGTGCAACCATCCCCACATGCTGCTTTCTAACAAAATAATAAGGAAAAACAACAGGAAAAATTAGAGGAAGGGAAAATATACATGTCGTCCTCAATCTATTTTACTTTCTTAAAGGAAGCATCTGCAGAATAATGGAGAATAAAGGACATTTTGTGAAAAAAATTCTTAGCAACCCTGAATTACTATACGCTTCTCAACACTTCTGATACTGAAACATAAAGTTGTGGAGAGGTGATTTAGCACCTGGTCTAACAGGTGGATCTTGAAACCCTGCAGCTGGACAGAAAAACTGCTCCCATCCTGAAAGGCTTCCGTGAGACCTGGGAATTCCAACTTCTCTTCCCTGACACAGGCAGGATGTTCTCCACTCTTCCCTCCCCGTACCAGAAATATCATTTTTCTGACAGCTGTAAGCAAAATATGAGCAGCATTTAGCACAGTCAATAACTAACCACTGCAGATAACTTTCTATGCTTCCCAGATTTTATTTTTGTCTAAGTAGACCCTTGTTTATATGCTTTTTATTGCTTGTATCATCTACCACTGAAGGAGAACATTGTCCTTGATTGAAATGGGAGCAGGAAAGATTTATATTGCAAAAGCTCAGGGAGCAAAATTAAAACATTCAAGTTCTTATTTAAACTTGTATTGGCTGTCACAGTGAAAGAGAGGACACCAGGGAGAAAATAAAATTGATCAGTACTGTCATTATTAAATTTATCATTTGTAGAAACGCTAGTGGTTATCAACACAGTGCTGGATACTGCACAAATAAAATGGAAAGATGTCGTGCCACAGAATGCTCCCCATCCCAGAAAACACGTAATGGAGATTTAGTTGAAGGCACAAGGAGAATGAAGGTGGTCTTGGGAAGGCATCAGCAGTTTCTGAACAGCAGCCATTGTACAGTTGTATCAACAGCTCCTGGCAGTTTGATTTCACAGGCCACCAGCTACTGTCCTTTTTTGCCATCTTGCCTTCAGCTGACAAAGCTAATGTGCTCATTTTCCCCTTGACTCTTCTGCTGACTATGTTGTCAAGCATGCTCTGGTTTCCTTTCTTCTGATGTACAAAATTTCCTGTCTTTCCTGCTTAAGATACCAAATAATTCTTTCCATTCTAGCTGTCATACAGCACCTCCAAAAGAGATCAATCTACTCAAAGAATGAATCTGCCATCAGTATTGCTGTACAATTTGAAGTATTTTTATAGCATTAAATCCTAACATCAGCTTGATACTTATTTTCCCTTAAACAGACGATAGTGCATCAAGCTGTTAAATTTCACTACAGCAAAAATGACAGTCTACTTAAAGTTTCTATTCCTCATGAGAATCAATAAAGTGTAGGAACACCGCATTAGAGAAATGCTCTCTGCAAACCACTATGCATTTGTAACTCACCCAAAGCAAGGGCTTGTAATGACCCCTGATTTTCAAGGGCAAACTATGTTTTTTGGCTTACCAAGTTATCACTAGAAAGAGAGGTTATGTGCAAATAATATCAGGGCAATGACAGGTGGAAACAACAGGATAAATAGCTCAAGGCTCAATGTAGCAAGTGCACGTTAAATGTTTCACAAAGCCTGTCTACTGATTTGCAAGTCAAATATCCTGTACATTATGCTCTTTATGATTCACCTTTTCGCACGCAGATATTTGTTTTAAATAATCATGTGCACTGGTTAAAGCAGTCATAAAAGAAAGAGCAGGGAGAGTTTTACCTGCATATGCAATCCTTGCTGTCGGTCTGTAAAGCTACATGTAGAAGTAAAATTATAAAATAGGCATGGGTGCAACACAGAGGTTGCTAAAAAAGTCTTAACTGGCAAGACTGTAGTACTTGAAATTACTGCCACCAGGGAGGGACATGAAGTGTGCCAGCCTACAGCCTGGGCTCAGAGCCTATGCATCAGATGCCACTGGACCTGGTTTTCTGCACAGCTGTACTGTTGGGTTCATATAAAGGTGTCCCAAGGGGCCATGCCACAGAGCTCCTGGACTGTCTCCCCACTGATGGGGTAAAACAGAGCAAAGACAAGACTGGTCAGTGGCTTTTCATACAGGTTTCACTCTTCCCTTAAGACTGAACGTCTCTTTTCCGATCTGCCAGTCTGGGAAAATGCCTCTGAGCAAGCTTCTGCCCACACGTGCCAGAACAGGATTAGCTGTGGGCAGGATGTATTATAGTCATAGCTGGCAAGGCTCTGTTTTCATAATTTTAAACATTTATTTCTGTAAAAATGGACAATCTGTTGCCACAGTAAAATATTCCATGGGCATAAGTGAGTCTTACTCATCTTTAACAAATGAGGCAGTCAAGAACTAGCACACATGTCTTTGTTGCTCTTGTATGAGACCTAGATTGCCTTTTAATACTATTAAGAATTCTTAAGGGAAAAAACAAGGATTGTTGTTATGGCCACACTTAAAATCCTAGCAGCTGAAGGACAGACCCATCCTGCCTTATGAATCCTGAACCCCAGCTCTGCAAAACAAAGCAGGATTTTCAGGTATTAAGTATCTGAACTTACCAGAGATTTCACTTGCATAAATGCCCAGCCATACCTGGAATAAATTAGAGCACTTGCAGTTTATAGATAGTGTGATACACTTGATGCACAAGGTATCATGAAAGAGATCGTCCCAGTGTTCCATGGGAACAGGTTAGAGCTGTTATCCCCCGTGTTGGACAAGTGCAATTTCTCAACCATGAGTCACAACGAAATCAGAGGTCAGAAAACATGACTTCTTAATTCCCAAATCTGCATTGTCTCCTGCAGATGTTGTTGCTTTTCTGAAAGGGCTTTAACTGTGGAAAGATCATAATAAAGGCTTCAGGTTCTGCTAGATTAATATACTGTATTGTTCCCCCCACCCATCACACACAGTCTTTGATTGTTTAGGAGGGTGGGAACTTGTATTTCAGATATTTATACTGTGGGGTATCAAAGAGCTACCTAAGACACTGCACAAAGCTCAGCAACCACGTCATGTGACCTGAAAGATCCTCTAAGCCCCAAATCCTGGTGTCAGTAGCCAACGTGGCCCATCTCTAGGAGAAAATTCAGTACCTGAACATTAGCACTTAGGGTGCTGCAGATTCATCAAGTTAGCCAGGATGACAGTATCATGTTCTACTGTGGCTCACAAAACGAATTAATAGGAATTTCCATGGAAAATGAGTGCTGGAGACAAACCTTAAACAGGGCACATACAGAAAATCTGAAACTGTTCATTTCGATGGGCTCTGACCAGTGTGGCTGACCAGAGAGAGACATACTGAGAGACTTGAGGGGAAAGTTGAGGAACAGAAAGTACCTGGACATAATCAGAGGAGACTGTTGAACCATCCAACAATTTGATTAAAATAGGTATTAAAAGGTTTGGGGGAAACCGGCAACCAGCTACAGACCGAAAGTCATAGGCTGCATTTCCCTTCCATGTAAACAGGTGAGAACATACTACTTTTTAAAAGTGGTGATTCCTGAAGCGAGCAAGTGTGATCCCCTACTCTGCTTGTTGTAGCACAGATGACAGGCCCCCCCCGTGACTGCCCCAACCTGCCCCCAGAGATGCAGGAGCAAGAACTGGAGCAAAAAGTTATATTTTCACATTTTCTATGGGGTTTAAGTTCCAGATGAAGTAGAAACTTTTTGCAGTTGGGCCGCTGGATTCTCTGCCACCACTGTGTCACCAGCCTTGTTCCTGCCTGCCCTCTGCCGCCCTCATCACCTCGCTCCCACCCTCTGTAGTACTTTCCTCCCTCCATCAGGCTGCCAGCATTTTGCCCCAGACACAACATCACTGCACCAGCTCTTGAACCACACGCGCTATGCCTGCCAGGGAGCCGTAAAAGCATTCATTATACATTTATAACTACCCCCTGCTGCCTCATGGAGCCGACAGCACGCAGCTTCTGGCATGGCAGTACCTCAGGGACGGGGATGGAACAAACAAGATGGCGGCAGCAGAGAGAGGCGGCTGGGGGGCCTGGTCAGGCCTGCCACAAGCAGAGAGGCTTTCTGCTGGTAAGCATTGCTTCTGCTCAATTACTTTTTTTTGTGACTCTCACCAGAAATGTTTGAGTATTCCTTGTGGCCACTGACCCCAACAAAACGGGTCTCAAAACTTTTTGAATGCAATTGAAAAAAAAAACAAAACAAAAACCAAACCAACCCACCAACAAACTAAACTTTATTTCATTTCTGATACGGTGTTCAGGCTTTCAGCCTCTCTGGGGAGCCAGACCCCTTGTAAATATGATTATGGTGAATATTTCACTTGTATTGCATGTGGTCCATTACACAAAACCTTGCGTGAGCAGGGACCCGGGCTGACGGGGCAGGCGGGGTCGGCAGCTTTCCCAGGCGACTGCTGGAACGGGGCTAAGTGCTGCTGCTGGCTGGCGCTCCGCCGGCGAGGAACAAAGCACTTTGGGCAGCTCAGTAAACCCAAAGCCCGCATTCAATTATGGATGGGGAAAGTCTGTTTTGACTGAAACTCTTGAAATAGCTTAGTTTACTTCTTCTAAATGGGAGAGCTTTGGAAATGCGTATTTCTGAATTATTTTTAATTGCCATGCAACCTGGAATAAATGCTGCTGTCCTCCCTTCACTTCCTGTGAGAAGCTGATTTTTAGCCAAGATTCACTTTGCCAGCTAATCACAGAATCGCCTAGGTTGGAAAGGACCTTTAGGATCATCTAGTCCAACCATTAAAAAAAACCAAAAAAACCCAAAACACCAAACAAAACACACATGCTAACACTAAACCATATTCCCATGCACCATGTCAATTCGCCTTTTGAATATCTCCAGGGATGGTGCCTCAACCACTTCCCTGGGCAGCCCATTCCAATGCCTGATAACCCTTTCAGGTAGTTGTAGAGAGCGATAAGGCCTCCCCTCAACCTCCTCTTCTTCAGACTGAACAACCCCAGCTCCCTCAGCCTCTCCTCATAAGACTGACTCTCCAGACCCCTCACCAGCTTCGTTGCCCTTCTCTGGACCCACTCCAGCACCTCAATGTCTTTTTTGTGGTAAGGGGCCCAAAACTGGACACAGTACTCGAGGTGGGGCCTCACCAATGCCAAGTACAGGGGGACGATCACCTCTTGGGTCCTACTCACCACACTGTTCCTGATACAGGCCAAGATACTGTTGGCCTTCTTGGCCACCTGGGCACACTGCTGGCTCATGTTCAGCCGACAGTCGACCAACACCCCCAGGTCCTTTTCTGCCAGGCAGCTCTCCAGCCACTCTGCCCCAAGCCTGTAGTGCTGCAGGACCCGGCACTTGGCCTTATTGAAACTCATACTGTTGGTCTCGGCCCATCGATCCAGCCCGTCCAGATCCCTCTGCAAAGCCTTTCTACCCTCCAGCAGGTTGACACTCCCACCCAACTTGGTGTCATCTGCAAATTTACTGAGGGTGCACTTGATGCCCTCGTCCAGATCATTGATGAAGATGTTAAAGAGAACCGGCCCCAATACTGATCCCTGCGGGACACCACTCGTGACCGGCCGCCAACTGGATTTAACTCCACTCACCACCACTCTCTGGGCCTGGCCCTCCAGCCAGATTTTAACCCAGTGGAGAGTACTCCCATCCGAGCCATGGGCAGCCAGTTTCTCCAGGAGGATACCGGGGGAGACTGTATCAAAGGCCTTGCTAAAGTCCAGGTAAACAACATCCACAGCCTTTCCTTCATTCACCAAGCGGGTCACTTTGTCATAGAAGGAGATCAGGTTTGTCAAGCAGGGCCTGCCCCTCATGAGCCTGTGCTGGCAGGGCCTGATCACCTGAGCGTCCTTCATGCACTGCGTAATGAGGGAGGCTGCAATAAATTGCAGTAGCAAGGGTGGGCCACGGATAGGCCATTACCACCCCCTGTAAAGCAGCTGTGAGGGATCCCGCTTAGCTGTGCCTGGACCAGAGGATCACTCTTTACCCTGAAGGTCTCCTTGTGCCAGTGTGATCCTACAGGGACACCCTGCTCACTTGTGTTCAGCACTCGGGCTTGACAGTTGTAAGGTGCAAAACAGCGTCAATGTTTTAGTAAAAGAATGTTGGTATGGCTAGACCTTGGAAACCTAAACTACTGTGAACATGGATGCACACGTATAGTTGCTAATGAGTCTGTATAGGGCACCGGGAACTGCTTATTTTTCTTCATTCATGCTTTATATCAATTCATTGGAAAAAGGAATGTTGCTGTCCTCTTAGAGGAAAAAGACCTGATGAAAAAGGTAGGGAAACTAGAGACCAATCTTTATTACGATACTGAAAACATTCTAGATGTGTCCAAAATGTTGGCTCCTACATCTAACAAACAGTGTTGTGATATAGTATAACTCATCTCCTGTATTAATGTGGCCTAGCATACTATTGCTTGTTAAAATGCGAGTGAACACAAAGCTGGTTGAAACTGCTTCTCTAAGGGGAGATGGCACATCACCCAAGCCTGTATGCAATCTACAAATCAGCATTTGGAAAGTCTTAACCTGAGGTCAGTGTACTGCTGAGAAGACCTGGTGAAAGTTGCCATGCTGATGCTCAGCATCACCCTGGTAAATGCCCCTGGAAAATCTTAAAGGTGCTCTGCCAGTGCCTGGTCTCTGCAACAGCAGAAATTGAGGGATGTGAGATGACCAAGACATGCTTTCTCGGTTCATTTGCATTCGGTAGTAGCTGGAGGATTCACATGTGTAAACGAGGGACAGGAACCTGGGGAGGAAGGTGTTCCTAGAAAGCTTATTCAGATGATGGGGAACAGCTGTGGCAGCTCCCTGAGCAGTACCCCAGGTGTAGGAACTGAGGAATAACAAGAACTTTTCAGCTCTGTGTTCAGGTGTAGTTTAACTCTGAGTTTCACTCTTCGTGCTGGGAGTTTTGTGGTGTGGATCGTGATCACTCTTGACTTGCTTCTTCCTGGGCTGCTTTCATCTGGGCTTTCCTTGCTGGCTTACTGCACAGGTAAGTTGCCTAATGTGAGTGATATGGGATTCCCCAGAAGAGGAGGAAATCTGGATGGGCAATGTTCAGGGAACACAGATGATGCCAGTACTGCATACAGGGGATGAGAAATGGAGGGTAATGGCAGGGGTCGTTGAGGAGTCAGGCAGGCAGCACCAGTGAAAAGGAAGGAGTGGAAGTTACAAGTCCTTTCTATTCATTGCCACCTATTTTCTGTTCTGCTAGACACTTCTGGCAGAATTAGGGCTGTATATTTGGTCACTGTAATTAGCAAAAGCTTGTATTTCTACATGGGTTTACCTGATGGGAAATGCATGTTTATGTACTGCAGAAAGGCAAAGAGTCTAGCATTCTTCTGGTGTTCCCCTGAATACACATTACTATTATTCAGTCAGTGCGCCTCCTATGTTTCAAAAAGAAAGCAGATAGATGGGAAGGGCACAGACAATCCATAGTAAAAAGATGGGAAGTGCTAGGAAGGAAATATGGTGAAGTAAATCTCACAGTGAGCTTTGCCAGGGGGAATACTTGCCATGAAAATACACAAGTTAAAAAGAAAAATAAATGCAGCAACAAAGGAAGCTTTAATTAAAGTATAGAAAAAGTAAGAGAAAAGCTGAATTCCAGTACCTAAGCAAAAGCATAAAGAAAAGATTAAGATAAAAATGTTGGTACAATTAAAAAGGTAGGTGGCAGAAAATGGATTAAACATGGCTAAGAAAAGATTGGTTGGAGCTCTCCACTCAACAACAAAAACTTTGGGGAAAACTTGGCTTGCCCATGCTTGCTGGAGAAGCTACAGATAATGGCTCTGAATGTTTATGTCCGCTCTTCAAAAATAGTGTTATTGTAAGATTATTTCTGCTAATTGTATGACATTCTGTAATCTCTTTTTGCTTGACATGGTACAGCAACTGTGATGCTATCAGACTGTCTTGATTTGATTGTGGTGTTTAAATGTTCTTAAATGTGTGGTTCTTTGACTATGTAACAGCAGGCTCACAATATCTGTAGTGAAATAGTATTGTGGAAAATGCAGTTCAAACTGCTAAAAGCATGTTTTAAAATTCAAGCTAGTACTTAGCACTATTAAATTATAGCACGGCACCCTGGAAACTGGCACTGTCACTTGAAAGTAGGATTCTCGCTTGCTGAAGTGGTGTTTAATGGAAAGCTTTAAAACCAGAAATGTTAGAAAATCTTCACAGCCAGGGAAAGTTGTGTGCATCTCTGTAAAGTATTTGGTAAAACATGGCCCAAGAGACAGTGTTCTCTTTTGAAATTATTTTTCACTCCGATGGGTTGCTTACAAAGCAGGGGTATCCTGTGAGGAAATGGGAAGTCTCGAGACCTTCACTGGAGATGTGTCCTGGGTTTCAGTTCCTAAATAGACTGGGCTACTGAGGGGTGAGTTCACACCACATCAGTGAAAAGGACTGAGCAGAGCCCTGTGGAGACTAGCACTATTGTAGGCTCTCCTTTGCCCTTTAACTCTTCAAAGCAACCTGGAAGCTGCACACTAATCTTTAAATGTTTAATCTCTGCAGTCATAACTGCACTGTACGGGCAGTTTTCTCTGTGCAGCTCACATGCATGAAGACACTTTGGTATGGGAGGAAGAGTAGCCATGATGCCCTGTGGACATTGGGATCCAAACTGAGAATCTGTGCTTTTCCAGGTGCCCCTCTCCCTCCTGCCCTGCATATTATGGGAGCTATTCAGTGACAAAGAGTGCAGGCCAGGTTTCAGGTGGAAACCAGCAAGACTCAGTGCACCTTAGCACTGACATTAAATGTGTCTATTTAGGTGATGCTTTTCATTTAGAGCAGTTGAAGCAAATTCTTGCCCAGCATCTTCAAGTCAGCTAAATATCTTGTCATTCTCTACTTTGTCATCATATTCACTGCCTGTCACCCTACTGCCTCCAGCCGATCACAGTTACACGCTGGTCACTGATCCTGATGCTTAGCATAAAACAACATGTACTTATCTGCATATGGGTGTGCAACAACTTCTTAATGCTTGCATTATCTATGTTAAAGCAGCAGGAAACTAAATTAATACAAATATCAATTCTTAACGCATCGCAGGTGGATACGTGATGTCACTGTCCAAGGGCACAAAGGGACACTTCTGACACCTTCCTACTTGTTATGCTTGTTGTCCTGTTGAAATTAAAGGCACTGGTAATGTGCAAGTAAAATACTAAAGGTATTTTGAATCTGGGCAAACTGGAAGCAATGAATATATAAGGTCACAGGAGAGCCCAGGGCACCTGACTTGTCTGTGTGCCTCTGTTGAGTTAACCTCTAGAAAGATGCCTAAAAATAGCACCAAAGCTATTAAAATAACTTCTTCTTAAAAGCTATTCCAGGCAAATATGGTCATCAGGAAGAAGTTTCAAACAGCTAGGTTCCAACACATGTTGGTATAACACCATTCTGAATGTTTGATTGTGACCCTCTAGTAGAGCTAAACAAATGTAAATTGTGCTTTTAAAACAAATAGCAAATACTGGAACGTGTGCAGTTACAAAAAGTATGCTCAGGTTGTCTTTACCAGTCAGACTATATGTTTGATATTGTTTAGCTGCCATATTTTCATTCTTAGTTGTAGTCTTTAAAGTAACACCAGTATTTTGTTTTACTCAGTGTCACATGAACTACAAAGCATACATATCTGTAGGCATTTCTAGCTAAAATAACCAGTAGTGGTCAACTGGATGCCCTAATAGGAGAAAATCATGAATCTAGAATAGGAAAAAGACAATAATCTAGTCACCTGGACACTCGGGTGTATCCAGGTGTATTATTTATTTGTGTGATCATTCCTACAAGAAAATCCTGCCAGAACATGCACTTTACAAAAATGCAAGAAGGGTAATTGTGTCCAATTTTTTGATAGAGAATATCTGCCCAAGTTTTTCTATACAGTGTAACCAAATAATTGAATTCCTGGTTCAATTTAATGGTTAAATGATCCAGTCAAGGAATTTTGCCCCGTCTCTTCCCCTCAATTCTCTTTTAGGGAGGCTTAGATGTGACTGACTGTCTGGAAGTTATTTATAAACTAGCAGGTCTGTGTTTGGGAGTTTGAGAATAACTTGCCTTCTGTCAGCTGATGAAGAGCAAAAGTTCTTCCTTTGTAGCTCATGCTCTATTTGTTTCTAATCAGTCAAACGAAACAATATTAAAGGAGGGGAGTACAGTCATTAGTTTATGGAAAGCTGTTCAAACTGCAGTAGTAGAAGTAGTAAAAAAATCTGAGTCTAGAGGAGGGAGTAAGAATATGAAAAAAAAATACCGAAGTTCTTTCTACAGGGCAACTTTAAATTTTCTACCCTTGAAAATAGTATCTATATTATTAGGGTTGTTTGAAGAGGAGAAAAATACATCAGAATCTGAGATGCTGGTGTCTAGCTGGTTAAGTCTGTTTCATTCAAATGCAAATGTCCATTTTACTGCAAAACTGCCTTTCTAATTGCTGTAGGGTGTTTAAAGCTACTCAGGATCTTCAGACTGATGGAGGGTAATCGTGAGCTTGTGCTTACTGCAAGGAATGTTCCCTAATTTTTCAGCCCAGCTGTTTCTTACTAGTCAATGTCTGGAGCTGGAGAGACTCTTGAATCCTATTTTAAACCAGCAGGCAGTTGGGCCCTTTAAATTTATCTGGAGATTAGAGCTCATTGCTCTTAGGTTCAGGTCATTTGATATCCTGGCACCTGCAGGTAAGGACTCAGCAGTAGTGATCAGCACTGATGAGCAATCCATAGAGTAGGCTGCATGGCAAAGCTTTCCCAGACTTTACATAAAGGCCATATGGCACAGAATTATGGGAGCTATGCAGATCCGCAGGCTGCACTCACAGTTGTTAATGCTATGGTTCGCTATCAACTCCCAGCTTAAATTTTCAGAGGTCCTGCTCTCTCAGCCACGAGTTGTGCAAAGTATTTCAGCAGAGATGATGCACTGCAAATAATTTATATTCTGGCTTACGGCCAAGAAATATTACCTGTATATGCTGTTCTCTGTTCCAAGTCAAATTTTTACTGAGAGCAGTGATATATCTGCAGGTGAGACTGGGGTAGAGTCTTGCCTTGCCTTTGGGACTTTGTCATGATTTATGTCATGCAGGGTGACAGCAAGTTCAGGGAAGGACCCCGATGGCTTCTGTTCTAGTTTTGGTACTCCTGTTTCATTTTTTGTTCCTCTTCATTGTTTCTCTTCTAGATAAATTTTATTGTCCAGAGTTCATATTTCACCCATTTTTTTCAGTTATCAGCCACTGAAATGATGGGTATTTATCTGAATAGTTAATGCTTACATTCATGTTTTTCTTGTGCTTCAGAATAATTTTAACAGTGGAAGATTTCAACCCCCAGTCATTTTTCAAGGTATCTGTAGGAAAGTAGAGGTATAGTAAGTTATACCTGATCCATATTGGGAATTTTATCTTTACAAAGACTGGCACTAGTGTGTGTTAAGCAGGTCATAAATATTTCCTGGGGATGTAGGAAGATTTGAAACATGTTCTAAGCCAATGAGACTTTGTCTGTATCAGCTTTTCAGAGTACCACATCCCTGAAGTTGGCTGCTGAGCAGACTGCAGTAATTTTTATTGCGTCTTTTAGTTACAAAGAGAGCCGCAATAAATGAATCATGACGTTAAAATCAATGCCCATCAGATATATGAAGGAAGTCTTTGGGCAAAACTTTCCCTCTTTTAATCTGTAGCAGAGCCTAATTTTCTCCTGCAAACAATGCCGGAGCATGGGGCAGCCACGGCATGTACCTCTCCCCCCTCTTCCTCTCCATCAGGCGGCAGAGTGGGAACTTCATGTGTTCCCCAGGGCTTTGCAGAGCCATGATGGGGTAGTGAAAGGAGGAGGTCACAGATCTCAAGGATCTTCTTGTGGCTGCAGTGCTGCTCCCTATCTGCCTTTACTAGAGTGACTTGGTGTCCTGTGTCACTGTACCCCGTGTCACATGACTGATGTAGTTTGGGATTTAGATGGTGTTCCCCGGCATACCTGAGGGTACATCATGTATGATGTACCTGGAAAAGGCAAGGGAAAGAGTTTTACTTCATCTTTCTTATTGCCATGGAAGCATCTTTAGCCTTGTAAATAGAATGACTCTAAATTTCCTATAGTAAAATGCTGAAAATTAAATTGTCTTTATATTCAGGGTAACAGTGTGATTCTTCATGGGCATTCAAAACTTAATGGAGCTTAGTATTCTTTCTCATGTTTAGGGGGGAGGGAGAACTTTTTTATGTTGCAATAAAAAGTAGCCGTACAAAAGCAATCAAATTCTGAGTGCCAGGATAAATAAAAAAATTATTCATATTCACAGTCCTACTATGATTGCATAAAATTATATTCAATACTAGACTCAATATGAAAGAATGTACTAGTTAAGAAATCCTTTAAATGAAAATTTATTCTTTCTGTGGGAAAAAAAAAAAAGCTCTTTATCAGAAAAATAATGAAACCTGATACAAGTTGAAAATTAATGTGTATCCTTTTACTGTATGTAAAACTGACAGAGGAACAATTTCTGAGCCTCTGATGAATGATCTCTTCTGACCTTCTGAAATGCTTCTCTTCTGAATAAACACTTGAAACTATAGGTCATTTATGAGAATTAGGATATACTGCCCTAGGTGCACTCATGACTAATTAAATGATCTCTGCAAACTGATTTGCCATGCATCTGACTTGTGTGTGGGAGTAAGTAAATGGCTCAGTGCACTGATAATGAGACTAAATTTTTATTACGAATTCTGTTGAAGTTTTGAAACAGGCTGCATTTAACCAGATACTCAAGGACTTTAAATGAATTCCAGACAGAAATCAGGTTTTACCCTAGTACGTGTCCTAACTACTAAGCTTCGACATCTTTCTGTTATGCTGTCTTAAACTTTCTTTCTAGTTAATAAGTCTTCTGGCTCCTTTAGGTAGTTAAATGCTGTGCTAATGGCAGGCAGCTCCGGAAGGACCTCAGTGATCTGCGTGGGCAAAAATAAAGGCAGACAGTCTTCCATACAGATTACTCTGTTAAAGCAAAGTAATGCTTCTAGAGAAAAAAATATACTGTGCATATGGGATGCTGATCTCAAAGTTGGCAGTTGCAACTCCAGAAGGTGATGCTGAAGTTGCTCGTTCCATGAAACCATAGGCAGGGATGTACCCTCTGCCAGCAGCAGTACAACAGTGCTGGGTGTTGGGAGCATGATGGGAGTAGGCTGAGTGCTAGCCAGGCTTTCCTTAACAGCATCTCATACTGCTTCTGTGTTTCCTTGTTGTTACACAAGTAGAAACAACCTTCCAGTGTTCTGCTGAGGGAGACTGGGATAGGTTAGAAAAGGTGCAAAATCTGTATTTCCTGAAACCTGCAGATGATGATTTGCTCGGCATGGTGCCTGTATAGAATCCCCGGCTGAGACACCAGCTTACCATCAGGTATCATGTGTGGACCTAGGCATCTAATACAGGTTTCATGATGAGCCTGAACACCAGATATTATAGTGACTAACTTTGAGTTGCCTAGATCATTTCTGGCTGTATTTCATCCTATTGAAAACATTCAGTGGTAAATGCGAAGCGAGTTTTGTTTTCCTCAGTCTCGTAACTTGCAGAGAGGTTACTTAATTAAGTGTTCATGGGAAAATTTATGCTGTGTTTGTTTCTGGGATATAGACTGGAGTTAACGGGAGTAGTAGTTTCAAAATATTACTACAGTGCCTTTTCCGTAACGATGTAAACAATTATTTTTGTCATATGCCAAGTTTGACATATTTCACAAGCAGAAACATAAAAAGGCTGAACTCTCCATTAGTAGATAAGAATCACATTCTTTAAAGTTTTAAATAGAAATTTTGAAAAGTAACATTGATTCCCAGGAAATTAGGACTGAAAATATATGCATCATGTAAAGCTACTGTTAACCGTTAACAGAGCGGTCTACATTTGGCCTTCAGTAACAAAGAAAACTTGCATACTGATAATGTATAAAAAAAACCCAACCTTTATAACTGTGTGTCCAGAGTATAGATACATCTTCTTTCATCCAATAGAAAGCAGTTTTGGAAACTTACCAGAATCTGCTTAAATGTATGTGTGGCCACCCAGCCTTCCAGTCACTGCCTCCTGCAGAAAGAGAGCAGAATGAGCGGGACTGGGTGAAGCAAAAATATGAGACTGGAGAAGAGAGAAGCAAAGCAGAGGAGAGCTCCCTCTCACGTCTTGGCTCTGCAGTCTTTACAGGTAGCAGCTGCCATGCTTCTTTTTGAGGGTATATGAATCAATAGCACGTATTAGTTGAGAGGCATGGTGGGCTCAGGTACTCGACACCTCTGTCACAGCCCATGTATAGCACACAATCCTCCATCCTGGCCTCCGTAGCAACTTCCTTGCTACAGCTCCCGACTACATCTTACATGTGCTTCCTTTCTCAGATATTTGAGAGATATTTCAGCAGTCCTAGTAGAGCAACACATTTCCTAGGTTTATAGGAAGATATACATGTATCAGTGTGTCTAAGTCTGTATATACTTCCTATCAATTCCAAGAAACGTCTATTCTCGTTTATCCAGATACCTAATCTTCACCACGATCTCTGTATGTATTTAGGCAAAATTTCCACCCTGGGTAGAATGTTATCTGAGGAAGATCTTGAATTAGATATCCAGCCTCTTAAATTCTTCTGTTTCCTTGCCTTTTTTTTGCCCACTACCTGGCCAGGATTTTCATAATTCAACCAGCTTTGATTTTAACTCTCCTTCCTGAAACAGTGACTGAATAAAATGGCTTTAGGAAATGCTGTGCTATTTGGCATAAGTAGACAAAACCATGTTCTTTCAAGATGGAAAACTGAGCTTGTTCATGCCTTGATACTTAATTGCTTATAAAATCACCTTAATGTAAGGAAAATATTCTCCTTTGGCTGGTTGAGTTGGCACTCAACCATCAAGCCATCGTTTGTTTGCATCAATTCTTTATACTTGTCTCACACCTTTATTTCATTTAAACACAAATTTAGTACCGCATTTCCTAAATGCAGAAGGATAATGCAGGGGAGGCATCACTAGCTGTTGGTAACGACAGTCTATGAACGTAAGCATATGCTCTGTGACAAGAGTGCAGTAGGACTGTTTGGTTGCTCAGATCGGCTTTGAGGGCTAATCCTAAAATATTTAAACAAGACCTAGGAACTTTCATGGCATATTGACTCCAAAGTCCTATATCCCGTTTGCAATAGTGGCTAGTACCTGATGCATCAGAGAAAGATGTAAGGGTATAGATTATGCTAGTTAAATTGGAACATAATGTACCCTCAAAATTATTTGCTTGATTTACAATAGCACTAAGACTTATTGAAGACTGAAGCATGATCTGAAAAAGTTTGCAGATACTAGGGAGAAAATTTAGGAGTAAATAAAACACAAGTCTAAAGCTGACAGATGTAGCTTTGTCACTGTTTAAAAAAGCTAATCAGAACTGTTTAGAAAACTACAAATTGTTTCTGTCATGTGTCTTGTTTTTCTTACGATATTCAGAGCTGTGCTCTGTGTTGCTGTAATGTCCAGCATCAGTGGCAAATTGAATCCTTAAGATTTATTACTGCTTTCTGAGTTTTAATGTGTGGAGTTTCCATTCCTTTAAAAATTATTTTGGTGGTATCATATCGCACAGCTGTGTGATCATAGAAGGTATGAAATTAAATAGAATGTATTCCTTAACTTCTCCAACAGAGCATTTAAAGCTTTGGGTGGAGCAGATAACATAATGTTGTCTTCTGATGTATGAAATGCATTGCTAGAAATATACAGAGCCTGTTGCTCCATAAAATGGAGCTTCAGCATAACTGTCAGATGTTTGGAACAGTCCAGATTCATCATCCAACACTCAATCACAGTTAGGAAAATACAGCAGGTTTGATATACCCTTCTGCCTCATTCCTGTATTACACAAGGTAATAATAAAAATGCAAACAGCGTGACAAGATCTGTGCAATCCATAAGTAAGGCTGAACTTTGTGCAAAGTAAGACATGTTGTTGTCTATGAGACCAGTCGCTTCAAGGCAGAGGGTAATGACAACATGTTTGTAGTTAAGTATTAAAGGGAAGTTGATTTCTTTTCTGCGGACTTAGACTGCAGCGTGTTCTGTAATTTGGATTCGGTATTTCAAAAGACTTGCTATAAAAATAGTGAAGTTGGAAGGGTCAGTGAAAGCTGATGTTTGTTACCTGTAAAGCTTCTCTGGTATGTCTGTGATAGTATCTTTTGCTGTAGCATCTCTCAGATAAATTCTTTTGTCTGTCTTCTGCAAGCAAATTTCAGGTAAATCAGTTGTTGAAAGCATTAATAAATATGAATATGGTGAATGTGGCCACTAAGAAGACAATAGTAAAGTCTGCCTAAGAGGACATTTGGAGCATAATTATAGTTATTACTTTTTTACAGTTTATCTGCCTCAGAGAAAGGTGAAATAAAGTATTGATTATTTTCTTCAGATCTGCTCCTTCATCTGCTTAATCACACCTTAATTGTTGCAATGCTGAGTTCTTTAAGACTGAAAAGCTATCTGTTAGCTCTCACAAAGGAGGATGACACATGCAGTGGGTTCTGCCCTCAAGACCAAGGCTAACATCCATCAGATCACCTGTTTTGTAGTTGAGCTTTGCCTGACATCAGCTGTGCCTCATGTTGTCTAGTCCCTTGTTCCTTTCCCTTACCTATCCCAAGAGCTTGTCCCTTCAGCCCCATTTTGGAGCCATTTTCTCCTTACACACAAACTTGCCCCATGATTATCATCACTTCCAGAGTGTGTCCATGATGACTAAGCTGAGCAGTTCATCTGGCCCAGGCTGACTTGTTCTGGAGCCCAACGCTGCACTCATTACTGAGAGAGTCCAGTGCAGCAGTGGCCAACACTGGTGTGATGGGACTTACTTGTTCTTGGTGTGGCGTCTCCTGGGTTGTTCAGTGAATATGAATGGGTGCACAAGGTGAAATTGCTGTCATGCCCTCCCCTGCTCCACCTTGTGAGTCAGACATTGGGGGAAAGTAATGAAGACCAAAAAAATGGGAGATGCTCCTACAAGGGGTAGGGCCATAAACTGCTTCTGGAGAACAGTGTTAGCAGAATCATGCAGGTGAAAGCATTTGTTAATGGTTCCATCTCACTGGCACAGGGGTTTCCTCTTTGCTCACAATTTTTTCTGTTGCGATGCCTCATGTTTCCATTGACTCAATCCTTTAATATAAGGAGACCAGAAATCTTCCCTTTGGAATAAATATTGAAAAACTAATGGCTGCCTTATTTATATCTTCAGCTAACCATAATGTCAAACTAATAAATTCCCAAAAGTTGCAAGTTAAGAAAGGACTGAATAAGTCATCAGGCAGGGTTATATGCAGAAAATGTATAAGATATTTAAGAGGGACATTATACTGAAATATAATCCTTCATTCTTGGCTTTAAAAAAATGCTCATTAAAATATTAATGAATGTGCACGTGTATGTATTCCTATGGGTAGTAACTCTGTATTTAGCTTGACCATGCTTCGGAGCTTTCTCAAAAGGGAATGTGTGCTGCTAACAAATATTTAATTCTTTAGTTTCAAATAACTTTAACAATAAGAGCTGACAATGCTTCTCAAAAAAACAAAAAAAAAAAAACAAACCCCAACAAACGACCACAAAACAAACCAAACAAAAAAAACGCCAAAACCCAATCAAATCTTGGCGTTGAAGGCACTATACCTGTTGCTCCAAGCCAGATCGGAATACTTTCCTTTATAGGTTTATTCTCTTTAGCCCAAATACATTAGTGCTAGGGCTAACAGAAATGGGAAGATCAATGAGAAAAGAACAAGGACTATTACTTATCACTAAAGAAATTACTCAATATATCTACTAGACCAGTTCCTATCTTATGCATGTGTCTAATATAATGTATACACCATGAGGAAAAAGGAGAGGTTGCAAATTTCACTAACCAAAGGCAACAAGACATTGCATTGAGTCACAAAAGGATAAGAGTTGAACTTATTATAGGGAAATATTAGGTTGGAAATAACTTCCACCAAATATTCTCATTTTGGTTGGACCTGGTGAAATTTAAGCTTGGTTACATAGGCAAATTTCTCCAGCCATCATAAGTGCTAGTGCTGTTCTTGAAGTCTAGAAAAGTTTTTTTTAAATCTTCCACTAAACTTTGAGTTTATCTGGAAAAAGACAGCAAAAAAAGAACAACGGAAGAATTATACAGCTGTCACTGCAACTTACATCTTGGAAAAATACCAGAATATACTCAAGCAAGCAATTTGTAGGCACCTAGAAAATGATAAGGAGATGAGTAACAAACCAGCATGTATGTACAAGTAACAAGTCATGTCAAGCTGATCTAATTTTCTTCTCTGACAGGGTGAATAAGGGAGAAGCAGTAGGAGTCAAATGATTTGACTTTTACAGATTTTTATGCTCCCTCACCGTGTCTAACACCTAGGAAAATATGCACTAGGTGAGACTATTAGGAAATGCAGAATTGCTAACAAAAAAATTTACTCTAGAGTAGAAAACCAGTGGTTTAACTTCAAACCAAAAGGCTTTATCAAACATGGTTCTGAAAGGACCTTGCTTGAGTTTAGTACTAATCAGCATATTCATCAGTGCTTTGGCTGAAGGAATAATATTTTATCTGGATGATATTAATTCAAAAGGCTGTAAGCACATTGGAAAACAAGATCAGGTTCTCAGACTCTTGAGAAATTATCTAACAATTCACTTGAGATGAATGCCAACTTTAGAGGGACAAGACTGCCTGGGCAGCAGAACTGCAGGAAAGGATTTGAGCATTGTAGAGGATTGCAAACTAAATGTGACTCAATGGTGTCATGCTGTTGGAGTGAGGCACACCAGAGTGGATGCATCATCATAAACAAAGTCTTGAAGTAGGAGTCTCTTACTCTGTTCAGCACTGAATTCTGAAGATTGGGAAGGATGTACATCATATGTCAGGGGCCAGAATGGTGAGGCCACTCAGAGATCAGAAGGCATGTTGGGGGAGAATACAAGGCCAGGTTGGGAGGAGGAACAGTAACTTGAAATTTAATTATGAGAAAACTGAGGAGATCTAAGTCTTCAATTACATCAAAGAGTGCAATAAACAGAATTAAATTCCCCTCCATGTGCTGCAGGTAGGGCAAGTAGTAATGGACTTAAATGATAGTGAGCAGACTTAGGCAAGTCATTAGAAAAAGTAAGTGTGTGAGTCGATGCAGGCAGGAGGTAAGAACAACCACAAAATTATGGATTAAGGGCAAAGAACAAATTTAATCTCAATACCTCATGGTTTGGGGAACTTCTGAAGCCGAATTTGGGCAGAGGCAGGCAAGCAGGGGACGCAGGCACCACGGAGCGAGTCCTTAATAGCACGAGAGTCCTTGTTAGTGAGGGAGCGAGAGAGCTCCCACTTGCTGTTTGGGACTGTATCTCAAGGCTTCCAGGAGGCAGAGTTTTCTGCTGTGCTTTGATCTCTTCAACAGCAGGGCAAGAATATCAGGCGTGTTTGATAATGTGCCCCCGAGTCCGTCCCAGGCCTATGTTATCCAAGTGCAGATGTTCTACTTGTTGAGCACACAAAACTAAGCAACAATTAGTGTGACATATGTGTTTTCCAGCACCCCACATGCAAGTCACTTGAGCGTGTTTACAGTCCTCCTTGCCAATCTTCCGTTACTTTCCCACAGTAAGAAAAGGCAGTTTACACTGATATTGGCTGGGCACTGACAAGATTACAGCATTTCCATTTGAGGATTGGTTTAAAAACAGACTCAAGAAATATTAAGGATGACAGTTCTCCCTCTAGGCCAGAAGATAGGCTAGCTAATATTGTGATGTCCATTTCTGCTTTTACAATTTCCGTTCCTATGAGGCCTTTTCTGTGGTAGAATGTGTAAGAATGTTATCTAATTACGTGGACAACTTGTGTGCTAGATCCACTAATTTGTTCCCTATGAAAATGGAAACATCCTGAAGCTGAACCTAAATGTCATGAGTCAAGTACGTAAAGGAAATTACTGCTGGAAACACATATCATTTCAGCACTTTATTGCAGGCAATGTCTGCTTGAGAGTTATGCATGAATCACATTGAATATTTAAGCAAACTTTTTTTTTCTTTCAAAATATGCACATATTGTATCAAGATCAAATACTTTGCTTAAGGTGATCTGTGTTGCTCAGTCCTCACTAATACTAAATCTGTATGCTCTACTTTTGCAGAAAAACTGGGTCATTCTGCAAAACTGAAGAAATCCCTTTAGGTTACTAAATACCTTCTCACCCAGAGGTGCCACATTGCTGCATCATACCCTTTGGCCAATGTTTATTGCAGTGAAATAATAGCTCACTCTTTTAGAAATAAACAGGCAGTTTTTAAAAAACATAGCAAAGTGCCATTTTGGAGACAGAAGATCAGGTAGTCAGTTTAGACTTACTAAAATTGTCATTGCAGCTATCATTGTCTGTAACTAATACCAGGCCTTTCATTTTGGGGAATGGAAAAAATTTCTAAGGAGTGCAAGGAAGGCCTGAGTCAAACAGCCCAAAACTATAGGAATATTTCTACCAAGTGAAAAGTTACACCAGTCATATAGATATACAGTCATACATTCAAATGTATATTTGCTTAGTAACTGACTCATATGGAAGACTGTTAATAAAGTAACTTGATAAGTACAATATCAGGAATATTATCAATAAATGTCACAAACTGCTAAAATTGCCCTTTTCCTTAACATAATGTGAGGCAGAAAAAGAAATGTATCTCTGCTTGGATTTATTTGATTTTACATTACTTTTAAGTCTTTTGATAAGTGTACTGTTGATTTTCTTACCTATCCACGCAGGCAATTGTTTTATGTGAATTTGGATTTAAAAAAAGCAATAGCCACAAAGGCCAAGGCAAAGCAATATGTAAGAAAGCAAAGCAATCATGCTGGTGTGAGATTTTCATATATGAATGAATAGAACAAAATTGGGAGCAATCTCTTTTCTAGCAATCTACAGTGTACTTATTCTCAGGTAATTTAAGAGTAACCACCAGTTTAAAGGGCATACACAGTAAAGTACATGCAGCTGCTTTAACCTTTCGAGTTGTTTCTGGCTCTCTTTGTATTTTTACTGTGTTTTTGTGGGCACTAAGAGTCAATGGTCTGTCGGATCCTGCTCTTTGAGTGTTGTTTTTGGCTGCCCAGTGCCATTTGTCATCCTCTCCCATGTGTTTGTACTGAATCCTCTGTGTAAAGGAATAAAAAACAAACCTTTGGTTTGTTATGAGCAAGTTCTGATAGAAATGAGACATTTCACAAAGAATGCTGATGAAAATCTTCTCAGCAATGTACCAAAAAGAGAGATAGAATGGAAAAACTATTTATTTGGAATTTGCTTTTTTGATGAAAGCGTCAACAGTGAGTGATAGCAGAATTCTCATTACAAAACCAGAACAGGCTCATCAGATTCCTTTCCTTTTTAAGTATAGAAAATTCTAAATCTTGAGGTATGATGAAGGCGCAATCGTTATGGCATAACAACTCTGACTAGAGGTGGTTACATTCCTAGCTGATGTAAAGAAGTTTACTGGCTGGATGGCCGTGCCCAGAGAGTTGTGATTAATGGGGTGAAATCCAGTTGGTGGCCAGTCACCAGTGGTGTCCCTCAGGGCTCGGTTCTGGGGCCAGTCTTGTTTAATATTTTTATTGATGTTCTAGATAAGGGGATTGAATGCACCCTCAGTAAGTTTGCAGATGACACCAAACTAGGTGGGAGTGTTGATCTGCTTGAGGGTCGGAACAGGTTGGATCAATGGGCCAAGGCCAATGGGATGAGGTTTAATAAGGCCAAGCGCCGGGTCCTGCATTTCAGTCACAACAACCCCAGGCAACGCTACAGGCTCGGGGAAGAGAGGCTGGAAAGCTGCCCAACAGAAAAGGACCTGGGGGTGTTGGTGGACAGCTGGCTTAACATGAGCCAGCAGTGTGCCCAGGTGGCCAAGAAAGCCAATGGCATCCTGGCCTGTATCAGGAATAGCGTGGCCAGGAGGAGTAGGGAAGTGATCGTACCTCTGTACTCGGCACTGGTGAGGCCTCACCTTGAGTACTGTGTTCGGGTCTGGGCCTCTCACTACAGGAAGGACATTGAAGTGCTGGAGCGTGTCCCGAGGAGAGCCACCAAGCTGGTGAGGGGTCTAGAGAATAAGTCATATGAGGAGAAGTTGAGGGATCTGGGCATGTTTAGTTTGGAGAAGAAGAGGCTGAGGGGGGACCTCGTTGCCCTCTACAACTACCTGAAAGGAGGTTGAAGAGAGGTGGGTGTTGGCCTGTTCTCCCAAGGGAATAATGACAGGACCAGAGGAAATGGTCTAAAGTTGAAGGGGAGGTTTAGATTAGATATTAGGAAGAATTACTTTACTGAGAGAGTGGTCAGGCACTGGAAAAGCTTTCTCAGGGAGATGGTGGAGTCACTATCCCTGGAGGTATTTAAGAAACGTGTAGACGTGGCACTTCAGGGCATGCTCTAATGCCCGAGATTGTTGGGGTTTTTCTCTCTGTGGGTGTCTGTGATGTGTGTGTGGGGATTTTTTGGTGGGTTTTTTTTGGTGGGTTTTTTTTGGTGTGGGTTTTTTTTTTTTATGGTTGGACTCAATGATCTCAAAGGTCCCTTCCAACCATGAATATTCTGTAATATTCTGTAATGTCATGCTAGACTTCACCTGAAGAGCACGGTTTTATAACCTGAGTATCTTCCTAGAAAATTCCGTTGCCAAATCTTAAGCTCTTGCTCATATGTAGATAATTTCAGTATCTAGTGGTGGTTCAAAAATTTTTTTTAAATAATGCTGAATCTGGAACATTTGGCCAGAGGCTGCTCTTCTAGGAAATGTTTTGAATTACGAAATCAAAGTACATGGGCATTTGAACTACTGGCAATATGGCAGGTCTGCTGTTGTTTAGATTATTGTGGGACAACCATGTTACCTCACAGAGTTACTACTGCTGTGTAAGTAGTTGTTCTGAATTTAAGTATCTTTGCAGATCGAGTCAGAGTTGGCAGGTGTATTGATTGTGCTTTGAAAATGAATTTTTTTTATTTATTTTTTTTTACTTCCCAGCAGAGGTGTATCTATAAAAACTCCTAGCTGCCTGATTGCACTAATGAGTTGTCCTATGCCTCCTCTCAGTATAGTTAATATTAAATACATATTTATGTAATACATATGTTTATTATATATCTTTATACATATATATAAAATACATAATCACAAGCACTACTACTACTTCTGAAACTTTTAGAAGGGGAAGGGTCACAGGGGCTATGCTAGCTTTCTCACACCTTAGTTCGGTGTTTTTTTGTTTTCTTTTGTTGATTTTTGTTGTTGTTGTTGTTGTTTTGTTTTTTAACTACTATGTTTTTCTTAAATCTGCTTTGAGAAATGTCTTGGTGATTATGAGGCAACCGAGTCAGTGTTCCATCATAATCACATTATTTTTCTATGCTTCATTTCTAAGGTCATGTGGATTAAAACATTTTATCTGGAAAAGTTTCTTGCTTTAAAAGTAGTGACTCCTGTGATTTTTATTCTTCCTCCTACAGTCAGGATTTACACTTGAGAAGAGCAGCCAGGGTCACCTGCTGTTAGGTACTCCAGTAGGAGTCATTAGCCATTAATTGCTTAGGAACAACACAAATTCAAAATTTTTTAAGACAGTAACTAGGCAAAACCTGGAGTTAATGACACAATAAAGTCAACTGTCCTTTTTCTCTCTTGGGAGAATGTAATGCTTAATGTTGTAAGTGTGGGCATAAATAGGTGGAAAAGGTGCATGAATGTAACAGTGGCAGAGTGGTAAGGTACATGTTCTGAAATTGATGTAAGGAACCCTTTTGAACATTTGAGCATGTTTTTATAAAAAAATAGTTACATTAGAGAAATCACATATAACTGATTTAATTTCATTTTTCTTAAATAAAAAAAAAAAGCCACCAAACAAATTGAAGGCTGAGAGATTCAAAACTGCACATGCTCATGAACTTTATGCTTCATGAAGTCACATTCTAGAAACATTTGTAGCATTTGCTAGATTTTAGTTAAAACCTCAAGAACTGGTTCTGCTTGTCCCTTGGTTTTAAAAATAATTATTTTAACTCTGTATTTTTTTCTTTGTATAGTTCTGTCTAATATTTTGACTAAGATGGAAAGAATTCAAAAACTTGATTTAAGATAAATTTACTCAGACCTATCAATAATTTAACTCTCAGAGCTGATAGTTAATGGGATTTCTATTCAATGAGCAAGTGTGGGTTGCAGTGTTACTGAGAAAAAGCTTGTGGTTTGAAACAACAGTTACTGGGTCTTCCTTACTCCCACAGTAACTGGACATCTTTCCCAGTATACTGCAAGGAGACAAAATAGCATAATACAGATTTCAAGGGAAATTATATGAAATGGAACCAAGTTTTCACTCGAATTATTTGTGAACTGAGTTTAGGCTGGATATGTGGGCTAGAGGGCTTCGCTTACCAGAAAACTGCTTTTTAGACCTGGGGGTTAAATAGAGCAAATCAAAGTGGGCTAGCAAGGCGGCAGCCGTGGGCGCAGCAGTAGAGCTCCAGATCTAAAGTAAGAGTGAGTTGTTTTGTGTCACCTGTGTGCAGAGGAATGGAGCTGGAGCCAGTGAAGGAGCACGGAGGGTTTTCTGGCTGCCTAGGGGGAGTGGGGTAGCCTGTGAAAAGCCACTGGCCTGACTGGTCACAGCAGGAAGACCCCCAAAGCAAGAGGAATATGTTCTTGCTAGAGTCATGTGCGATGGTTTCTGCAGTAAGTTCTTCTGGAGGCATTTGTCTGGTGAGGTGAAGTTCTGCTTTTTAATTGAGGGTTTTGTGACTTTTTTTTTTTTAAGCTCAATTTTCCAGTTATTGACAGGCGGTTGGTTGCACACACTTGTCCAAAGGTTGTTACAGGTAAGCTTTTGGCTTGAGGAGCCCTGTTCAGCCACGGATTTAATGTGGAGTGAGACAGCTTAATGGACACCTAGAGAGTAATAGCTATCATGCTTGAACTTCACATATGTAGTAACTTGCATCTGTCCCCCCAGTTCAGTATTCAGGACTAGAGCAAGAGCAAGTCTGAGTGAATACAGGCTACTTGATTAGCATGTCCTGAAATGGGGTGGGAGGCAGTTAAAAAAGAGAGCAGGAATTATACACAGAGCCTAAGCTGTGCTGGCTGGAGCTTTGTCATAATGAGTGCATATCTGTACAAACTCATCTTTTTCAGCATGAGGAATCTGACCATACAGAAATGATTGTCAAGTGCAGTGAGAAAACAAGCTGAAAAAAGAAACACTTTCTCTAATCAATTTCCCTTTCAGTCATCTTGGATTTCATTTGTAACAATAGCAGATAAAGCTCTTACAGGCAGTCTTATATCATGCTTTAAATAATGCAAAACCTGCGTCAAGACTATTAACATCAGCACAGGCTGGGTCACACTTGTTTGGCACTGTGTTTATAATACTTGAAGTGGTATGTATTTCACTTCTATTATGAGGTCAAATGTTTAGCAACGGTAATATTTCAGAAGTACCTGATCTTTATTTAGCTTTTTTAGTTTTCTTTCTAATAGGCAAGAGATCAGGAAACTGTTTGTGTAGAAATGATAGAGATAACAAAGGATGGTTCTTGATCTTCAGTCAGATGCTGCTTGCTTTTAATCTTTCCCAAAAATGTCTTGTATTGAGACTAATATCAGGCATTGTAGCAATGCTGAGACAGTGTTTTCAGCTCGGTACATTACATGTGCATAGCTGAACTGCTTTGTGCTCTACTTCTGTCTAGATAGACACACACATTGCACAAAAATAGGTCCAATGCTACTGTTAGAGCTTTGTCAGTGCAATCTGCTTTGTACTTTCAGGCAAAGTCAGTGGTGCGATGGCCTTAAGCATAACTTTATAACTAGAATGTCAAGATATTTATTGTGAGCTAACTGAATAGTGGCTGCTTGAGAATATGCTTGCTGAGGGTTAATAAGCATATGTAATGTATAATGTAGTGTAACACATTTATTGAAGCAGTGGATAGTCAGTAACCCATGTGAGGGTGAACCGTGAAAGGCTGCTCTGTAAATTAGCACTGATGGCTTCCTGTTGCTGCATCTGTCTAGTTTGTTGGGAATGTATATTGCCAACTGAACAAACGGTGTTTTCCCTTCCATTTGATGGCACAGCTCTGCAAAGAGGAGCAGGGCCCTGATCTAGACTCAGGTCCATGGGTACTCATACAATAATAAATATTAACTTCAAGTTGCCTGCAGCCCTTCTGTGACTCTGACTTGATACAGTAGAGACAAAACTGTGTAGGAAGATGTATGCAACGTCTTCCCTAAATGTCTTTTTTCCACCTTAGGAAGCCTGGAGATGTAGTAGTTGTTATGAAAATTAGTGCATGTACACTCATGCGCATCTTTTGGTGAATATGAGATTCTACTAAGTGTTAACAGCTGCCTCTGATATCTTGTTCTGCCCAAGGCTACTGAGTGGCTGGAACATAAATTAAATGCTATAGATCATAATGAATTTTACTTTAGCCTTTAGCAAGGCGAGTCAAAGAAATAAATCTGAAAATATTAAAGTCAAAGAAGGGGAGATCATGGAGGAGATTCTGGAAAGTAAAAATGAAAAGAAGTGTTTCACTTACTCATAGGTGCTTAATAGTACTAACAGACTCACTGGAGTGCTTACAGGTCTCAGATGTGTGCTGTGGCAGAAATGTGCTATAAATACCTTTTAAGAAAACATGAAGGTAAAGGTCATGCTACATAGCAAGCGCTTACCATCTAAATCATTGAAGCTCAGTTTCAGTCAGAACCGCAATATTCACGCTGCTTGCTCTTACATATGTTTCCATTCTTAAAATGTGAAGGAAACTAAGATTTCAGGGTCTTGACAATAAATTGCAGTGAAAGAAAAAGCCATTCCTCCATTTCAACACTTTAAAATACATACATGATGTGTGACAGCCCGTTTGTGCCTATGGATTTGAAAGGGACACGGGTAGGAGTCTGACATAATCCATGCTCCAGTGGGTATAAAATCCCTCCCACACACACCAGTGCAGAAGAGATGAGGCTCTCAGCACATGCAGGGATGCATCCCGTGTGTCACAGGCACCTTGGGGCTGGTGAGTGCAAGGCTCCGGTGAGAACAGGGAGCAGGGAGGTGGGAATGTGCTGTTGTGTGCATTCATTCCCTCAGCATCTAGGTACTCTGCACATTGGTGATCTTTTTTTCACCTGTGAAGATATGGTTTTCTTGTAACTGAGAAATAAAGGTTTGCTTCTGCTCAGTAAGTACTGAAGATATAAGCAAATCAATACTTAAAGTCATCCAGGCTGCAATTACCTTTAACTGAGGTTTAGCTGGAACTGCATGTTTACACAAAGAGAGTTTTTATTTGGTGATACAAAAACATTCTGGTCTCTTCTGTGGCTTGGCATAGTATCAAGTGAGAAGAGGTTGTTTCAGTTTGTTGCCTGCAGCTGATATTTGGTTGTGTGAAGCACTTCTCGTGTTCTGGAAGACTTTTCATGTACCTCTGGGCATGGCTTAAAAAAAAATGGCTCATTCTGTTCTCTGTTTTTCTAGAAGCAATATAGCTGAGATGATTACAGACTTTTGGATGATGAGGGGATATGTAGGACACTGAAAGTGAGATGAAAATTAAATGCTTCTGATTTCTGAAATAGAACATGAAACTGAAAATTTGCATTCCTCTATGGCACTTCAGAAGTGTCTAACTTTTACTGAATCTATGAAATCTGTGCTTTTTCAGAGCATGGAGGCACTTGAGCTCTCTCAGCATATCAGCTAACCTAATGCTAGAAAACATACCTGACACCAGTGATGATCCTCTTCTAAAATAACATTATTGCTGAGGTGTTCCTAACACTGACTTTCATATGAATTCCTTTAAATAAGGAAGCTAAAAGTCACAATACATTTGTAACTTATGAAAATAATTTAATTGCTCATGTTTGGAAATCACACCTATTTGTAGCATTTCAGTGGGCATGAGCACAATGCTATGCAAGTGGATATTTAAGTGTTCTTTTTCAGGATTTCTAATTCAATATAAAAACCTAACATTATAAGCCTATTTTTAACAACCTACTCTTTGCTCACGACCTTCAAAGGTAAAGATGAGAACAGCCTGTGGAATTACAAATGTCTTCCCATGCAGTTAAAGACTGTGTTTCTGTTTCACGTTTTCTGTTCTCTGTTGTTACTTGATTGTTCTTTTCTGTACTATTTTCCAACCAGGGAGTGAATATCAATAGACTTTCCATTTGGTGTAGCAAAGTGTTAAGTAATATTATAAACATCCATAATGCATGGCCATAAAGTTTCAGAAGTATAGATCCCTAACTTCTGACTATACCTCAGGAAATGAAAGAATCTTTCTGAACTGTTTAAAGTGAGTTGCTGCAAGGTTTGCTGCTAGCATTATAATGTGAAACTTAAAACAGCCATTCTGTATTTACGCTAAAACTGTTCCTCCAAGGAATAGTCTGGATTTCATGTAGTCATCTTTCATTTTTCTGAACTGTAAGTTTAATTCAACTCCAGGTTCACCAGATTCCTCTTCTTTCAAACTGTTCTTACTGTTCAAGGGCACATAGGGAATACATGAACAATTGTCTTATAATTATTTATATTATGTTAATATCTCTCAATACAATCTACATACAAGGGTTTTAAAACTCCTCCTGCAATTTCTTCATACAAATTAAAGTATGTTCTTGAAAGTGCTTGATCCTGTTTATCAGTCATGGGCTAAGAATATGAGAAGTACTCTTTTTCAAACAGAATTCTACACTTAGAAAATTAAATAATTTCTTATTAAGCCAAGCTGTTATGGCAATTACTACTTATGAACAGGAAAAATACAAAAAAGTGCCGATACGGACAACTATGTGGAAAGGAAAAATCAGTAAGGCTGAAACCATGAACTCATGTATCCAATGAATCTGACCAGAATTAAGCATGTGTAGAAGTGCAGTCATTTGTGCAGTGGGTAAGGACAGAAATGGAACCACACAGATCACCCATTTCAGCTGTGAGATGGTAGCACAGATCATCTGAAGTTGAGAGCAACTTTGAGAGATTGTCCAAGCAAGTGAGCAAGTCTTTTCGTGACTCACTAATCCTCTGCAAAAGTTCTCAATATACCAGCTGAAACTGTGTTAACGAAAAATGTCCTGTGCTAGCCATTAATTCCCAGTAAGTACCCAGTGTCGATGATTAAACTTAAAAAAAAAAAAACCTCAGTCACTACTCTTAGATCTCTGTTCTCAATAGTAATTTGGAAATTATAGTTCCACCGTATTACTTTGTTTATAGCTGAAGTAGGAGGAAGAATATACTTGCCACCTTGAGAAATCCATTTGTTTTTTTTTTCTTTCTGCAAATGTTTGGAATGTCAGATGACTCAAACTTCTTACTATTGCTATGGGACTCAAGCCTGAAGTACTCTGGGTTTTTTTTTATAAGATACATCATACTGTGTTGTTAGTAATAGAAAATATCAGGACAGATTTGATGCATCAGATTCCTTTTCAATACTTTTGGTTTACCCATACTGAAGATAGTGGAGAGAAAGTTGTATGCAGACTGTTATAGATGTAACAAGCTATTTACTTGTCCCTACATGTGGACACAAGTAAGTTACTGCACAGCACAAGCAATATGCCTTCTTCAAAGAAGAGGAAGGTTCAGTTCCCCTCTTTATCACCAATCTAGTGCATAACTGAATCTAGGAGGTTTCTGTGCCCTCCTGTCTTCATATTCAATTGTGTATTTATCAAAGAAATTCCGGGATGAGTTTGTGTGGTCTGTATTCTGTTAAACGGGATAACTGAATCATTTTTCTTAGTGTTTGAGTCATACTTAAAAATGGGATCGTTCCTACGAAGGATTCAAACAGTGATGTTCTTTTACATGTTTTCTAGATGAGTAATTTTTCAGCTTCTCTAATCATGATAGTTAGTCAGATTGTGATCAGCAGCATGAAGCAATCACAGGCTTCGAGCATGAAACCAAATAGCAATTGTAAGTGATATTCTTTCTAGTAAAGTGTTTTCTTGCTCTGCTGTGTGTTGTTGCATGTCTTCTCTTCATCTGCTCTGGACCAGTAAAAGTAAACATGCTTAGAGTAATGAGGGGGTATTAAAATTGTAGTTCCAGAAGTCTACCAAAAAGATCTTATGGAGAGAGAAACATCATTGCTCTAGGAACAATACAACAAAGAGGCTTGTTTCCCTTGGTAGATCTAAAAAGGTATTTGTTGACCACTCTTACAATCTCCACAAAAGAGTTTTTTTCCATGATGTAAAAGCAATCAACAGAGCTGTAATGGTAGCTTCACTTAATGCATCATCATATTCACAGGCTGCTTCACAATCTGCCAAGTTTTGGATAGATTTTTCTTAATTATCAGTAATCAGTTGGTAAAACTTAGTCTGCACTTACGTGCCACAGTTGTCTTGGTTCAGAATAGAAAAATAAATTTAGGGCATAAGAAAGTTGCAACTACGTAAATGATACTGGAAGATCAGTAAAATCACTATAAGTTTAGACATGGAAAAAAAGCAATCCTACTACCCAAATAGGGAATGGTTTATACTTCACTAATAAAGAAGTTAGCTTATAAAAATTGTCCTCATGCTAGCATCTGCATCTATATGAGAAATAGCTATTCTTGCTCTAACCTGTTTACAAACGAAAAAAAAAAATGCTGTCACATGGGAAGACTTAGTCTCATTGCTTAGAAATATACCTGTTAAGAACCTAGACATTGAAGAAAAGCCCTGCAAATATGAGAGACTCAGCCTTTGTGCCCATCTCTGATGCCTCAGGAAATCTTTGCCATTGACAGCTAAACTATCTGAAATGCTGGAAAAGGCATATGAAATATTAGGGGAAGGAAAGGGAGTAGCAGTCCATAAAGCCTTTTTCTCACTGTCTAAGGCTTCCTGCGGTCATCCTGACAGACACTATGATTAAACCAATAGTCTAATCTGTTCCCTGATGATAAGAAGAAGGAGTTCCATTTCATATATTGTGGTAATAATTATGGTCAAACTAACCTTTCCAAATCTGTGTACTCCTCAGCTGATGTCTGTTCTTCCCACACCACTGCGTGTTACTGGAAATTGATATATGATCAAGATGACCAAGACACCTGAAAGCAAATAGCAGCATTGCAATATGCTCCTTTTTGTGCTCCTGCTACCAAATATGGCTAAGATTGTCTGATGCTTAGACTCACATATGTGATCTGCATCTTTAGTAGGTGTGAAGCACTTAATGCCCTGCTACACCTAGAATACAAGACTGACAGAAAAAAGTATAAATACTTTTTTTTCAGAGACTGAACTGCTTACCTACTGAATTTATTTTTTTCCCTATTCTGGAAACAACTATAAGGTCAAGCTGTTTGTCTTTAAGGAAGAGCAATCTCGAGTGCCGCAGTTCACACTGATGCTCAGATTCTGCTGTATGCTAATGTCTACTTTGGACTTGCATCAGCCTCAATAGCAATGCTAAATTGGACCTAATTGCCATATCTAAAGACAGTGAGTGCAGTTGCAAAGGTCTGATCCAAGTGAGACAGCTGCAGGATTTGGACACCGGACACTTACTGAGTGAAGCAAGCTCATTTTTACTATATTAAACTGAACGCTAGCTCTGGCTGAAAAATCATTGAATTATGTTGATGATGTTCTCAATTTCCTCCTTTCCACCTCATTTCATCTTGTTCTTTTCCCATCAAATATACTTCTTCTGTTCCTCAGAGTTTTGAGGCACATATGATCATTTTAATAATTATATTCTTTTCTAATGTAATATCAGAGGATGTACAAGCGCTTGTTTGCAAAGCAGAGTACAACTAGCATTGTTGACATAAATTTAGCTTCCCTGGGTCACAGGATCTCAAAATACTGCAATATTCCAATCCTCAGTATTTTTCCAGGAAGACTTACATTAAAAAAGGTATGCAGGTTGTGCAGGTTGCCTTTTTTAAGGAGGGAAAAAAAAAAAAAAGGCCAGTGACATTTGATACTTTATTTTGCAGTCTTTTATGAAAAAACATAGTTGGTAAAGCTGCTGTAGATTTGAATTACCAGCTGAGGTCATGTAAGATCTCTTAATGGAAACACATGTGATGTACCCTTAACTTGGATGTCAGGACTCAGGTCTGAAATCTTGGTGAATTAATGAACTGTTGTCAGGCAGATCCAGGAGTGAATGGGATTTGCCAGTAGCAACCTTCAGGGAACTATTTTACACCTGCTGCTAATCATTCATACACACAGAACAGACTTCAGAACAAGCCTGAGCAGGCAGATAAAAGACATGATTTATTGACTTGTTTCCCCAGTCTTATTGAAGTGAATTATAAAGTTGTCTACTTATTAATCCCTGTAAGTTAACTAGTAGGGAAGCTGTTTATATTTGGACTTTGAGATAGAGATGAAAGCCTAAGAGCAGGTCTTTAGCCTTTGAGGGGACCCTTATATTCAGTTGCCTGCATTAACTTTCTGATTAATCTCTTGTTCAATTTCCTGTTTCAGTGGAGTCCAGGAAGGCAAATGGCAATTTAACAGCACTGTAAGTGTTGGTGATTTAGAACATAAGACTGTGATGCTAATAACTGTTTAGACGTTTATAGAACAAGTATTCTATATATACCCATATGAAACAAATTTAGTCTTAGATCCTTCAGGAGTTGTCAGACGTGTTATGGGACCAATAATTCAGGGACTGATGATTTTTCAGTGTGAGGATAATCAGTAGGAGATAAAAAAAAACCTTGGGAGACTAACTTCAGGAGACATTAAAATCACATATGAATTATAATGCTAGCAGCCTTCAGAGTTATTTCTACTCATCAAAGGCAAATTTATTTAATTGTATGAAGGCATAGTTCAAGCTATGTATTTCCCTCAGGCATCGGAGACCTCCTAATTTAGGATAAGGCTTCAATAGTATATGTATATTGCAAAGCAGTTATAATGTATCAGTAGCACATCTGTTAATTTTCAGTCAATGTAAGTGATATAGTTCGAGTGGAGACAAAACATATATGGCCAAGCTAAGTCTGCTTTGATCAGTAACTGACTGACATTGATTGACACTCATCCATAATGTCATGAACACTTGTCAGCTATTTATAGATTGCTCTCCTGAGCTTATGTTGTCAAATGCATGAAGCAAACATTAAAAAAAAAAAAGCTTTTTCCCATTTTTTGCTGCAGTCATCTTAATGGTGTCTTTTACAGGCACATTTTGATGAGGTCCTTATAAACTCAAAAAGGAGAGTGTGTGGAGAGAACACTTGCACTCTGCTTGTTCCAATTTGCCTCTGTTGTCTTCTGTCATAAATCTGAGAGAGGAAAGAGTGGGGATGAGCATACCACCTAACGCCTCCATCTTGTTCAAATCGTCACTGGCAGGGTTATCAAATTCATCTGGTTGCATGCTGCTTGTTGCAAACAACTGACTGAGCAACACTGTCACTTCTGCGGTCAGTGTTGCCATCTTGTCCCAGCAGTTGACCAGCAGTTCTCCAGAAAATGGCTTAAACCCTAAGGAACAGCTGGGGAGGAGGCATTCATGACCGAAAAGAAGAAACTGGTCTCTATCGCTACAGCTTCTGCCGCAGACACTGTCCCTTTATGCACTGGGGCACTAATTCAAGCATTTCTTTTTCTGATGGCTGTGGCATCCAGAAATATGAGCTCAGATGGACTGGGTGCCATTTATTGCTGCCTCCCAGCCACCCCAAGGGCCAGCTCTGTTTTCCTGCAGGCAGTCCTGGTCTGCTGCCCTTGGCCGGTGGCAGCTGATACAGTGCTGTTGTTGCTGACAGACCCACAGAAGCTGCTGCCATGATGCCCTGTTCTGGGATGAAAGATTTCGTCTCTGTCTGGAGCCTGCACACCTGATGAGCATGCTGCTGACGCTTCTTACTGCTTATCGCCACCAGAACATTTCCTGTGGGATTCCTCTCTCTCAGTGACATTTTGTGCTTCCTTCTGAAGTGGCTTTGTAGTTTAGAGATACCCAGGTGGGTTGCATTGATGCCTCAGCTAACCTCTGCCAAAACAAGATGAATGCATGAGGGATGTAGTTGGTCTTGTGCCTAAAACAGTGAGTCCCAAGGCCAGAATCGCCTCCACAGGCTTGTGAGGGATGGCTGCTTCAGAGACCGGAGTCTTCTTCCTGCCCCATGCACGCATCTACTGCCTTGCTTTGCTCACATCCTTCACTTACTCTGTTCTTTCATACATTTGCTCTGTTTTCACTAATTGTGGTTAAAGTTGTCTTCCTTCAGTCACCCTCCTTTTTTCTCATGGACTAAAGTTTTTCTTTCCTATGCTCTGCAGTCTCCTCTAACATCATTCACTAAGCAGCACTGTGGGTAGATCTAGGAGCAGTCTCAAGATCTGTTTGTCATGAAAACACTGAATACCAATTTCTTTTGGTGGTAGCATTGTGTTGATAGAGTAAATCTGTGAAGCTTATTTTTCCATCACAGACAGGATGTTACTCTTACCTTTCACTCCAATTACTGCGTGCTCCACTGCCCTGTGAATTTTTCCAAAGCTGATTAGATGCTGGAGTGGAGAAACCTTCATGACCTTGCTGAGCAAATGATTTAGTAACTCCTGCCTATTTCTGGCTGGCAAGACACCGAAGGAAGTTTTGCAAAAAGAAAATGTAATAGTAACTGTACTACATCTTTTACAGTAAGTCTGTAACATCAGAGCATCTTTTATTGCAAGAGGTAGGATTTAAGATCACTGTAGCATCATTTTGGGTTAGACTATTTTAGTTTTTTTTGAGGAGGAAACATAAATGCATTCCTAGACCCTAATTCTAGCCATATGGGATTTCCAAATCTATGTGGAAGTGTTGAGTGCTCTGAGTGCCCACTTCCATAAGGTGCTGAGCTCAAAAATGCTGTTGGTTCAGTCTCCTGCACTGAAGAAATTAGCCCAAAGGGCCTCCCTTTTCCCTGGAGGCTAGAACAGTCCAAAAAGAGTTTCTAAACAGGTTGATTAAGTTTCACTAATTACTATAATAATACTGTGGAAAAGTTGGCAACAAGGTTGCCATCTGAGAAAATTGCTTTTTATGCTTTAAGATTTTTGAGGCAGAAAAACGTATCCCAATTTCTTGGAGTGCTTTTTGATATGTTTGACTTCAGGCACATGATTTATTTCCAATAAGCAGTGAAATACGTTACTTGAGCCATGGTATTCAAAAGAATGCCTATTCTGAGGAGCAGCATCTTCATTATTTGTTTTGTATAAAAATTGAATCTCACCTTACTTGTGGGAGCTCACTGATTTTTTTTCAGTGAGGAAACTGAAAGTGACTGTAGTTTTTCTAAGGTCACTTTGTGACAGTTTTTCTAAGGTCACTGGTAACAACGGGGGAAAAAAAATCTTGCAAAGGAGTCTTGCCTAATGCTTTCACAGATGTGCTTAAATGAACACTTGCTTCTGTACCTGCTGGCATGAGCCTTCCCACTCTGGACTGTGAGAAGCAACTATTCTGTATTACCATCACTTAGTGGCTACTTAAGCACCTGGTCTATAGGCTTTGACTTGTGACCTGCTATGTTATTGAAATAGGCTTTGAGAAAGAGGGAAACATGCATGAATAAGTAAATAGCCTGCCAAACCAATGCTATGTGTACATTTGCTAAGTGTAAATGTAGCTGGGACCACCACAAGTGTCCTGTGGGTACATTATTTACTTGGATTTAAATGTGCACTCTGGCTTTCCTGCCTCCCAGAATCTGCAGGCTGGTTTGATAGGACTGCAGAGCTGTGAACACAGCTGGCTGAAATCCCATTTGACTTGCACGTCTCATTTAAGTAAGGAAGTGACATGATATTTTGTTTCACCCAGCAACGGAAGGATTTCCCTGCCTTGAAGGAGATTTGCTGTATTAAATGTTACTTGCATGCAGAGATTAGATAAACAACTGTATCATCCTGCTTTGATACTTGATTGGTTCCAGGATAAATCTCTTCCCTCTTTGGGCAGAATTTACACCTGTGTACCGAGCCAAATTTTTCCACTAATTGAAGCAAGCATACCAGAGCAGAAATATGCCCAAGAATCTATAGACATAGTATTCGGGGACCAGTTAGTGCCTTTTAGGATAGGCTATGCATTTTCTGCAGGACCATGCAGTGTGAAGGCAAGGCAAGGAAATTTAGGTTTAAGGATGCCCTCTGAAAATACCAGGAGAATTCCGTGATGTGCTCTATACACCTTAAGCCGATTCTGCAAAACTTTTGAGAAATAGTGTGAAACGAAGCCAGTTTAAAGGATGGCCTGGTCTGATCAGAGGCTGGAAGCAGAATGATTCCTGGGGTTCCAGTACACTACCTGGGAGGAAAACTAAACAAATGCATCAGAACAAGATTTTAAGATTTTATTATGGTACAGAGGTAATTGCCATTGAAGAAAAAAAAAAAAAGGGGGGGGTGGGGGAGGGAGGGTGTCTTTGCTGAATCAAGGCTGAATTTGATATTGTTCTTGCCTACCACTAGAAAGGAAAATCTAAAGAAATAAATTTTTTTGGTCAATTTGCTGAAGAGATTAGAGGTACTCCTTAGGATGTTCTTATGCTACTGGTATAATCTTCTGAACAGTAGCTGATGCAGAAAAAACGTGTCCTAGCTATTATGGTCACATCTGTTCATTCTTCTGAGACCACTTTTGGGTTCCTTCTGTTCAGGAAACTTCAATCAAAGCTAATCACAACTCCTCACCATCTGCCTCTAACCCCTATCATACAAAAAGCTAACTGTAGCAGGAAGACTAATGATAATTGATATCAAGGACTAAAGTTATTTGACTGAATCTTTTGAGCTACTTTATTTTGACTGTGGAGCATGTGTTTCAAAATGAATTGCATTTTTGTTGAAAAAAAATTTCACTTGCAACTGTTCCTTTCAAGTGCAAAGAGAGTGACTGTGGAAGCTCTGGATTTGATCTTCTGAGTTATAGTACTTGAAAAGCTACAGGGGCCATTTATTTTTTCATTTTTTTTCTTCTACTCTGTGCTGAGAGACTGAAGTAAATTGACCTGATTTTCTTTCCTTTTCTGAATTTTCTTCTCAGAGAGCATTAGCAACTGAATACTATGCTTTCATTTCTGTACAATTATAAATGTTTTCAAGCACTAGTAAGGCCTGTAAACCTCTAAATCTTTCTCCTTACCCAGTACCATAGCATATGTATACACAAACACTGTTCCAAATTCTGAAACACTTCAAATTGAATCATGCCTTCAGATTTTTTTAGTGAAGCAGACATTTTCATAAAAGCACTTTGACATTGACCTGGCTTTAATCCAGACTCTAACACATTTTTGTTTTTTCATTATCAAGATGTAAGAAAAATGGCCATTTCAGAATATTTATTTAGTTAATGCCATAAAATGGATAAATGGGCTTGGAAGAATTTTCATATTCTGTACAGAAAAAGTCAAGCCTTCATTGTGTTCTTAGACCCTTGCGTTTTAAGGTTTATATTTAAAAGTAATCTCAGCAGTTTACAATAACCACTTCGGGTCTTAAAATTCTTCTCTATGATGTTCTGGTTTTTTCTTCTTCCAGTAATAGCATCTGTTCATTATTGATTGAGAAACAGCTTAAGGAGTGAAAAGGGTACAGTCATTTCTTTTGATATGGCATACAATTTGTGATCAGTTCTATTTATTCTTCAAATTTGCCCTGAACTAGTAAGTAATGTTCTTAGTGTATGGTAAATATTCTTAATGTATGGTATGAGGCCTATATGAAAATAGGTTTATTTCTTCAGTGAGCAGGCCACAGAGGAAAGGTTTACCTCTAGTAAAAAATTTTTCACTTACTATGTCAATTTAATGCTCCTATGGTGATAGTTCCCCTCCTGCTAGCATCTGGCTCCCAAATGCTCTGGCTGCCCAGTTCCACAGGGAGTCGGAGTTGAGAGCTCCAAGAGCAGGCGAACCATAACAGGGCTTGGCTTTCATTTCGCCCTGGGCAAATGCCTTTTTCAACATATTTAGAGTTTGCAGTTTGGCCTGATAAAACATAGCCAACAAACCCAGTATTTCTTAACCTTTTAAAATTCAAAAGATGCCTTAGCATCTCTGAAACACAGAACAGATCATCTATACAATGCCGCTGTAGCAGCTTCCTTCTATTAACTTCTGCAAATTTTGGCTCAACTTTCAGTTTTCACTTCATATTTTATTCCTCCTGTTCTCGTCCGTCATGCTTGAATACAGATATTGATATATGGGCTCTTTTATTTACAGATGTTTTCTGAACCATGTTCAGGAGCTTTTTCTAGATAAAGAATGTGAAAACGCCATCAGAAACTTAGAACCTTTGCTTTTCCTAATTCTTTCATATATCACTTCATATTTTTGGAAAATTGCATTGTGTCTTTACTTCAGGATCCAGCTCTTCCTGGAGTGTTTATTAAGCTTATGAAATGAGAAGCTATTAGTTAGTCCTGCCAAGAGCACTGCAAAAAGTGATCTGTTTTGCTCCTTCAGCACCACTGTGCTTCACAGCAACTTTTCATATGTGTTAATTTCATTAACACGTTTCATATATGTTAATCTATTTATCTTGACCACATTGCCTACTGAAAGGAAAATTAACAATGAAGTTTAAATTTCACCGCATTTCCATTTTACAAGGTTGAAATGGGAATTAAAAGATATTACAGGAGACTGCGGAATAGAGATACTGCTGAAATCAGCAGCCCACACCATAAGCACACTGAAGTCTATGTGATGCTGAACCCATACTTAAGGCTTCCCTAACTTGAGGACGCCCATTGCCTTGTTGAGTTGTATTCCTTCTGAATAACAGAGGAAGAGAAATTTTAATGCCCTTATTACTGGCATGCAATAAAGAATTAGTCTTACCTTTAGATCCAAGTGTTTTGAGTGTACAGTAACTCCATATGCCCCTAAAACCCACTTACAATACTTCCTCCATAATTTTTTTATACCTTTCAGGTGTTTCTGATGAGAAACATGTTGAGATAGCACCCAGACTTTCCATGGAATATTGGCCTTTATGTGTATGATTTAATAAGGCATACTTATAGTAAGTACAGAGCTAGTTACACTTTTTATTTTACACCAGAAAGAATTAAAAATGGACAGGTCAAGTAAAATTTCTATATTATTTTTAATTTCATTAAACAGATTTTGGCATGGTTGACAAAGAATCACTTCACATGAACATATTTTTCATGATGAAAGCAAGACAATAAAGTGACTGGACTAAATATGTGATTGTCTCTTGTAAATAAGTAAAATGAAAGGGGAGAGAACATCTGTGACCACAGAAGAATTTGGATAATAGAAAATTGAATGCATTTTACTTTGGAAGACTTGTTCTGAATCTAAAGAGATGGGTCTTACTCTGCCAGTTGTCCTTTCTGTACTCATTCTATAATGAAAAATATATTGGATATTACTTTTCTCTAGACAAAATGTTTTTTATTCTGTTGAATGTTAGAATAATTTAGCCCAAAACAGACAGAATAAGCATCTTGCCACAAAGGCTATATTTTGAAAACTGGCAATAGAAAACCATGTCAGTTATAAAATATTTCACAACTGCTTGAATTGAAGTTTTAACTTTAGATCAAAAAAAGCCTGCTTAGCAAAGAAAGACATAAGCAGAGACTGCTATTAGAATGCAGTTTAGCACAGCTTTGTCAGCTCAGCTTTGAAAAGGATGCTTGTGTGGTAACCTAATGAAGGTGATGGTATGTGCTTATGTATATTCCAGGAGGCATAAATATCATGAGGGAATTTTGAAAATTTGCTTTTAATTTGAGATTACAATGTTGTGCTTATCTAATTATCACTTCTGTTATGAATACTCGTATTAGTTACTGGCACTTTGTGTTGTAGAGTTAGTAGCAGATTCCAAGCAACCACCTGCAAATGTTAAGTTAAAGACTAGATTTTATAGCCTTTACATGTCTCAGTACATTGTGTGTCCCTATGTTCTTAGAGCAATGCTGTGACTTTTCAGTTGGGAACCTCTGTCTCATTGGGTGTTTCAGTGGCACCCTTCTCTACGATGTCTTCCTCCTCTTTATCCTCTAACTCTTCAGTTTTGATGGCAGAAACTATGAGCAGATTAGATTCCCATCTCTAGTGGCATTCTCTGTGCATGTCCCTCCCCGCCAGCCCACCCTGCGGCTTTTAGGTTTTTACAGCACTGACACCACATGTGTCAGTCATAGAAAATCATATGCCTCAAAGGTCAGCAGCATCTAAAAATTATTCATTTATCTTTTTCTATTTGGGCCATGATTAAACATTTTTTTATTTTTGAAAGAAAGCAGAGTTTCTGGCATATTGTATAATGCCAAGATCTGGATTTTTTAGGAAAAAAAACCCCATGCTTAATGCTTGCAGTAAAACCTGGGGAGGAGCAATCCTGATTTTGAGTTCTCTGAGAGATCAGACCCCACAGGGCAGAGTGACTTGGTCTCTGTTGAAACTGATCCTGTTGAGACTGTGCTGGAAAACTGCTCCCAGTCTTAAGTCCTCAGGCTAATTTTGACCTTCGTTATAAAAGCACATGTCCCTTCAGTTTCTCTTGTGCAGCTGTTGCTAATGGTAAAACTCCAGTCTTTTTAACCTAGCTCAGTGCTATTTATAGTCCCAAACCCTAGAAATTAGTTAGAAGAGAAGAAAATTATTCATGTTTTAAAATACTATCCATATCCACTGGTTGCCTTATTTTTTGAATTTTTTGACAGGAGAGGGACAACGCTGGCCATTGGGGTTAATTCTTGTCCTTCCCACTTCAGTCTGGTAGCCAGAAAAAGAACAACCAACCCTCTGGTTATGGGCAAAAAAATTGAAAATACCTTACCAGTACCAAGTATCAGTACATCTGCTTTCTGTTTCAGCTTTAGTGGAAGGCAAGAAGAAGAGTTGTGCAGTTTCCTAGGAAGCCAGTGTTCCATAATTCAGGGCCAGGCTTCAAGTCCTTGTGCCAAAATTGGCAGTTTTCAGATCCACAGTTCTGACTTGGGATCAGCTCTTCTTATAAGCTGAAATCCCTTTCACTACCTCTTTGCAGTTTGACAAATTTTATTAATTCATGCTTACTTCAGTGACTGATTTGGCACCTTAAAAGTACCTATGGGAAATGAATTTTCTATCAAACACTCTCCTTGTCTTAAGATACCATGAAGGGGTCACCCTCCATCCATCCTAGCCCCTTTAACAGGCAGCTGATGGGGTAACTCCATTGGCACCAGGGGCCGTGGCAGACTCAAACCTCCTGGGTGAAGTGAAGAGCTGGAGTCCTCTGCCTGACAGTCATGGGGAGGATAAAGGTTAATATCTCAGTGTGGACTTTGAGATGGATACAGCCTCCACCTCACCCCCATCTCCATTCACATTGCTGACCCAAGTCATACTAAAGTGTATTTAGTTTACTTTTTTAGACAAGCAGCATTCATACCCAAAGGAAAATTTGTTAAAGATTACTTCTACTCAAACTATAGCTACTCTGGAGAATTTTTGCTTCATTTTAACACAAAGATGGTTTCAATGTTCCATCCCATCCCTGATAAACAAAGCCAAGTTGAACTTAAAAATATCATGTGCTTCGTAACTTGAAAATTAGTTAAAACTACCAGGTTCTATCAATTGAAGTGTATCAATTAAAGTGACGCAGGGAACAAAATGAGTTATTTTAGATAAAGTTAGTAAGATAAGCTATTGAAACTAACCTATTTTATCTTGCACTTCATTGGTAGCATAACATAATTATGGACTAAATCTGGAAGAAAACTGTGATCCACCTAAACATAAGATTTGCATTTGAAAAGAAAACCCAGTCTGTTTCTCACACACAACTTCCCAATTCTACCTACCACTGCTTCTACTGGATCAAGAAATTAGATATTCCTTAGAGAAGAGGATATTTGAGTTTCACATGACAGGTTTTATTTTGTTATGGAGCTAAAGATACATTTTATATATGTATATGCTCTGCAGGAATGACGGTGTATAGAGTGCCATCTGCTCATTTCCACTTTTTCCATTTTTATCACCAGTAGAGACTGAAGTTTTTAATTTTTCTCAGTTCTCTAACTGAATTTCTTGTATATTTAATTTTCTTTTTCTGAAGTCCTAGGAACAGAGACAGAACTGAGTGGTCAGCAAATCCACATACTCAAGGGAACAAAAAGGACCAAGTGTAACATTGCTTACTGGTTTAATACCTGGCAAATCTGCTCACAGACAAAGACTGAGGATCCATACACACAAATCTAAATGAAAGAGCTTCTTTGCATTGAGATGAGCCTTTTAAACCTATATTCTAGAGAGTCTTTATAACACAGATGCATCCTTGACTCTATGACTGAATAGCATTTTTGATTCATTGTTTATTCGATTAAGAAAGCTTCTTATGAACACTGTGGGAGGTTTTAAGCATAAAATAAATTTTAAAAATACTGTTATTCTATTCTTCTGTTCATATATTCACTGAATGTCCCCAATATCTCTGACATAATTTTTTCTGTGACTCCTCTGTGTGCTACTGTGCAGGGATCACAATATGTTTGGCACCAATAGTTATATTTTGGAATAATGTCCTCATTTCACTGTGCTTCAGTGTCAATACCCAAACTAGTCGCTTAGGTATGTTCACCCCTTGGTTCCTCATGCTATCTTCCAGGTGGTTTCTGGTCAAACTGCACATTTGTCTCATTCTAAAGGTCTGCTACTGGACTAACCCGTCCCAGAGAAGTACAACAGGTAATTTTATATTATTTTTTTTTCTGGAGTGAACTATATTCTCTCAGGTGCCACTGCTCTTGCAGTAGGGTTAACACCTGCCTTTCTGCTGGACAGACCATGCTGCCAGTAGAGCTCTTCCTGAGGTGCCACACCAAAGCTTTAACTGCTTCTGAGGACTTCAGAAATTAAGCACAGGACCATTTTTTCTTTTTTCCTTAATCTATAAAAGGTTTAGTTTTAGGTCTGTGGCCATTACCGGACTGCATGAACACAGTAACTTTCACAACAGTCAGGTTCTTAGTGCTCCTTCAACTTACAGAGAGTCATTTCTGGGGATGAGCTAAAGCCTGCATTTCTAGTTTGTCCTTCACAAAATGTTCATCTTGATTTTTATTATTTTTTAACAAATAACATTTGATGCAATCAAGAAAAAATTTGAATATTTCCACTAGAGTTTTTTAAAAAAAATGATCTTGCTTTCTCATTTGCAGTCAGAGATGAAATCCCAGTAACTTTGAATGATTGTACAAACAAGGGATTTAGATAATAAAGAGCTAGAAGAGCTTCTGCTAAAAATACAAGTAGCTGAAAAAAGGTAGAGAGTAGCAACCTGTGAGCTCCCTCTTCCTGTAACTCTCATTCCAAAGCCCAAAGGTAGGGGCAGCCAAAGAGAAATTGCAGTAGCAAGGGAAGATAGGTCTCCACTGAAAAAGGGAATAATGTGACGATTGTTTGTATTATTGTTAAATGCACCTCTAAACCTGAGATGCTTATATAAAGCTGTGAATCTTCCAAGGATTATGAATCATGATTTTCATAAATTATGAATCATCGTTAGATAAAAACCAAACACCCAGAGGTGCCAAAAGTAACCTATCAAAACATAATAATAAAGGAGATGGAAGCACACGGGAAGACAAACATTTATAGCTAAAATGTGATTAATCTGAATGTTTATGGCTAATAAACCGCCCTCACAACTAATGTACTTTTAATTTGTATCATTTTCATGTGATTTAGTATATAGCATTTGAGATAATAGAACTGTAGCTTGCTTATTTAAAAAAAGGAGCAATTGGAGACTATGGCATAGGTTACGGTAATGTTTGAATTAACCATAAAGTACACCATTAAATTATCTGAGAATTTTTTCACTCTTAAAAAATACTGTCACATCAGAACTAGTAGTTAGTATTTCTCTTTGCACAATGCTATTCGCGACAGTGGGACCACAGCGTTCCAACCATAGTTGGCTGCAGTGCAGGCAGAAAGTACCAGAACTGAAGAAATAATCTATAATGAAGAACTTGTTCTGCAAACGAATCATTTTCTCATTATGGAACACGATAATCAAGATTCTTAGTAATTTAATCATTCTTTAATTATATTGGATTTGGGGAGGAAAGGTGTTCCATTTTCTAACCATCCAGGTTCACTGATGGCCAATTCTTTCCTGCAATTTCTCATCATTTAAAGTACCTGGATTCGTTGTTGCTGCACACATCAGTTCTGTAAATGCGAACTCTTTGGCTACAAATGTTCACCTCAGGAGAAAGTCAAAATTAGCTTTGAAAGTACCGATACACAAACTATGCAATTTCATTTTTCATGAACACGTCACGCTTAAAATTTAATTATTTGCATGTTAGCTGAAAGCAGGGGAAAAAAAAAAGCTAGTTTGAATTTTAATGTAAACACATAGTCACAGGACTTTGTGTTATTCATCCTCCTCTGAAAAATATATTTAGTCAACATTACAACTTCATATTGCTGTAAATCAGGCTGGTCACATGGTAATAGAGGTTGTTGAATATATTACAAGATTTCCTGTTTCTAGAAGTCACCAGTAAATATCCAGGGCATATGCTGAATATGTTGTAACCTTCCTGGACAGCAGAAATATTGTATGTGGCTCCTTTCTGCCCCATGCTGCCAGGAACAAGATTGGGAAAAACAACCAAAGTTGAATGGCAATACCAGCTCTGAAGTGGGGGATACCTCACCCCAGATAGTTCCTCTTGTCTGGCAGCCCCAGAGCATGGGTCTGGAAACAAGCACCCAGGAACGGGGCCAAGGATGGATCTCTCTAGGGCTGCTACTGGTGCTACTGGAGCCGTGACCGTACTGACTTAAGGCACCAGGGAAAGAGAAAGGGAAAACACGTGCTTTTCTAGGAGTGTAATGTAGTGCACGTCCTGTAATTAGTTATGGAAGGAGAAGGGAAAGCACAGTCATCTAGTAATGATCCATGGTGAATTACCTGGGTCCTCCCAGAAACTAGTACTTTGGCGTTGCATTGCATGAGGTTTAATGACTGTGCCAGCTCACATCAGCCCCTGATGGAGCCTAAATGTAGGTTACAGTCACGCTGATCTTTCTTTTTGCTTCTTGGTGTACGTGCTTACAGACTAATACAGAGATCTCTTTTTGCTTTGATTTATGCTATACCATGCTCTCCTTCTTCTCTCTCTCAATACTCTGGATAATGTAAAATTAACTCCATGCCACGAGATACAGAATAGTAATAATGCAACACTGTGGCTAAAAATCACACCATAGACTTAAAAGACAGACAATCAGCTACCAGCAACAAATTGCCCTGCATTGCAATTTAAATTTAGTCTAAATGTCAGAAAAGATGGATGCTTTAAAGACTGTGGGTAAGCTACAGCTTTGCCATTTGTCTCAGTGTGAGTATTATCCTGGAACAAGTCAGGAAACAGGCTGTAATTGGAGCCACTGTTCTTTCATTGATTACTTCTCTGACTCCTAAGTGCGTATGGCAGAGGGGAAGGGCAGGAGAATAAATTCAATACGTTGTTTTTGTGCAAAACCTAGGACTGGATCCTTCTATGCTGGTTGCACTCTTCACAAGTCATTTGGACTCTGCTTCTTTGAGTCTGACATCTCTGATCTGAGGGACCTCAGCACTCAGCAGCAGTGACTTCTTCCCTTCACTCTTGATCAAGTGCATTAGAAAAATGCTTCATGGAGACAAGGGAAGGGGATTGCTGCTCCTCCAAGGGCTGGTATATTTAGACCTCTGCGCCATTTACCGTAGTCTTGGTATCGGTTTACTCCCTCCCAGCATCCCTCTGTGTACCCTGGCCAAAAAACCCAAGGGGGTCCAGGTCAGATGACACTTTTATTTCCTTTTCATCTGCCTAGACACCCCAGGATATATCTGATCTACCCATGTCAAAAGGGGAAGAGAGGCTTTCATACCTTTCGTCCACTGTGCAATTCAGGGCTGTGCAACAAGCTTGCTTCAGATCAGTAAAGGAAAGAAATCATCTCTTGCATGTGTCCAGATTGGCCGTCTGGCTGACTGACTGCTGGCAACGTGTCTCTCCCCAGGCAGCCTGCTGACAACCTGACACACATCCGGTGCCTCATTTTCTGTGTGAGTCCCCTTCCTTAGAAGGGGGAAAAGAGCGTTTGAAGGCTCCCTGTTGGGCTGGCGGCTGGATTTGGGAACCAGACAAGAAGTTACCTGGGGCTGACGTGGCAGACTTTGACATGGCCTCACTTCTCAGAAGAGCTCACATCTCAGACAGCAACAGAAGAAAGAAGCAACAGTATTGCCGTGGTGCCGTACCTCTGACTTCTCTTCAGATGTGTGCTGTCAGTCAGACCCAGGATAGGAATAAACAGCTTGCCCTGCAGTCCATGCTGGAGCTAAACACCACAGGCTCTCCTCACCCTTGCCTATGCCTTCATTGCAAGACCATCTTGAGGAAAATACAGGATTGGGATCAAAATAAAGCAGCAAGAATGTAACAATGTCTACGTAGAATAATAAGTAGTAATACCGTGTTTATATTCACTAATAACTCATGGGAATCAGCCACAAGAATGTATTTTACTATTTGATGTAAATAGTTACTATCCCTCTTAATAATATTGCTTACATTTTTTTCCCCTACCAGTAACATGCACGTTTGAGTTCTCTTTCTTAGCATGATGGTAGAGGGGGTTTATTTTTTAAAGCTAATTTCCATTTTTTCCCTATTTTCTCTTCTTAAAAGGAGTCAAATTTTTCCTGAAACCTGATAGCTCTGCTGTCCCAGCTCAGACCAGACAGCCAGTTTTGTTTGTTTGCCAGTTAGTGATTTTCTGATGCTGACAGATATGTGAGAAAGTGATAGATCAAATTAATTCTAATTTCTGAAGTGAGCTGGCATTTGAACCCAGCTAATTTAAAATGTTCTTTCTGTGTTTAGTCTGCCCAAGTAATTTAACTGCAAGTCTCTCTCTTCGTACTGTCTTTACAGCTTGGATGGTTGGGTACACCGAGCAATGAGACCTAACTATTTCCTCATTATGGCAAACAGATGTACAGAAATCAGAAGCTCATGTGCATGTGATTCCCTACAGTAATTGCCCATCCTGTTTTACAACAGCTTTGTAGAACCATGGGGCTGCTCAGCTTCCCCTTCATCGGGGAACGGCTCCTCCTCAGCTGGACACCCAAGGTCCTGGGGGCCATCAACTGGGGAAAAGCAGTGGAGAGTATGAACTCCATCCATCTCCTGAGACAGTTCTCTGTTCGGCTCTATTATTTTCTTGTTTTCCATGACTCACAAGCCTTGCAATGTTATTTGAATCAGTCTAGCATAAATATTTTTTTAAAACGCTCATTTGTCTTTGTTTCCACAGCCGTCCTTTCCAAAACTGCTTTCATTTCTCTCAATTCCTGTCTACGCTATTTCATCATGAGTTTACTTCCAGGGCCTCTTTCTAAGGTATCCAAAGGTATTCACATCAGAAAATGTCTCTTTTTTTTAAGAGCTTCTACAATTTTCATTTTAAATAATGAAAGCCTAAAATTGGTTTTCAGTGAAAATTTGATATTTTTTTTAATGGAAAACTGGCACAGCCTATAGAAATTGCTGTAATCAAAAATCTCAATTTTTCACTGAAAAAGTTGTGATGTAGCATATTTGACAAGTAAATGTAGCCAGGAATAGAGTGCTTTTTTTTTTTTTTTTGACAACACTGGTTTACCATTTCTAGCCTCTTGCAGTTCCTTACACTTTAAATTTACACAATATGAAATCATTGTCAATTATTCTAATCTTTTTAATACACATTCTTAATGTTGATAATACTGTAATCTTTAAGACATTTAATTGTTTTCACATTTTATCTTCCTCCAGGCTTGATAGGCAATGAATCCCTTTCCACACTTTCTTTACTTTTGGGCTTTCCCTTATAAAGCATGTGGTCTTAATACAATTTGACCTAGTTCTGCATCTGTGTAATAAATGCTGTTCTTCTGTAGCCAGCTCTCCTCATCCATTTACTTTACCCTCATCTGATGCTCAGAGGAAAATGGAAAGTCTTCCTATGGCTTTTCAAAGCAAAACCGGACAATTTTTCCAGTTATTCCACATTCTGGTAGACATAGGTTTTCCTGATAGTTTAGGCTATGTTGAAATAAGGTTAGGAGACTACCATGACATAGAACAATGAAAAAACAAGATGACTTAGAGAGCTAGTTACTGATTTTTATTTTAAAGAAGTCATTTTAGTTAGTTCAGAAAGTTTTGCCATTTGTTTTTGAGAACTTGGAAAGCATCCAGATGTCTTTGTAAAGAAAGATTTTTCAATTTTCTCAAAAGTTTTCTTTGGCCAATGCCACTTTCTGCTCAGTCACAGCCCCAGCACTGCCAGTATGGTTATTTGCAGTTATCTCCCCAATGTCTATAGAATGGAGACTGCAGCATTCTCCCGTACACACACATGCCCTTTGCAGCCCATGCCTTTAGTCTTTCTGCAACTCCAGCCCCAGCTCTGTGCACAGAATTCATATTTAATCTATTTACAATTTGCCATTTTTAATCTCTTCTTCCTAGAGGTTATATGCCTTTAATCCAGTTTCATTTACAGCTATTGCTAACTCTGATATTTCCTTCCGTCTTTTCTTTACGTTGTATTTTGGTTTTGTGATCTGAGACTTAAGAATGCTGTTATCTCTGTTAATAGCAGACACATTCAACACCACCTTGGGTAGCTTAAGCAGCTCCTAGGACAGCATTTTGAAACTGCGTGGTCTCGTATGTTACGTTAGTCATCTTGCAGAAAATTTATATTAAAAATAAATGTGAATTAATACTATTTTTTTCTAAAGCTGCACTATTTAAATGAGTGTTGTTCCTATCAGAAGTGTATTGTTTACTGCTTTGGAGAAATGGTACCAGTATGTGGCAGGTAATAAACAGAAACATTTACCTTAGTAGAAAAGTCTTTTTTCCATAAGCTGCATACATTTATTTTTCTCTTTTGTCATGACACCCTATTACATTTTAGCTTTTGTCAAGCTCTGCAGAGAATGTAACTAATTTCAGTTTCTACTGCACAATACTTCAGAGTTCATTACAAGTATAGTATGCCGCCGGTGTCATTCCAGGCAGCATTGTTTATCAAATCTGCAGCATCCAATGAGGAAATGGACTGTTTCAACACAGTGAATATAGTTTCAAGTGAAAATGACTTGGGATTCATTCCAACTCTGTTTTTGTCGTAATCTAACTTGCTCAATATTTTGATTTTTCTTCTTCCTTATCTGTAGTCAGATATTCAATCACTTGCTCCCCCAAACCTTAAAAAATGAAAGAATCATCCCTCTCACATCGGATCGCACATATTGACCAATTGGATAATAAAGCAGATTAGGAGAGACCGTGATCATACAACGTGACGGTGCTGTTTAATGAGTCATTTTGAAAAGCATTTGCTTCATTGTCTTTGGTTGCTATCTCTGGCTGGTCACTTCAAGGGTTAGAAAATGCTGAGAACAGAAAGTCCATGGGCAGTCCTGTTGCCTACTGTATAATTTGAATTGATTTTTCCTTTTGTGCCATAGGATGCTGCAGCTGCAGAAGGTGACTGTTTTCAGTTTTATACAGAAGATTTTTGCTATGCATTTTAGTAAAAGAGAAAAATCTCTAATGCACTCCATGGGGTTTTTTTCTCCTTACCTGCAGGACTGCTGCTAGGTAGGGAGCCCTGTGCAACTTCCGAGCTAACAGTTCTGGGATCTTTATCACAAGCAACAGATCTTCCAGACACTAGGCAGAGAAGTCAAAAATCCAGCAGGAACTATGCCCGTAACACCAAGCCAGATCATCCCCTTACTGGTTAAGTTGTAAGTGCACTTCAGTGACTGTTTAGGGAAAGGCAGCTCTCTCCCCTCACCTGGTCATCATGCTCTCACTCTCTCTTGCTCAGAATATGTGTGGGATTGTAAGGTTTCAAGCTGTTTTCCTAGTCTGGTTCATATGTGCTATCAAAGTAGGATTGGAGGGCCTGGGGTACAAAGTGAAAATGTTTTCAGTGTGCTTTTGGAACAGCTTGGTTATGCTTTGCTCTTTAATCATGATGAATTGCAGTGTCAACTAAGTCCTTAAAGAATCAGTAAATGGGAGAACAAGTGCTACGTACAGGAGGAGTGACAGAGGTTCCTGCTGAAACACAAGGACAGAGGTTGCTCATCCATACTGTACCTTATGCTCCTTGTTTGTATGTTTATACGGAACAACAAAAAAAAAAAAAACCCACCAGATTTCTGAATAGTCAGCTTTAGAAAAACTGATGATTGAAGCAGTCAAAGCATTAGCTTTCTCATTAAATGCTTGTTACTGATAACGCTTGACTGACCTATATACTTCTTAAACAAGAAAAAGGTATTTCTAGAGTGCCTGGGGAAATCAGCCGTGGCTAAATTTTCTTTAGATTTCAGAAATTATGTTAATCTTTTTATGCCTTCAAGTTTCATAACGTGGTTGGGGTTGGGGCTGAGCTAGGCAACCGTTACTTATGCTGCTGGTCTCATGCAATGCAGTAGGCTTATTGCCTGAGTGAGAGCTTCAGAGCTTCAGGATCTCACCATGGCATGGTGGTACATTAAAGAATTGGCTAGCTAAACTATGTGGTGCCTATGGAAAGTGAGTAAACCCCAAAGAAGATTTGAAATACTGAAAGAGCCCATGCTATAGTACAGAGCCCCAGAATTGTGGAAGAGGGGATCTTAATCTGTATTGACTTTCCACTCCCACTGCCAACCAAACTCCCCGCTGTCCTCCACATGGGGACTTCAGAAGTGACAGGGAGGTGCAGGGCTTCTCTGCTCAGCAGAAGCAGGGGCATTTGGCACCCTCATTGCTGCTCTCCATGCCATTGCACCAGCCTGCTAATCTACTTCCCAGGAGTGCCTGCTAATCTACTTCCCAGAGCATGGCCACGGCACCAGGCAAGGGAATGCAAGGTGATGGGGCACAGTACTGTTTTCCATTCTTTTCCACAGGACTTCGCTGGTGCTTTGTGTGGGGGAGGATAGCACCTGCAAGAGCTAGACAAAAGGCAATTTTACCACTCCATATCTGAAAACTGAATTTTACCTGTATTGTGGAGAAACATTGAGTCAGCTCCTGCTATGCACCTAACAGCCACATTTAGAAGTCCTCTGTAAACTATGATAAGGGGTTGTGTGCATCTGCCTTTATACCTCAAATGCTGAAATAGTCAAGTTTATGCAGTGTGATATTTTTTGAGCAACCACCGGTGACTTGGGACAGGCAGCAACTTTAAAAGATCAGCTTTTAGCCTTGTCAAAAAAAGGTCATATCTCAAAATGATCAGACATCCATGACTCAGAACACTAGACATCCAAGTGAACAAACCTCATCCTTCTCCAACCACTTGCTTCAAACCTGCCATCTGACTCCTAGAGGTAGACCTCCCAGGTTTGAGAGGATGTGTACACATTCTGAGCCCACGCTTCTACACACACAAGTCCTACCAGAAGACACAGAGAAACCTGGATTATGAGAAATGGCATATAATTGGCAGCATGTAGTATCGAGCTAACTGGCACGTGTCGTACTGCCACTGCTTTGCCTGGACCTAGGGAAGCAAAAGACAAGTTCTGTTTTCAGCCATTCACTGATGCCAGCCCAGCATCTTTCAAAAGCACCATATTCATAGCGACAGTAATAACTACAGACAGCAGAGGAAAGATTTGGAAGCAGCAGTATTTTCCCATTAGATTCTTGTGTCTCAAATAATGAAATGCTTGATGCCTGCCTTTTGCTGATAGCTGGCCTGCTGCTTTCTTTTATAAGAAATTATTTGCTGACGAAAAGCCAAGCAGCAAAATGGTGAATGTATTACTATGTAATTTCATGTGAAAAGAGACAAAAACAGCCTCTATCCTTGGATAATAACTAAATATTGATTTTCTAGTAGTTGTTTTATCTCCACCCAAATCATCATTTATTGATGGAGACATTTGAGTCTCTGGTTTAAAAAGGGTTTGCTGAAGTTTACGTAAACTACGTACTTTGTATGTCTACCTGTAAAACCTTTATATATTAGAGTAGTCGCATTGTTGTTTATGTGATACCCTAATAGATCCTTCAATAATGAGCAGTAAATAGAAATATGGTAAAAATGTCAGGGAGAGGAACTAAGGAAATGTTGTTGAAAATATGATACTCATGAAGTCATTATAATGCTATGTTACAGTAATATAATGATAATCTATAGACTAAATGCATAAAGGATGGACTGACTCATTTGCCACCGATTTCTTTTTCATATTTTCTAATGCTGCTAGCACAAAAATTCAAGATATTAATCTACACCTTCTGTTCAGTGTATATTAGGGTAGTACATTGGCATGTGGCAGACTGGGGCTGGCAGAAGCCAGGCACCAGCTGGTGAGCCATGCCAAATGTGGGGAGGTGACCCAACCTGGTTGTGAAAGCCAACCCAAAGCTGTGCAGAAGTCTGGGGGAGTCACTGTGGAGGAGTGAGCTGTAGTTCAGCCCTTGCCCCTTTCCCCTTACTCTTCCTGGCCCCTGGGTGTGAGTAGTAATGGCTTTATGCAATCCGGCCTCTCGCTATTTCTCTTACAGTGCAGCTTTAGATAAGCGGTTTGTTGGTAGATTTTTTTATCAATAGGCACAAGATGATGGTATTTCAGGACTTGTGGTGAAGCTCTTGGACTTTGCTTGTTGAGGGAGGCAGCAAATAAAACTGAAAATGGTTCAGATGAAAAGACCCCAAAGGAACATTTGTCCTTCATGCAACACATATTTTAACCTTGAAACCCTTGGCCTTAGAGAGTGTTAAGTATTTGAATAGGATTAAAAGGCAAGGCAGGTTTGCTTAGACAAATTTGTGGAATTGAAATCTAACAATTTTGTAGCATTCAAGCATTTATTTAATATAGAGATATTATCTATATCCAGTGGGCGTAGCTCTCCAGAAAACAGAAAGTATCGAGGGGAGTTGTCATCATATGCCTGCTCTGTTCCTATTCTCCCTCTTTCACATCAGTTATTCACTCTTTCTGGCCTTTTGAGGTTAAACAGACCCTTGATCCAACCTTGTCCAGCCATTCTGATGCTCTAAGAAAAAAAATCTTGCACTTTGTAGCAAATTTTCTGTCCTTCTATATACAGGGTGCAACCTCTGATATAGGCAATACAAATGATGAAGAGTTTGCCTTGTTATCCTACTTGAGTCTTACCTTATGTATGTATATCAGTCACATTGAGTACGTTTTCAGTAGAGAGTTCAAGTTTCTGAGTCGTCTGCAAGGGAAGCTGAATAAATTGGTGTATGGGGCACCAGAAAGTAAAAACTAAAGCAGAGAATCTAGGTTCACCTACCTCTTAAAAATAAATATCTAAATCTCATTTTTTACTCTCTCAGCTGTTCCAAACTGAAATTGCAGAGTTCTGTCTACAAGATTTTAAGAAGCAGGATTCACCATTATTTGAATTCTTATGACATGTAAAATTACTTCCTTCCACTGCAAGGAAGAAAATGATTAAATGAAAGTAAGTTCTCTTGTTAGCAGTTACTCTTAAAGTAAAATCCTGAAATGTCCATTATTAATGAAAACCATCAAGAAATCTCTTCTGGCTGCATTACAATGTGAAAATGTTATTGGAAATAGATGTTTCTCATGAGAACAGACAAGAGGTTTTGGTTTTTCTTAGCCATTTTATTACTCTTGTCAGTCACCAGCTGAGTTAGCCCACTCATCTGCTGTATTAGAAGTGCCTCAAGGCTGCCAAGAATTAGTGTCCACATATATAAGGTTCTACATTATCACCAAAACCCATCAAAAAATGTGAAATTATGTAGCAATATGAAAACTAGCTCCCAGAATGGTGCTTTTCTTTTACAGTAACTTTTGGAATTGGATGCCTTCTCAGCTTGTCAGTAAATCTGTTTGGATACTGGCTTTAAATGGATGTCCACCTGCTAGCATAATGTCTCAATAAGAGAACCAACAAGTGTTAGCCTTCAGGGCTGATGGCTGTACAGAAAGAAGTAAGAATTTAGCCAGGAAATGCATAAATTGTGGGAATATCACCTGCGCCATCAATCTGAATCCAGATGGAACGCTGTCATTCATATGTGATATATCTGTCTGGAAGATCAATGACTGTAGTTATAAAATCCACCAATTTTGAGGCAGGAGGGACCCCATCCTGGGAAAGATGCTGCATATTTTCTTCTCCTTTTCTGGCACATTTAAATGCCAAGTAAAATTGTCGTCTTCTTACAGGAATGTGTGCCACAAAACATAGTCATTGGGCCAACTTCTGCTCCTCTGCACTGTAAAGAAATGGAATAATTTCAGTAGGAATAAGTGAGAGCAACGTATTGCCCAAAAGATGTGTGAGCACAAGCATTTGCAAAAAGACAAGGATGTAGCTTTTCAGAAAATGGGTATAACAAAAGGAAGAATTTGATTTCAGCAAATGTTTTGATCATTTCTGTATATGGTGTAATGAAAGAAACCCAAACAATATATTCTATTCCTTACTCACTAGGGCAAATGAATACGATTAAATTACAAAGAGAAATATTCACACCTACAGGTGTTTTTTCATGCTTTTTGTTTACCTTTTCATCTGGTAAACTCCTACTGATCTTTTACTACTGTTGACTTATTGTCTGTATTTTTTACTGAGAAAATATCTCAATATCTCCACCCCACTTTAGCCTGTACCTCTTGTAATTTCCACAGGCTCTTATGATACTGTAGCTGGCTGCTTACTTTCTGCCAGTTCCAATGAAAAAGAGCCCCAGGTCACAGGAAACAAGCAGCACTTCATGAACGTCTTTTCTGTTGTTCTTTCTTTCAGAAAAAGAAAAAAAGAAGGAAAAAATGCTTTACCTAAGTTTGACTATTTCGTCTCTGTTTCTATGGGAACAAGAACAGATGAAGGAACAACTGCCAGCCGTCAGCTGGATTGCTGAAACTCTGGCCAACACAACTGACTGCTGCTGAGGAGCACCAGACTCCATCTGGACTGTCCATCGGGTTGCTAAATTTGAAACGGTTTCATCTCTAGGTGAGCAGAAACAGGGAATTTCATCAGGTTTAAACAATGGTGAAAATATTTTTCCCCAGGGTTTTTTAAATCTTGTGATTATCAGGACAAGCTCAGCATAAAATATTTTTTTACTAAGAGAAAGAGCACAAAGACAAGTGAGGCCTTTCTGCTTAGGTGATTGAATGCCCTTGGACTTTTTTTCCATTTTTATAATACTTACAAAGTATGGAGACCAGTGAATACCGCCATTAACACAGATATGCCAGCTCGAACACTCAGCTGAGTGAAAAGGGCACCAAGTAGATACAGGATTAACATGACTGGGCAAACTCTCTTTTTATTACCCTCCCCTGACCATAGCTCCAATCTCTGACTCTTTCTACTACTACACCAAACAGCTGGTTTTTTATAAAAAAAATTAACCTTCTGGCTCCACCTCTTTACCCTCTGTTTCTCCTTTCTATCCCCATACTGTGTATCTTCAAGCTCCCTTGCAAAAAATCCCTTATCTTCTTGTAATCCTGGTCCCAGGCATCTCCATTCCTCCTAAACTCGACCTTCCACCCCAGCCACCAGTTACCCACCAGCCTTTCTTCCCATGTACCCATTGCTGCTGGCACCTGATGTGACCATAGCACTGGCTGCTCTGGCTTGCAGAGCCCGTTTCCCCTCTGTTCTCCATCCTGCTTCAGGAGGCATCTCAGATAAGAGGACACAAGTTGCATTTACTAATAATCCAAAGAGAGAAAAGTAGGGCATATGAAACCATTTTTGATAGTGCTAATGTAGTGCATTTCTTTTTATTGCCTCCACCTGAAATTGAGCTTGTGAAGGGGAGATTTCTTCAGGCTGATGCCACAATGTAATATAAATGGGCTTAGTGTTACAACATGCAGTGGAGCTACACTGACCTAAATTATGGGAGCTGAGAATCTGGTCAGCAGCTTTACAGCACTGACTGTTCTGTTTGTTTGTGCTCTGCTTCAGAAAATACTGAAGAGGAGTGTTTAGCTACATTCAGTGCCAGCAAAAGAGTGGATAATATAGATGTCTGCATGAGAAACACCCTTCTTTCCCAATGGTTCATTCCATTGTCTTCAGGTACATTTGCCAATGCCTGACTTCTTTCTCTCTTTTTTCTTATAACATCCCACCCAAACTAAGCATTTCTCAGAAAAAAAAAAAAAAAAGATACCCAAATCTCTGTCCTGGGCAACTAATACTGTTTTATTAAAAATAAATAACTGAGGGTAAAATAAGATAGCTTGCATTTAGTTCCGTCTATGCAAAAGAATATTTTGGTCTGGTATAATTTTACAGAGTTCAGAAGAGCTCTTCAGCATGGATTTACGAACCAATCATGACCTCAAGTGGCGTGCTGTTCATCTGAATAAAATACCTGCCAAAGTGCAGTTGGGTTGAAGTACTCCTGAGTTGCTAGGTGCCACAGTGTTCAGATGTAGCAGGGTCTGCATTAAGTGTTTCCAAGATTATAAGCAATGGGAACACATCTGTGCCTTAATAGCCTACATCTCCCTTTTACCAGTCCTGCAGTCACATTATAAAAATATACCAGGAGCACTATTTAGGACCATATTTTTAAAATGAGCTGTTGTAAAAATCAATTAAGCTGTCTGTATTAACAAAAAATGAAAACCCAACAAATTGTTGAACTCTAATAGCCAATTCTCCCTGTATAGGTTTTGTACTTTTTTAAGGCTGGATGATGAAACTAGGCTGTTTGTGTTCAGGGTTGGCTTTCAGCTCTTTCCTCCTGAAAGGTGTCTAGTGAGAAGCTGAAATCTGCAGCAGGCAAAGGCTCTCAGCAGCTTCTGAGAGGATCAGAGTCTAAATGTGGCCGTATGTGACTTCCAGACATCATAAAAATGAATTCATACACCCCTATTTCAAATGCTGCCGGTGCTGGGCTTGTTTGGTTTTTTTAATTGCAAAAGCAATTTCATGGTGTTTTGAAGAAACCAATTCCCTGTTTTGTATCCATGTTATTGAAAAGGATTGTTTGGAAGTGAGAGTCAGCAACATCCTTCCGGGGGAGGAAGGATGAGAGCTGTCTTGCCTAAAGACTCAAGCCACCCAAGGTATTTCTGAACATTAAAGCCTGACTTATTGACAGCCAGGAGAGAAGTACCCAGGAGTGATCGGTAAAGTGCCTCAGGAAATGAGGCAGAGGTAAAAGCCTGGCCACGTGAAGGACCTTCCCTACTGTCATGCTTTTCAGGAAGGTTATTGTGAGTTTCTTAACAGCTGCTACAGACAAATACATGGTCTCTGAAATACCATGGAGATACAGAAAACAATACCCAGTTTTTCCAAATAACACTGCTAAAAGCCACTCTTCATTGACATCCTAAGGTGTAGGCATCACTGTAAGGAAAGAAGTGTGGGAAATTATGCAAACTGCATGCTTTCCATTGACTTTGCTAGATGTAGCCTTAGGGAGATCTACTGAAGGATTGGGCTCTTGAGGGACTGGCTATTCAGACTTGTTGCATCCTCACGGATGAACTGGAACTTCACCAAGGACAGTGGAGCATCTGCAAGCTTTTCAGCCTGAGAGTGCTCCAGCCTGAGAGGGTATATGCTTACTCAAGGTTGCAAAGCAGCCAGGCAAAAATGAAAACTCACTACTTGGTCACCTCCCGTGAGAGTGGTCCCATGAAATTTCGGTCAGAGGATGCTGATCCTTCCATGCAGCTGAAGGAGTGCAGGCAATGTGAGCCAAATGCATGCATATGTAAGGGGATGAAATTGCTTATGGGGAGATTTTCAAAAGAATAAAAGGGATTTGGAAGCCTAAATTCAAAATTGGCTTTCGCTGAAATTTGCCTTCCCCTATCTCTTAGCTCTTTGTGGTAACAGAAGCTGGTAGCCATCCATCACAGTTCAGCAGTAAGCACATCAGCTTGCAGGAGTTCAGATGCAAACACCAACACCAAGGGTCACATGCCCACTGGTACAAAGATCAGAAGTTTGGTTCAGCTTGTTTGTGTTGGAAAAAGCAGCCCTAATAATTTACCTCTTTAATCTGCTGTTTGCCTCAGCAACTGTGATACTGGATAGCTGGAAATTTAGTGGAAAAACATGAATGCAGTTTCTCATTTGAAATTATCAACATAACTAAAGAACAAAGAAAGGCATCAGTGCTCTGACCTTCCCCATTTTACCTGTTTTTTCTTTGACAAGTTAGCATTTCATTTACTTTAAACAGGAAGCCCTGCTGTGATAGCGTTGTAGGTCTGTTTGCACTGTTGGCTCTTCCCTGCTGTTTAAATGTCAGTTGCTTTGGATTTGCAAAGACATAAGGCTGTAAAACAGTCTGTGAAGGACTGTCACTCGTAGATCTCAAGAGGAAAATCCCTTTTGTAGCAAACTGGGTGGGGAGATGGGCAACAAAAGTGAAAGAAGGGGTATTTCAAGGATACTGTAGTGTTGTCATCATCAGACACAAAGGTATGTGTATTTTGTTCCCCAGGAACCTACCCTTTCAGCAGCAGAGCCCACTGAGGAGCACCCGTGTGCACCAGAAGGGACAAACAACTTTCTGTGTAACAGGACAAAATAGGTAAGCAAAACACCTTTTTGAGCCAAAGTTCAGCATCTGTCAAGTTACATGACTGCCAGGAGGCATGACTGGTATGGACTGCCTCAACCTGCCTTCTTGTCCTGTCAAGCACCCATGCAGCTCTTTCTGCTGATTTATTGCTGCTGAATTACTGGGTTTTGCATAGTGATTTGAAGTAGTTGTTGAAGTTGTAGGCATGGGGGTTTTATACAGAAATCAAGATTTAAGCATTATGTAGCCAAAGACTCTGGTCTCCTTTATAGTACTAAGCTATACATATACCTAGCTACCACAATATATCCCATATATATATTCTCACAGAGAGCTAGAAAATTTCTGGCATCACCTGTATTATGTCTCAGAGAAGTAGTAAACTAAGCAATAAAAATGAGGGATTGTATTTTTTTTTTTTTTAATGGATTGGAACAGCTATATTCCACTATAGGAAGCCAGAAATGAGCTGTAGTCATACATCTGCTACACATGCATATGACATTATGAAGTGTTCTAAGAGTTTTTCAGGAATAGCTAAATAATAAACATGGAGCAAGGTTAGAGGAAGTTACTGTCTGATCTTATAGCCCACGCTAGAAGAAGAGATTAAGAGAGACACTAGGGAGTAGTTTATCAAGAATAAGCTGACAGACCATTGGGGTTTCCAGCTAACTTAAGAGTCAGAAAGGCTTCTCCTGGTGTTTAAAATCAGCATTCATAGCATAGGCACAAGTACTAAAAGGGAAAGGATGATGAATGGGATTGATAAACCTGCAAGTATCCTTTTAGGGTGTATTTCCATTTTAGGCTTTTGAATAGCAATTATGGAAGGCATTATTTTTCATTTCAATTTATGTCCTTAATCAATTATACAGAGTTGGGTAGCAGCCCTTTTGATTCCCCATTAGAAGAAAGAAAGAAAATAAAAATGAGGATCCTTAATGTAATGAGTTCTCTTTCTTTCTTTTTCTTACCTTTGATTCCAGTTAACAGAGTAAACCATGGATTTTCAAATTTGAAGGAAGCAACCTTGCTGTACACAGTGAGGCTGCCTTTGCTATTGTCTAACCCCTTTCCTCATTTTTAGTTCTGCTTGTCCTTCCAGTTATTCTTCTGGCTTGAAGTGACTCATGTTGGATCTCAACACTAGAGACCATAAACTGTGCATCCCTATTGCTAAAGTTTCACCAGTCACCTACAGAAGCTGGATTTAATGTCATTCAGCTGAGGTTTCTTGACCCTTTCATGTCATACTGACTAGTATAAATTCCATAATGTTTTATGTTGCCATGTCCCTCTACTGCAAGAACCATGCAAGCAACCATTATCTTTAAGCTAACACAGTACTTAGGTTTTAAGCGAGAGACTGAAATCTCACTTTGTTTTATAGAGATAGAGATACAGAGATCATATACAGATACACATACACATACATGCACAGTTCATACCTGTTACAGTAGCTGTGCAAAGCAAATAAACAATAACAACAATAATGAATCAGACTGGCCATATAGACAACAAGACAGAAATATTTTGGGTTTTCATATTTTATTTTTTTTGAGAGTTACATTATCCTAGTGTTAGCTCTGCTATTTGTTCACAGCAACCACAACTATATTACTAAGTTAGGTTGGTGTCTGAGTACAGTACTCGGGAAAATCCTTGCTGCCTACACGTTGATTTACCCTTTGTAGAAGGATGGAGAGTGTCCTTCTCTGTACAAGGAAATTCAGACACAGGGCTTATAGCTCAATAAAACTGGGGAATGCACTGTTCTTCTGGCCCTGTGGTCAGATAATGTATACTGGCAGTAGCTCTCCTACAAATCTTGTGGTATTTAGCCTTAAGTCTCCTCTTACCTTGTGTGGTATCCCTCTGTCCCTCAGACATATCTCCAGAGACTTTGGAGTCAAGAAAGCTGTACTGCAGCCCACCAGGGAAGGGTTTTCATAGCGTGAACCCGTGGGTGTGTGCTGTACACCCTGAGAGGTGGCACTGAGGGCATGTTTGAGGTCCTCTCACTGTCTGTGATAGGACAGTGCTGGAGAACAGAGCATTGGTTTTGGCCACACAATCTACTAGAAGCAGTCTGCTGCATGTGTGCATAAGCTCTGTCTGGGAGAGTGTTAGTTGGCAGAGTCCAAAACAGTGGCAAGGAGCATGCTAATTCAGTGGTGTGGACTATCAGCAGCATACTGCTCAGCTTCACTTTCTATTCTTGTTTTATTTAGCAAAATACTTGTAATCGGAGGGACTCCCAGTCTGTTTCTACAGATAGTGTGGAAGCCTTCAGCTTCAGCCATCTGGCGTACCGAGCTGCACCCACACACAGGCTCACAGGCAGTGAGCAGGGACCACATGATGCTCAGCAACCCTTTCACTTGTCTGTGCCCTGGCTTCCCCATCTCTGGTACAGGGACAGTAATGCTCCTTCTCTTTTGCTAAGGGCGTCGATATCTTTGGATGAAAAAAATTGAGAAACATTGGGGTGAAATACAGTCCACACAGTTAAAACCAGTATCGATGTAGTGATTTCTTAGAGGATCTTCATTGTTTTCTGCAGTATCATTCCAACAATTAAAAGGAAAGTTTTATCAGAAATATTTATCTCCAGAAACAGCATTTATAGTAAGGCTTGCAAGCATTTCTTACAGGAAAAGACTACTGAGCTTAATAAGTGGATTTAGTAGAGTTATGCTTTTTGCTGACTCTGTCTGAAAAAAAACGTCCTAAGTAAATTGATAAAGCCAAATTCATGTTTTAATTTAAAAAAATCTATAGTCTTCAGCTTTCATGATAAAGCATCTTTTCAATCTTAGGTATGAAATGTTATTATTTGTTTGTGTGCTTGCCTCTTGTAAGTAATGGAGTCATTTTCTCAAAGTATGGTATTTGTAAAACTTTATTTTTGCAGCCTTATTTTGTGGTCTAATTTCAGAATAATCAGCTGGCGGTTATATTGTTTTAAAACTCAAGAATGCGTGCACACACAAAAAGCTGCTGCATGGTTCTGTGAGGTTGTGCTGCTGCACGCTCACGTCCCACCGCAGCTGCATCCAGCTCTGCCTTAAAGTATTTATATTTTGCCATAACCACCTGTCAGCCAGTGTTTCTGTCAGTACAAGAACATTATCACTTCTTACGTGTAAAATATTCTTCCCCACAGATCCCCGTGCCAGTTCAGTTCTGGTACCAGCAGAAACACACTGTCGCAGTGGTGGTGTCTCCAGCACTTTCTTTACATGTTATTACAACGTGGCCATCGGCTTTTGGTGCCTCGGGGCATGTCAGTGCTAGGGGCAGCAGAAGATACCAGAGCTAGCCTTAATTTAGCACAAAGGCACGCAGGATGGGCCAGCCTGAGGGGAACTCTGCCACGGCCACAGTGTCACCAGCCCAGCCTAACTGACCCAGAGCTGTCTTAGCTCTCCCTGCGCTGGTACCCAGCGTTGTCAGTACATGGGTGTCTGTGGACATTTACTGTCAGCTGTCTCTGAGCTCTGGAAGCTGGTCTACAGTAAACTTGAGAGGCAGCAGGCGTGTGGCACTTGCACACTGACGCTGTGGGGTCACGCACATCAGGGTGTAACTGAGACGAAACACCACCAAACTCAATAAGCGTTTCTCACTCACAGTGGCGTAAACAGAGATACAAAGCACTGGAAAACTGTTTCACACATCTCCACGCCCATCTGCTGGGAGCAATCCTTACAATCCATGGGGAAGGCTGTCTCTGCTTCAGCCTCTGTCTTCAGGTTCACTTTGGTGAGGAATAGCTGAGTAACTGTGGTCATGCCCCGCTAGGATGGGCTTGCCCTGAGCCAGCATGCAGTGAGAGCAAGACTAGCTGTTTCACCAGCTTGGTTACCTTAAATAAGCTAAAAAGTTAAAAAGCTACAGTGCTGCCAACAAACTTTGAAATCCAGTTGGGTACAAACAACTCTAGTATTGGTGGATGCCAGTGAGTAGAAGAATTGCCCTGGATGTCTACTTTTCTGTGCAACCTAGAAGGGATAGAAATAGTTTGGCCCCATGGATGTGTAAGGGTAGATTCTACTGTTGAAAATACCCTGTACAGCAGGGTAAGTAGATTACGAGAATTGTGAAGTATACAAATAAAAGTCTGTTTCATATAAACTCCAGCTGTGTAAATTCAGCTTCACGTCCAAGAGGCAAACCGCAACCTGTTTCTCCTATGCAGTATCAGAAAAAAAAAAAATTATAATAATTTTTTCATGCTAAATTGTGCTTCCATTATCAGATATATAATTCTACAGTCTTTAAGCTTTATAGCTTGAACCTCTATCCTTCCAGAGCAGCTCAATGAAGTCTGAGACGGGAAAGATTTTAACGCAAGCAACAATTTTTTTAAATATCCCATCTGAAATGATCTTATGAGGAGTATGTATGCATTATTCATCCCATAGACTGGATAGAATTAATAAAACATCCCTTGCTTCTGATACATTATCAGTATGGAGCTGTTTACTTGTACTGCATTTAGGAGAAATAATGTACAGACACAGGTTTACTTGCTTGAGAACATGATGTGAGTTTTAAAGCTCAAATGATCACGGGAATTTCTTCTGAAAGTTCCTCAGTTTCCCTGGGCAACACTGTCCGTTGTGCATACAATTGATCTGTGTCTTCATTTGCCCTGCTTTCATTTTAACACGTTTCTCTCACCGCTCAGACTAAGGGATGAAGGAAAGTCTATAAATCAATTACATCCTCACCAGCCCCTTTCTTGTTCTATCTTGCCTCTTGAAGTAGCCGCTTATCCTCTGACTTTCCTACTTCTCTAGTTTTAGCAGCTTCAGATTTCCTCACTAGCCTTGTATTAATTTTCTTTTAAAATAATACCAAGTTAATATTTTTTAAATGAAGATGAGATACAAAAATCACTATCACTTGCATAAATAAGCATTTATACTGCAGTATTAAAAACATGGCTTTTCAGCAACCTTGCATAGATTTACATATATCTTCTAACTTCTTAGGGCAAAGAACCTGTAATTTGGCACAAAGCTCCCTTATTGTGGAGTGGAATTTATAATGACAATACCAGGTAAATAACTCAGGGATCCAAAGAAAAAATTGATCCCTTAAGGTCATTACCTGGATTAATATAAGAAAAATCCCTGAGGGAGTTTAGAAACTATGAAGGAAGGAAATGGATTATACTAATCTGTTAATTCAGTGATTCTTTTGTGGCCTGAGAGATAAAATGCAGATAATATTTTCCATTCAGTTATTACTCTTAGTGTTATTTAACTCGTTATTAATATTTTGGTAATGTATGTATGTCCACTACACATTTTGTACAAGATACGGTTATACCAACAGTGGGGCAACAGAATTATTTCCAACAAACTTAACTCTAACAAACAGCTTTTGCACGGCTGTGACGTACAATTCATATAAAAATAGATATGTATACTAAACCCATTTGTTGTCCAAGCCCAGTCCCTCTATTTTAATTGCTAGGCTCTAAAATCTACTTTTTCTCAGATTCACAATGATATACTTTCTGCTTAGCTGTGGTCTCCTGCTCCATGTGGAGATTGCAATTCTCAGTGAAGACCATTTACTCATACTTAGCTGAGAGGGTTCAGCACTGTCCCTACGTACCAAAACCCCAGCTTCACTGGCCTCCCATAACACTCTGGCAAATTTACTCAGGATTACTTCTACCCTTGTAGTCCGATGGCTGTAGCCCTGAACAGGCAACGTGGCTTTTAACACTCACCTGGAAGCAGCACAGTGCTGTGCCTGCAGTGCTCGTCCCAAGCTGCTATGTTGTCCTCCGAGGTAAAGCATGAAAGCCCCAGGAGAGTGCACGAGTGCAGCTCTTCTGCTGCCGTGCTTGAGCTGGCTTGTGCCCAGCCAGTGCTGGGAGAAAGTACGGGTGCAGCTGTACGTATCTAATTATCTTCTGTTCAGTACTCTGCTGCTGCCTAAGCCTGGAGATACATCTCTGCCAGTAAAATTTGCAAGGCATCAAAACGCGTACTTCCAGGCCCAGAATGAAGTGCTGAGCAGCTTAAGATCCGAGATTGCATCTGATGGGATCCATGTGGTGGATAGGTCTCCCTTTAATAAGCCAGCCCCAAAGGAGAGCCTCAAGTAAAACCCTCCCAGAGATTAGCATAGTGCTACTTTCCTTGCTCTCCTCCCGCCCACAGTGCAGCACCGTTATAGTAGAAGTACTCATGAAGAACATGGTGTAGCTAGCTTAAATTCTGTCTATATCTGTTTTGAGATCTTTGGCCTGGAACCCGAGTGACACATGAAGGTCATAACCACCTGCCCATAGAATCATGATATTCAAAGTTTAATTATTTTATATACAATCAAACAGCTTAAGAAGATGTGTGTTGCTACCTCAAGAGAGGCTGCAGTGTGCTCCCTCTCATCAGAACTGAGGTGCCTTGGTTCAAACTCTTGCTCTGAATCAGCGATGACATTTCATTTTGGGTGCCCCACCACCTACTTGCAAATTCTTCAGTGAGGGTTGCTCCTGGTTTTCTTCGACTTTGCATAAAACTTGTACCTATTCAGTAGGAAAAGAATAGAGTGCTTTTAAAAAAAACTAACTGAAGCACTAACAGGTGAATTTGAGAGACCTAGACTCCAGTTCCTATTTCGAGCAAAGCAAATGCTACCCTGCAGACTCCCTTGTCCGGTGGTTAGAGCCTGTTTATAGGTTCACTTTCCCTCAGGGGAAAATGAGGACAAACCCTGGCTTTCCACATCCTTCTGACAGCTATGATTTGGGGCACCATTGCTTTTGGCGAGAAAATGTCTAATTTTCCTACAACGTGAAGGGGTACTCAAGCATGTAGCTGTGTTCATGCAGGAGCCAAGTCCCAAGAAGCAACTAAGCAATATGTCAGGCTCTGCGTGCTGGCTCTTCCACGTCCCACCTTCAAGTGTCCAGGAAAATCCACACCAGGAGGTGGGACACCGTGTGGAGGTCTGTGTCCCTAAAGCAGGCGCTGACCCAGGCACCACCACCACCACACACCAGAGGAAAGCACTGCAATAAATTAGTGCTCCAACTCTGGCTCAATACAATGGCTGCACAGAAAGCTCAGGAAGCAGTAAAATAAAAATACCATGAAATAGACTGAAAGATAATTTGCAATTAATCACTTCAACACAGGATGACGTAAAGCAGACTTAAAATTACTGAGAATTAGCCCGGCAATTGTAACTTTAGCACACAGTGTCATGGTTACTTCAAAACTGCCTATATACCACACTCTAACAGGCTTAAATGAGTTGAAACAGAACTTTTAAACTATTTGCTTTTTAAATAAAAGAGGCTATTTGTGGCAATAATACTTTTGATGAAGGGTTCAGAGTCAACTGTAACTGATACATATGATTGATGCCCATAATAATTGCACACTTCTGTAATCCTTCCTCACCCATAACAGTGTTGAGCTTACATTTTAGATATTATTAATACTCAGACAAAAATAACTTGTGGACAATATCATGTTCTCAACATGGTTGAGAATTAATCTATTTTTGTAAAGTGTTTAAGAATGATGGATACTTTTTCCTGCTTGAGTAAACACTAGCTAATTCTCTAGACCTCCCTCCTCTGTTCATGAAAATCCAAGTCCAAATGATTTCATGGATCTTTAAAGGATGGTGCCAAACACTGCACACACAAAGATTAATTTCTCCACTTGATAAATTTCTGATACCATTCATTACATTGCTAACACTTCCCTACTGGAGTTTAGTTGTTTTTTAGTTTGAAAGAGAGAACACAATGAATTTTGGAACAATGAAAAATGGAGAGAAAAAAAATGAGGCAGCTGAAATTTAACTGTGGAAAGAGACTCCAAGTGAAAGTATCACACATATTTTTATTCTAGATAAGCAACAGGGCAGCTTGAAATAAGCATAGATTGAAATTTTCTTCATCTCTTTAATGAGTTCAAAGAGGCTAAACAAAGACACAGAAGAGTTGAACATTGTTGTGTACAACACAGTAAACAGATTAAAATTTTATACCTGAGCAAAAAAGGAATTTAACTATTAAATACAGCATGCAGAGTAACTGATAAGTTATCACATAAAGCTAGCATACTGTTATTAGGTTACAGTCATTCAGATGTTCTTAATTTTTACAAAGGCTAAAGATGGAAAAAGCTCCAAGACAAGATGAGTGTGTGACATAAAAACCACAATAAGGAAAAGCACATTACCATCTAGCAGCCTTTCCAGAGGATCAAAATTATCTGCTGTTTTTATTATCCAGGGAGAAAGCAGCAACAATTCAAAGCCTGTGGAGTTAATAACACGTTAGACATTTAAGCAGGTCCTGAAAATTAAAATATTGGCAGTTTATGAAGTGCTCACAGAAGACCTGAGCCTGCATCCCCTGCCCTCAAACGCCACTTTAAAGCACTGTATTTGTGAGTTGTTCCCAGCGCAGGATGAAAGGGAGGGATCTGCAGGGAATAACCGATCTGGTCAGAGGCTTGTGATTTCTTCACCAGCATAACCACAGCCGATTTGTAAGGAATGACTTTTTACTCCATTTGATTGGCCAAAACCCACTTTATTTTATGTAGAATCTTGACCTTTCTTCACATTTAATCTGTTGGGTTTTTTGGTTTTTAGTTGCTTTTTTTTTTCTCTTTTTGCCCCCTAGTCCGTTTCAAATGCTCTGAAGTACTCCAGTACAAATCAAAAACAGTAACGTATTTCTTTTCTAAATTCCCTTATCTTAACAGAAGGTGCCTGCAGGAGAGAAGGGGTCTGAAAAGTTAGAGCTTTAACCAGCACAGCCCATTCTCCCCAGACAGGCTTCATTCTCCTAGCAGACTTCTGCTCTCCCTGACCTCCACATGCAACACAAAAATTACCTGCTCCCACCATCAATACTCCTATGCTACAAATCAGCTGTTTACCTTCCTATAGCAAAACCAGCAAAGTCTGTCTTTGTCATTTAGACTTGTGAAAAAGAGATGGGAGGGATGGGAGCATCTCTTACCCTGTTAGAGACAGCCATAAACAAAGTCCTTCCCTTTTATTTTCTTGGAGTTGTAGAGTTACACACTCTTGATGCCAAACAACTCCCCTCAAATCGTACCACCTGCCTTGACTTCCCTGCTACTTTTCTTTCACCATTTATGAATAAAACTATGCATTAAAAATGCATGTGTCAAAATGGATCTGTCCCTTGGTCCACAACATATTCATCTCTTCTTTAAAGTCAGACATCTTAGACATTGGTAGGTTGTGTGAAAGAGTCTCCAGGGAATTGAATCCTCTTTGCTTCTAGTTTCTTCCTGGCTTTGAAAGCTGCTGATACTTCAGGGTGGATGGAGTCTAGCCGCTGTTCGCACTGGAAGGCCGTGAGGAAGGCTGTCCTGTAGTTGTTGTTCATCCAGCCGTAGAGAAGGGGGTTGGCAAACGTTGAGCACATGGCAATGACGTGAAACACTGTGTAGATCAGTTTGTATTCTTTCAGGTCTAACACCTGACTGTCAATGTCACTGACTAGCTGGAAAGTGTGAAATGGCAGCCAGCTGACAGCAAACACCACAACCACACACACCAGCATCTTGGTGGTTTTCCGCCGCCGGTGGTGGTAGTGGTCATTCCCCGCCCCAGGACTAACATGGTTCTTGAGCTTGGACCAAATACGAGCGTAGGCATAGGAGATGACTGCTAGGGGCAGCACATACTGGATCAGGAGCATGGAGACACTGTAGATGGTGCCATAGTTGAGCTGCCCCTCCCCTGGCCACTTCTCAGAGCAGACTACAATCTTGAAGTCAGGAATGATCTCGATCAATGAGTACTCACGGAAGATGGCCAGAGGACTTGCCAACAGGGCACTGACTGCCCAGGCAACTCCTATAATCAAGAAGCTGATCCGCTTAGAGATCTTGCTCTCCAAGTGGTAGACGATGCAGCGATGCCGATCCAAAGCGATCACAGTCAAAGTAACCGTAGACACGTGCACAGCAAGAGCCTGGGCATAAGGCACCAGGTGGCACAAGACAGGACCCAGTTTCCATTCACCCAACAGCGTGTAAACCAAAGTGAAGGGCAGGCATAATGTATTCACCAGCAGGTCAGCCACAGCCAGGTTGGCTATGAAGAAGTTAGTTACTGTACGCATGCTTTTGAACTTGATGATCACGTGGATGACGAGGGAGTTCCCGATCACCCCCAGCAGAATGATGGAACAGTAAGCAAAGATCAGAATTATCTGCACTTCAACTAGTGTTGTGCTGTCCTTCAGTTCTGGTTTAGGGTCCAGAGCCAATTCATTGAGTGGTGTGGTGTATCTCGACAGGTACAGCTTGGTGAACAGCTCCATTTTCATTGCATCTGTCTGGTTTTCTTCGCCAACTGCTTCCAGGGGCCCCATCCTTGCAGAAGCCTGGTCTAAGCAACAGAGCTGTCCCTGAAAACAAAACGGTACAAGAACATGTGGAGAAATCGGTCCATGGTGGGTAAGACAAGAAGTAACGAGCTAAAGCTACAGCTCTTTCCTCTTCTAACCCATGTTCTACATCTCAGGATTAAAAGAATATCTGTCTTTATATATTTAAGTTCTGTTGCCCTTACATTTGAAGCCCGATCCTGTAATATTATTCAGGCATGACTCCTGCTGAAAATTGGGACAGATTTCAAAAGCATTTCAAAGACAAAGTTTGCCTAAGTAAATGCAGAAGGATTAAGATCCTGCTGGGTAGCATATCCTTTTTTACAATCCACTACCTAAAACTACTGCTGATTTAGCACAAAACTTCCATTAATACCTATGGGAATTCTACATGGAATGGCACCATCCAGACTGCTATTAGCATAATAATCTTCCAGCTTTTTCCTTAATGGAAAGTGTTTCCTTTAAATAGTTACTAAATTCTTATAGGTTTATGCACCTCCTTAACACCAGAGAACTAATTACTGAAGTCTTTTTTAAAGAAACTTTCTTTTAGGAAAGTTTGTGCCACAAGGCAAGCAAAAAGACCACTCTAACTGAACTGAAATAATAGCATTTCTATGAAATGACTGTGTAACCTATTCATGCTGAAATTAACTTAAGCAACAATTAAAATTCAGTTATACATAATATTTCCATTCTGTGCAATGTTTGAGAAAACACAGCTCCTTGGAGGCTGCCAATCAGGGATTCATTTCTGACTGCTGTCATAGAGAAGAGCAAATCATTCCCTTGCTGATTCAATAAGAATTTCACCACTGGCATCAAAATCACATTTTGTTGGCTTCCCTACACAGGCTGAGCCAAATTCTGTGCTACCCTAAGACTTAAGTAGGCACGGATGGATATAGGGATGTTTACAGTTAATTGCTACCTTGGACTTCAATCCCATGTAAAACATACATGTCCCCATGCAGAATGCCCAGACCATGGGTGGCATGCTAAGGGAGCACCGGGCACCTGGGGACTCCTTGGCTTGACCTGGGAAAATACTAAGAAATTGCCATTGCTCAGTGGGCTCACCGAGAAAACACCACTGTTGGCCACTGAGGGGAAGGCCAAACCTGAGGTACTAACTCTACTTCCCCATTCATACATTCCCTAAGGAAAGCAAGAGTAGAGAATAAATGTCTCTTTCTTGCCATCAGGTGTTAGACACAGCTTAACCCATCTCAAATTCAGGTCTGCCTAAAGAGGCAATCTAGCTATTAAGGTCTTTGGTTTTGCATAGCTTTTTTTTTAAATTATTACTGGTTGTTTTTTTTTTTAAATCAGATCTACTTCGTTGCAGGTTTTCATCCTTATCTCTGTCCCCATCTATCAGTCGCTTCCTTAGGTGTGATTTCCTGAGAAAGGAGAGTTGTCTTCCAGGAGGTGACTGAGCCCTTTGTGCTTGTTTGCATCCCACGCGATATCCCAAAGAATCTCAGTGCAAGCTCTTTTTGCAAAAGCAACAGATTGACTGCATGAACTAAAGAGTATTTTTCCCTTGGCTAAACTGGTCAGAATTATGCTATACTGTTTAGTATACATTTACTGTAGAATTAATAGTGTAAGCCTGAGATGTGAAACACTGTGAGGTACGTAGCTGAGATGTGTCAGCTGTTTGTACAAGCTTAACCTGCAGTTTTCGGTAATATAATCAGTTATCAACTACTGGCTTACGTACAGGTGGCAGGAAGGGATTCCTTATCAATAGACCATTAGTCCACCAGGCTAAAAATGTAAGAGATGCACCACAATTTGCACAGCCCAGGCTACGTATGCAGAAGTTCAGGACTCTGCTGAGCTTCTTCCTTCAACCTGTGTATGTACACCCAAGAATTATGCTTGCATATATTATTAGAC